>JARUPZ010000004.1:12246278-12846278 GCA_031213475.1 Nereocystis luetkeana
ATATACCCCCTTGATCGTGTCGCGACTCAGCAGTCGGCGAGAAGGAGGGACAGGTGAACAGGTATTCAATGTCTGCGGCAGTAATACTACCGCTGAAGCAGTTGACCGTTGGAGCAGTCGTACAGACAAGCCCCGGTAGAGCTCCTCCTCTATTCTCTATTGTATGATGTGAAACTTCGGAGCTAGTGTCATCGTGGCGTTCAACCAGGCTTCCTTCTCTCCCTTACCCTACTCAACCCCCCGTTCCCCCTCTCCCGTCATTGTGTTCCCGCCCGCCCTCACCACCCACACCTACAGAATATGACAGGAAAACACACATTGTTTCTGTCATGTAATAGCCCCTAGCCACCCACCGTTGCTGTCTACCCTCCCTCTCTTCCCCCCGTACGGCAATGTTACGTGACTGAACGGGCATCTACCTCCTCTACCAATCGTGTACTGGGTATACGCCGTAGAGCTGCGTGCCGTACACAACAGCAGCGGAAGAAAGAGTTGACGAAACACGCCCATCACTATGCTTTCAAACACGCGTACAGTAGTTTCACCAGCACTACGCAGAACGTACGAGTAGCCTACGTAGTCTTCACAGATCCCTCGCGAAAAAACGAAAAGTAGAAACGAGGCAAGAGTTAACACCCTTCAGAGCCGCTCCCACTCACGTTTTCCGCCGCAAAGTACTTGGAATTGGAGCAGGATGAGTTTTACTTGGCAGAATGTGAAACACGGAGTCTTCACCATCTATTTATTTTATCCTCTTCTCCCACAGAAAAAAAAGCATGCGCCGGGTGTTTCGTTTCGTGCCGTCTGGTTGCCGCCGTACCTCTCGCGCGAGAAGCGAACAAACCAAAAGCTGAAAAAGGGTCCGAGAACCCCCTCCCCGAGAAGAAAAGTTCACTCAAGCTTCGCCCGCCCACCGACCAGGTCATCTGTCTACCTGTCTGTAGGTCGAGCGCGGTCGCCGCTGTAGTCCTCTCTTGAATCGAAAGACGTCAAGCATACACATACTTTCCTTTTGAAAGACGATAGCGTCATCTTGTTTTCCAACAAAAAACGCCTCCATTATCTTCCAAGTATAAAAAAACGCTGAGCACAAATCACTTATCAGCTCCCAAAACGCTGAGGATTGGCATACTCCTCTCGAAGCGCAAAATACCTGAGTGTAGTCATAATCTCCCATACGAAATTCGCACAGCACATTCCTCTCTCCAACAAAAAAAACGGTTCGTTGTATTCATCCTCCTCTCTTCAATCGATGGACGCCGGGCGTCAACACCACCCTGTCTTCGGTTGAAAAACGCTGAGTCCAATTATCTCTTTAGTCGAAAAACGAGGTGCATTAGAAATCCCTTTCTTCAGTCGAAAACAATAGTTCGAGCGGAGCGCTGCTGCTGCTGCTGCTGAATATATACACGTACCGATATTTGTGGAACTAGAAGGAGGGCATAGGAGGGTGGCAGCGGCGTCGGCAGCAGCGGCGGCAACGAAAAGAGGAATTTGCAACTTCTTCCTAGTCAAGACACTGCTGTCTTCGTCTCTCGGTCTATCCCATCACGAACATCTTCGACGGCTCGGCCGGGCCGGCCCCTGCAGCTCTGTTGATTCCAGCCAGCAGGTAACGGGATGCAAGCCACACGGTCGTAGGTGGTCACCCACCACCACATTGCAGAGGCCGTGCCGGTCTTACCGACACGACCTCATGGCCCGCAGTGGCGCCTCCACGCCTATACGAAACACGCTTGCCAGCCTCTAGAAACCCCTAGTTTAAAGCCACCTAGCTTACCGAAGGGCTTCCTAGCTTGAAAAAAAGCGCATCATTCCCCGAGGAGCACCTTTTGGCCTACAGCACCGCCTTCTACCCTAAACAAACGCTTCCCAGCCTAAAGTAACGCATTCTAGCCAATAGAAACGCCTCGCAGCCTATAGTAACGCCTCCTCACTCACAGAACGCTTCCTCGTCTGCAAAACAAAAACGCTCAGACAAACGCCTCCTAGCCTGAAGGAATACCTCCAGGCCTATAGAAATGCCTCCTCGACTACAGGAACGCCTGATGGCCCACAGGAATGCCTCCTCTTCTCACACCGATAGAAACGTCTCTCAGCTTGAAGGAACGCCTCCTCGCCTAAGAAGCACCTGCTAGCCCACAGTAACAACACAATAGCCTATAAAAATGCCTCCTGCGTAGCCAAAACAGAAAAGTTTCCTTGGCCACAGCAACGCCGCCTGGCTGGCATTGTGGCGGCGGAACACAGCTCACCCTACCCCACTCCTACCCAGCCCACTGCGTTTGGCGAAGCATCGCACGTCAATCCTTACCAGGCATACTGCTGCAAACGCATCTCCCATTGCATAACAAGTCGCAATTCGCGATGCCGTCGTAAACGTGATAAAAAAACAGAAGGCCAGGCGGGGCAGCGGCGCTCCCACCGCTGCAGAAGCAGCTGCTGCTCTTTGGCTATAAAATATGGTACCGGTATTAATGGTCGAATTCAGAAATCTGACCGAGTTCACGCCCGTTTCTTGCCTACTGCAGACTACTCGAAGGCTCGAACAGAAAAAAATGACAAAACAGACACGGCAGTATGTATATATAGCCGCTCCTTTACATCCCTATTTTAGTACTTGTCGGTCTTCGACGTCCACGTCCGGTTCTTCTTGAAAGTCACGCTCTTGCGCTTCATCACGTCTCTCTCTTTGCCGCGCTTTATTGTTTTCCCACCCGTGTTCACCTTGTATGCCTGCAGCCACCAACAAAAAAACAAGCGGGGGCCGGGGGGGAGGGGCGGCGGCGTTTGTTGCTCGCCTTAGTCATTTTGGCCATTGACTACGCATCCCTTTCGAGACGGAGCACCGTTCCTACTCCGAATAGAGACACCTCCAACAGTTGGGGTGCTCATTATGTTGTTTCTACACTTCGAAGTATGTTGCATATAATGTTTTTGCTAGTCTTACCCTCTTTCTGTTTCGCCGCCTTCGGCCACCATGTGTCTCCCGTATAGCGATCGTTCTCTCTCTACTATCTAGTGTACCATACGTCTCCATGTCACGTTCGTCTGTTTTGCTCATCTTCTCTTAAGACATCCCATACCTCCTTGTAAATTTCACATTCTCCCACTATGTGAGCTCTACTCTCTATTGCCTCGCCACGAATGCGAGCGGGAGGGGGCGGGGGGGGGGGGTAGCAAACCAGCTGATCGTCCCTTCTAACCAAAAACTGTTTTCACTTGAGGCTCTCAGCATCAATAGATAGCTTTGGTGTAAGCTTGTTAAAACTGTTGTTGTTGTTGTTGTTGTTGTTGTTGTTGTTGTTGTTGTTGTTGCTGTCTTCACATTAAATCGTCCTTTCTACCCAGCTTCATCAGTACACCCAGTGCCCGTCCTGATTCCTTATCCTAGAGAGATACTGATCTTGTGGTCACAGACTGTGAGACAGAGGAAGACCAAAAAATAAACTAATAATCGCAAATTCAAGTGTCAAGCAAGTGAAACGCCAGCGTACCGGGTACGAGAACACAACAACACAAGCAAGACCAGAAAAATAAGAAACAAAAATACAATAAAACCAAAACCAAAAATCTGAAATGAAACAGAATACAAAGAACGCAGGGACCTCAGAAAGGCTGCCAGACGGAAAGAGTACGTACTCCCTGTAAAAAACAAACATCTATAAACTAAATCTTCCAGTGATTTTCCTCCGAAACGAGACCGCAGTCCTAAAGGGGCTCGAACCTTGTTTTTCGAGATAACTCTCTGGAAGAGAATCCATTTTTTATCACTCCGGTTACGCTGCAAGTGGTCTACCCATCTTACAACAGACCCGTTTCATCGAGCCTCACTAGTTTGCTGCGATAAGCGCTCTGGGACTCTTTTTTCTCCCCACGGAGAGATATTAACATCGTTTCTCCGGTATTACGTGGTGCAAAGTGGTCGACCCTGTCAACTTTCTCTGGGGCTACGTAATCCCTTGCTGAGCGCAACCACCAGGCCAGTTGTAGGCCAGCATTAACCAACAAACCTCAAAGCTGAATACGACTATATAAAAAATTTGTATTTCAATACCTGGTAGGTTGTCCGATTTAACGACAAAAGGAGCCATCCCCCCTGCCCCTCCCCCACGTCTCCCCTCCCCCCGACTAGCTACCCCCGACCCGACGTGCTCCGTCCCGGCAGTGTAGGGATGCGAGGGTCTATGGTTACACGACTACGACCACGCATGACATGAGTACACCTCCCTCCCCCTCCCCACTCCCGCCGCGCCCTCCACTCACGCTGTAGGCGGCGTCGAGGATTTCAACGTCTTGCTGCACAAGGAACCACCCCAAGCACCCCACCACCTCGTCCGCGTGCGCTCGTGTTTTCACTCCCGGAAGCGGAACAAAACCCTTCGCCCTGGGGCGGACACAAAGGAGTTCAACGAGTACAGTCAGATGCGTGAACGAAGCGGGAGGCGGAAGGGGGGGGGTACTCATTTGCTGCTTGCCTTCCGTCATTTGACCATTGACCACGCATCGCTTTCGAGACGGAGCACTGTTCCTGCTCATAATAGAGACCCCTCCAACCGTTGGGCGCTCATTGCGTTATTTCCATAAATTACGTTAAAAAAAATGCTACTGTAGTCTCATCCCCTTCCTGTCTGGCCACCTGCGGGGGGGGGTGGGGGTGGGGGTGACCAGAGAAGCAAATGGAAAGTGAGAAATAAAAGACCCGTGCGGTAGGGAGGGAGGATGCGGGGAGCCAGGGAAGCACATGGACATTAAGAAAATAGTCGCTCACGGTGGTCCCATGATATCTCGTTCCCGCGATTTTCATTAGGATGTGCTCGATCAGGAGGTTCAATTGTTGCTATTCCCCCGCTTTTAGTTTTTGCACTTACACACAATATCACTCGATCACCACGCCATTTCCAAACGCACACGCCCTCGACCTGTAAGCTTCGGGGTTCAGGATACACATAACTAACCGCCTCTGCCCATAGTACCGATCGATGCGACTCACGGAACGGGGGTCGAGAGGTCGGGGGTATGTAGGGCAGCAAACGGGAATCGGAAATCGGCCTAAGAACGACCGGTACTGTGGTCCAGTCACTTGAGCACAACTGTCTCTCAAGAGCTGTAAACCACTCTGTCCAGAAATAGGAGGATCGCTTGGATGCTGGTGGGAACGCTGTGTTCGGGTGTACCAGGTAGCCATAGGAGAGACAAGACCAGGTGAACCGGCTTGTCACGAGAAAAACAACCACTCCCTTGGAATTCGTATGGGGTCCTTTTTTCGGTAGTAGAAGGTAAAAAAACCGTTGTAGAGATGATACCACGTTTCGGGGATTGCCAAGGGATAATCTTCTTGAAAGGGGTACCCCGCTGTACCCGAACAGTCCTTGATTTTTTTTCCAGGCCTAAGTGGTGACTTATTATTTGCGGAGGCGTTATGGTCTACGATCATTTTCAGAACCTCAAGTTGTTAAGCGTTGTCGAGTGTTGCACAGTATATCACACGATGCCGGTGTTGTTACTCCAGTGGCATAGCCAACCGTACAATAGGGCGAATCTCAGCAGGAAGCCGACGCAGGAACGGTCGAAAACCACCGAACCGTCGGGCCATCAACGCGCAGGGGGAGAGGGATCGATCGTTTTCGCGGACTCCGCCCTCCCGCTTCACTGCCCTCCCCCGCTTTCTCCGCCGTATCACCGGGCGTCGCTGAAGGCCACTTGGGACCCCCCTCCCCCCTCCCCGTCGTCTCGCCGGACCCATTTGAGGGCCACTTGGGTCCCCTCTCCCCTCCCTGCCATCTCACCGGATGTAGTTGAGGGTCACTTGCCCCCCCTCCGCTGTCTCAACACATATAGTTGGGGACCACTTGGGAATCCCCCCTCCGTGCCATCTCACCGGTCGTAGTTACGGGCCACTTGGGTCCCCCCCCTTCCCCGCCGTCTCACCGGACGTAGTTTGGGGCCACTTACCCCCCCCCCCCCCCCCCTGTTTTCCCAGCCGTCTTGCCGGACGTAGTTGAGGGCCATTGGGGACCCCCCCCCCCTCCCCGCCGTCTTACCGGACGTAGTTGGGGGCCGCTTGGGACCCCCCCCCCCCCCCCCGTTTTCCCCGCCGTCTTACCGGACGTAGTTGAGGGCCACTCGGGACCCCCCCCCCCCCCCCCCTTCCCCACCGTGTCACTGGGCGTAGATGCGGGCCACTTGGGTCCACCCCCCGCTCCCCGCTGACGCCCCGCCGCCTCACTGTACATAGTGGAGGGACGCCTGGGGCACACACCCCTTTCCCCGCCCGCCGTCTCACCTAACATAGTTGAGGGCCACTTGGGTCGTGCTGACTTTTTTCGGCTTCGGCGGCGGCGCCTGCTCCTCCCCGTCCTCCAGCTCGTCGAACGCCATCTTCTGCTCCTCCTTGGCCTCCACGGACAACCGCCCCTCCACTCGCTTCGCTACCTGCGTGAACGAGTGTTGTTGTTGTTGTTGTTGTTGTTGTTGTTGTTGTTGTATTTTAAACCTGTTCTACACCGGGCAGATCATCTACAGATCATTCCCATATCACGATCTAGATCTTTCAGGGCAGATAGATAATGTATTCCTGATCTGTGTGATCTGCATGATCTGTATGATCTAGCTCACGTTGCCGGGTGCGCCACCCGCGTGAACGAGTTTTGTTGGTCTTGTTGTGTTTCGAACTGTTCAACACCTTCGTCCAGATACATGGATTCGCACATAATGATCTAGATCTTTCAGGAGGCAGATAGATAGATTCCTGATCAGTATTATCTGTATGATCTACCTCATGTTGCCAGGTGGGAGCCGTATAACCTACACGATCTACGTACTACATACAGCTAGCCGTCGGACTTGTTATCCTGGGTCGGATCTGTACCATACAGACGCTGCACAAACATCATATTACGTCGGGCAAGGATGTAGATGATCCTACAGTAGATCATCGTCTGTCAACGCGTGAACTGTTCTCAGGGAAAACATTTCAATGCGCGTACCATGTACTCGATGTACTGTCTGTGCTACCAGGCGCATGTGCATTGTTTTTTCCCGAGGGCTTGACAATTTGATGTATTTTTAGAAACTGAATTTGGACTAAAATTGATAAAATTTGAAAATATTTGAAACTATATATCGAGGCGACGTTCCCTCGCAACGGAGCTCATCAACACCCTCCTCGGGCTTCAGAGCGCAAAAATGGTCAAAGCGACGATCATGGCAGCGGCCACTGCGCAATGGGGGGGAACGAAAAAAACATGTGTCCGTGCTGCAAGGAGACGTAAGGCATGACGCGGGTGCAACATGATCCCCCCCGTATACTGCGGGGCGCTCGTGCTATACCGTGGGCGGCGGAGAACACCGGTTTTTGGTTGTTTCGCTTTCTATTGCTTAAAAGGGGCCCCGACGGGGTTAATCCTTTTAGAACCGCAGCCCCGTTTCGGAGACAAATTGCTTAGAATTTGACTGGCTTGTCCCCACATCGGGACTGCAGTCCTATAAGGGCTGAGGCGTAAGACCTGGACCGACGACACGAGCAATGCCAACTCATCACCAGGGCGGTTATATCCAGCAATTTGTGACCCGCAGAACTTGTATCTCTTCTAGGATTGAAGAATCGGCACGGACACTGGTTGTGCTGGGTGTCGACGGGTAGAAAGAACGGTTTAATGTGAAGAACACACACACACATATTCAGCAATCGTCAACCAACTATGGCAACAACAAAAAAAAGAATGCCAGGTACACGACATGGCAATAGTGACATCACACTATCGCCACCAAAAGCACTCAACAGAAACACACCGTCACCATCAGACTCCACCATCACCACCACAATCACCACCACCACCAATCCCCAGCATCCACCACCACCACAACAAGCGAGAGAAGAGTCGGCGACCGCACCGCAGCTCACAACCACCGCAGGCAGCGTATAGAGCCCACAGCTGGAACTGCCACAGCAGCCCACACTAGCCCACACCACACCGTAGCACACCACACCGTAGCACACCACCTCCCACACCACATCACATCAGACGATACGATACGATACGATACCATACGATACCATACGGTACGATACGATACGATACGATACCATACGATACGATACGGTACGATACGATACCATACGATACCACACCGAACCACACCGTCACACAACAAAAAAAAAACCAGCTACACTCCCAATCGCAACCGATACGATATGATACGATACGACACGGTGCGATATGATAACACACGATACCGCACCGGACCACACAGTCACACAACACAACCTAAGCACCAGCCACACTCCAAACTGCAAGCGCAATCGCACCGCCAATCACGACCAATTTCTCAACCATAGCAATGATCACAACTGCAATCGCACTGGCAATCGCAATCACATTACGATCGCAATCACAAAACACGCAGAACACTAAACACGGAAAACAATCGCACAGCACACTCGCAATCACAAGCGCAATGAAAAAATACAATTGCAATCGCAAATTACAAAATCACAAAATTCGTAATCACCGGTCACAATCGCAAACTACAGATTGCGACCGCAATCGCAACCAATTACAATCGCGAAAATACAAATTCAAAACTACAACCACGACCTCAATCCCAGTCCCAAACCCCAATCCCAAACCCCAATCCCAATTCCAATCAAAATCCCGCATCGCGACGTCGCACCTCAACGAGCGCCGTGTGGATGGGGGTCAGCGGCATGAGGTCCTGGAAGTTGTACTTGGGCATCCCCATCTTGCCCCCGGTGGGGTTGGAGGCGGTGTACACCCCTGAGGCCAGCCCCTTCGCTAACGGCGTGTGCGCGAGGGGTACCACGCCTGGAGAACAGAAACGAAACAAGCGAATATTTGTCACCGTTCGTGTGTACCAGTACACGTTTAGGAGAAAAAAAACGCCGAAGGAGACGGGATGGCAAGGGAGGGGGGGAGGGGGGGAGAAGGGAGGGAGGGAGAAGGGGGGAGAAGAGAGGGAGGGAGGGCGAGAGGGAGGGAAGGTGGGAGGGAGGGGGGGGAGGGAGGGGGGGAGGGAGAGAGAGGGGGGGGGGGGGGGGGCGTGTACTCATTATCATGCATGGCCATACTCGTATGACCATAGACCCTCGCATCCCTATAAAACCGAGACGGAGCACGTTGGGTTTTCACCGACCAGGCAGACATTCCTGGAGGGAGGGGGGGGAGGGAAGAAACTACCCCGTGGTCACCACAAGGCACACGCAGAGTCCATATGCTGGTACAAAGATAGAAAAACAAAACCAAGTAAGAAGTCGGTCGGGGAAGATATATGTATGCGTACGCTCGTGAACTTTTCGTCTTTCTTCAAACATGTCTCTTCGTAAGAGCACTTTTCGGCAAAGCACCAAGTACTACGGGGGACCATAGTAAATAGGACCAAATATTGCTAGTGAAAATAGCGAAATATATAGGTTTTTGTATAGGCCGTGGGTTCTATTTCATATGGTCCCCCGTAATAGGTCGACACGGGAAGCCCGTCCGGACACATTGGTTGAGTTCTCGGCGCGATCGGTGCACTCTGGAGCTCGTGGCAAGCGCCCAATTTTTTTTTCGGCGGAAACAGATACCTGGTGAGAACGATCTCCCGGGGTTTCAGCACGAGGCCTTACTTTGTTTCACACGTACGTACCCAGACTGACGTACCGGCACATTATTTTTGTGTTTTTTTATCGGAGCACGGCCCACAACCCTGACAACAATATAGCAGCAGTGCATATATAATATATGTATATATATATACCAGGATGGCAAGCCAATTCCACCATGTGCTGTGCCATGTTTTCGTGCCCGCTTTCGCACCTAGTCGATTGCACTCGGCCAGCGTCCCGTCCTCGTCCGCGTCCTGGTTGACGAGGGAGTACTCCACCTGGTTCGAGGCTATGCTGATACCGTACTTCTCCAGCTTTTCGGAGAACTCGCGAATCTGCGAGGTTTCGATTCGGCGGGCCGCCGGCGGCGAAGAAGACGAAGACGGGAAAATAAAAACAAAAGCAAAATACGTACCTGGTACCTACGTAAGCTCTTTTTGGTGCCCAGGTGCATTCGGGACCCCTATACTAGAGAACGCGAGCCGAAACGGCGACATGTATGTATCGTACATGTTTATATGTGCGGCCTACTGTCGAGAGCCAACCTTCTATCATTAAACACGTTCGGGGAGCCCGGGACAGGGATCAAATCAACGAGAAATAGGTCACACGCTGCGTGAGCGCCCAGAAATACGAGCCCGTGGTCTTAAGCTTCGTCCCGTTGCCGTACGTACGACTCCTTGCTCTGTAGTAACTCGGGGCGCCAATTTTCCACCCTCCCCCCCCCCCCCCCCCCCCGAAATTCGCAATGCCTGCCTGGTCGGTGAAAACCCGACATGCTCCGTCCCGGCATTGTAGGGATGCTAAGAGGGTCTATGGTCATACCACTACGGCCATGCATGATATCGAGAACATCTCTCCTATCGAGTACACCACCCCCCCCCCCTCAAATTCGTGCAGTTACCGCCGCTGAAATCGTCCATTTTTCGCGGCAGTGCTCCCCCTTCGAAGTCTCCAAGAGGGTGAACGGCAGCGGGAGCGAAGAATGGCATAAACGACTATCATAGCAGCGTGTCGTGCTGTGCGCGTGTGTCGTGCACCTCTTCGCTTGCTTTTCACAAGATGGGGGGCTTGGCAGCATTTTGTCTTGACCCAAGGCACTTCTGCTGTAGCTTGAGAGAGCAATGCCACAGTGTGCGCGTGTGTTCACTTTTAAACCGTTCTTTCTACCCGTCGACATCCAGCACGACTAGCGTCCTTGCCGATTTCTTCAATCCTGGAGAGATACACGTCATGTGGTAACAAAACTACGCCACATCAGAGATACTACATCGGTATGCAGTAAGCAGGGTAGACAATGCAATGCCATGCCACCATACAGGATACTACAGGCGCGACAAACGCATTCTAGGAAAGAGAGAAGAACAAAAAGAAACAAACAAGAAAAAAATACAGAAAACGAAAATAAATCTAATCGAAAGACAACCGTACATCGGGTGGTACATTTTGGTTTCACAAGACCTCGAAGGAAGGAACGTTTGTTTGAGCAAGCCCGACCAACATTTCTACGAACTACGCTATTAATAGTCCTAAAACAAATACCTGGCACGCCAGTAAAAATATCGTATGTAGATTTACTTATTTTAGTCTATTTTTTATCCCCCGGCGGATTGGTACAAGTAAAGCTCAAGCTCAACATAGACTGTTATTAGGTTGAAAGCGATAAGGGGCGGTTTACCACGGCTTGTCAGCACCGTTTCCCTCACGGAACTGGTATGATACTACTACTGCCGTGCGCACTATTTTGTACCACTACTACTGCCGTGCGCACTATTTTGTACCACTTGTTTGTTTTCTCCCATCGAGATGCATGTTTGACCGCGGCCTGTTTTTGTGACCACAGGCAGGATCTTAGGGAAGTGGGCTACAGTGAGAACAACATCATCATCATCATCATCAGTATCATCAGGAGCAGCCTCATCGCTAATTCACGGGTCGTTACTCACTGGAGCTTAAGCTTAACCCTTCTAAGGCAAACTGCAGTCCCGTTGTGATAGCTGTTACAGGATGGAAGAAGCACAGCAGTGCCCATCCCTTTAGTCCCTGCCTTCTCGTGCATGTAGCCTCCCGAGCACAGTCGAGGTGCACACAAGTGAATGGCACGACACTTGCTAGTTGCTGTTGATAGGCCTCAGAATAATTGCAACCCTACCGTATGAAGCACGGGTCCTCACACTATACTAACCGCACGTCGAACAGATCAGATAGATCATGATCTAAATCATCTAGCATTCCTCACGTGCCGTCGTGAGAGCTTGTTGAGGATCTGCATAGTACAGACCCAGCCCAGGAAACATGTGCTAGATCGTTCAAATTATACGGCTCCCACCCGGCAACACGAGCTACATCATACAGATCATACAGATCGGGAACAGATCGATCTGCCTAGATTTATCTACATCTCGATGATCTATAGATGATCTGTAGATGATCGGTAGAGAACCTGTGCGAGGTGTGATAGCTAACCCTTAAAGGAACTCATGCACTACAAGCGTGCATAATTACGGGGGACCATAGTAAATAGGACCAAATGCCGTTGGTAAAAATAGCGAAATATATATGGTTTTTTGTGTATACCGTAGGTCCTATTTAATATGGTCCCCCGCAATAGCAACCAAAACAAAACGACGAGTGCAGTTTTACCAGAAGCGTCTACTACAGCAGTAGTAGGGAGAGTGTGAGGACTACAGCAGTGCGATTATCAGCATGCTGCCTGCGCGCGTCCCGAACACGCTCGTGGGAATTCAGTTCGGACATATCCCTACCCCAGCACAGCCGCCCCGGCTGCTTGCTGTGGCTGATGCTGTAGTGGCAATGGTTTTCTTCGGCATGTTTCCGCTCTGGGGCCCCCGAAAGGGGTTAACAACCGAAAAGTAATAAGCCGCATGCCATATCTGTCGGTTTCGAAGGGGAGGCAACGAAAACAAAAAAAGCTTGCGAACACCCAGTAGTAGCATTACTACTAATAGTGTGAAACAGGATCGCGTCACGCAGAGTAGCCGTCGGTTGCTTTGGGTGGGATAATAAACGTATCACGTATACTATAAATACTTTAGAAGTATCAACAGAGCAATGAAAACAAGAGTACTACAGTAGGGTTTCCGTTTCGTGGGAGAGAACCTTTGATGTAAAGTACAAGTGCCGGCAGCAGTTGTAGTAGCACTACAGTTGTAGCAGCAGCAGCAGTAGTAGTAGCAACAACAGCAGCAGCAGCAACAGCAGCAGCAACATCCACAGCAACAGAAACAGTAGGAGTACTGCCTTCCACAAACGATCAATGTGTCCCAAAAAATAGACTCTCAGAAACTGAAGAAATGCCACCACCGCCCGCCACCGACGACAACATCAACGAAAACAACAACAGCGTCTTCTTACTCGAGCAGTCCACCAACCTGCTTTGCGTTGAAGTTCGAGACCCCCACGGAGCGGCACAGCCCTCGGTCGCAAGCGGCAGCCATTCCCTCCGCCAGAGCGTCCATCCCCCCCAGGTACGGAAACGGGAAGTGCACCTACCACCACCACCACCACCACCGCCACCAACATCACAAACACGCAACATCAACACCGCCAATACCATCCCGACCACCGAGGCCAACATCACCATCACCACCATCACCAACAACACCACCGCCACCACCAATGCCACCACACCATCGCCGACACCATCGGCCACCAACAGCGTCAACATCACCACCGGCAACCACCACCCCCACCACCCCCACACCAACCACCACACCGTCACCGGCACCAACGCCAAAACCGCCACCAACCACCACACCGTCCCCGACACCATCGGCCACCAACACCAACACCAACAGCGCCAACACCCCCAACGCCAACCACCACCCCCACCACCCCCAATGCCACCACACCGTCCCCGACACCAATACCGTGACCAAAACCGCCACCAGCCACCACACCATCACCAACACCATCCCCGCCACGCGTTGCCAGGAGCGCGAGACACGCAAAAACGTCGGGCAACATCGGAGACGATCGGTCACGCACAAGGTCAGCCGAAGGGAACAACGAGTGAGCAGCGGAACGAGCCTTTCCGCACTGTAAATAAATCATTCACAGTATCCGAAGAAACACCAGTCGTGATATCAAGTTTTGCCATTGATTAGAAACGCGGCGGGATCAGGGGTGTACCGGGTTTTTTATCTATACTCCCCCTCATGGATGAAAATTAAGCGGGGTTAGGGGGGGGGTGTGGTGTTTTACCCCCCCCCCCCCCCCCCCCATGAGTAACAATGCGGCGGCTTCAGTGAAATGCGGTGTTGTCCTCGACGAGTCATTAAAACAGTAAAAGTGTACGTAAAAACAGTACCACCCCGTTTTCGGCAGCAGCATCGGTCGCGTTTCAAGCCGACAACCACACAACAATAGTCCTAGTCTCTAGTCCGATCAACAATAACGGCACGCAGCTTCGTCCCGTCCGCTCGTGTTCCTCTGCTGTGTTACTACTGTGCACGGGAAGCTGATGGCGGATGGTTAAACACCGCCCTTCCTTCCTTCCTTTGGTCGCTTCTGCTGTTGCTGTCTCTCAGGGATCAGCACTTCCGTCGGTAGTCGTCGGCAGAGATACACGACGAATTCCGCCGGTCTCAATGAAACAGCAGCAACGGTCTGTCTCATGCTGCGCACGGATGACATTTATCTCTTTTAACAGCAGCAGCAGCAGCAGCAGCAGCGGTCGCGTTTGAAAGCCGACAACAACCCCCAATGCATGCCTTTACAGTGCGGCAGCTACAGCAGTGCGGTAGGGGGGATGGAGCATTTGTGCGCCACAATATTGCTGCAGAGGGGAATTCTCGACTCAATGACTAACCAATGTGTTTGCAATGTCAATTGTGGGCTTACAACTTTATCCGCCACATGCCTACGTTTGATAGCATACTCCAACCGGGGACTAAATTTCCGGCTTACCAAACCCTAACCCTGACCCTAACTCCAACCCCGAGCGCCCGGGAGATTTCTCGGAAAATTCTCGGAGCGAAGACGCAACAAAGGATTAGTCTGGACCATCAACCTTTTTGTGTAGCCGCTGGGTTGCGTTTCAAGCCGACAACCACACAACAACGGTCCGGCGGTGCGAGACAGGCACCGTCGCAAAGTCGCGCGGCAACGATAACATACGGTAGCAATACACACGATTACCACCCACCACCCTCACCTGGTACAGGTCGACGTACGCCCACCCCCCCCGCTCAAGCGTATTCCCCAGCGCCTTGGCGACCGCTCGCCTGCCCGCCCTCCATGGCCCTCCAATCAAAAACCTGGTCCACAAAATGGGCATGTATTTTGCCGCAATCAAAGGACGTCCCTGCTCGGTGGAACAAAAAAAACGGCGGGGGAAACAGAAAAAAAATCAGAAAAAAAGGGCGCGGGGGGGGGGGCAGAGGCGTGCGCAGTAGGCGCGACGGCGAGGGGAGGGGGGGTGCACTCGATAGGAAAGATGTACTCGATCTCATGCATGGCCGTAGTCGTATGACCATAGACCCTCGCATCCCTACAATGCCGGGACGGAGCATGTCGGGTTTTCACCGACCAGGCAGACATTGTTTGCACCAAGCGCGAAGCGCCGTGAGGTGTCTGGCGAGTCGCATGAAGGGTGAGCTGCATCCTACTAAGAGGGGAGGGGGGGGGGGGGGGGGGTCGTTCGAGTATATACCCGTCGAGTTAAGGCAAGCCGCAGTAACCGGTGCCATGATACCGTGTAATGTGATCGGGCCGAGTGTGTGTGTGTGTGAGTGTGTGTGTGTGTTTTTTTAAAGGCCGTTGCGGCGACCGTAAGGACCAAGGCAGGACACCGCCGAAAACAAAATAAGCGATTAGACTCGCCCCCATGATCTAGATATCTCTTTTCACCGCTACATCGATCGAGAGCAAACAATTCGCAGCCCTCGCCCCCGATACCAACTGCCTCCGTGACCCCCCCAGCACCCCTTGAAGGGAGGGACGCGAGGGTCTACGGTCATACGACTACGGCCATGCATGGCGCTACTGTAGTAACCTCCCCACCCCCCTCCCCCCCCGACCTTCTCACTTTTAAGAACGAGCTCGGCGTGAAAACTTTTGATACTGTATAAAGGTACTACCCTGAACGCAATTTGCTGTTTGTTACGTAGTTTCGGTCGAGGGTCTACGTACAGCAGATGCCCCTGCCACCATCCCCCGTCCGCCCGCCATTTCAGCGTCTGGCTTCATTTTCGTCTAGGGTTTACACCGCAGACCCTCCCCCCCCCCCCTCCCTTCCCACCCCCCCCTCCCCGCCCCCCGGTCCACCTCCCTCTCTCCCCACTACCTCCTCCCCGCGTCCCCCCGCCCCTGACCCCGAAAAAGTTCGGCCTCCTCGAAACGCACGTTTTCCTCTGCGAAGCGGCCCAAGAGCTGCTCCGCGCTAAAGCCCGCCTTCACCGACTTGTAACCGTAAACGTCCGATGTGTCGAAAAGCGTGATCCCGGCCCCGACCAGGGCGTTGTACGCTCCCTGCTTGAGAAGGGACGGTGCCAGCGACGCGGCGGGGCGGTATGGGACGCTTGTTTCAAGAGGGTATAATGTGTCTCCAGAGGTAGAATGGCGGGTCGAAGGGCGGCGAGGCAGAGACAGAGCAGAACAATAGGACGGAGCAGAGAGAGATGGGGGGGGGGGGAAAGGGCGGCAAAGCAGTGGACGGCACGGTACAACACAACATACAACAGAATACATAGCACACCACACCACACTACACCAGATCGCAACATACCGAACGAAGACAATAACCAAAAGCACGGAACAAGCGCCAAGCAAAGCCAGGGCACAGCAAAGCAGTGCACAGTAAGGCGGAGCACAGCAACAGCAAAACACGGCAAAGCACCTGCAGGTCCGCCGGGTTGAACTCGCCCAACTTGGGCTTGTACGTGGGATCGCTCACAAACCCGGCTTTCTCGTCTCCCCAGGCCATGGTGCCCACTCCCATATTGTGGGGGATTTCCAGTTTTTTCTTCCTCAACATGCTCCTGGGTGTGAGTGCGAAACAGGGGGGGGGGGGGAGGGTGTACTCATATCATGCATGGGCGAAGTCGTACGACCATAGACTCTCGCATCCCTACAGGTACAATGTCGGGACGGAGCACGTCGGGTTTTCGCCCACCAGGCAGGCATTGCATGCACCAAGCACGACGGGGGGGGTGGCATAACAGGCCAAAAAACATCGTTTCGACCCTCGCTCGTCGAGGCAAAAGCGCTCGGAATTGTAATAACAGCGTACCAGAAGGTCAAGCTAAATTCGATCGCGCCTTCGGCCGGTCGCTGTGTCGCGACTGTCGATCGTCCGGTCGTTTTTCGATAATTTTTCGACGGCCTTGAACCGCCTTCGATCGGCCTCGGAGGTAGAGCTAGTGCCGTGTGCGGCGAGCGGCGGCGCCCTTAGCGGGCCGTAATTGTGATAGAAAAGGGTTGGAGGAAGCGAACGCGACCGGCTACTCCTATGTACGTATACCAGGTATAGGTGTATACGTAGCAGCTATTTGTATTGCTGTTCCGGCACGTACGTACGTACGTACGACGGGCGACACGACCGTCGCTCACGAACCACAGCAGAGCGCGTCCCAGGCATGTCCGGTGGTGATCGGTTGCTGCAGCTGCTGCAGCTACTGCTGCTGCGGATGTGGCAGGCACATGGTACCAGGTATGCACTGCTGTAGTACTGTTGCTGGTGGTGGTGGTGTTATGGTCTAAAGCTCCAGTACGGCTCATTCGAACATCCGCACTGCTGCTGCTACTGCGGGATCGATCGAGGATGCCAGAGCGAGAAGGTCAACTTGCTTCGAATACGAGGAGCGAACGAGCGTTAGAGCAGTATTGCACCCTCACCTCGAAGAACGTATCACTCGGATATCACCTATCTACGTCATGGGGCCTAATGCAGGGACATGGCCACGAGCTAACATAGTGTAAGCACTGGAGGAGCAATCACGGACACGCGGTAACACAGTGTAAACTGGAAAGCCACGAACGTGCAGACGCCTTAACGATATGCTTCTGTTCGATCTCGTCCAGCTCTGGTACAGTAACTTTATGTTACACCGTGATCCGTGCTTGGCACTATCACTAAGACTGTAACACAGTCTTAGGATTTGACCATACACGTAAGAAATCACTTTAAACATGCCCAGATCGATATCCGCAGATTTACTAGCTTGACCGCAAATGTTACTGTCTACGCAGCGCTAGACATAACACACTAACATTGTGTTACACGTAACACCCTAACATAACGTTACCACCTATTATTCTGCTACAAATAACACACTAGCATAACATAGTGTAGCCAGCACTACTGATACCAACACTATGCTACTCGGACCCCCCGTCTGATTCCCTTAGGGTCGGATAACGTAACATTTAAGTTACGCTAGGGCCCATCTTAACGATTAGCTTTTTTAATGATACTCCGCCAATAATGTTTTCGTTGGGTTTCATACGCATCTGATTGGTCCAAAAGCGAATCTTCAATCAGGCATTTTGACATTCGATTCGGAGAAAACGAATAAAAACGAATTCGACAAGAAGCCTTTAGGGGCTTCTTTGCTCTTCGTGTTATTCATTTTGGGGAGTTTGTCCAACTCGACGTGGCATGTTCCTGAAACCGAAGCAAGCCACGCAAATTTGAGCCGTGTCGTCGGCTGCTTCACAGGTGAGATCCACCACTGCCGAGAGATAGGGCCATCGGAGCAGCCGCAGAGCGAGGTCCGACGGCCCCTAGCACAGAGCAGACCATCCGCGGTGCGTCAAAAAATTACAAGGCCGTCGCAAACCCAGCTTTTTATCCCTCTTCGCCTCGCAAACCACACGAGCACCGACCAGGTCCCGAACTCGCTCAGATGTTCGATCGATGTATCCCCGTCGCTGCTGCCTGCGTGGGGCTTCGGGGCTGCGCCAGCCACCCAAGACGCCCCAAGAGCGATAGCCTCTTCGGCGGTACCGGCAGAAACAATCGGCAGCTAACCGCGGCGTCCCGGGGAGAACGCGGGCCGTCGCTCGCCTCGATGGCTGCCCTCTGGTGTTCGTTGACCCTCGTGCGTTATTCGTGTTTTTTTTTACTACGCTATTCCTCGATAGGACCCAAAGGCGTTTCGACGGATTAGTAGTCAAATCATATCAAGTTGTTTTTTCCCTATTCGATCATCATGGAAAAGGTTTCTCCTTAAGACGGGCCCTTAGCAACGTTACAGTCGTGGCCGGCCGATCCTTAACATTATGTTAGGATGTTAGCCTGAATGCGGAGGTCCAACATTAAGCTACGGTGATACTGTCAGTAAATATCTGATTTTAACATTCCGGTATTGCTGTTACCATAATAATCGGTCCGCGCCTAAGATTGTGTTCCTGAGTTACCGTTGGGGCCGAAGTCGCTTCAACGTAATGTTGCCACATTACCCTTGTAGGCCTTCCCGAGATCTAACATGCGTTACCAACATTAGTGATAAAGCGGCGTCGAGGAGTAACATAATGTAGCCGTGTTATCCAAGTTCGCCGAGATCCCAGTAGGGGACACCTACAAAAAAACACCGAGAGAGGAGGACAACAAGGCATCCCCGAAAAAAACGCCTCCATAATTCTGAAACTCCAAAACAGGGGATATTCAGGGTGTATCCCGGCAAAAAAACGCCTAAAAATGATGAAACGCCGGCAGTACAGTACCCATCTATAGCACCAGTACGTTATCTGCATACTCGCACGTACGAGCTAACACAGATGTTAGAGGAAGTGCGTTATCTGCTATTAATGACTTGTGTTACTACGATACATGAGTTGCATACGAGCCAACACATTCACATGATGCTAGTGTTTTGTCGATCATTTACGGTACCCGTTTGACATCTTTTGTGGTAGCAAGACCTCCGTTAACCCCTGAACATGACGTCGCTCGATGCGGACTGCTGTTGCGGCTGAAACGGCAACCTTATGTTAACGTTACATTGGCCATGTACGTTATCCCTCTAACGTGTGTTCCGATAGCCACTTGGAATTCCGCTAGCACACGAACATAGCGTTGTGTGACCATTTTTTCGTTCGCCGTGTACGCCATCTATCCGTCTAAAGTGTGTTACGGTAGCAAGTAAGAATTCCGCCAACACACTTACATAACGTTACTCGCAACGGGCTGATGTCGCTAACACGGTGACAAAATGCTAGCGTTTAATTGACCGTGTACGTTATCCCTTCCACGCGTGTTTCGATAGCTACTGGGAATTCCGCGAACACACCGACATAGTAGTGTCACTCGCTATGGGCTGCTTACCCTTACACCGTGACACAGATACTGCGGTCAATACGTAGGGGATCAAAGTAACACTCTAAAATAATGTTACGCGATCGCCCGCCAATTTCATAACTACTACTCGTACCTGGTACTGCTGTAATTATGTTATCACAAAATCCAGAAGTAGTTAACGCACAGCCAGTAGTAACGTAATGCTACGATTTTTTTCCGGTGACATCTAACATAAACATAAAACGCTACCAGGTACCATGTAACGTGCTACGAGTAAGTTTTACGTTATCCGAGGTGTTACTGGGCACAGCGTCTATGCTTGAGGCAATTTCTGTTGGGATTTATCTTGGAAATTCTGGAAATTTCTGCCAAGTAGCACCAATCACAGACGAGTTTCGTAGGGATTTTGAAGGGGCAAACGTCGGTGATTGGCACCACGATCGCGCCGCCTTTGTCAGACGAGGCGAGAGGTGTCGCGCGCGAGGAAGAGAGAGACCTCTGTTGCAGCTCGTAAGCTCAGACAATCGACGCAGCAGAGGGTGGCTCCAACACCATGCTGGTGTGGCGGTGTCTCCCCCCATATAGTATGTGCCTTGTGTGTCTCAGATTCTACGCTTTGTCTCTGTGAGAGGATAGAGAGTCGGGGCCTGCGCAGCCTGCTGTCCCTTGACGTACCCTCATCCGCCCAGAGGCCACAGGCGCAAGTTTTGAGTGCGTGCGAGTAGCCAGACTACAGCAACACCTGCACCAGACTACAATACCAGCAGCAGTAGCTTCATCCCCGCCAATCCGAGCTCTGGCCCTAGCCTGCAGCAGCGGACAAACCCCGTGCTTGCAGTGGCTGGGACGCGTTTCCCGTCAAATTTCAAACAACGGTACTTCAAGTTTTAGACAAGTAAGCAGAAATATTACCACCCTGTCCGCAAGTAAGAGTTTTGATACCCCAAACAGTCGTTAATTTCCGGACATATTGGTAGGACCAGCACCATTCTGTCCGGAAATATAAAAAGTTGTCGGTCCTGATTTTAATATTCAAAGGGTTCTTACATTGTCGGACATGGTGGTATCGTTCAAACAGTCGTTATATTTCCGGACATATTATAGTAGGACCAGCACCACTCTGTCCGGAAATTTAAGAATTTTTCGGTAGTGATATTAATATCTAAATATTTCTTATATTGTCGGACATAGTGGTATCGTTCACGCGAAAAACTCAAAACCAACTCTAAAACCAAGTTGAACGAACTCTCCCCGAGGAAAACATCCCGATAATTTAAATGTTCCCCGGAACAGGATCGCCCTCCACAACGAGCAGGAGGCAAGGCAGTAAAAAAAAAAAACGGCGGCGCAGCACAGAGCAGGTCACCATGCACGAGAGCAAAGGGTACCGCCGTCGCAACGCCATGGCAGCACCGACCACGGCGCTGGCTCGCCGAGAGGCCATCAGCGCAAGGCCTCCTCCACCCCCTAATCAGACCCAAACTCCCCCCTGTTTCCTGGTTGAGACTGCTTAGCATGTGGTACCAGGTACTGGGTAGACTACTGATGCCGCATCTCGATCGACCCCTACATGATCCAATTTCGAGGACACGAAGATACTCGCAAGGACCACCAGGAAGCGAGGCCGGCAAGGCCGCGTTCCTGCTACTAGAGCTTTCGTCAGGCAAACTAAGACCATCTCTCTCCCTCACCTGGGAAAGGCGAACGGCTTCTCGCCCCCCCCCCCCCCCTCCTCCCTCGCTTGCCGTGCTTCCACCGTCGGACGACGACATGCGGAGCACAGCTCCGTTAGAATTGCACGTCCGGCGGCATGCCGCCATTGACGCGTCACATTGGCCAGCTAAGGGAACGGAGAATGCGCCGACCGACGCCAGTCCAGACAAGCATGCCGCTGTCACTATGGCGGACAGCATGATCAGCGGCCAGGACACAGCAGTGCAGAGCAAGCGGCTACAACATGACGCACGCACGACGGGAGCGGATCAGACATGTCCACTTTTGAAAGAGTCCCTCTATCAAAAGGCCTTCGATGTCTTTAAGTACTCCCACAGCGAAATCTTTTAATCTTGAAATCTTTGCGTGTCCTCGCACAACGTCTACGGGAGGCACATGCTCTGCAGGGCTGCCCTATGCGAAGGTCCAAATCACGGCGGCTCCATCGTTAGCACAGCCCTCTTGTTTGCGCTCCGGCAGCCCTTTGTGCATACCATTAGCTTGATCTCACGTCTCACCAACAACAGATCGTTGCGTGTTTTTGCATCTCATCCCCCGCCGCCCGAGACATTGATCGTTGATTGAGTTACAACTACTGAAATTCGTTCGTAGATGTCTATATAGCGCTACACACAGCAGCTGCTGGCAGCAGCAGCAGCAGCAGCAGTCACCCCCGCCGTTTTACGGGCCAGTCTCGTTGCTCTCGTTGCACTGCCCATGACAGGCCCAGATGTCGAGTTCTGATAGGAGCATAACATCGTCAGCTGTGTTGACAAGAACACCAACATTTACATTATTTCACAAATACCAGCATTGTAGTGTACGCTGGCGGCGTGTAGGGGGGGTGTATTCTTATGTATGCGTATGTTTGCACAGGGTATGGACGTTGTGAGTGCTGAGTGCTGACAAGCGCTTATTAGCGCGATACACAGTATGGACGCCAGTGCGTCCTGTACCGTAGCGGGGAGAGGGGGGGGGGCGTACTCATTCGTTGCTGGTCTTTGTAGTCATTTGACCATTGACCACGCATCCTTTTCGAGGCGGAGCACAGCGAGGGGGCTTTGCGGTGTGAAAACCCAGATTTGAGTTACGACGAAGAAACAAGGAGGGGGGGGGTGGTCCGAGGGCTATAAACCAAAGGGCTGACAGACAAAGTACGGCAGTATACTTAGTGATGTACAATACGGTGATACCTGGTACCTGTGGTAGGTGATATGTACGTGAACGCAACATGGGGGCGACGGAGCTTTCTTTCAGCGTAGGGGCCGGGGGTGTACTCATTTGGTTGCTTGTGTTATTTATAGTCATTTGACCATTGGCCGCGCATCCCTTTCGAGACGGAGCACGTTTCCTAGCTCTAGGAGAGACACCTACAACATTTTGGGCGCTCATTGCTGTAGAAGTGTTTTGCATATATCTTATGCTCTTCCTGTTTCACCGCCTGTGACTACCATATATCTCTTAGGTTAGCCGGCGCCCCCGGTGCTTCGTAGGTGGTCCGTGTGCCTACTAAGATGATTTTTTTGGGTTCGAGTCTTACCGAGTGCATACTCGTAGGTAATTTATCTTGTCTTGCACATACATTGTTTAGCGGAAAGGGAGAAATTGTGAGTTAGGAATCTTCAATGAAAACCTACGAGCAGTGGGAATGCTGAACCCTATGCGCGATAAAAATAAAGGCACGTACCGGGGGAGAGAAGGGATGGCACCCGTGACAACAGCTTGTCCAGAAGTTTACTGAGGGTAAAACCTCCTGCGAGTGAAGCTGGAAAGTAATAATGGTGTGGGGAATGGAAATTGGGAAACGGTTGGCAGAGAAGCGTGCGAGAGATACTGCTGATTTACGGAAAGATACCCGGTTTATATCGGAACGGCGCTATATATTGTCGGAAGGCAAGCATAATAATTAAAAGTAACAGCAGTCACGATTAAAATATATAAATAAGGAGAAATACGTATAGCGATCGTTTTCTCGCCATTATGTACAAAAAATTCTCCATGTCACATCCGTTTGTTTTTTCGTCTCCCACTCTAACTCATTATGTTGAAAGGGGAGCGGAAAACGATTGGATGGGAGTGATGGACGGGATATTGTGCTCCATCTACTACTGTACAGATATACGTCTACCTCTACGGCAATGTGCTATTGATGTTAGTTGTGAGTGAACTCGAGCTAAAACATGCGCTGTATGATAGTACTGTAAATGTACACATCGTATACGAGGTTAACCCTCAGACCACCTGGCTAGGTGATCCGCAGCTCTCAGATGGCAAGCTAAAGAAGGATACGTACAGCAGCAGTGGTACTGCAGCGACGAAGAATACCATCATCTGACACCATCATTGCATTTTGTTATAAGGATTACCTTGGGCTGGGTAATCGGTCGATCTTTTACCCCTAGCCTATAGCTCAGCAGGTAACACCTCCACATTTGACGTCGTCCAGGTCACGGGTTCGAACCTCACTTCGAACGTTTCTTTTACAGCAACGCTTGCGCGTGAACACCTAAAAAAACACATCTCCCTGGTTCCCCAGGTAATGAAACGAAGCGGGTAGGTCAGCGTACGGACGTATACGGTTTCGACTCCCCAAAGATCTCGCCGTTCAGAGGGAGGAAGAGTGTTACAAGGATTACTTTGGGCTGGGTAATCGATGGGTCTTTTACCCCTATAGCTCAGTAGGAAACACCTTCACAATTTGCAATTGTGGACGCCTGTTGATAGTGAATCTTCCTAAGGTAGCTATTTGCGCACATGTTGACCAAGGGGTACACAGTATACCCGGTTCAATCAATATGCAAGTAGAATCTTTCGAAGCAACAGCATCCACGCCGGCCTAATCAACCCAGAGCCACACCAAACAGAGCATCCCAGCACTGATCACTGGCATAGGGTTCGGGTTAAGGTTGGGGTTCGGGTCGGAAGATCGACTCTAGACGCCGGGCACAAAATCTTCGTACAGATTCACTATCACCAGGTAAGTGTCAACGGTTCTTCTTCTGCATATGTGCACTACATATTACAGTAGGTGTTCACAAGGTTTGTGCAAGTCACAAGAAAACGCCAAGAAAAAAATAAAATAATGCCAGGTATAAAGTACGAGCAATAGTGCACTGCTGTGAGTGATACAAGCCTTGCACCCAAGGGCATATCAGAAAACCACAGCCGGGGTATCTGATAAGTGCTGGAAAATCGCAAAATCACAACTCCCCAGGTGGGATATACCATGTACCAGTATTTACGCTGCTTCATGTTCGTATCACCCTCTATGTTTGCTCCGCCTTTTCTTACGGCCTGTCTGTCTGTGCATTTGCTGGTGATATCCTCCTCTTCATCTGCGATGTATGATCTCTCTCGGAGCTGAAGACAGTTACCTAACACTCGTAACAGGCATACAACCGAGGTGTGCAGCGTGTCAGTGGGGGTATACGCATCATTTTAGCACCATTTGAATTACTATAGTCCATGTGATACACAACATTGCTACTGCAGACTATACCAGGTAGTAGGTACATACAATACATGTACACTGTAGTCCATGCACACCAAACATGTGATGCCTGCACGCGCTTTGCGTTTGCTGTGATAGAGTACCTTGGCTTATAGTATATTGACCAACCATCAGTAACTAAGATAGTTGCATTTGCAGAAAGGATACGCAGTCTAGTAACTGAGTAGCCGAGGAGACAGAACTATATACGAACGTGGTATGTTCATACAGGTTTCACGGGGTGTTGCACTACATACGTGGTATGTTCATACAGGTTTCACGGGGTGTTGCACTACGTAGTATGTTCATACGTCAGGCTTTACGGGATGTTGCACTCTTGAAGTTGAGGGTGACATGTGTTCCCTTGCCAGTAGATTACAGCCGGTTGAAGACAGATGATGCTTCTGTCTTAAAAAAACAGCTGCTTCCCCCCCCCCTCCTTGCTCACTCGTCTCTTGCCCCCTTCGAGCAAGCCGCACATCAAAACTGTAATAAGAGAACGTCTCATGAACTGCGTCTGAGTTTGGCCAAGCACTGACACCTGTGTCACACTTCTTCTGTGGATCATCATCTCTGGCACCCTTACCTTCTCTCCCACATTACAATTGGCGGCGCCTAAAGAACTACATCTCTGCTCGTGGCCATCGCCTCGACCTGTTCTTCGAGCCTTCTCCTCCCTTTAGGTGTGGGCCTTCCTCCCTTTTTTTTGTTTTGGCGTTGATTCGAGTCACTGTATTTTATTTAGAGTACTTGTCATTCTCCCTTTTTTGTCTTTTTTTTCCCCTATCCTTTGTCTTTCGGTCTATCAGCGTTCGCGTTCTATTTGGGTAGCACCGCAAAGTAACGCAACGAGCGCACAGTGCGCCCGCCTGTAGAGACAACCGCCGTAGCGCGCGTCTGTTAAGAAACTTTCGTCTTCGCGACCGTGCGTTGCCCATGACCGACCAGTCCGACGAGCCTGCCGTAGTGATTTCCCCACGGATCATCATTTTGCATGAAGCTATCTATAGCTTGGACCAAATGACGAACCAGAAGCCACGGGAAGGTATATCTCTGTGGCTGATGCGAAGACGCTCATGTCGACACCAGCAGAGACTATCGCTGCGTTGAACGCTTACTCGCTCCAACTATCACGGTTGAAAACCAAAAATATTTAGCCGTCCACACCCACAGAGTCGACCGACGCTTGTAGCCCATACCTGGTACGATTTTCATATAATGTATCCTCGCGATGAGGCCTTGTATGAAAAAAATTGCGAACGCCCGGCATCTCGTCCTTCACAGCACAGTCATTTTGCGCGAGTAATGAAAGGTTGCAGTTACTCCCCACCCGTTTCCACCCACGGAACTAATCGCTCCGTGCACGAACGATGAGTTGCATCGCGTACAGTTTGTTGACGATGCTCAATTTTTGTCAGATTTTCCTCTGGCAGAGCACGCAGTTCATTGGTCCTCACTAAACCCTGATGAGCTTGAAATTACCTGGACCTCGTATGTACTGCGTCTCAGAGAAACCCCTAACGCAGCGCTCCAACCTGCCTCACCAATTTAGTGGAGTCTCACGAGCGGGACGTTTTAGAGAGCGCATTTTGCACCGATGACTCATCTGTCTGACGCTTTCGCAAAATACTATTAATACTCTCTCTGCTTTTCACTTCGCAATGAGAGTGTATTTTCGGACACAGGTCCCGTGAGTGATGGAAGTTTTCGACAACATAATATACGTAAATTCTACTCGTCGTAATGGCATTTTGTTTTTCAGATTTGCCAAAACAAGCAAGTCCCCCGGGTGATGCACTTTCCGACGAAACATACGTAAATTCTACTCGTCGTAATGGCATTTTGTTTTTGGGTTTGCCAAAAGGCTCAGGTCCCGTGAGTGATGAAGTTTTCGACGAAAGATACGTAAACTCCAGTCGTCCTAATAGCAATTTTGTTTTCGGATTTGCCAAAATGCGCAGGTCCCGTGAATGATGAATTGTTTGACGAAATATACGTAAATTTTGCTTGTCCCAATCGCATTTTTTGTTCAGATTTTCCAAAACACGCAAGTCCCCCGAGTGATGCACTTTTCGACGGAACATACGTAAATTCCAGCCGTGTCAATAGCATTTTTTTTTCCAGATCTGCACACCTTTACAGCTTTGGATAACTAAGGCCAAATGTTCGACGATTCACGAGTAATGTTGGAAAGGCATACTCGCATTTTTTTTCGAGAATTGCACACTATTGTGACTTTGAATAAATGTGACGGAATTTTAAACGGTACAAGTGGGATTTTGGGCCGTGCTGATGGTATTTTTTTTCTGGTTTAAAATTCAGTCGAACTTCCGACGAACGGCAACACATTTCGCGACGTAAAAGACTCAAACACCAGCAGTATTTATCTGACAGCAACCGACAGCGGTCTGCAGATACAGAGTGAAGAATTGGAGGATTAATTTACTGAGAGCTTTATTTTTGAGTCACCAAGCGAGTCGAGCACTTGGTTGGTAGGGTACCCACACGTTCGACGGACATCAATCGCCTTCCCGTGCCCACCTTCCTCCGGGCTTTTGCCGTTTTTTATATTATTTTTCGGCTTTCCCCCCCCCTTCCTCTCCCGGGTATATGACTCCCGCCCTCCCAAACCAGCCCGGGCACAGGTCGTTTTTCCACCCCCTCCAGTACGAAACCCCCGGGCCTGTCAGCGTCGATCAAGAAGCCCAAGATACTGTCGCGAATAAACGGAGTGTCTCTACACCCCGCGACTCCAGCCAAGTCCGCAGAAGAAGTGTCTCTACACTCCCCCTACATACGGGTCTACAAGGTCGTATCTCTATACCTCCTTCCATCACGGGACACGAGCGGGCCCCCCCTAGCCCGTATGTAACCAGGTCTCAGCTAAAGCGCCAACCGAGTCTGCTGTGCACTCACACGGACAGAGGGCGCACACGACCACACTGAGATACCACGACCGGTCTCTATAACCTTTACTTGCGCATGGATGACAACTCCCCTAAGCTCCCACCCCCCCACACACCCCGCTCGCTACGCCACATGGCACGATCTCTTAGGGCTCATACCTGTTCCCCTCCCCTCCCTCCTCCCCTCCCTTCGCTCCCTTGTCGTCGGCTTCTGCAAACAGCAACAATGGTCAATGTCAAAGATGAAGAGGATGGCGCGGACTTCGGGGGGGCGTCCTCCAGTGACGAGGACAACAACCATCACCCAGACGACGAGGACAGCTCGCCCACTGCCCCGGCCGACACCGCGACAGCCCACCCCCCCCCGCGATAGCCCACCCCTTTGTACCGACACCCGACACCTCGGAAAACGCCCTCGGCATTCCCACTCCCTCTCCAGCTCGACCCCCGGCCCCGGTCGACACCACGGCAGCCCAGCCTCCCGCCACAACAACACCACTTGCGGAGGATGAGCTGTCCGTCCCGGAACTGCAGGCGTGGCTCGCCCAGCACGCTATCCAACGCGCCAGACATGAAAGAGCGACTTTCAAGGCTCCTACAGGAGCGGCAGGCGAGGGAACGGGGAGAGATCGACCGAGCCGAGAAACTGGTGTCCTCCCTGAAGGCCAAACACGCTCTTACCCTCGCCTCACAAGGTCTTGACCCCACTCCCGCCCGCACGGTTTCGACCGCTGCCTCGACGGCACCGACCGGTCTTGACCCTACTCCCGCCGGCACGGCTCCGGCTGCGACTTCGACTGCCCCGACCGGCACTTCAGCCCCCACTCCCTCTACTTCTCCCACGCGAAACCTTGCCTCGCTGACTTTCATACTGGAGTTTCCTCACGTCGCGTTTCTGCACGTCTCAATTCCCTAACTAATCTCGTCACATCATGTCCCGGAGGGCAGGAGGGCAGCCATCTCCTCGGCTGCCTCTGCCGCTCGACAACCACCACCGCCCGGCACGCCCTCGAGTCTCTACCGAACGCCACCAATAACACAGTTCGGATCAAGTTGCTCAGGTTGGTCGCCATCTTGTGGACATTTTCATGCCTCGCACGACCATACATGGCCTATCGTCGCTGAGTACAACGCCTCTCGAGGCCAGCGTCAATTGCGGCCGACTGGTTGACCGTCGGCCGCAGCTGACTCTGGCCTCGAGAGGCGTTGTACTCAGCGACGGTAGGCCATGTATGGTCGTGCGAGGCATGAAACGCCCGCAAGATGGCGACCAACCTGAACAACTTGATCCGCACTGTGTCATTGGTGGCGTTCGGTAGAGACTAGAGGGCGTGCCGGAGGGTGGTGGTTGGTGGAAGGAACCACCTCTCTGCTGTTTTTTGCACTTGGATCAACACGTTACGCACTGCTTCTGCGCATCCGCCATCAGCCAAATCCCATCTCCACTGTGTGTGTACCCAATACCGGTGTACTGTGGCCCAAGCTACGTGTATAGCTATCTCAAACCAGTACCTGGTATGATTTAGAGGGTGTGTTCCACACACTTTTCCACACACTAATTCTGGTGTATCCACTGGGGCAATTATGTCGGTAGTCAGCGAGCTAGTCTCGGCCCAAGCCGCATAAAAATAATTTGAACCGAGGGCGTCCAAACCAAAATCCATTTCTACACTACTCCCCCCCCCCTCCAAAAAAGACAAAAATGAGGCGGAATGAATAACCCTCATTGTAACCAGGGGCGCCGGGCCAAAATCCATGACCTACACCACTCGCCCCCTCGAAAAAAACAAATGGGGCAGAAAAGAAAAACGCCGGACGTATCGCCTTGCAACATGCAACCCACAAAACATATAAAACCATCAAGACATATTTAACGTATACTTACTACCTGGTAGAGACTACCTTGTAGAGTATAGTGACCCCACTCCCCCCTCCGTCTCGAAAGGGATGCGTGGTCAATGGTCAAATGGCTAAGGCAAGCAACAGAAGAGTACGCCACCCTACCCCCCCCCCCCGTCGAAAAGCAGCAGCAGTTCGATTTTGTTCAAAACATAAGAGGCATTAAAAACTCGACAGCTGACCCTGAAGAAGAAATAAGAAGTGACTCCTACGGTCGAGTGCTCAAAATTGTCCAACACTACCATTCAGTCCAGAGTGCTCGGCCACGTTCCTCCCCCCAACGCATGGTTAAAATGACCGTCAAAGGTGAGTTCCTCCAGAAAAGCCGGCCGCTAGACACCGTCAGTCTCCTGGTTGAAGACCACACTGAACTCCACACACACCACCGAATCAGACCACGCCACGTCCTGTAATTTGTCGTCGAACCTGTCGCCGAACACCATGTCTCAACGTCGCCAACGGGGCGCCTATAGCAAGTTAAAACCGCGGTCGACAAGATATCCTACTCAGCGATCCGCCCTCGAACCCGTGGCACCCGCGTCCCATGAACCGGGCCGTCATGCTCGAGGTGAGCTTCGCCAACAGCCAGTCTGCATCGATGTTTCTTGTAGCTGCTTGGTGGATGTGTACCACTGTTTCCCATCTATGCCGTCCGCGACAACGAGCAAGGCAGCCTCCATAGTTCCTGCCATGCGGACGGAGGCTTGAAGTAGTGTCACGGCGCTATACGAGCACACCCTGGACAATAGGTTTCAGCTCCATAGGCAATCGATAGGTCCTATTCCAATAGGAGGGCAAGAGAAATAATAATAATAATAATAGTAATAATAATAGGAGGGCTATTGATGCTTGTGATAGGTATCATATGACACTTTTTGAAGCCTAGCGTGGCCGACAATGGGTATAGATTGGCATCTTCACTGATCTACTGTTCGGCCAAAAGGCTATTGTACCTATCCATCTTATTAATAGCACATTGGTCCAAAAAGTAGGTATTGATGGACAAAACCACACACTTATGGTAAGAACAATACCTGGTAGGCTATTGCACGAGAATCCCTGAACACATCCATCAAATAAATAGGTATCGATCGCTACGTCTCTGAACATAGTGATAGAATAATGAATATTGATAGACAATTAATCATATACCTCTGTTTCACCCTCCCACTGCAGGGGACATTAGGTTTCGACACGCAATACCCCAACCTATCGGCAGACCAACAGGCACATTCAGTAAGTCCTATTGCCCAAGGTGTCTGACATTGTGACGTAGTATCTTCGATAGGTTCGTGGCTAAAAGACACCTCCAGTTCGCATAGAGCTTAATACTCCACGCGGCGCTGTCTGTCGTTGTTGTTCTTAAAGAGCTTCAGGTGGATTTTGTCGGAAGGCAAGCATAATAATGGTAGTCTTCGCATGGAAGGTGGTGTGAGGCTCGTCTAGACCGACCTGTTTGTGTGTCGTGTCGGTTTTTCTTATACCCTGGATAATACCCGATTTAATAGGCTATCGGACCAACAACAGGTGGGAGATGGTGGGTATCGATACCTATTGCGAGCCACAATGTGGGTTGGTTTCCGGGTATATCGACAGGTATTGAAAGCAACAATACAGGCAGCGGCTATAGCCTTTTGTGCGTCCGATAGGATTTTGAAGGTGTCTATCGATAGTTATCTTGGACACCAATCAATATTGTTTGAAAGCGATCCTCTATTATAGGCTATCGTACGAACAATACCTTTGCATCGCCATCTATCTGTACGTATTGATAAAAGCGATAGGTTTGCAGTGATATTAATCGATGCCTATTGGTCAATGCAGTAGACTTGCAACAATGTCGACCAATAATACTTATTGCTCAATTAACTAGGTCTGCATAGGTGTCCATTCGTCCATATTGCTTATTGTAACTCTTCAAGTAGGTTTGCGAGGGTATTGATAGATACCTATACTGAAATAAATAAATACGTATCGACCGACAGTTTTTGCATCCCTATCCTAAAATCATTAGCCTGTTGCACCTACACACATATTTAACTGAATCAGTTGGTCAGATAAATACCAGGTAAATATCAAGCATATTGTATCTATTTATTTGGACCTATGAGCCGAATAGATAGGTACTGATCGACAATGTCGCATCCATGTCCATCGTAAGAACAATAGCCTAGGTACCATCTATCTTAACAGAGTGGTCAAAGAAGCAGGTATCGATCGACAAAACCTCACACGCCTACTATTATCCTAAGAACAATAGGCTATACCTGGTATTGCACAAAATTCTCTTAACATATTGATCAATTAAATACGTATCGATCGATACTTCAGCATAATATTTCGAAATCAATAGGTATCAATAGACAATTCCATATACCTATGCCAAGAGCAATAGCCAATTGTACGTACCACCTATTGCTCTGAACCTATATTGGTCAAATAAATCCATACCTGGTATATAGCTATCCTAAGAACAATAATGGCCTATTGTGTATTATTGCTCTGAACATGTTGATCAAATAGATAGCTATCGATATACACTTTCACCTTCCTACTGCAGGGGGCAATAGGTATCGATATGCAATACCCCAACCTATTATTATTTCTCTTGCCATCCGACAATGTGCAGCATGATCTTCAACATGGATCACTCATAACTTGCCCGCAAGAAGAAAACCTATTGACCGACCAATAGGCATACTCAACAGGCTTTTGTCCTGTAATCACGAAGCAAAATAGATGTTTCGACAAAAAAAATCAACAATAATCACCAAATTTAGGTTGATTGATTAATCATGATTATTTTTGAGATAATATAATAATCACGGAAATATGTATAATAATCATGATTATGATTAAAATAATCACGGTAAAAAAACGTGATTAATAAAATCATGATTATTTTAGTTGATTCCCAACCCTAGTCTATACCCTGGTATACTATGAGCCAAGGTATCACACTACGCTGTGCGCAGCTTCACCCAACACACTAGTGTCATAGCATTTCCGGGGTATCATGTATCACGGATACCTGATACCAGGTGAGGTACGTATTTTCACACCCTGGACAATTACTATTTCAATAGTCTATTGTGTCTACGATTGATTCAGGAGGATGTGCCTTAATCGGATTTGTCTTGACAATTATACACCAGTATCTTGACAATTGTTTTTGGCGACTGTCTATTAATTGAAATTGTCCATACAATTGATTTCGGCAATTGCCCTTTAATTGGAATTGGCCAGACAATTATTTTCGATTATCTATCGATTGGAATTGTCCGGGCAATTAATTTCGAAGACCATCAGATTCTGCTAGTTGGAATTGCGTGAGCAATAGGCTTCGAGTGTTGCCTATGAATTGGAATTGGAATTGGAATCAAACAATTGGTTGCGGAGACTGCTAATAAATTGGAATTATTCAGCAAATTGATCTCGGGTGCTGATCCAATAATTGGAATTGTCCAGACAATTGATTTCGGGTGTTGCCCACTAACTGAAGTTGGGCAGACAAAATTGATTTCGGGAGCTAAGCTGTCTATTAATTTGATTTGTCTCAACATTTGATTTTGGCTGCTGCTTATTAACTGAAATTGCCCGCACAATTAATTTCGGGTGCAGTCAATTAAATGGAATTGTCCGAACGGACTTCGGCGATTGGAAAGTAGTTGGAACTGTGTCCGCACAATTCATTTCAGATGCCGCGCAAGAAATCAATTGCTCGATAAATGTCATGGCCGTGTGCCTACAGTAGTTATTGTAGTATGATAGACACTCCCCATTGAATTGATACTACTCGTAATATGGAACAATAAAGGACCTTGCAAAATAGTGCGTATTATAGAGGAAAGTTCCCAATCCTGTTGTAGAGGCAACACCAGCATGGTGGTACTGTTGTCTACTGTCCAAATCAACAGTAGTAGTTTTACAACTATAATAGCTGCCAGCTTTCAACTAACAGAACCCTCTTAAACTCGATAGTCATGACAATTCCAATTGGTAGATCGCTTTCGAAACCAATTGTCCGGGCAATTCCAATTAATGAACGGTCTCGCGAAGTGGTTGCCCCGACAAGTCCAATTCATGTGAATGCCCCGAAATCGAATGTTCAAGCAATTCCAATTAATAGGCCGCCTGTGAAATCATTTGCCAGCACAATTCAATCGATAGGCAGTCTCCGGGCTCATTTGTCTGGGCAATTCCAATTATGGGACAACACCAAACATCAGTTGTTCAGACAATTCCAGTTAATGGACAGTCTCTGAAATCAATTGTCAGGGCAACTTCAATTGATAGAGTCTCCAAATTATTTGTCCGGACAATTCCAATTGTTAGATAGTACCCGATTTCAATTGTCCGAATAAATCCAATTAATAGACAATATCCAAGATCAATTAATTGTCTAAACAATTTCAATTGCTAGACAGTCTATGACATCACTTGCCCAGACACAATTTCAATTAATAGACTTTTTCGTGACTCTGCTGTAGGGGCAATAGTCTATTGATAAGTCTATTGTCCAAGGCATAAGTAGAAAAGGGCGGGACACCTCAGCTTTAGCTTTGTATTTTACGTCCGCACGTATATAGAAAGTATTGATACCGCCTAGCCCATGCGCTCATATATATGTAAATCATAAAAAAGGTTTCACGAAACAAAACAATCCGTATGCACTGATATTTTGAAATGTACGGGCAGTTGACTTGAGAGACTGCACACCAACGGCATTGTCTGAATGAAGCAGTTTTGGAGATTTTGTATCAGTCTAAATTGTCGGGATAGTTGATTTTGAATACCGTCTATTAATTGGAATTGCCCGGACAATTGATGTAGAAGGCAGTCTGCTAATTGAAATTGTCCGGACAAATGATTTGGGAGCCTGTGTATAAATTGGAATTGTCGGGCCAATTGATCTGGGAGACTGCCCATTAATTGGAGTTGTCGGGACAAATAATTTTGGCGGCAGTCTATTAATTGAAATTGTCCGGACAACTGTTTCGGGGGGCCGACTATTAACTGGAATTGACGGGACAAAATTGATTCGGGAGACAGTCTGTCAATTGGAATTGACCGGACAATTTATTTAGGAGAAGATCCATTAATTGGAATTGTCCGGACCATTGATTACGGAGACTGCCTATAAAGTGAAATTGTCTGGACAATAGGGCCAGGTACGGGTCACTTGATAGAAATTGTCTGGACAATAGAGAGCTCGACGCCTTTCACTTAACTGGAATTAGGGACCACAATAGGCAGTCAATTGCAATAGAAAGCTACCTGGTATTATTAGACTATTATTGGACTATTGTCTATTGTCCAGGGTGTGATACACCAGGTATACGCTATACGTGTCGCGTATTTTGTGGAGTTTTACTCGCACACAGGTTTCCTGTCGCGTCTTTCCTCGGTTCTGATACAAGAATTACCCTGGGCTGGGGGGCTAATTGATCGGTCGTTTACCCCTATAGCTCAGTAGGTAACACGTTCACATTTGACGTCGTCCAGGTCACGGGTTCGAACCTCACATCGGACGTTTGTTTTATAGAAACGCTTGCGCGTGGGTACCTAAAAAACGCACACATCTCTCTGGTTCCCCAGGTAAAATGATGTAATGAAGCGGGTAGGTCAGCGTACAGACCCATACGGTTCTGACTTCTGACGCCCCAAAGCTCCCGCCGTTCACAGGGGGGGAGAGTGTTACAAGGATTACCTTTTTTTTTTCTGCTCATCCCATTTATTATCTTCGCACATTTTCTTCTCTCTCTCCTTCCAACTCGTAACTCAGATCCGGGGTCACATAGCAGGCTCTTCTCCCCCCTTCCCGCTACGGTACGTGCCTTCATTTTTATCGCGAGGAGATTTCAGCCTTTTCTTCCCTCGCCGACTCGCATCGAATTGTGCCTACCCACGCTCCAAGGCGCTCTCAACAATTGAATCCTTTTTTATTTTTATTTTTGCAAATAAAGTCAAAGGTCCGATCTACCTGGGGCTCGAACCCAGGACTCAAACAAGTAGAATTCGAGGTTCACCGCTTGAACCACCGGGGCGACCCTGGGCTGGGTAATTGATCGGTCGTTTACCCCTATATATAGCTCAGTAGGTAACACCTTCATTCACAGTTCCCCCTCTCCGTTCTGGGGAAGCTTACGTAGGATGAGTGATCGCTTTTAGTACTGCACTGTACGTACACCCGCTTGTTGACTCTAATTCCAAGTGTTTTGTCCTCACAACGGGAGTGCACAGTCCGATATATAGGGGTTAAAAGCTCACGTCATACGATACGTACTCCGTATGCTTGCGGCCGATGAACTGGGGACGGAATGTTGCTGAGGAATAGGAGATATATATATATTTCTAAGATGAGGTGATGTGGGGAAGGGAAATTGGAAAACGGCTGGCAGAGAAGCGTATGAGGAATACTGCTGATTAACGGAAGGATATTCGGTTTATATTGGAATGGTATCTACCAGGTACGCTATATTGTCGGAAGGCAAGCATAATAATATCAATGATAATAATAATAATAATAATAATAATAATAATAATTGTCGGATGGCATTGATCACAACCAAACATGACTAAATGTGGAACTCCCCCGCCCACCCCTCCTGTTCTTCTTTCCGGCCGCGACGCGTGCAACAATCGGGGTACGTAACAGTTTGAGGCATTTTTGGCTGATGTGCCAAACTACTCATCAAATGAGGGGCTACCCAACATCGCCCTGTTAGACGCTTCCCGGCTGCGCTCGGTATTTTTTTTTTCCTGGACTTTTGGGGGGTGGTTTTTCTTCTACTTGACGTTTTCCGAGTTTTTGGATCGGGGATATCTGCTAGGTGTGTTTCTTTGTTCGTTTTTTTATTTTGGGTTGGGTTGGGGATGGGTTTTGCGTATTTTGTCCTGCCTACCCCCCCGCTCAGTGTCGGGGCTGGTCTGGGTAATCGGGTCACTCATTTGTGGCACAGGACGCGTTTCCAGAGTTGTGGCCTGGGTTTAGGTGGTTCTTGATGTCTTCCGTGTTATTTTTCTTCTCGTGTTCGGTATTCACTTTTCGTTTTTCCATGCATCTTCCTCGCCCCCCCCGCCGGTCGCGGATGACATGGCGATGGCTCTCGTTGATGATTTCTTCCAGCTGTGAGGGTCGTAGTCTGTTGGGCTAAAGATAAACGGTGGTTAACCTTTTACCTTTAGCCCAACGGACTATTCATAAGACCCTAACAAATGGCGACGAAGGAAGAATATGGGTCGTTGGTCGTGAGTTCGAATCTCACGTCCACCATAAAGTCGCTTTTTACAGAAAAGTGAGTTTCCCCATGTCAAGAATCTGAAAAAAACTTCTGGATCTCCAGAAATTGGAACCGCGTGTGGTGGCGCGTCGACCCGTAAAATCCGGTCCGTTCCAGGAGGGGAGAGTGTTGTGAGGCTTACATTGGGTAGGCGATTGGTTAACCTTTTATCTTTAGCCCACGGACTAAGACCTTAACTAATGGCGTCATCGGCAGGACACTGCCCTCAAGGCTAGGTCTTCCTTTCACTTTTTTAACGTACTTTACCGGCTTCGTTGCCTTGCCGTTCAGAGGTGTGGGAGTGGGTTTTGAGGAGCCGCATCTTCGACTCATGTTCTAGTACGTGGAATCGGGGTTTCCACGAATTTCCCATAATTCTGCATATTATACGGCTCATCAGAGTGGGCAAGTGCTAGGATATGGCCTTGAATGAGGTTGAAAACCCGGTAATTGGTAATTGCCTGGGTTCAGGCACTGAGATCGTATTTGTAGTACTTGGAAGGCGTACGTTAGGTGAAAAACCAAGGGTTTCCAGAGACGCACGAGCTTGACCTCAGTCTCCCTCGTCGTGCACGAAAGGAATAACCATGCTGTGCTCTTTTTCTATCTCTGAGCAAACAAGACACGTGAGTACCAACGAGTACGGACTTAATAAGCAAACCTGTCCAGGGACACAACGTGACCCGCCTGCTGATCTTAACAGCAACATGATTCCTTATACATTGGATACCCTGGAACTCTGAGATAATATGTATTACGGGGGACGATAGTAAACAAGACCTACGATACGCATACAAACCTATTTATTCCCCTATTTTTACACACAATATTTGGTCATATTTAGGGTTTTTCTTGTGATATGAGTGGAGTACTTATGGGCTATAGATATAGATAATATAGTCTGCAGTTTCGTAGCCTGAGGAATACGAGAATAATCCAAAGAATGGATTAACCCGGCGGATATTCCGTTAGTTGAGAGTATCGGTCTTTTAGGAATGTTCTCTAAGGCGGATAGGCCGTTAGACAAGAGTAATTTTCCTTAACGCAGATAGGATCGTAAAGTGAGAAGTTCTTATATTAGCAGAAGAACGTTCGGTAGCCATAGGAAAGTTATTTAGGAGTACGTTAGATAAGAGGAATTTAGGAGAGAGCTTGTAGCGTGGGGAGGGACGAGTATATAGTCCCACCCCCCTACCTCTCACTTCTCTACCAGAGCACCTCCTCAGCTCTAGTCATCAATAAAGATCTATATCAGAAGAAGCGAAGCACTGCTTCCCAGCTGCCAGATACATCTGCGTCCCTTATCCTTACCCTTACCTCGGCCATATCTTCACATCTGGCGTCCTGCTTCTTCACATTTGACGTCTTTTCTTTTTTTTGTTTTCGACGAGGTGTGGGGGAATCTATAGCCTCATTTCTTTTGTTTCGAATAGCCGCATCTTCGACCACCTTTTCCTGGTCTTCTGGGATGAACTGTGTCATCATCCTTCGACCATCTTGTGGTCTGCATATACGACTATTCAGGGTGGGCTAATGTGATATGAGTGGAGTACTTATGGGCTATAGATATAGATAATATAGTCTGCAGTTTCGTAGCCTGAGGAATACGAGAATGATCCCAAGAATGGATTAACCCGGCGGATATTCCGTTAGTTGAGAGTAACGGTCTTTTAGGAATGTTCTCTAAGGCGGATAGGCCATTAGACAAGAGTAATGCTCCTTAACGCAGATAGGATCGTAAAGTGAGAAGTTCTTATATTAGCAGAAGAACGTTCGGTAGCCATAGGAAAGTTATTTAGGAGTACGTTAGATAAGAGGAATTTAGGAGAGCTTGTAGCGTGGGGAGGGACGAGTATATCTGAGCGTCGAGTCCCACCCCTCTACCTCTCACTTCTCTACCAGAGCCCCTCCTCAGCTCTAGTCATCAATAAAGAAGATCTATATCAGAAGAAGCGAAGCACTGCTTCCCAGCTGCCAGATACACCTGCGTCCCTTACCCTTACCCTTACCTCGGCCATATCATCACATTCTTATCGGAGAGCTTTTCGTCCAAATTTTCGGCAATCTGGATTTTTTTCGCGCAATTTTTGAATCTTCCATATTTTCCTGTTTTTTTTTCCAAATATTGGAAGGATAACGAACTCGATATGTTTGGTTCCGGAGAATTTCACGAATAGTGACAGAACGCCTCCGTATATTGATACATCTCTCCAATTATTTCTAAACTTTGGAAATTAAGGAAAACACGTTCTCCGATAAGAATGAACCTTATACGGCTCATCAGAGTGGGCAAGTGTTAGGATACTGCCTTGAATGAGGTTGAAAACCCGGTAATTGGCATTTACCTGGGTTCAGGCACTGAGATCGTATTTGTAGTACTTGGAAGGCGTACCTCAGGTGGAAAACCAGGGGTTTCCAGAGACGCACGAGCTTGACCTCAGTCTCCCTCGTCGTGCACGAAAGGAATAACCATGCTGTGCTCTTTTTCTATCTCTGAGCAAACAAGACACGTGAGTGCCAACGGGTACCGACTTAATAGAGAGGCAAACCTGTCCAGGGACACAAAGTGACCCGCCTGCTGATCTTAACAGCAACAGGATTCCATATACATTGAATACCCTGGCACTCTGAGATAATATTTATTACGGGGGGCTATTATAGTAAACAAGACCTACGGTACGCATACACACCTATGTATTCCCCTATTTTTACACACAATATCTGGTCCTATTTATTATGGTCCCCCGTAATATAGGGACTACTTACTGTAGTAGTTGAGAGAGGCCGAATCGGCTGGACCTGCCCACACTACTACGCGAACCCTGGTACATTTATTTCCCACTATTATTATTGTGCATAACAAAGAAGGCTACGATGGGCGCCTGGTGTGAAGAAACGTCGAAATTTGGCGTCCAGACTGAATATCTTACTTTTTCCGACGTTGATCTATCTCTCTCTATTGTTTAGCATTATTTATTTAGAGTTGATCCCACTGCTGAGCTGAGTTTCTCAGTCCAGTTTTCTTATTGTTCGTGCCGATCTGGGCCTACTTTTTTTGACATAATGTTTCTTAACTACGGGCGCCCACTCTGTAGTTAAGAGGTGTGCTTCCGGCCTGTACTACACCTCTCTTAATCCGGGTACCCGCTGTACTTCGAAGCACATCTAGACCATCGGATAATTAATTGGTCGGGTTGCCCCTTCACGTTTTCTTCACGTTTTGTCAGAGAAAGGTTAGTGTTTGGGTCACAGAGGTTGAATAATACTTGTAGTAAATAGCTCCTTGAGTGGGGAGCTTCAGAAAATGAACCCCTGTAGGACTGACTGATGCGGTCCCGTACTCAGCCAAATGATATAGACCATGACGCCGAATTATCTCCATGACGACCACAAACAACTAACTGCAGATTATTTGTATTCTTATCATTTCGATTCGCGATCCCTAATATTTTTTTCCTTTCATGGACTGCAGGTCAGGACTGTGCAGGCTCGTTTGGGGGAAAAATTACATCTAATAATTTGATATGTTCGTCCCCAAAACGGGACTGCAGTCCTATAAGGGTCAAGGGGCTACCCCTACCGCAGCTATATGCAGCATGCGCCCCGCCCCGCCACAACACAAAAGCACAGCAGTAGCATGAATAATAGTCGATGCGTTGGGGTTGCTGTTGGTTGTTGGGTACGCGCTCATTCGTGTAGTGGTAGGTGGTAGGTGGGTGGTTGTGGTGTGTTGGCGCTTCATTTCCTATGTTCCTGTACAGCAGTAGTACCTGTAGTACTTCGATTGCTTCTGTACAGCAGCAGTATAATAAGTATATACCTGGTACCTGGTAATGAAATGCAGGTATTAAAGTATTAAAGCAGTACCATTATGCATATTAGTATTAAATAGTAGTATTATTGGTGTACCAGCAGTAGTATCAATAATAGTGTCCTGAGGCGGAACGCGCATGTCTATACGACCCATGATAGATGGTCTATCGATGGATCACTGTCATCATCGTGTATCATACTGCCGACGACCAGGTAGAAAGTTGAGCGCAATATTCGTGTGTTTGTTCTATTAATATTAATATCAAAACTTTGTGAGCCTTGAAATTATATTCTTTATTCTGAACTCTTCTGTTCTTTTATGGGCAAAATCTGAATACATAATACACCAAAATCCACCCAAACCAACCAATCGTTCCTATAAATTACAGAGCAGAAGTACATTTATTATTCATAGACAATCCAAGAAAATTCAACGGTTTGGCCGCCTGTTTTGTGCGGCCACGCGGACATATACTTAGGAGCTACTTATATTATGAGCTTTGAGTACAGTCTAGAGTCTCCTCCAAACGAGCAAAAAAAAGAACTTCCACACTCTTTTAGCGCGGAACAATGTTACACATTTAGTTCCCTCCGGGAGCAGCAGTGCTGTTATTGTAGGTTGCACGTAGCAAAATACCAGGTATTCGTAGAACATAATACGTACTGTTTGCGCAGTTGCAGCAGTTACACACTACACACACCACACACCACATGCATATACGTAATACATACCTGGTACCAGGTACCAGGTATACATTTATAAAACTAATAATATAATAGTATGTGTAGTAGGTATATATATATATATATATATATATATATATATATATATATATATATGCATGGTGGTATATGCAAGACGCAATAAAAGCATACGTAGAACTTTACTGTTACGTGGACCACCGAGTGTAAGGCATAACTTTTTATCTTACGCCTCAAACCTTTCCGTCAATATATAAGGAGAGCCCACGAGCATTCTCGTTACAGGCAGCCGTATACTACTGCTGTAGGTGTGTACCAGTGTGCCTCACTTTCCTCCATATTATGTGTAAAAAAAAACTCAAGAAAAGACCTCAACCTCGCAGGAGTACGCGCGTCCAATGGGTTCGATCAGGTCGGGCACAGCTGTGCACTATATATATATCGAGAGAGGGATGCTTCAGAGTAGATTGTACGCAATAACCACGACTCGAGCACCCACTTCTTGTCTGTTTCCTAAGGAGCGCTTAGCATGCCTTGCCTCGAGGGTGAGCGAGGAAGGACACACCGGACACAATTTACAAAAAGAAGGGAGAGCACAACCAATCAACAGATAAGACGACGCTCACTCGAAGCAACGCCAACCACCAGTACAAACGCAAACGGCAACAACGTCGGTCGCGAATTTGTTTCATCCCGAGCAGGAAGTACGGCAAAATTAACGCTGCGGAGAGCGGCACCATCCACCCACTAACGCGCAAGGTCAGCAACCATTTCAGCAGCAGTTCAACGTAACCGTATCGAAACAAAATCAAGCTTGCGAAGAGCGATACTATACCAACTACCTACCCACGCGCAAAGCAAAACAACATTGGTCCGATTGCTCCATCCCGAGCACAAATAACGGTAAAAATCATGCATGCGGAGGGCATTCCCAACCACCAATCAACACGCAAGCAACCAATAGAGAAAGTGTAGCCGCCGTGGCGTGCGGTGCCTACCTAAGCAGCCCGCATGGATAACGCCGTCCGCTGCAAAATATTTTAGGTTCTCTGTGCTCTACGAGTGTCATACCACGAAACATATATTGCAACAAAACCGGAACCATGACAACATGGCGCGAAAAGCATCGCTACGATACAAGTAGCTTGAGCCCATCATCGTTCTGGAACACAACGGGGAGCAGCTCCACACTAAGACCTTCGTTGGCACCAAAAGCGCGCCACCATTAACACCTCACCCCCCACCACCCACCGCTAGCCATCACGGATGGTCACCACAAAGACAAAACTCACACCACGAACACTCTCCCACTCCGCTCGTCTGAGGACAAAAACGAGAGAGCAAAAAAAAGGCCCCAGTCACCAGCAACCCCGCTTGAAATCACACTGACCACGAGATAACCACAAGCAGCAAATGTGCCTCCCAACCATGTGCGACCGTTTCTTTCCATAAAAGCATCCTCTACGGACAAGTTGCAGGAAATAGACGCGGAGGAAACCGTAAATTACAATGACGCCAAGATCTTTGATTTCCCCCTGCATCTTCGGCTTTTTCTGCGCCGCAAGCGTTCAGCTCGACTTGTGCTGCCCATGCAACAGAATAAACAGCAGCAGTAGCAGCAGCTCGCTACTCACGAATGTTGGCGACGAGCTGCAGTCGGAGGCACATGACCTCTTCCTGGGACAAGCTGGTCAGCCCGCTTGCTGGCCCTACGGACAGTTTCTGCTCGCAGGCGAAGGAAAGGGGGGGGCGCGGCGAGGGTGTGGGAATAAAGTTCGGTTAGACGGTGTAGAGATTGGAAAATATATAAACAGTCCTGTACCTGCTATAGATTTCCGATTCCGTGTCCGTATCGGATCCATCGTGTCTTAAGATCATAGTTTCGGTAACCTTCGAAAAGGTGAAGTATAACTTGAGAGACTAGAGTTGACGGGATCATACTGTGTTTGATGGCAAAAGAGAATGGCTTGTTCATATGTCTAAGCGTGACCGCAGCCCCCTGAAGGCAGTGCCTAGAGCAATCACCGTGTAGACACGCGAACGCACGTCGTGTTAGAGATAACAAACTGCACGAGGGTAAGGCACTCCGTAGCTGCCACACTAGCAGCTAACGCTATGGTGAAAAAACGATGCACGCGAGAGCAGAGAGACGCGCGCATTCCAACCGCGCTTCAGCATGGCTTGGTTCTTTCGTCAAGGTAAGCTGGTCTCACAACATCCAACCACTTTTCTAGACAGCCAGCCAGTCGCGAGGCGCAACGCCGAGAAAACACCGCCTCTCGCAAAAATACCAAACTCAACCCTAACCATGCCTCACACACTGCCTGCCGTCCTACCCCCATACCAAGTAGCGAAGAATAGTTGTCGCGCGCAATCAAGCCTTCGGCCGCCAGCCGTTCCCACTCGACTCGACGCGACTGCGAGAGACGCGACGGCTGCTTGCGACTTGGCCCGCTATCGACAAGAATGGCTGATACACTCTTGAATATAAACCTACCTTAACCCTATAACCCAGACCCCCATCCCGCCTGGGAAATTTATCCGAAATTTATCCGAATGATGACGTACTGAGGAAAAGTGTGAACTATCAATCAACCATTGTGTCGAATCTACTGTAGGCCAAGTTGTGAATGTATCAACCATTCAATCAGTCGAACTCACAGCTGACGTAGTTGTAATAATTTGATAAACACACTACTGCACGTTCTGAGACAAACAACGACGGATCGACACCGTTGACACTCGCAACGTCCGAGTCGCCTCCACGACGCTACAGCTACCGCTGCCGCGACCCACCTCCATGACGTGCAGCATTAGGACCCCGCAGTCGCTGCTGTTGTGCTGCTGCGGCGAGTTCCGGGGCGGGGTGGGCTCCGTCGCGAACAGTCCCTCCCGCGTCTTGTCTCTGCTGCTCAGCTCGCTCACCAGGTACTGCTGCACGGCCTGTTGGTCGCAGCAGACACGGAGAAGGGCAGTGTGGTAATCAAGTAAGCTATACTCGAATAAGAAGACCAATCTTTCGGGGCGGGCCAAGGCCCTGTTGGTCGTAGCAGAGACAGAACAGGGCAGGGTGATAAACAATCTTGCTACGAGAGCGGTCTTTTGTCGTGGCCATTTGCGGTCCTAATACACTAGTTTTCACATCTCGGACAGATCATGATCAGATAGATCATCTACCAGGTACTGTAGTTCCTTGCCTGTCGATGCGAGAGGTTGCGCAGTGTCTACATGGTACAGATTCAACCCAGGAAACATGTGCTAGACGATGCAGAATATACCCGTCCCACCCAGCAACATGAGCTACTGTAGATCATACACGATCGGGGATAGATCTTCCTTGAAATATTTAGATCATCACGTAGGAATACATCATGTCCTCTCAGGTGTGCTACTGTGGTTATGGTGCAGGGGGAGCGGCTATGGGCGGCTAGTCAATGGGCCAAACCACGTTATCCTAGCATATTTGGTGGGAAACGTGAGAGACATGAGCACAGGGCAGGAGAGGGGGGCACCAGCTAGCACCAAGCAGTCTCTGCCCGAATACACTTGGCGCTCGAGTCATGATGTTCCCGGACATGGAAGGATCCATGGTTGTGGCTCCCCCATGGATGGGGATCATGGTTTTGTCTTGCACATGGGTGGGGCCCATGGTCTGGGCTCTCGAAAATGGTGGAGTCGTGATTTCGGATGGGGCCATGATTACGGTCGGCATTGGGGAAGCCATGATTCTGGCTTGCACGTGGATACGGCTACGATTTAGGGGTGCACATATTAGGGGTGGAGTCACGGGTTGGCTTGTACGTGGATAAAGTCATACGCTTTGGGCTTCTACATCTGGGTGGAGCCATGATGTTGGCTTGCGCATAGGTGGATCCATGATTCTGGTCGGGAAGGAAGCAAAAAAAAACGACGCCAGAAGTCTTGGGAACACGGGAAAGGGGGGCCGTATAGTCAGCATGCGTTGTTGTTGTTGGTGGCGGTGTTGTTATTGGTAGTGTTATTGTTGTCGTTGTGGTTGGTGCTGTTGTTTGTTTTCCATGCGACATAATATATGATACAGTACTACGTAGCATCTGACGCTGCTTTGTGGCGCGGGTCGGCCCGGGCCTCACCTCCACGTACGAAGTCCCGTCTTTGCCAAACGAGTCGAAAAAGGAGACTACCTTCGAGCCCCCGCCGCCGCTCTTTCCGCCGTCATCGGGATCCTCCATGTCGACCACGACAAGCACCCAGTGAACGTTTCCCTGGTTGATGGGGATGAAGAGCTTCCGCAAGTCGAACAGCGACGACTTTCCCGCGGGCAGCCGAGAGCTCTTGGTCCACCCTCGCACCCTCTCGTAGTCCACGACAAAGGCCCCTCCCTGCTCGCAAAACCGGTCGGGGACACGACATTTGGCGCGAAAGGTGGTCGGTGCGTGAGCGGGGGTCATGGGGACGGCAGCAGCGTGTTACGGTATCGGAGTTGGTAACTCAGGTCGTCGGGGTAGCCGGCTGTAAAGCGGGATGCTTAGCATACGCACTTGTGTTCCTTTGGAAATCACTGTTGTTGTCTGTTGTTGTCTCCACATTGAATCGTCCTCTCTACCCAGCTTCATCAGCACACCCAGTGTCCGTCCTCATTCATTATCCTAGAAAGATACTGACCACTCGATGCGAAAAAAAGCGGACAGAAGCTGCATATTATGGGTAGCCGGGGAAAAAAACAACGGCGTCTTCGACGATATGTGTATCTGTATGTTTGACAAATTAAAAAACAACAGCCGCGAGATCGAGGATTTAGTCGAAACTCATCTTCGCAAGCTGTTTGTGTGATACTTCGATCGCACGTACTACGGGTTTTAAATGGCCTCATGCAGGATATACATCCTGTATAGTAGGAGGACGAAATCTGAAGTTGCAGAGTTTAGGGAGCGCTTGTGCCTGTATTCACTTTTTTTTTGGAATGCGTATTAGAGTACATGCTACAGTAGTAGCGGTTTTCTTTCAGTTTCTTCAGCTGAATACCTGTAAGGTAACATATACCCCGCACCATTTTGACTTTTGCATATCGGCCACTATTTATCTTCCAGCCGCGGGTATTTTCTTGCTCTGCTGCGGGGCACACAGGGGCCCCGCGTGCACACGGCGCAATTCTAGGTCCCCGCCTGGTTCCCTGGCGCGTGCTCTGGGCGTTCATAGATGTGCAATCAGGCAAGTGATCGCGGGGAGGACTTCCGCCCAACTGGAGCCAAGCAGGGCGATGGAAACCCCACGATTTAGGAGTTTGCTCCCGGGCTGCTGCTGTACTACTTCGAGTATACTTCGACGTACCTGGTTTGTGTGTACCACACTGTCCCCCAAGCTCTCTACTATATGCAGCCACGGAACAACAACAGACGCATATCAAGCTCTTCCTTTGTGACGGCCACAGACGGCGCATTCGTGTTTGTGCGTGTGTGTACCATGTTTTCTGTCGATCTAGGAAGTAGGGACGAAGACAAACATACTCCCAAGAAACGTGCAATTAATTATATGCTGCCTAGGGGACAGGACGACGATACGCACCCACGCTCCCTCAGGGTTCAAAGCAACCGCGCAGCTACGGTGCGCACTACAACAGCACCCGCGTTTCACACTTTGACCTTTGTAACAGTCACGGTGCTTTGGTGTTCGTCTATATGTGTGTACGGTGTAAACCAGGAGATACACGCGACTATAGTTACATTTCCACGTACAATTTTTAATATTCAAACACATGTCGTCGAACCTCATCCTGTCACACAGCAGCATACAGGAGCAGTACTCGGAATAAAACAGGATGCCTGATCATGATGATGCTCCCCCTTTCCAACTTGCGACACCTCCGGGATCTCAAGTCAACCACATCCCGCGGGGGAACCTTGTAATGATGGTGTTGAGTAGTAGCGCGGTGGACCCGGCATGCACGACACGGGGTGGGGACGAGAGCCTCCGGTGAGTGCCGTGAATTTAGCTGACCCAAGGTCGGCTTTCGCGCTTTTCGCCTGACCGAAGATCGATTTTCGCGAGTTTTAGCCAACCGAAGATCATCTTTCGCGCTTCAGCCGACCCAAGCGCGGGCGTGTGTTTTTTCTGGGACAAGCTTGCCGAAAAGTGCAACAAGGCTCTCGCGGGTGTCGGTTTCTTCCCTCGCCAACTAGATAAACCCGGCAGTAACAGCAATGCCGACAAGCGATGGCAACGCCAGCGGCACCAGCGGCTAGTTCATAGCAACAGCAACATCAGCAAAAATCACGACGACAGCCTCTACAGCATAAAAAACGGCAGCAGCAGCAACAGCAGCAGCAACAGCAGCAGCAGCAGTTGCAACAGCAACCGCATCCACGGTAGCCGCAACAGCCGCATCTGCAACACCACCAACCGAAACGACTCGCAAACAGCAAACGACTACTTGCTCCCACCTTGTCGGTCGTGGGGCACAAGAAGCCAAAGAACGACGAGTCGAAGTACAGGTTTTCGGGGTACTTTTCCTGCAGCTGCTTCACCCGAATGTCGATTATCTGCGCACAAGAGCCCAAACGCGGCACCAGAAGGTTGAGCACAGCAGGGGCCACGACAGATGCACAACAAGGCAACGTACCGCAGTAGTAGCAGCAGCATCAACAGTAACAACAAACAGCGCCCAATAGGACAATGCACAGAAGTAGCAGCAGCAGTAAGAACAAACAGCGCCCAACAGGATACAACACACCATAGCAGTAGCAGCAAAAACAAGCAGCGTACAACAGGACACTGCACACAAGTAGCAGAGAGAACAACATACAGGGCCCAACAGGGCAAAAGACCGCAGCAGCAGCAGCAGTGACCACTCAGCGCCAACAGAACAGCACACAGCAGCACTGGCAACATCAGCGACACTAAACAGCGCCCAACAGGACAACAGCCCGCAGCAGTAGCAGTAGCAGCAGCAGAAATAATAAATAGCGCCCAACAATACAGCAAACAGCAGCATTAGCCGAAGCAGCAGCAACAGCAAAACAACCAACTAGCAGTGGTCGCAGCAGCAGAAGGAATCGGCGGGTTGGGGCAGACCGATAAAGTCGGCAAGCTGACTTGCGAGGCTGCGAATGGTCTAAAGTATGCAAACACCGACGTGTTGTGTGCGTTGGTGCCACTCAAAGGCAGACCAAAAAGAACACCGAAAAGCCAAGTCACAAAAGCAAAAACACAAATCACATACTCTAGTGTTCGTCCACTCTATTCGGCTTCACTCGCGGAACGCCAGTGGTACACCACAGCAGTACGCGTCTTGCTTCCCTGTTCAATATGCGTTTGTGTGGCGTATGGCATCACAGCAGCCGCGACAGTCCTAACGGCTCGAGAAGCGAAGAGGGGCGAAGGCGAAACCTATCCACCTCTTCTACCATGGGCTGATTCAACAAGCTGGACAATCCGAGGTTCCGCAGGCACACAGAGCATATTTTTTTCACGGTTCACAACCGAGCAAGCGCGCGAACGCCCGCTAGACAACCGCCCGGTGCACCTCATCATCAACAACAACAATAGCAACAACAACAACAGCAACAACAACAAAATCTCGCGGCCGCCCCGCTCCGCCCGACCCCATCTCGCCCTGCCTGTCACCAAGCACGCTAAACAAACAATACGCACCTGTGACGTTAACCAGCCGTCGCTGTTAACGATGCGGTCGAAGTGGTTCTGCTGGAGGTTGATTCCCCGAATCGTCGTGAGAGTCGTCTCATCTCGCTGGACCCTTGATATCAACCCATCGCCTCCGCTACCGCCACCGTCGCCGCCGCCACCGCTGCGACCGCCGCCCCTCGCGCCGTCTGTCTCCTGCGAGGATCCATCCGCCTCGGTCAAATCTTCCATCACTTTCTGCACAGGGCCGCCTCGGGTGGCCCCTACCCCAGCGCCGGCGCATTCTTTCGACCTACCGACGTTTTTTTTTCGACCGAAACCCTCGGCCGGCTCTCTTGTGCCCGCTGCCGGCAGCCACTCGCCATCGCCGCGGTCCGACGCGACCCCCGCAGGAGGTCTCTTCGCCGCGTCCTGCAGCCAACTCGACGACTTCTTTGTATTTATATTTTCCCTACGAAAGCCGCCGTCGCCGTCGTCGCCGCTGTCGCCGTCGGCGCCCCCGCTGCGGGCGAGAGATTCCTTGCGGCTCTCGCGCGCCGGCGCCGTGCATGTTTCGAACCGAAAGTCGGACAGCTGCTGCTGCAGCCGTGGCAAAGCTCTTCCTGGAGGCCTCGCCGGCCCGACTAATCTCACCCCTATCGGTGAGGGCCTCGCTGGCCCGATGAACTTCGCCTCTTCCTCGTTTTCTTTCTGACCCCCCCCCCCCTCCTCCTGTTGCCCCTCATCCAGTGGCGGCGCTGTGGGAGTGTCGTCGACGGCGTGAACTTCGCGCCATTCCGACCGCGACTGCGCGGCTCGGGGGTACCGCGACGAGGACGCAGCACCTGTTGAGCTTGAAGGCGCACTACCGGAAATCGAGAGGTCTGCGGAAAGAGCAACGGCGCTGATAATAGCAGCGGTGACTGCAGCGGCGGTGTTCGTGCCGTCGCCGCCGATGACGTCGGAGATATGTGGCGGAGCGTACGACGAACGAACGCGTGGCAGGATACCCGAAGAAGACGTGGCCGCGGTGGAGGTGTAGGATGAGGACGAGGAAGAGACGGGGGCGGCAGCAGGGGAGGGGGTAGCAACAGCCGAGCCACGAGCACCAGCCCCCGAAAACGCGTCCCGTTTTCGCGATTCCATCTCCTCGATGTTATCTCGACCATCGTCGTTCACGATTTCGTCCGCGCGTGCTGTCTGAGCAGGGGACGACGACGCCAAAGTGCCTCCTCGTCCAACCCCGCCAGGTGTGTGGCCCGTGACCAGCTGCACGTCGTCGTCGCTGTCGTCGTCCTCCGCTCGCAAGCCTTCGTCTCCAGTTGTCAAGTCTTCGTGGCTCGGACTTTTCCGATCGTGTGTTTCAGCAGCGCTCTGGTGCCGGGCCACCGTGCCCGCAGCACGGCTTCTGGGCCCGCCGCGACGATTTGCGGAATCACCGGCCTCTCCCCAGCTCCCGCCGTACTGCTCCCACTCGTCCGACGGCGGGCGGCCGGCGGGCGAAGAGGATAGCCGAGGCGCATCGAGGACGGCTTGTTGGTCGGGTTCTGCGGCCGGCCCGGCACCGAGCAAAAGATTGAACAACGACACGGACCATGTACTTCCCGATGATGGCGACCCCGCTTCGGAACTCGAAGGCTCTGTGCGCGCCGGGTCCGTACGGCTTCCGCCTGCCTCACGGTCTCCGGCCGCACCAACGCTCGATTCGCCGACGGTGCGCACTTCCTCGCCGTCCTCGTCTAGCGCTTCCTCCGGCGCTCGCTTCAGTCCTCGTCCCCCCGCGTCACGCGCGCTCCCACTTTCCCCTCCCGCTCCGCCAGTCGACCGTCCCGCCCCAGCGCCCTCGACTGCCGCGCCCGAGCGGTATCCCTTGCGCCCTTGCCAAGAGTCTACGTCGCTGATGCCGTCACCGTCGCCACCACGTTCGACGTTGGCCGGAGCACCCCCTTCGTCGCTGTCGTCGTCGTTAACTTCGATCACTTCCGCCGCTTTCGCTGCCGTTGGACCCCACCCCTTGGCACTTTCCGAAAACAGGGCGTCCCCAGCGCGCCGGCGCTTCTTTCCTGGCCCGCCACCGCCGCCACCAGCTCGGTTGGGGGTGGGCGGGATGGATATCACGCTCGCACCTGTGCCGCCAAGGGGCTGTTGCCGGGTGAACAGGGCCAGCTGCGGCTTGGCCGTGAGCCACTCAGTTGCCTGGACCTTCTTCACGTCGTGGCCCTCGACCCTGTAGTAGTCTTGTCCTTCCCTGCGGGCGCGACACGGAGACGCGGGAGTTTGTTGGAGGCTAACAGGCGTCCTTGGGGGGGAAATGTCGGGAGCTACGAACTAGTACGAGACAGCAGCAGGACTCTATCAATAAGCCCGACACATCGCTTCGAGCGTAGAACAAAACGGTAAAAGCCGACCGCACTTCGTTGGAGTCGTCCCGACCTTCCAACAACGACCCCACAACGTCAAAGACTAACCGCAGACTAAGGGTGCGTATTGCGAGAGGTGTGGCCGGGATAACAACAGGGACTAACCGCGCGACGGCAGAGGCGAGCGACCCCCCGCGGGCCGACGCGTCTGACGAAAAAAACACACCTATGCGTTTGAGGCAGGCAGCCAATGAACCACGATTTGCGACCACCGCCCGCGGAACTTGGACACCAAAGTCACCCCATCTTGCCGTCGAGCCAACGTACATATAGCCCACCCCCAACACGCGCACCTGAACATACAAACCGTTTTCTTCTGGTGAGAAGTGATCACGACGCTGAGCTTGTAGGGGAAGCTCTCGGAGGAGGAGGATCGAACGATGAGTTTATCTTGCGCCGGGTCCACTGGAGTGAGACAGGGCCACGTCGCCACCAAGCAAGGCGGGGGAGTACCCACCAAAACGAATGTCTGGGATTCGTAGAGAGAGTGAGAGAGGGGCGAAGAGAAAGAGAGAGAGACAAGAGAGAAGTGCAGGGTAGTAAGGCAGGGGGCGAGCGTTACAGCGAAACGAAAGGCAGATACCACGTCAGGCAAGCAAACATTTCCGCGCGTTGCGTACTAGTCCGGCACGAGTAATATGCCACCATATCGCCGTGGGGAGCGAGGCCAACAATTGAGCCCTCCGCGTGGGACGAGGATCGAAGGCGCGATGCGTCGAAGGCGCGATGCGTGGGTGCCGGGGTGAAGACGACTTACAGTAGGAACATTTGTACTGCCGCTGCCAAGGAGGCACACGCAGTCTCTGGGGAAAACCGGTCAATACTAACGGCACCATCGCGCAAGGCGCACACACCCCGAGCAAGACGCCATTTGAGGTAAGCGAACCACTGTCGTTCGATTCACCTCGTCATACAGGAGTGCAGGCAGAGCGCGTGCAGTATCATAAATTCACGCCTTCGCCTACTGATTCAGCAGCATGATTCAGCAACTTTATTCAGCACCCTGATTCAGCATCTGATTCAGCAACCTGATTCAGCAACCTGATTCAGCAACCGAGACTCGTCCATTCGACGCGTGACTATGATACCCTTGGAGTTCCGGTGCTTGAAGAGCGCAGACAGGGCACTCGAACATGCTACTCATACACACCTGGTACTCAATAAAACTACGTGCTGCTATACCCAGAACCATACTGGTACCTGATACGTACCTCGCACCATTCGCACAGTTGGATCGTCAGCATGACCTACTCTCCCCATGTGCCATACGTAGCCCCACCTACACGTGTTATTATATGCGTGTATAATATTGCACTGCCACAGGAGCAGCAATGCCTTCAGCACGGGCAGGGGGTCAGGGGCAGCTTGTAGCGGTACGTGACAGGATTCACATGTGTTGCTTTGCCCACAAAACCAAAGAGGAGGTTCCAACCTATAACGTCAGATTATTGTAACTGGGATTTGGTCAAAACCAGCCCCTAACAATTCTTTTGGGTAATTCAGCACCCTGCGCTCTTTCACTAGCGTCCTGCCCCCCACTAAAGTCTCTACGTGACACAATACGTTCGGAGGAGATCAACCAAGTCACGATATAGTCTGATATGCAGTTGGTTTAGCCTTTGTCATGCTAGAATTTGAAAAAATCAATCCACGGCGGCCACGCAGCTTCGTTCTTTGTTCAGCCGCTATATGCGTTAGCTCCAGCAATCGCGCCGCCCGTTTAGGGAATTTTCACGGGCACTGTCGCGGTAGAAAACCTTGACGAAACGCTCAAGATCGAGCGTGTGCTCATGAATACAGACGGCGAATGTATTCTAGGGTGGTGCGCTTAGGGACTTCATGTCACCGCCGCCGCAAGCGGCTTGAGTCGTAGCTGCAAAAACAAAGAAATGTGGACACAAAAAAAACTGTGTTTCATTTCATGTCGTACGGCTAGAACACAAAAAAGTTTATAATACTCGTACGTACGAGTACTACTCATCATGACTGCGGCAGTGGTGAATAACTTGACCGCAGCATGAGAAATAACAAATCCATTGATCTGGAGCCATATTTTCAAACTTCAGCGACACAGGCAGCGACACTGTCGCGGTGCTTAGCGATCACTAGAACTACTGCCGCTCTGCCTCACATAAGTAAGAGCACCAAGGAGTCCATCGCAGGGCGGTGCACTTTCGGATTAGGGCCCATTTTAACGAGCAACTTTTTCCATGATAATCGAATAGGAAAATACTAATTTGATTTGATGGGAGGACGCCGCGGTCAGCGGCCGATTGTTTCTACCGGCACCGCCGAAGAGACTACCGCTCTTGGGACGTCTTGGGTGGCTGGCGCAGCCCCGAAGCCCCACGCAGGGAGCAGCGACGGGGATACAGCGATCGAACTTCTGAGCGAAGTCGTAACTTGGTCGATGCTCGAGTGGTTTGCGAGGCGAAGAGGGATGAAAAACTGGGTTTGCGACGGCCTTGTAATTTTATGAGGCGCCGCGGATGGTCTACTCTATGCTAGGGGCCGTCGGACCTCGCTCTGCGGCTGCTCCGATGGCCCTATCTCTCGGCAGTGGTCGATCTCACCTGTGAAGCAGCCGACGAAACGGCTCAAATTTGCGTGGCATGCTTTGGTCTCAGGAACATGCCACGTCGAGTTGGATAAACTCCCCTAAATGAATAACACGAAGAGCAAAACAAGTCCCAAAAGGCTTCTTGTCGAAGTCCTTTTTTTTTTTTTCATTTGAGTCGGATCAAACGTCAAGATACCTAATTGGTGATTCACCTTTCGACCAATCAGATGCGAATCAAACCAAACGAAGAAAATATTGGGGGAGTATCATGAAAAAAAAATCTCGTTAAGATGGGCCCTTAGAGGTAAGGCCGGGGATATGGAAGAATGGCGGAATGTCGTACCACAAACAACAGAGTGGTGGTGCATCCAGGTGTGTATATCTGTGACAGATATATATACGAATACAGGACAATTTTTTTTTGGGGGGGAAGCAACACACTTCCATGTACTAACATTGACACTGGATTGCAGCCAGTACTCGTAAAAAATTATGCCAGGTAACTACCAGTATGTACTCTTATTAATAATATGAATACTGCTGTAGTAACGATACGAATGCATACGTGCAACGAGGTATATTTATATATACGAGGTAACGTATTGTATACCAGGTACTGCAAACCTGGTACTGCTTGTTTGATATAATGGGAGTTCTGCGCTGGACTTCACGATGTTTCATTCGTGTAATACTATGATCAATAATGGTGTACGAGTACACCTCGTAGCAGAGCTTGGAAGTTGAAGCTCTACTTTTTTCGTGTCATATGATACGCTTAGCGTCTGTCATCATACACTATCATGTGCATCACAGCTCACAGCTCCAGGGCTTACCCGCTGGCCCGCCGGGGACAAACAAAGTTCAGAGCGCACTCGTATGGCCTGCTGCTCTTACCAGTGCATACTACGCTCTTCGCTACCAGGTATCCCTCAGCTCCGTTCACCTAGGATCCCACCTACAGTCAGTATCGATCGATCACGTATCCTTAGATACAGATGTTGTTGTCGCTTTTTTCACATAAACTCATCGCCATAATGTACTCCGTGGTGACAAGACAGGCTCCAATAACTCTTAAGTGGAAGAATATCTCAGGTATTAGGTATTGCAGGTGCCGGTACCTGGTACCAGTACAAGGGTAGCATTTGCATCTGCCCATCTTCTTCTCCTACGAGCTATCGTACGTACGAGACATATTATGCGATGCATGATCTCTGCCTCGTATGATATCGCTTGTGGGCACGGAAGTTGTAAGGAAGAACAATCAGAACGAGGATCGTGCGGCCCTTGGGGTATGCTGGTTGCTATCTAGATGTCGTCGTGTATGCATACAGAAAGGACGTCTTCATGTAGAACAACAGCGGCGACAACACAAACATCATCTGATCAACAACAACAAAACGGCTTGAACCGCAAGCTGTTGCGTGGATACTCTTCGCTGCGGCTCGAACGACAATGAACGCTGTTGCGCTCATACTCTCCGTTTTTCTTTCACAAACCAGGCAATACTCTCATCAAGGTGCGTCGTTGATGAGCTCAGGCTCAGAAAAAACGCCACTTGGGATATGACCCCTTTTATACATATATTTTATACCTGGTACATACACTAATCGAGTACTGCTCAAAAACGTTGTGGGCGCGAGACGTCAGTCGTACAATCGTATGATGCTGATAATGCATAAAGTCAACGAACCAGCCGGTGTGTTGTTGTTCAACTTTGAACATCCGGGCGGAAGACATCTTTGGATCTTTGGCTACGAGTGAAGAGCCCAACACGCACTTTGGCGGTTGAGATGTTGACAACGAGTAGACGGATACGGTCCCCCGACTCCAGACGTAACCATACACCTCTGCGCGGGGAATTTCAGATTCGTCGCTTTCATCGCGTGCGAGGAAAATCCGGCTGCTGCCGCTGCATGAACTCTGCTGCTGTTGCAACAACAAAGGGACTTCCCCGCTAGCCAAGTACAAGGAGGATATACAAAGTACGGAAGGAAATTGGAGTGCTCTTCCATACTGCAAGCAGGATATAGGGTAGGAAATAGGAATGCCCAGGGGTCAGCGGTCCTATATGCCAGTACTTCAAGGGGGAGAGGAATTTCGCCGTCATTCTGGCATTGGAACAAGCAATCCCGCATGACGATACACGAGTATTGTTATCACCACTACTCATATTATTAAAATAAACAGACGTGCCTGGTGCATCAGGTATATATTTCGTACCAGGTACCTGCTATGCTACAACAGCAGTACGAGCATGAGCCGCCACGTCCGAGTTACCCGGGGGAATGGCCTGCAGCACAGCAGCGGGTTCGGCACGGGAAGCCAAGTACTACAAGAGGTGCAGCCCACCAACGTCTTTAGACTAAAAGCGCTCACCTTTGCCGCTACCTTCCTCCCGCAGGCCTTGCAAGGGTAGCATCTCGTCGTGCTGCTGGGGGTCGCCCGCGAGTCTACCGTCAGCTGCGCCGTCTTACGAGTGCACCTCAACTGCTCCTCACGCTCCAAACTCATCTCTTCCCTATAGAGGCATCTCTTTGCTATGCAGGTTACCAACGTTTTATAGGTCGCCTCGACTGCCTCCTTGAAAACCACTTCTGAGTCTCCACATAGGCCAGCGATGCCCCGGATGGCGTCCATGGGCTCCATGCTGTCGTAAAGCGACATATTGCTCGCTGCTAGGTACGCGTCCGCGTTTTCGGTGGCATCGCGCCACCGCGAGGAGTTGGTCAGGACCACGGGGTGTCGCAGAGCTCGCAGCACCGAGCTGAGCTGCTTCGTCCCGCGATACCGGTCCTCTTCACGGTCGATGGCTTCCACCAGCGCCGGGGTTCGGGCGATGGTCCATAGGGCCGACGTGATCACGCCATGGAGCGTTTTGCTGCTATTAATATTAGTACTCGTACTTGTAGTACTGGTACAGTTCGGTTTCGTCCCATCGACAATGCTGCCGCCCTCGTATCTTCTGCTACCGCCCTGGCCGGGAGCTGGTGGCACATTAGAAGACGTTCCGAATAATCCATTCGTCCAGATACCAAAATTTGGCATGCGTTCGTATGCCCCCTGGCCTCTGACTGCTCTGGTTCTCTCCACTGCAATTTCTCACGCCCTCGCCGCCGAGCTGGTTGCACCGGGAGTTCCATTTTCGTTTTGGCGCATGTTTGTTTCCATCCGCACACACATTTTACGTTCCATGTTTTTTTTCCTTTCCCGTCACTCGCCTCTGTCGGTAGGTCCCGTTATCTCACACCCAGTGCCAAGTGCTGCCAGTTGTTTCAGTCCATGAACGCCGGACCATGGCCTTGTCCCCTGGCCTTGCAGAGCTTGGAGAGGGTCGACAGCATGGCGTCGAGGACGACGAGCAAGAAATACCAGGGCCGCTGGATGTGTGAGTGGTTGCTGTCTTGAATAATGGTGCTGGCTTGTGGAGATTTTATGAACCCCTCTCCCTTGCCTCCCCTATTCATTTTTTTTGGTATATGTAGGCCTGTGCCTCGCCGCGGTAGATCTCAGGGCCACTATGTAGAGCAGCGTCAATCGACCCCGGACCACCTCCATACCTTCGTGGCGACGACTATATGTAGCGCTTGGTGAAACTCCACCCCTCGAAGAACCCCGGGGAGGAGCGTCCTCGTGGAGAGTGCAGCCAACCTTTATACTGCACTTCTCAGAGATCTGGAGCGTACGACGATACTGGTAACAGATCAAAGGCCTGGCATACTACAGCAGTAGCTGTAGGTTGGAAAAGGCCGCAGATTTGTTCGTTGACAGCTGTTGGTCATTCCCTTTGCCCCGCTCTCTTTCGTAGTCCCGAGGCACGGCGTCGCTGATGCCAAACAGGCCTGCGGTGGGGATCGCTGCTGTCGACTCCAAGCAAAGCTATGGCCATGGTTGTGTGTCGCTCGACAACCAAGCATACCATAGTCGGAAAGAGCTGGTGAAAGTAGAAGGTTGGCATGGCAACCACAGAGCAGGATGCGTTCCAAAAAGGAACTTCCACCATCTGCTATCTGCTACTTCCTCGTGCGTAATAATCTTTGTGCAGCGTTTTACGAAGCGGACAGCGCTCTCACCACGTACAGAAGCCGTTCGCGTGTTCCACTGCCACCGGAGGGCAATCGTGGCCAGGCGCGGTCGATGTGTGCACCGCCACATACACTGCTTCTGTGACCCATCCGTACTGCTTTGCTGCTGCTGCTGCTGCTGTATCGCACTTGGTTGTGTATTCCTGCCGCTTTCTATCTATTTATTTTTGCAAATTTTCGGGAGTCGGATTTCGTTCCGCACCACAACCATTGCAGCCGGTATACCCTAATATACTAATTATATCACACCAGGTATCTGGGGTACGTATACCAGGCACACTACGAATTGATACTGGGTTGGTATATGCTGCTGCTGTCTACGTACGTACACATCTTTTACCCAGCACATCCGAGAGTCCGGCGCGGTACAGCATATACCGGTAGAAGCAGCACCCTCCGCGGGGGGGGGGGTCCACCAGCTACAGGGCTAAGCCCGCGAAAGATCGTCTGGCGGCCCTCACGGTCTCACATCGGCGCAATGTTTGCGTCAGGCTATATAAGAGCCGCGACGCTATATATCCGATGCTTCGGGCTTGATCGCACTGCAATGGCAGCAGCGTATTTCGATTATCAAATCACAACCAAGTGAGAGTTTTCTGTCTGAAGTTTTGCATTAATAGTCCACACCGTTGGCCCCTCCTAATCCTGGAACTTGCGAGATGGGCTGAAGGCTAAACCGTCGTTGTGGGCTGCAATGCCCTGCCGGTTCTTATTTGGCGTTCCCCGGGCCTGTCTGTCTGTGCCCCTGGTGCCTGCCTTCGAGTGTGTGGACCCGGCTCTTCATGCCCCCCCCCCCCCCCGCCCCGCCGCCGTCCTCTCTCCTTCCCGGGAGAGGGAGGGGAGAGCGTGGCCGCCCATCAACGCGATACGATCGCAGTGTCTGTGGCATCATATTTTGCTGAACGGAGAGTGGGGAGTGAAGTTTGTTTGCAGAATTTATGTCGTACGAGGTAATCATCTGTTATTCTATCACCTCTATTATTAATAATATTTAATATTAATAGTAAAAAACACTCAGTAGTGTAGGCTACGTGCCTATTAATTGTGCTATTAATAGTTCCAGCCCAGTGCTCTGCCATGTGCGAGAAGTGTCAAACGGGTACGGTATCAGGCTGCCTATTTTATGTATATTGTTGACGGTATAGTACCTGCTATACATATCGCGGTGGTACATATGATCTATCAGTACCTGGGTACTGACACCTGGCACCTGATATCATATCATGTACCAGACGTAGGGTTGGCAACCAAGGAGGCTGGCCCTCTGCTGGGCACGCGACTGAAACGAGTTGTTCCCTAGCGTGTCTGCCTTTTGCTGGGCACGTGACTGAAACGAGTTTCTCCCTCTGTCTTGTCCCGCCGCGCGCCTGAGCCGAGGTGTGGAGCCGAGTTGGTACATACCAGTACTAACTTTCGCTATATACCACCACCACTAGACACCACTACAGTACTAATATCACCACCACCGACTGCTCAGCGTTTTCTCCTAATAGACGTTTCAGCAGCGAATATTACAGTTCAGGAGTTGCAACAGGCCGCTTGCGTGTGGGATTTTGCAGCCCGAACTGCACCCCCCCCCCTTTATCGAGATAAACTACTTGAAATCAATGAGGCGGGTTTGTACGTACTGTAGTAATAGTAGAAACCACTACTCTGTAATTGTACATACATGTCAAAGGGCTACGTGCCGTGCGCTCGTTCGAGTATTTGCACGGAGTACGAAATTGTGACGCGCGGTTCATGCATATTTTAACAGCGGTATCAAGTATCACTCACAACGTTGGACTGTTTTGTCGAGGCCCATTATGACATACTCGCGAGAACAAGAGCAATAGGACAAGTATCAGAGGAAAAAGTGGTCCGTGATGCATCTGTCGGGGTGTACATACGTCGGTATTTCGGTACGTACCCATGCACCTGGCATTACCAGTATATATTAATAGTGAATCCCCTGATAGGGAACACGTCGGGTGCAGCTCCCCTGCCGACTTGACCCATCGCTCTGCCATGAAGTTTGCCATCGGATGCCATGAAAGGCGCCGGTACCCGTTTTGTCCGTTTGCCCGTTCGCCTCTGCGCTCTTGTTGAATACGTACATGGTAGCTTTCGCCCACGTGTCGCGCTGCTCGGGTGTCCTCAGCGATGGCGTGGGGAGCCTGCCAGCTGCCAGGGGAAATATCGGATCCGTTTGTCTGCGCATGTATTTCTTGGGCACCAGTATTGTATACGTTTCAGATTATCAGCTGGGATCGTTTTGCAAGTGCTTCTTGCGTACTGCTTCTTTGTGGATGGACATGTTCGTATAAGGAGAGTAAGTGCTGTCATGCACGGGGTGCGGAGTTAGATTGTGTTGCCTGTTGTACTCGCACAAAGGGAATGAACTACAGTACGTATGCATGTACAACAGGAGCAGCACGGGTACGTAGATCGATAGTACTGCAGTTCCGGTTGGGGGACAAGCCTTACAAAATACAGGTGCCTTGGCCCCAAAACGGGACTGCTTTTAGAACCACAGTCCCGTTTTGGGGACAAACCACTCAAATTTCAAGTAGTTTGTCCCCAAAACGGGACTGCGGTTCTAAAGGGGTTAAAGTAGAGCAACGTACGTACAGCTTTAAAGTTCAAGGAGCTTGTATATACGCTATTAACCCCTTTAGAACTAGACGACCGTTTGGGGACAATTTTTGTCCCCATATTTTTTTTTTACACTTGGAGTTTGTGAGGGAAGATAAAATGTATCCAATTCGAATGCGATTAGGGATCCAGGAATCGCTCGGAGAATAGCTATCCTCAACATAATCTGACAGTCTCGGAGTGCGTTGACCAATGACGATGAGCCACGACGCGTGGTGTGCTGCCTTGATGGAGTGCGGCTCGATCCACCTCCTTGCCAAGGCACAGCAAGCAAGGACTGAGTCCGCAAGCGCAAAGCGTCAAGGAGGCGCCAGGGAGACACGATGGACGGCGCGAAGGACCCAGGGACCGTCACCGCAAACACCTGCCCGTGGGAACACGAAGCTGTCGTACGGCGCAGGAAGCTGCTACTTTACAAGAGATGGGGTCTGGCTGCGATTGGTGAGGCCGCGTTGTTGCAAGGTGGCTTTGACACCAGACATGCCCCCCCGACGGGTACTGCGCTCTCCATTGATTCGGTGGTGCGTGCTGTTGTACGTACTACTGGTGTTGTTGTACGCATACATGCGTTGCCGCTGCTTTCATCGGCACGTTCTTCTACTGTTGTGTGATTATGCTATAGTAGGAACGTGTATGGTTCTTGCAGACAGATACCCTCGTAGTGCGGTACTGCAGGGGACGGAAATAAAAGGGGCATTGATATATTTCAATGCATACTAAACGCTCCTTGTATTTCCGTCCAGTTCTGTATGTCTTGCAGGTTCTTCTGCTGTGATTGCAGACAAACCTGTGTGGTGCGTACTGCTGTACATATTATGGTGCAGTTGTACGCGTACCTGGTACAAGCGATGACGCTGCTGTCAGCAGCACGTACTTCAGCTGTTATACGATTATGCTATAATAGAATGTACGCTGCTGTCAGCAGCACGTACTTCAGCTGTGATGCGATTATGCTATAGTAGAAACGTGTGAAGGTCTTTCCGACGGACACCCTCGTAGTGCGGCACTGCCGGGAACGGAAATATATGGAGCACTTGTATATTTGAATACAAACTAAACTGGTTCTGTATGTCTTGCAGCAGTGTTTGTAGGCATAGCGTGGTGCGTACTGCTGTATGCACTACTGGGGTGATTGTGCGCGTACATGCGATGACGCCGCTGTCGGCGGCACGTACTCTTGCAGCTGTGCGAGTTATGTTGATGTAGAAACGTGTACGAGGCACCTGGTACTGTTCTTTCAGATGGATACCCCCGTAGTGCGGTACTGCTGGGGACGGAAATATAAGGAGCATTGGTATATTTGAATGATCACTAAACGAAGATTTGAATTCCGTCCAGTCCTGTGTGTCTTACAGCTGTGTTTGAAGGCAAAACCTTGTGTGGAGCTTGTATCTACTACTGGTATGGTTGTACGCGTAGATTTGATGACGGTGCTGTCAAGCGCCACATACGCGTGCTGCTGTAAAGGCTGTTGTTGCCGAAGAAATGTGGATTGTGATGTAAGGTGTATACACTCCTGCTGTTTTAGTACGCGTACGAGTAGGCAGTACTTCATCAACCCGATGGACTGAAATTACTTCACCGCTTGCAGCACTGAGTCGAAAAAAAGCAATGACCAGGTTTCAACGCGAAAACATACCGCAACAATCATGAGTATTCGCCTGCCTCGTGACACGCACACACAGGAATTTCATTTACTGCGCGGAAAGAGGGACGTAGTTTAGACCTTCACGGAGCGCAGACCAGTCCTCCTGTCGCGTTGATCAAGAGGTTGCCTTTAGTCGCTACGCAGTTTTTTTGCTCTACACAGACATCGAGAATATGTTAACAATTTTATCTCCCGCCCCTCACCGCGTTGCGATATGAACCACAGATGAAATCCGAGGCAAGGAAAGAGACTGACCAGGTGGTTGCGGAGAGAGCGGAGGGGGTGCACAGGGGGGGAGACAACATGGGAAACAAGAAGGGGGACTAGGGGGGCGACAGTATTGGGGGCAAAAACGGGGGCGAGGGCAGAGGCACTAAAGGAGACGAGAAGGGGTGGTGGAAGGGGCTGGATGTCGGCTTCCTTTCAGTCGCGGGATCAGTACACAGGGAGCGTCACTTTTGTTTTGTCCCTCGCGTATCGGCCGTCTCCTTTCTCGCGAGGCTGGCTGTCTGTTATCTATAAACGCCGAACAACCCTATACATGTAAAGCGGTTGAAGGATCAAACGAGATGAGTTTTCGTGTGGGAGGCCTTTAGGACGGCGGGGTCAATTTTTTTTCTTTTTTATGCCTCCCGGAGAGCGAGAGGAAACCCCTGTCCACACTTATTTATCAAGTTTTCGTTTACCGGTTCGAACCCGGTTCGTTTCTTAGTCGGGCCTGTCTCTGACCGTCATCAAAGTGTGGTTCACTCCGAGGATGTAGGCACCTGAGTCTAGTTATTATCAACTTCAATTCTAGCGAGCACGGTTCCCGCTTTTTTTAATGGCAATGCGCGCATGATACCAAAACCCACAATATCCATGATGTTCTGTTTTCAAGGTGTTACACAGACGCCTGCGTGACAAATGTTTTATTTCTAGTGTAGCACCAAAGGCCTAGGGCGACATCCCAGGTTGAAGATCCCCTGGTTTGTTTTGGGGGATAATGTGATGAAAAGTCCCCTACTATCCCCCAAACATTCGCGGGTTGATTTACTCATGGTACCGGTAATAAGGCCAAACAAGATAAAACAAAACAAATATATTGTAGGGTTCCAACGAGTTCTTACCGGCTGCAAAGGAAAAAATAAGATAACGCCCAGAACCGCCGGGTTTGCAAAGTGCCTCAATGGCGCTGAACGTCACAGGGCATACTATTTGGGGGGCGGGCATCATTAATTCGTCGCTGGATAGTCATCAACCTCGAGTAACAATCCAAAAAAAGAGCAGTTCAGCAAGAGAGCATGGAACTGGAGATGCCGGTGAAAAAATACTCGGTGGCACTGAATTTCCAGAGCTAAACGAATCCGGGGGCGGGGACAATTAATCCATTGTCGGGTTGCCGACTTTACATATCAATCTATTAGACAGTCCAGCAAGAGATGGGAAACATCAATTTGATAAGTCAATTGGCATTCTGTGGATTTTATTGAAAACGCCCGTGCGCGCAAAATTTTGCTTCGCTCGCCAATCTGAACCGGGCTACAACCCCTAACACGGCCAAGCCGCGTGGATTGAAGCTTCCCTCGGATTATTCGACCTCGTTCCTCTCTAAAACGTGTGTGGCTTTTCAGGTGGGGAAGTTTTTTTTCTCTCCGAGAGGGGTTTTTCAATGGTTTCGAAACGGCCGCTTCGGATCAAACAGTTCATTTTCCTTTATTTGAAGAACTGAGCGCGCAGGAGGATAAATACCTCCAATATCGGATGGCGCCCTAGTTACACGTCAAGAAAGTTGGCAACTTTGTGTTACTTGATTGAAGGGTACGGGAGTTAATATCCTCTACTTGATCTGTGCCGTGATGGAGAGGATGTTCCTACTACTATAGGGGCGCGGCTCCCGGATATATACACGTCCCACGTTCCGAGAAAAAATATGTCGAACCCAACGAAACTTGACGATTGGTCGGTCCAAGAGGAACACCACCAGGGTTTCCATACCGGTATCGTGTGGTTACCTCATGGAGGGTATGTATAGCGGTCACATGACATCCCAAATTCACAGTCACGAAGAGACGCGACGTCAGGGTTGTGACAGATGACCTCCCTGCGGCATGTATCATACGGACAAAAAAATACCAGGTAGATGTCGAAAGTATAGAGATCAGCAACGACGAACAAAACAGCCTGGAAGATTCGGCATGCGTGTGCATGACCGGCACAGGGCGAAAGCACAAAAAACTCACGCAGACAATCTGTTTATTATCTTGCTTCACCGAATGATCGTGGAAGGGACACCCCACCCCCCCCTTCCCCCCCTCCCGAGTCACTATTATAGGGAAACAGCACAGTTCGCCTTGCGGCTCTCTCGGCAATATTACATTATTATATTACAGGAAGCACCGCTGCCACTTGGGTAAACCACCTCGTATCCTGCAGATAGCGACCAAGTACAAATCAACATTCGCCGAATTCAAATATACAGGTTGGAAGATAATTCGCCGCCCCCTCCACGGCGTTGCTCATTATCAACAAACAGCGCGCGCCATATAACGTCCCAACACTACTGGCGGGACGCCCACAGTAGATGATTTCCAGCAGTAATAACAAAAATTATTCATGCCGCGCAAAAGCACACGAAGAGGAAGCCAACGCTAACCCTAACATCCCTGAAGTGAAAACAAATCTCTCGTCAGCACACCACACGTGTCAACTATCAAAACCTGCTTGCCTCACTATTTTTACGTGCGGCCGGCGAAAATTCAAGTCTGCGAATACACACAGAACCCACTCCGTAGCAGACGTCGTCTGTGGTGGGTCAGCTAAGAAGTCACGAGTTGAAGGAAGTCCCCGCCCATTCCTCCACTACCCCATTTCCCGGAAAAAGAGCTCGGCAAGCTTGCGCGAAGCACTCTTTGCGCTTGAGTTGAACGCCAGCTCCAAAGGCGTTTAGCTCCTTAGACGCATCGAAGCACGCCTGGGCACCAAGCAAGAAAGAGAGTGGTACAGCAGCATTGTCAGCTGCCACTTTGACATGTCTTCGGAGTGACGTGCCGGCGTGTTGTTGCTTACAACATAAAGCTGCACGCCTATAGCTCTGCTGTACTAATGATCTACCAGTATCTACCTTGTAGGTGACAACCTTGATCAATTAATGTAACCCGTAACACACGTGCTAGACTACGCGTAATACCGTTACACTCCCTAGGATACACAACGAGTGCTATGAACATGAAATCCAGGCACCAGTATGTACTATAGGGTGTAGTGGTAACTTCGAGCTGTGAACTACGCCAGCACACCATGTTCCAGGACCTGGCTAAACTTTGATCGACTACGTAAGGTCAGGCGGCTGTACCACGAGTACTGTTGAACGAATCATAGCATGCACCTATTTTGTAAAACTGTAAGCGAGAATATAAGGACCGTCGGAGTATGAATATGAACACTAAAAGGTCGTTACTTTTCCGGCGATAGAGGTTCTCGGCAGTACAAGTACCCAGGTTTGCCCGCACCAAATATACTGGTTCGCAGCACTGGTGCATAATAATACTCATACACCGGTACTATATGCCTGCGGCCTTCCGTCGTGTCGAAGCTACGACAACCACAGGCAGCAGCAGCTCCACTTGGCCAGCCCGCTCTGTTTACGCCGTGAATACCGCATTTAGACAATACGTTGTGACACACAACAAAAGGCCCGACGGCAACATCCCAACCCGTGTCGTACAGGTACTATTTTTGTAGTGGTTTCAGGTACAACCGCCAGGTGCATCACGCAAGGACGACGACAGTTGATCATATCAGGTATAAAGTCATGTTGTGAGTACTATGATGTGAGTCAACTACTGCTGTACAAGGTAGTCTACTATACGTACGAGTAGTCCTTGACATATTCACGGATGGAAAAATATAAACTACGAGTACTGCTGCTGTTGCTGCACTACGAGTACTGCTGCTGTTGCTGCTGTAGAACACGACATACGAGCTACCAACCTATCGCGCAAGAGGGTCCCCGTTTTACTAAATGTCCCCTTTCTCGAGCATCCATACTCAAACTGGTACGTACTCGTACCGGTCTCGTATAATACCTGGTGAACTGCACGATCGTATATCAAGACAAAACTACTTGGAATTAGAGTTTAGATACATACCGAGATATAAGTACCAGCTGTATTTAGTGATGGTTCGATTGACTGTTCAAGATTGGAGGTGTGATTCTCGCGCGGGCGGAGCCTTCACCTGGCCTTCGTACCACACTCCACCAGCACAAGGAGCAGGATGAGAACACATCGCACTGCCGCTACCTCCACCGGCAGCGCTCGTTTCTCGCACACGGTTCTAACATGGTGCATTGAAGTCTCCTAGCAAGCACGTGGCAGCAACGCAGGGTACAACAAAAAGGCCAGGAGAACAAACACAAACACACCTGATTCCGAAACGCACGATAGGTGGCAGGAACCCCTCTGCGTTCGGCGGTCGCCGCTACGTCGCCAAAGGCGACGCCCGCGATTACCGCAGCCAGGCTAACCCCGCACAGACCAGGATGCGCACTGGCAGCCGCCTTCCGCTCCTTCGAAGACAACCCACTGGGCAATGCAAGAGGGTGGTCCTCATGCTCACAGAAAGTCAGGGCGACTGCGGTGGCCGCGTCGAATGCGAACTCCCGCGTCCTGGGAGAATAGTGCTCCGCAACCAGCTCCAGCTGGTGGTAAATGGCAAGTTCCTCGCCGTTCTTGAAGGCTTCGAGGGCCACGACGTCCGGGTATGCCGGCTGCGCCATGGTGGTTTCTGGTGTGTGCTGGTGGTGTCTGCTACGTGATGCCACAGGGAAAGACTTGCCGTCGTTTGCTTGTGTCACCAAAACCGAGGTATCGAGGTATTGGACCCCCCCTTACCACCCAACCTCCTCCTCCTTTTCATAACCCACATGCTCCCGTCGCACAAATGTGGGACCGAGTTACGTGAGGTCAGGCTTGGGCGGGCTTTTTTGTTTGTTTCATCGCGTGTGTCCTCCACGGTCCTTTGGTTGCACGCGGCCTAAATTCTATCCAATGAGGTTCGTTCGTTTTTTCGTTTATTTTCAGTTTGATATTTTTTCAGTGATTATTTAGTGGGTTCTATAAGGGTTAATAGTTGCCATTGTTTATAAAACTCATATGAATAGCAAGTACCTGGTATGTATTTAAACACGTGCCAGGTACCAGGTACGTACCAGGTACCAGGTATGATCCTGCATAAGCTATTATTATTATAAGAATAACAGGAAATCTACCATGCCTATGTACCTGCTGTTCGAACCCTACAGCAATAGAACAGTCGAAATATTAGGGGACGTATTTGGAATAATTAAACAGAAGCATCCTGTGATACGAACGAGTAGGAAAATCAGAGATATTTATAATTTACATGCGTGCGGCCAGCGCACATGCTACGTACGCAGACTTCTTCGATCAAATGCATCGCATCGTACTTACTCGTGTATCGTATTCAAGTACGTCGATTTTTATTAATATTAACCCCTTTAGAACCGCAGTCCCGTTTGGGGATTTGAAATTTGACTGGTTTGTCCCCAGAACGGGGCTGCGGTTCTAAAAGTTAAAGTGTACCCTGGTACCTGGTAGTCGATACCAGTATGCACCATGCATACCTCGTACATATGACGAGTATATTACGTTGTACTTATAGTGCCAGTACTGGTCCAATGATGTCGGATTACGTAATTACGTCCTTACGGCGAGCCGTTTTGGCGGTAAGTAATAAGACTGGGCCGGCGAAATTACGCTACGCCCCCAGTCCCCTATAAACGAAAATCGTAAAAATGTCTAGGAAACCCTCGCATTTTTGCTTCCCAGTAGCCAGCCACATTTGGACTTTGAGCTTGCTCTGTGACCCTGCAACCTGCTGCGAGCATGGCGATGGCATCTTGGATCGCGAAGAAGTCCAAGCACTCAGGTGTGCGCGAGCAGTTCGACCCCTACATCGAAATCCCTCCTGGCCAACCGGGCGCGGGTACCAACATGCGTGGCAGCTGCAAGTCATGCCGCCAGCGCCCGCCACATATTAGTAATATACGGTATAAAATAATGGTCTGCACAATTTTGGACGTGCCTTTTGATCCTAGCGGGGATGTTTCTTAAACGTCCCCTGTTTCTGCCGTAATTACCCGTAAGCACGCAAAAAAAACATTTTGCCGAAAAACACGTAAGGATAAGCATCTCCAGCCGTAATCCGACATCATTGCATGTGACACGTGACACTATATTTGTATCACGTCACCTATTGAAACTGTCAATATTGCTGGCACATGAATCGTGTACCTACGGGGTTGACTGTGGCCTAACGCTAGACTAAAGACCATACTCCTACCGTACTGGAGTTCAATTCTCGGAAAGTGTGTTGTTCCTACTGCTATGCAGCCTGTTGGTAGGTATTAATAGTAATGCTATTATTATAGGATCACACGGCGCTTTCTCCGTCGCCGAAAGTGCGAAAGAAGCGCGACCTACGCGGATTTCGATAAAAACCGATAGGGAGAGGGAACGCTGGGTGCTCCCTCCGGCTTGTATGCGCAATGAAATTGAAGGAAGTATCGGGGGGGACGAGAAAATAAACCTCCTGTGACCGCGTTTTTTTGCCTAGAGGGCCATGGGGAGTAAAGCTAAAAACGTCCCTTGAGCTGAGCTGGAAAGTAGAAGAGCCGACTGAGTAACAAACAGTGAGCAACGCATACATCAACACCATCAGCATGCTTCAATCATACATACGAATACGTACGAACACAGTAGTATTAATGGTATATCAAGTATACCTCGTGTATATACCAAATATGATACTCCAGTAAGGGTATACCCTATTGTGCAGGAACAATTATTGCGGGGGACCAAAGTTAATAGGACCTGTGGTATACATAAAAACCTATATATTTAACAATTTCTACTAACAATATTTGGTCCTATTAACTATGGTCCCCCGTAATAGACGCGGGTCAACGAGGGCTGCAATCTTCTCGCCATAAAATGCAAGGCACGAAGCGTAGAGGGGAGGGGGCTTACGAACCTATCACGTACGTAGTATGTAGCCTCGGATCTGAGCTGCTACAAGGATGGAGAGAGAAAAGAAAAGACGAAGATAAAACAAATAGAATGGGGGGAAAAAAAGGACAACCCCCCCCCCCCCCCCCCCCATCAATTTCTGTTTCGTTTCTATGTATGTTTTTAAGCCATCGCCTTTATTTTCCTTCCAGCTTAACTTGTGGGAGGGCTTTACCCTCTATGAGCAGCACTCTGGACAAGCCGCGGCCGCAGGTGGTCTAGTTTTGCCCCTCGAGTAGTTATCATCGTTTCTTTTCGCGCGGAAGGCTCAGCATCTCCGCTGCTCGTCGATCTTCATCGAATTTTGCCAACTCACGCGGTAGTGCTTTCCGCGACGTGAAAAGAAGCACAGTTTATTTTTTTGGGCGGGGGGGGGGGAACCCACCGGGTGACGTACCCCGGCCTTCATGCCCAGGAGAGATGGCAAATATCCTGTCGAGAGCTATTAATAGTTGTGGCACGAAAAGGCCTGGTGCTACTCTGTCACTGGCATTTCCATACCTGATTATAATACACCTGGCATATTTTTGAAGAATGTACCAGGTATATAGATGAATTCACTCAGCTGTGAGACCAATTTTTCCCTCCAAACTCCTACTCGCAAGATTGGTCTGATACCTCGATCGCGCGTATAGGTGTTATGTAGTAAGCGTGGAGTCTCGCGCTATTAATAGTACCTGCTGCCTGGGTGTACCAATGTAACTGAAATGTTTCCGGCTTTCGATTCACGCTGCTTGCTTCCCAGGTTCGCGGTTGGATCGCAGGAACAGGAGCCTCTCGCCTTTGTGGACTTGGGCGACGTGTTCATCAACGACAAGGTGAGCAATCCTTCCCTTGCAGTCCAGTCCGCCCTTCCGCCTCTCCGTGCAGTACACCCTTCCTCGCAGTTATTCTTGCTGCGCACGCTTTCCTCGCGGCTATTGTTGTTGTTGCTGCCCACGCTTCCTCGTAGTTGTTAAAAATCTTGCCGAAACAAGTTCGAGTTCCAACCATTTTGAGACGAATCACGCAGAACATGCTGCGTTTTGCTGGGTTGGGTTGAGGTGCGGCAGCACGGGTTGGGGGTGGGGGTGGGGTTGGAGTCGGGTCGGGGTTGGGTCCGCCAGCGACACGTTGTTGTTCTCACATCTAAATCAAGTAGCCCGTGGTCACACTGTAAAAAGGTGCTGGGGCCCTAGGAGATCCGAAAAAAAACAAAAAAAACAACAAGATTCGGCGGCGACAACGCACTACATCTGTTTGGTTTGGATTGGGTTGCTGTAAGTCTGGCCCATTTTGGTTAATCTAGCCCGCGGTACCGAAAAAAGGCGCAAGGAGACTGCAGGTATGCATAACTGTAGGAAAACAAAGACAAACCTCAGTCGTGGTATATAGTAGAGTATATACATAAGACCATCCGGTGTAATCCTTTTAGAAGTGCAGTCTCCTTGTGGGGGCAAACTAGTCAAATTCTAAGTAATTTGTCCCAGAACGGGACTGCTGTCCTGAAGGGGTTAATTAAGGCCATAGTATAGACAAGACCAGGTAAATCGGCTCAGCTACGGGGAAAAAAAAACGCGAAGTTAGAATCCGTAGATACGCATGGGATATTTTATCCAGTAGTAAAATAAAAAACACTATATTCGAGAAAACACCGCGCACATTGGCTTGCCACGGGTTGGTCTTGGGGTGGGTATCTACGCCGCTGCTGCACCAGAATGGGAACCTGTTGTTCCACCGCCTGCGTTGTTGACATTCAAAACGCGATATCTATGAATATCGGCTTAACCCCTTTAATACCGCAGTCCCGATTTGGGGACAATCTACCCTACTTCCATGTGATTCGTCCCCAAAACGGGACTGGGCTCCTATCCGTGGCGATTCTTCATCGTGAAATATATATTTGCCCTGCTGTTCATTCACACAGTACGAGACAGGCAATACATCGCGGTTATACAACTTTCCTTCCCCCCCCTCCCCCCCGCGAAAAAAAACAAACAGTACGTGCACCCTCGCCGGGTCGGCCAAATAATGTCCTTCAACATTCGAACCCCGCTTGAGGGACGGAGAGGGCGACCTACTGTAGACAATGGCAGACTTTGTGTCATGTCATCAATCGTCTACGAGCAGCGTGATGGCCCAGAAGTATGAGCCTATACACATACAGTAAATCCAAGCGATTTTTTGTCTCCCGAAATGGGTTAGGGTTAGCCCCCCAAGGGGTCAATAATTAATCAATTTTCGGGCTTGTTAGGACTGCGGTCGCGTTCCGGGAGACAAACCAGAGGAATGATATTGTAAGTAATTCGTCTCGAAAACGGGGCCGCAGTCCTACTCGTACAGCAGTAAAAGGAGCATTTAAGCTTCAGCCAATGGCAGGGGGAAAGGCGGTCGCTTGCCCCGGTTGCGAGCCCCTCAGGGAGGAGTTCCCATCCATGCATGCATGTGTTCCGAGTCTGTTTTCGGATGTGTTTCAGTGTAAAAACACTCTCCAGACTGCAGGGGCCTCGCGTTCTGTTCGTTGCTTGCCACCAACTACTGTAGCGAGCCCCCGGGGTGGAGCTCCCGTTCATGTGTTCCGACTATTTTTTTTTTTTCGGATAATTTTCAGCGTAAAAGTACAAATCATCGACCAGGTTTGAAGGGCTTGTCTTGGTGCTTCTCGTCCGCCCTTTCGGTGTTTTTATGCATTTGCTCTACAGACAACAGCAGTTTGTGTCTTGTGTTTTCCGAGTTAAGCCGTTCTTTCTACCCGTCGACTACACAGCCCAGTGCCCGTCCCGATTTGTTCATCCTGAATAGAAGAGATGCAAGCTCCGTTGTCACGGAGCCATGTGTGCATGTGTGTTTTTTGCATTAAACCGTTTTTGCTACCTGTCGACATCCATGACACACCAGCGATGCTGCATTGTAATGCAATAAGGAGGGTAGGCAACGATGCAGTGCCCTTCCCTCGCACTGGGCTAGACACGACAGGCACAGCATGCATACCCCAGCAATCCGAATCCATCATGTGTATGTGTTCTTCACTTTGGACCGTTCTTTCTACCCGTCGACATCAAGCACAAACCAGTGTACGTGAAGATCCTTGAATCCTATTATTAATAATAGAGAGACTAAAGCTCTGTGGTGCAAAACTCCGACACAGACATGCTACATGCACAACATGCATACCCCAACAATCCAGATACCTGGTACATCATTATGTATTATTGGATACTGGTGTATACCAGGTACCCTGGTATACGATATGCTGCTGCTGCTGCTGCTGTTGTTGTGCTGAAATGCTGAAATGGCATATCGTATCGGGTCCATGGTTGTTTTTTGCCCTGGTTGACGCGGGGGTGGTTTTAACTTTCAAAGTTTTTATTTCTCGCGGGGCTCGGCTCGGAACAATAATTTTTGGCTTCTGAGGCAAAAACAGGAAAATACTATAATAGCACACCCCCGTTGGTGGCGAGAAGTTTTCTTTTGATCCTTACAACCAACTGGGCAGCAAATTTCTCCGTAAAGAGTTTTTTTTGTCGGGATTCCTCTTTGTGGCCGAAAACATTTTCCTCGGGATGGCGGACTACTATGTACGTTGTTTGAACATTGTTCCCTGAGCCCGCTCGGCACGCTGATCCCCACGCCGACCTGACCACCCACCCGGACCTAAGCCTTCCGAACTGACCCTTCGTATACCTGGTATAATTAGCCGCCGGCAGGGGCCAATAAGTGTGTGTGCGTTCTTCACACTAAAGCGTTATTTCTACCGGCCGACATCCAGCACAACCAGTGTCCGCGCCGATTCAATCCTGGAGAGATACAAGCTCTGCGGCACACAAAACTACGACACAGATATCCTATACCAGTACTAGCTTGTTCTGCAGTAGTTAGAGTAGACAAAAATGCAATGATGCCCATGTCATCGTACTGGAAACGACAGGCACGACATACCAGGGTATACGTTATGAAAGAGGGAACAAAATCAAAGGAATCGAAGGAAAAGTTGAAACACCCCAGGGGTCCCATCCCGACGGCTATATACGATGCGTCGAGGCAAAATTGCTGGACATCGATTTCTCTGAAAGTCTCAGCCGACCTGGTGGAATGGAAGGCCCTACATTTCTTAGCAGTCTGCCCGGGACTGGTGTGCTGCTGCTGCTGCTGAGGTGCATATCGACGGTGTAGCGAAGGATACATATAACATATATACCGGTGCCTTTTCTCGTGTGGTGACTGACTGGCTTCTGCGAGAATGTTATATAAGCAATTGCCAAGCGTCTTTCCGGCGTTGGTGACTGACGTTGTGCGCTCCAGATGGTTGGTAAACAACCCATTTTATCACTAAAGGCGAGAGTCTAGCCTAATTTCGAGTAGCTTTCCCCCGAAAACATGCGTCCAGAGTCCTGAAGGGGTTTCTAAAATTTTGTCCGGTACACAAAATCTGGACGAGCATATAAGCCCCATGCACTGATCACGTGGAGAGTACAAATGGGTGCTATATATCCGGCCAGAAGTAGTATAGGACAATTGAGTTGTTGGGCGCGCCAGGCACTTCTCCTGGAGCGTGACAAATATATTTATCCACGAACTGTCGTGCAGCCGCGGCTTTTTGACGGTGCCTTCACGAGAAGGTCCCGGTTTCCCCCCCTGGCGGGACCCAGGTTTAGCGACCAAATACAGGAGGAGAGGTGCGCCAGTCTATACCTGTGTGAGCGCGCGAAGCGCAACCGTTTGTAGGAGCAGTGTCGTGCTGCCTGCCGTAACTAGCCGAAACTAGCCGTTTCACTTCTACTGTGTTAATGTAAGGGTACATTATAATAAATCCCTTGCCCCAGGTCGCTTGCTTGCTCCTTCTGGCTGACCCTCCATCCTCATTTTTGGTTTCGTCATTTCTCGTGTCGAAATACTCAAAGGGTGTTATTTTGAAGGTCGCTCGCTCGCTCTCTCGACCGCTCGACCGCAAACGATTTCGTCGACGGTGCATGAGTGTATGCACGGGATGTCCGAGGTTGCCCGCACCCCGAAAACAGTAGTTTCGTCGACACAGCCCCCGCCCCCCCCCTCCCCCCCCTGTCAGGGTATTGGATAGTGCAAGACGGGCTCAATAGAATACATTGGGTGCTCAAAGCACTCCCTGATGAGAGGCACGATTCGCTTAAGACAGCAGTACTGCTTTGTGACGGGCTAAGCCGCCGTTGTTGTTTTGTTTGTTATCTGTCGCCTACGAAATGCACGAGGTGAGATGGTACCGATCAGCCCGGAAGTGCTGATTATTCCCAGTCTAGGATCAGCGCCGACACCCCCCCCCACCCCCCTGGGGGCACCCCAGGACGCGCCCGTTTCAGCCTCGCTCGCGCCCGTCGCCGCTGTATTTACCGCCGTGGACATCGTCACGACCAATTGTTGTGGTGGTGATGATGATGATGATGATGATGATGATCATGATCATATTGATGGTGTTGTCATATTTGCCATCATCTGCCATGAATTCTTGGGCGTGGCCGCATACGTAAACAGGCCACTGCGGCAAAGCGTCCCGTTGACTGAACAAGCGCAAAATAGTACGTGCACCGCAGTACGTACTGCTATACGCATGTAAGAGAACGGGTTAATATGGCACCAGGTGTGTATGGGTACACGTGGGGAATTGAACCAAAAAGAGACATCGTGACTCAGCGGAATGGACATATCTGTACTTGGCTTCTATCAGACCCGAAAGCACCGGGACGGGGAGGGGTGTGTGTGCTCGTTTCATTCATGACCGTAGTCGTAGAACTATAGACCCTCGCATCCCTACAATGCCGGGACGGATCACGTTGGGTTTTCACTCACCAGGCAGGCATTGCTCTTGCACCAAGCGCGAAGCGAAACGTGAGGGGGGGGTGAAACAGGCCGTGGACACTACTGCTCTTCCACGGCCATTTAGTGGTTATTATTATATCACAGTAGTAGCTTCAGCCGCCCGCACGGAGTTGGCGCGCTCATCGCCCACACCACCGATAGGAGACTGCGCCTGCCGCGTGCGCGCATGCGTGCGTGCGTGCGTGCGGGATGGTCTGGTTATGGTTTGGGTAGAGGCTTGGCTAGGCTTGCTGGGGCTTGGCTAGGCTTGACTAGGATTGGCGAGGTTTGCCTAGGCTTGTCTAGGCTTGACTAGGCTCGGCCAGGCCTATGTTTCGGTGGGCCATAGTAAATAGGACCAAATAGTGGTCGTAAAAATAGCGAAATAAATTGGTTTTTGTATATAACGTAGGCCTTGTTTACTAGTAGTATGATACCCCGTTGTGGCTAGGCTTGGTTGCCGCCCGGCGGAGTCGCACCTCTCCCCCCAGAGCATGTCGCGCAGGGATCAGTCCGCACCCCCCCCCCCTGTTGTCTTGTCTCCGTGCTGATGGCCCGTTCGCTCTCGTGGACTGCGCGTGTAGGCTGTGCTCCGCGAGGTGGAGATGCTCAGCCGGCGGGACTACACCCTCAAGGTTTCCATGACGTGGGAGCAGGCGGACGGGGGGGCGGCGGCGGTGATGGCGTCGATGGAGTTCCAGGTGGGGTATATATTGGACGTTTTGAATAACGCCTTTCGTGTTGGTGCTGGTGGTGGCTATGGTGTTGTTGGGGTTGGGTATTGGTATTTGTGTTTCTGGTTTTGTTTTTTGGTGTTGATATTGGTGGTGGTTATGTTGTTGGTGTTTGGTGCTGGTGATTTGTGTTTTTAGTATTGGTGTTGCTGCTTTTTTTGCTGCTGCTTCTATCGTTGTTGCACGATCTCCCACCTTCCGTACGTAGGCGTCTGTCTTACCTCTCGCGAACGGCTGCAGTATTCCTTTCCGTCGAGCGCCCCGTTAAGCATCGCGCTTGCCTAAATATGACGGCGGCTGCTGCCTCCCCAACCCCCACGCACGGGCGAGAGAGGAGATGGTCGCAGGAGGTTTCCTGTGTTTTCGTGACTTTGCCCTCGAACCTGGCACTTTTTTGTAAAGGTCCCCTTGTGTTTTTTCTTTGGTTCGGAATCGACGGGTAGCCCGTGAGTCCTGGTTCAAGCTCCCAGAAAACTAGCCCCAACCTGAGGGGTGCGTTGGTCTCTCGCGTCGTGCTCGAAATGTTTACTCCTGTTTGGCACGAGGCAACACGCAACGTATGCTGCTTGAAAAAAAAACCGATCGCACCCGATGTGCGACTGGTAGACCTTGGCTCACATTCGGCAAAATTGTTGTGAAATTTTGCCTGACTACAAAGCCCCAACCCTGGCCCTACCGTTATCCCCGAAAGCCTAGTAATAGGCGGAGAAGCAAGGTGTTATGGGGAGTCAGTGCGGACTCTTAACAGCCGTTTTGTCGACGCCTGGGCCAAAGCGTGCCACTGGCGAGATTCGACGTGTCGTCATACTTTGTCTCTTTATATTCATCATCACTTTTTTCTCACTTTCCAGCTTCTGGACAAGCCGTGGTCACAGGTCCCCGTGCCTCCCCCCCCCCCCCCCCCCCCGGTACATGCCTTCATTTCAGCTTTCCTACTGCTCGTCGATTTTCGTCCGTTGTTGCTATTAATAATGTATTTTTTTATGAAACAGAATGCCCCTATTTACGCGGGACCATAGTAAATAGGACCAAATGTTGTTAGTAAAAACAGTATAATGTATTGGTTTTTGTGTGTACCGTAGGTCTTATTTACTATGGTCCCCCGTAAATAGCAGTGTATCGTACGTCCACTCGCTGAGGATTGAACCCACACAAAAATATTCTAGTAGGCACGAGAACCGCCCACCAAGCCACCGGGGATGCGTACCCTCCAAATATTCAGAATGAGTCCGGCCAACCGCTATTAAAAGCTCTATTTCAGAAGAGCCGCATACATACGTGTTGTTGTTGTTGTTGTTGTTGTTGTTGTTGTTGTTGTTGTTGTTGTTGTTGTTCTCACATTAACTCTCTGACGAAGGAGTCCGTGGTCACACAAAAGGTGCTGGAGCCCTAGGAAGATCCGAAAAACAAAAAAAAACGAAAATTCGGCTGCCTCAAAATACACGAGACGAAGAAAGCGCACACGAGCTAAAACCAATGTGCAAACTGAACTAACATGGCCACGGGTATATCCTCTCAACTATAACATAGAGTACCCCCGTTCCCACCACTAACCAACTCGTGGCTGCTGACTACTGCGGATGCTGTCTGAAGTGCTGCCTGCACCGTACGAAACGCACGGTAGTCGTGAAAACGAAAGAAGAACACACCTGCCTGCTATCTGGAGTGCTGTCAGAGTGAAGACTCGCGGATATGCAGTGAAAAAAGGAGCAATCGAACCTTACTACCACACGAATATCAACGATCGCTATCTCTTCCTGGATTGTCTAACACATAAAGGTGCAGCACAGTTATGGTACCACGCCCCTGATAATTGCGTAGGTTATTCCCCATGAAGGGTATACAACTCGTTAAACTACAAAGACCAGCAGTGACGACGTTAATAACGTGTATGGTGTCTCCGTTCGAAAGAGGAGCAGACCATAAGAGTACGGCGCCAGACAGAGACCCCGCGTATCGACGCTCGGACAAGCCGTGCCGTGCAGCTGGGGACCGTCATACATACATACCCTCATAGTTCAGAATCAATCCGGTCAACTGCTTTTTACGGGGGGGGGGCATAGTTAATAGGACCTACGGTACACACAAAAACCTATATATTTACCTATTTTTACTAACAATAGTTGGTCCTATTAACTATGGTCCCCCGTAATAATTTTTTTCCAGAAGCGTCGCCAATACCGAACCAAGGGGTGTTTTAGGAAAGATACTGGTCGGGTCGGGAGCCATCCGAATATATGTTCGGCCTGACGTTTATTAGGTCTACCCCTTTTACCGTTGTCTCCCGGCAAAGAAAAATGTGAACCGTCACATATTTTTTTTCGCTAGACATGGGGGGGGGGGGGGGGTGTACTCGATAGGAGAGATGCACTCGTTCTCATGTATGGCCGCAGTGGTATTACCATAGACCCTCGCATCCCTACAATACCGGGACGGAGCATGTCTGGTTTTCACCGACCAGGCAGACAGGGCGGCGGGGGCGGGGCGTACTCATGTGTTGCTTGCCTTAGTCATTTGACCATTGACCACGCATCCCTTTCGAGACGGAGCACCGTTCCTGCTCATAATAGAGACACCTCCAACAATTGGGCGCTCATTGCGTTGTTTCCATATATTACATGGAAACTTTTTGCTAATCTTATCCCCTTCCTGTTTGGCCGCCTGTGGTCACCATCTATCTCCTAGGATAGCGATCGTTTTCTCGCTGCTATCTAGTGTGTCAAACTCCTCCATGTCACATTAGTCTATTTCCCTCATTTCATCTTCTAACACATCCCGTTCCTCCTTGTATATTTCACATTCTCCTACTATGTGAGTTCTAGTCTCTATTGCTTTACCACACGGGCACATCTGTGCATCTATTTCCTCCTCCTCCCGGCTACTGGTACACCTCTTCCTTCTTCTTTTTTTTTTTCTGCTCATCCCATTCATTATCTTCGCACATCTTCTCTCTCTTCTTCCAACTCGTAACTCAGATCCGGGGTCACATAGCAGGCTCTTCTACCCCCTTCCCGCTACGGTACGTGCATTCATTTTTATCGCGAGAAGATCTCAGCCTTTTCTTCCCTCGTCGACTCGCATCGAATTGTGCCTCTACCGACGCTGCGAGGCGCTCTCAACAATTGAATCCTTTTTTATTTTTATTTTTGCAAATAAAGTCAAATGTCCGACCCACCTGGGGCTCGAACCCAGGACTCAAACACAAGTAGAATTCGAGGTTAACCACTTGAACCACCGGGGCGACCGGTTCACCTACACGAAAGCGCAGCTTAAGCGTTTTCGCGAAGTCCATTGGGCCCTGCAGATTACGTTTTCATTCCTATTCCTTCCCTCAATCTCCCGTATATCTCTAGTAATACGTGTTTTTCCGATTCCATCTTGATTCAGGGGGGGATTACTAGAACCAAGTGAAAAAAATGAAAAAATGAAGAAAGAAAAAAGCACACACATTTTGTTTTTCTTGTTTCATCATGTGATCACAACGGTTGCTACGGTGGCGTTCCATCACCTCTGGGGGCGTGGTGTGTCGTTTTCTCGTTTTCCACGGACTCGAGAGAGAAAGAGCACTGGAAATCGATCGCACACCCTCTCTATGCGAAGTCATGTCCCTTTGCGCTGCACGCAGCTCTCCTGCTTTTTTTTTTTTTTTTTTCTCGTCGTGCTTTTCCAGAAATTCGGCATTCGCATATTGAATTGTTTTGCGGTGGTCACTTGTTTCAGAACACATCAAATATATTGTCGGGAGGCTTTGTACAAGGCGGATCAAACTATTCGTGTCAGATTTTTTGTTTTCGTCGTTGCATCGGGGTAATTCGATTTTCCGACAAAAATTTGATAGATTCTGGAGGCCGACACAGAGTTGCCATAAAATAATGACACCGGCTTTGAACGTATCTCGTCCAGACGCAAATTGCGTTGGATGCAGATTTTGGTTTTATCTATTGTGAATCGAGATATAGGCAAAACACCTACTTTTCCCGGCTCCAGATGTGGAGATGTTAGCTCTAAAATGGCGCGATGGATGTCGAAAAATTCCTCGGATTCGGATGAATTGGACCTGGACCCTGGATCAATTGTTTTTGTGTTTTCGGCTCACCTCCGAGGGATAGGGACAACTTTTGTAAATTGTAAGGTTTTTAGGCGTTTCGGTCGATTTTTGTCTGCCTCAATGCCAGTCGAGCAACTTTTGCACAGCAAGATATAGGCGGTGTGTGGTGTTGAGGCAAAGGACGACCGCAGGAACTATACTACTACTACTACTACTACTACTACTTCTACTACTACTACTACTACTACTACTACTACTACTACTACTACTACTACTACTACTACTACTACTACTAGTACTACTAGTACTACTAGTACTACTAGTACTACTACTACTACTACTACTACTACTACTACTACTACTACTACTACTACTACTACTACTACTACTACTACTACTACTACTACTACTACTACTACTACTACTACTACTACTACTACTATACTACTACTACTACTACTACTACTACTACTACTACTACTACTACTACTACTACTACTACTACTACTACTACTACTACTATGCTACTGCTACTGCTACTGCTACTACTGCTACTGCTACTGCTACTACTACTACTACTACTACTACTACTACTACTACTACTACTACTACTACTACTACTACTACTACTACTACTACTACTACTACTACTACTACTGCTGCTGCTGTGCTCTGGCGTGGTTGCAGGGGACGCCCTGATGCTGTGCCGCAGCTTTTGGGTTCACTATATACGTCAATGAAATTGTGACGAGCTGGTCGATCCGAAATACCAACCGCACAGCTCGAACAACATACAGCAAAGACGGCAGTGCGTGGTGGTGGAGCAGGCAAACGGTTGCCACAGCAGGCACGTGCGTACTGCTGGCCTCTCTCTCGACTGGTTGAGAATTGCACTGCTGCTCACAACAATGGCAGAGGAGTACTGCAGTTTTTTTTTTTCTGGTGGCGGTTGTTGATCGTTGTGGTCGGTCTCGTTTGGAGTCCGGATGATTCATGCTGTACAAGCGCCCGCACCCCCAGCTCTGCCTACTATCCATCCTCGGCGCTGCAACGTAGGCTCCGATACATGCAACTGGCCACAAAGTACACGCCGGATGTGCCACCTTACGCGCATGATTTTGCCTGCTGCTGCTGCTGGAGGATGAGTAGTTTTGTCCGGTGCCAGTTGGTCGTTGGTCGTTGTGGTGGGGGTGGTCGGGAGTCAGGATACATGGATACTTACATACATACATGCTCCCGCACCCCAAGCTCTGCCTACTTATTCTCGATGATGCATCGTACGCTCCGACACTTGCAACTACAGGTGCAGTAGCCTTGAGTGAACCCCGGATGTGCCACCTCTCGCAGATATGTCTGGTGGCAGTTGGTTGTTGATCGTCGTGGTGGGCGTAGTCGGGAGTAGGGATACATACAGCACATACATACATACATGCGCCCACACCCCAAGCTCTGCCTATCTATCCTCGATGACGCATCGTAGGCTCCGACACATGCATCGATTACAAGTAAGTACAGTCTGCAGTAGCCAAGAGTACAAGCCGGATGTGTCACCTATTCACGCAGTTTTGCCTGGTGGCAGTTGGTTGTTGATCGGTGGGCGTGTTCGGCAGTCGGGGTACACACATACATGCCCCCGCACACCAACCTCGATGATGCGTCGTAGGCTCCGACACTTGCAACTGCAGGTGCAGTAGCCAAGAGTACACCGCGGATATTCCACCTCACGCGCTGGTTTGGCCTGTACTGCTGCTGAGCAACAGCAGGTGGCGGTTGTTGTTGGTCGTCGTGGTGGGTACGGTCGGGAGCCGGGATACATACATGCGCCCGCACCCCAAGGTCTACCTATCCATCCCCCGTGATGTATCGCAGGGTCTGATACATGCATCAAGCCATAGAGTATACTGCGGGTGTGCCACCTCACGCGTATGGTTTTGCCTGCTGCTGCTGCCTGGGGGTATGTTCGCAGCGATGTGCAACAGCCTGCTTGTTGTACTCGTAGCACGCTCAATACGATATTTGTGCGCATCAGCAGTTGTAACGGCACTGTTGGCCGATCACGGCCATTTTGCAAGTCATAAGGGAAGCCAGCTCTGGTTTGATTGGTGCAAGCTCGAAAAGTCTATAGTCTGTTTTTACGTTGCTTTTTGCTTGTAAGTCATAACTTTGTACCTATCAGCTGGTGCCTATCCCTCGGGCCAGTGCCGTTTTTTCGAAAAATAATCTGTGGGCCGAGAAAAAGCCTTTTCATGAATCTTCATAGTGTGTATGAGCATGTATGCTATCGTGTATCGACAGTTGCATCATTTATGGGTTTACATTGAGTAGGTTTAGCAGTCTGGGAGAAGGGATCTTTAGGGATGTTTATAACTTGAAAAAATTGTAGCGTGGTCTGCACTTCGGAATCGCCGTCCGCATCTGAGAAATTTCCTGGTTCGATGCAAACTCGGCGTAGCCGCGTTTATGGCGAGTTTTGGCCCGTTTCGGCTGCGGTTTGGGGTCAGGGTAAGGGTTAGGGTGAGGGTTAGGGTTAGAGTCAGGGGTTGGGTTGGGTCTCCGCCCGTGCCTTGATCCCAACAGGAACCAAAACATCCGAACAGCCTACCAACCTAAAGATCCCTTCTCCCAGATTGTTAAGGGTCCTCTTTACATTAGATACATTTTTTTACCTACTCCTGTATACATATATGTGTGTTCTCGACAAATCAAGTGTGCGTTGGGCGTCATCTCTATTTTTTTTTTCGATTTCGGGTCATTTATTTTTACTTCATTTTTTTCAAGATTTCGAGGTAATTTCGGGGTAATCTTTCCCAGTTTTTTCGAAAAATGGCCGTTGTTCATGTTCATTTTTTGAAAGACCGGTTTTGGATTCCTCTCGGCTGCGCGATTCTGGAGCACTTTGTTTCACGTGTCAATCATTAAAAAGGACGGAGCAAAAACCGGTACCCCCTTTGGGAAAAATGTTCTGCCTGGACCATGTATACCCCAGTTTCGTTTTTTGTGCCCCTTTCTTTTGCCTCCTTAGCCTTCCTTGAGCTATATATATGTGTATACGATTTATTTTTAATTACAGCTACCAGGTATGTACTTCGTATAGAGATACGAAGGCCTTTGGGCCCTTTTTGGGGCCTGCGGCGTTAAAAGCTGACGGCCCTTTTGTTCGTTTTCAGACGCTCTCGCAACGATCTGATAGGAAAAAAAACAAGCGGTACATTCTACGCCACGACTGGGATGGGTGCATTCTTATTTTTTTCCGAGGCACCTCTGACTTGAGGAGCTCAATATACCACCCAAAAACGTCTGTTTAGCCGTTTTTTTAGGACTGCAGTCCCGCTTTGGGGACAAACCACCCAGAATTTGAGTGGTTTTCCCCCAAAACGGGACTGCGGTCCTAAACAACGGCTTGACCTGATGACCAATATTGCCATGGCCCGCGAGGTCTGTATCGAGAAATACACCGTGGGTAGTTTTTTTTTTTTGTAGTTTTTCTTCAGTTGATATTCCCCATCAATCCCAGTGACAAAACTGGTGCAGAAAAAGGTTTCCCCTGTCATGATAGAAGGTGCTGCAATTCTCCCCTTTCTGCGGAGCGAGCGATCCGGTGGCCGCTTGCTGTCCCTGCCGAGGCCAAACACGCCTACCCGCTTCTCCCGATAATATACTGGTATACCAACAACGCCGACGTCCCTGGAGGGGTCTCGTATGCGCGTGTCACGCCATACACGCGAAAAACCAGCAAGTGGGGTACCCCCCCCCCTCCCCCCCGTTTCTTCAATCTCTTCCTCCCCACCCTCATTTGTCTGGCCTTTCGTGCTCTCACTCCCTCCCCCCCCCGCCATCTCGAAAGGGATGCGTGGTTAATGGTCTAATGACTGAGTCCCCCCCGCATGGCAGGAGTACCCTTTCCTCGCCCCCCCCCCCTCCACCCTTTTGCACTCCTTTCCCCTCCCCCCCCGTGATCTCGTGCACCTTCCCCCCGGCCCACATCCTTTGGCTCTCCTTTCCCCCCCCCTCCTACCCCCCCCGTCCTTTCGCACTCCTCTCCCATACCCCTTTTACCCGTGCGTCTCTTGACGCCCCTCCGCCTGTGATTTCAATCGCTTGCTTCGATGCCTTGTGGCTTTTGTGGATGGTGACGATTGCGATTTTTTTTTTGTTTTTGTTTCCCAGCTGGAGAACGCTAACCTTCTGGCTTCGCGGGAAGCTGCTCTGGACTCCTCAGCCCCGCCGTACTTCAACGAGCTGTTAAACCACGCGTGCACGGTCAGCGACTGCCTCCTGCCTGCCGGCCGGCGACAGCCCTTGGTGTTGGTGTTCTACCCGTGCCTTCAGGTGGGGGTGGGTGGGTGGGTGGGTGCCTGGGTGGGTGTGGGCGTCGGGGTGGGTTTCGTTTTCCGTCCGTGTTGGCATTCGTGTGTGTTTGTGTTCGCTCGTTCGTGTGTGCTGGTGCTGCGTATTTGCATGTGTCTTTGTGCGTGTGTTGTGGTGCGTGTCTTGTGTACTATCGTGCGAGCAGCGTCCGCCCGCCCCCGCCACGCCAGCTTCAGCCGTCTGGTCATGGCAAGACGCGGCTCTCTTGTTGCTACTCCCTCCCTCCCTCCCTCCCTCCCTCCCTCCCACCCACCCACACACCCACCCCGTTGTTCCGCCATCCCCACATCATCCCCGCGCGCGCGTGCGAACGGACGGTAATTTGTTGTTGTTGTTGTTGTTGTTGTTGTTGTTGTTGTTGGTGGTGTTGGTGTCGTTATCTCTCTCTCAAAAACCGCAGGACCCTGCCGCAGCGGCAACTAATTTTTTGAGGCTGCGCGGACTCGTCAAGTTTTCCGCTCGGCGGGCAACCGCGGCTGAACTCGAGGCCGAGGGTTTTCCTTGCGAAGACCCGCCCGAACAACGAGGCGACGCTGCGACGGCGGCGGTGGCGACGGCGGCCCCTGCGGGTAACCCACCCTCCGCGGGGCGTGGAGGAGGCGGGCCGCGGCGTGGAGATAACGGACGCGAGAGAAGCTCGGGCGCTAACGGCGAGGGCGGGGGCGGGGGAGGCGCAAGGCGCAAGGTGAAGACCGCACGAGAAGAGATGCTTCTTGAGGTGCAGGCAAAAGTCTGCCGGTCCATCCTGAGCGCCGACATCACGGAGTTGCAATTCTTGGAGGCGTGCCCCGGGGCGTCGTACGTGAAGGAGTTTTCTGTCTGGAATAAGTGAGTGAGGCGCCTTTTGATTCGGCAAAACCGTGGCGGCGGTGGCGGCGGTGGCGGCCGCTTGCACGGTGCTTTAGTTTCGCAAGTGTCTATGTACGTGGTAGTTTCTAGTTTCTGTTTTTTTTTCATGGTGTCTATTTTTTCGTTACCGTATACCTGGTATACTATTTTTGCATTTGTAGGATTGCTGAAAATACTTTACCAAAGCCGCACCAGTGCAGGGATGGTATAGGCTGACGCTTCCCGAAAAGTTCATGTTTAGGACCGGATGGAGGCATGGGTTTGTTCTGGCAACAAACAGGCTCACCTGACCAATTGGAAGCCTAACGCATGCCGTTGTTTTTGTAGGCGAGAAAATGATAAAACGAAAGTGTCTGTTGAACACGCCGACGGGCCCATCGGAGCTCAGGGATCTCGGGGAAAAGCGGTATCGACGCAGATGCAGATGGTTGACTGCCGTAAGACGCCTGAAAATATTGTTTCTCGTCCAATAGTTGAGGTGTGTCCCTTCACGACACCATTAATACTCTACGGTGGTGCACTGGGCAGAAGAACAATGAACGTGACCCTCTGCTTACATACACCCAGGGCTCGAGGTGCCCATGCTTTCATGTACTCTCGGTAATATAGTCTATATATGACGAGCAGCAGCAGCAGCAGTAGCAGCTCTTGGCGGAATAGTCCAAATGGCGAGAGCAGCAGGAACAGCATCGAGGTAGATCATTGGACATATACGTATATAGCTTGTACCGCCCGCCCCCGTATGACCAACGACGAACTCTCTACAACTCCCCTCACGGGGGTGGCGGCGGCGCTGGCGGTGGTCCCTTGCCCGAACCCGATTTTTTATGCGTCTACGTACCAGATCTGAGATCCCGCTGACGTTTCGACTGGTGCCGTCCGTGTGGCTTTCGGGAGAGGCCGGCGTACTTGCCTGCTCGGATTACGACACAGGCGCCCCGCTACCCACCAGCAGCGCCGGTCGTACTATTGGCGCCTACGCTCACCTGCGTGCGCGGGTCACTTTCCGGCCACGGGAGGTTTGTTGTGGAGGGAGGGACGGATCGGGAGGGGTCGGGAGGGAGGGAGGGAGGGAGGGAGGGAGGGATCGGGAAGGAGGGAGGGAGGGAGAGAGGAGAGAGGGAGAGAGGGAAGGGCGGGGGGGGGGGGGTTGTGAGGGAGGGAGGGAGGGAGGGAGGGTGGGAGGGAAGGGGGAGGGGGGGAGGGAAGGGGGAGTGGGGAGGGGGGGAATGTGAGAGAGGGAGGGAGAGAGGGAAGGGCGGAGGGGCAGAGGGTAGTGTGAAGGGAGAGAAGGGAAGGGCGGTGGGGAGAAAATCCTTTGATGGCATATCAAAGCATGCGTGCGCTGCTTGGCTTCTGGCGGTGGGCGGGCAACGATTTGAGTGTAGTCTAAGCGCGCAGGTAGTGGTCATGGGCGCGTCCAATGTAACAACCGCGATGGCCTAAAGCAATGTGCAGACGCGATCAACGACTGAGCCACTCGAAGCGCGCTCGCCCTGTCCTTGAGAAACGGTCGAGAGTCGTAAGAACGCCCACTTGCAGGAAAAATTGTGACAATTTGACATACGAGACTTGGATTTCCCCAAGAGACACGAGACTTGGCATTCCCCCAAAGATACGAAATATGGGAGATGTACCAATGTTTTCGCCGCCGCCGCCCCCACGCCCCCACACCCCCACACACACCCCGCCTCCACGCGCGCTTTGCGTGCCTACCGACCTACTCACCCACCCACCCACCCACCCTCCCTCCCAGGTAGGCGAGCGAGACTACCGAATTTTTGTGGAGAACCTCAACAACGTGGCCGACACCCTCGCCGTGGACATCATCACGTCGGTCGTGTCGGAGACCCACCGGGAGGGCCTGCGGATCGAGACGGAGAGGGAGGGTCTGCTGGAGGGCGGAAGCGTGTTGCAGTTCGACAACTGCCACACTGGGATACCGGTTTCGCGGCAGCTGAGAATAAAGAATACCACGGTCCAGGCCATGGACATAAGTCTGGGATCCGATAGACCGGGCGAGGTCAGTACCCAGCGTATATGCATCGTGCATATGAACTACCCACCGCAATTTTTGTTCTTCGCGTCTGTTCCTCCCCGTTTTTTTTTTTTTTTTCCCCCCCCCCCCCCTTTTTCCTTCTTTTTTCCCTGCCCGCACCTTGCAGGGCGTGTTGGGACTGTTTTTGTTTCCGCCGACTCTACACCCGGACGGAGATTACTGATTACGATCGGTTTTAGATTTTAATCTGGCGATTGATTATCGATTTCGATCGGTCGAGCATATCGATAATCGATCGGTTTTCGAGTTTTGATCGATCGGATGTTGATTCTGGTTGGTAAGTTGTCGATTTTGATCGACCGGTTTATCGGTCGGTGACGGCTTATCGGAACGATGGCCTGCACGAGCAACTGAGGCGTAGAAAACAAACAGTATTCATTGATAACGAGTAGTGCTTGCCGACCTGTACAGTAGTGCTCTCCCGTCCCCCCCTCCCGCCGTTCACCCCGAAACGTAGCGTCGATGACGACGAAAATGGTTGCACCGTTTTTTTGGCGACCTATATACCCTGATATTTTATCAATAGCGTGTTCCCTAACAAAATAACAACGCGTGTTTTTTTTTTTTTCGTTCCGCTCCTCCTCCTCCTCTTCCTCCTCCTCTGTGTCGCTCTCGTGCCCCCCCCTTCCCCCCCCCCCCCGAAAAGGTTATGTTCGAGCTGGAAACCGACGCAAGACCATCGTCCCGACGCAATCGCCACCGCTTCTTGAACGCTGGCGATGCCGAGGAGACTTCTCGCGCCGCCGGGGAGGGGGGAGATGGTGGGCGTCGGGGGGGCGACGCAGCCTCGGCCGGCGGCGGCGGCGGCGGTGGGGGGGAAGGAAGAAGAAGAGGAGGAGGAGGGGGAGGGGGAGGCGGGGACGGGGACGGGGACGGGGACGGCCGCGGACGCACTAGCGGGGCCAGCGGCGTTACCGGCAGCCGAACGGGGAGAGGGGAAGGTAGTTCCTCGCGTGCGGGAACGAGCTTGGCCGACGCTGAGGCAGGCCTTGACGACGGCGCGGTGCGCGTCGCCGACGAGCCGGGCACGCGAGAGGCGTTCGACAGCCAGTCGGACGGGGCGGAGGGGGAGGTCAGCTGCTTGTACGACTCGAACTCGAACGCCGAGTCGGGCCCCGGCGGCTCCGACCTCACGAGGCTGTCGGCGGTGCCCGGGAACAGTTATTCAACTAGAGATCGGAGGCGAGACGATGACGCCGCCGGAATAGGAGATAGCGAGGGGCGAAGCCGTCGCGGCGGCGGCGGTGGTGGCGGCGGTGGCGGCGGGACTGGTAGCGGTAGCGGCAGCGGCGGCGGCCCCAGTATGCGCGGTTGGAGATCGAGAGGAAGCCGTTCTTCAGGCGGGGGGTCGTGCTGTGGCGACGGGGGCTACGGCGGCGCAAGCGGCAGCGGTAGCAGCGGGGGCGGAGGCACCCGGGCCTCCGGGTCCGGGCGGGGACCGGGCCACAGGAGAGTGAGGAGCAGCAGAACTAACACGGTAGACGACGAGGACGAGGAAGGGGAGGAGGAGCACGAAGATGAGGACGGAGGGGGTGGTGAAATCCACCTCGACCGCACGTCCTCCACAGACGGAGCGTTGGCCCCGAGGATGCATTCTCCGGGCAGAAATGGGCGCTCGGGCGGCGGGCGCGGGAGCGGCGGCCGAGGCTCACTGGGCGAGGGGCGGCGCTGGGTGGCGTACGCTGAGGGGCGTCAAGGGCACGGGGGCATGTTCGGGTACGACGACGACGAAGACGAGGACGACGACATGGACATCTCTCAGGATAAGCGCACCGCCCGGCACAAGCGCCGCCACCAGAACCGCTCTCACGTCGACCACGGTGGCGTCGTCGGCGGCGGGGGTGGGCTGTGCGCTTATCACAGCAATATAAATATCGGCGCGGGTGAGAGAGGCGGCTCGGGGGGCATGGTGGGCGGTGGGATAGGTAGTAGTAATGTGGGGGGAGGCGGTGCCGGCGGCGGCGGTGGCTCGGGAGGCGCTGGGCGGGGGTCTAGGGTCGCGGTGGGAGAGGCGGATTGCAGGGTGTGCGTGGAGGCGGCTAAGCGGGCGCGAAGGAAGGGAGCAGTCGGGCGGAAAACCGTCGGACAAGACCTTTCAGGTTCGATATATTGTTGAGGGCTTGGTTTAAGGCTGTGAGGAGGGCGGGGCGGGGGCGCGGGGGGGGGTGTACTCGATAGAAGAGATGAACTCGATCTCATGCATGGCCGTAGTCGTATGAACATAGGCCCTCACATCCCTACAATGTCGGGACGGAGCATGTCGGGTTTTCACCGACCAGGCAGACATTGCTTGCACCAAGCGCGAAGCGCCGTGAGGTGTCCGGCGAGTCGCATGGAGAGTGAGCTGCATCCTACTAAGAACCACTTGTGAGGCGGACTTGCATATGGATGACAGCTTCAATGAGTTAGTTTAATTTCCGGTGTAGGCAATTCCAGAGACAGCAATGGGAGTACTATGTAACTGCCTCTTGGGCGCCTTACCTTGAACACTACGTGATACGATCATTCCCAATTGTGCGGAGTAAAGGTTGTTCACCTCGCACAAACGATCTAACTCGACAACCAGCTGTGGACCGCCAAAAAAAAACAAAAAAAACTGTACCCTGGTTGTCGAGCGCACGTTGTGAGCGGCATGTTTTACAGTGTCGTTGCCAACCGATGCCAACCCAACCTATATAAAATAGGGGGAGGGGGGGCGGGGGGGGGGGGGCTCTATTTGTTTTTCAGCTTGTCTTGTGTGACGCGTGCTTGCCTCAGGACGACAAGGCTGAGCGTCGAGCGCCTCAAGCTACGGTTACCGCGCGGCTCTTACGTTCGGGGTGTGGCGCACTTTTCTCATACTTTCAAATGCCGATAACCCCCTATATAGTTTGCATGGCAGGTGTATGGGCCGAGAGCGAGATTTGGTCACGTGCTTTTAACCATGCGAGTTTTTTTGTGGTGGCTGGTCCCGAGCTTTGCAATTTGTGAGAGCTGTCGCCCGTTCCCAGAATGACGAGTTCGGACCGTACGGTATTCCACGCTATAGCTTCCTCGGCGAACGACGTTGGACTATATTTGCTTCCCTGGTGATGTTTTGCCCCACCGCCGAAAACGCGAAAGGGGCGGTGTAAAGTGATTTCAAGGTTGCGCCGTGGAGCTGACATCTAGCCTCCTAAAACGTATAGAGACCACGAACGTTGTTTTCGAAACGATGTTTTCGTGCGTTTTCTGCTTTTATCTACCCGTGCACAACCTTTTATTTTACACTCATTGACTTTAACACCCACGCCGAATTATCAGTACCCTAGACGTGCGGTTTACAAGCGCACGATGCGTGTGAGCGGTTGTCTGCACGACACAGAAACAGTTCCGGCCGCGTTGCTTGCCCTCCCCGCTCGCCAACCGAGCAAGCCACTAGCGCCACCACCACCACGCTGCCCCCCCCCCCCGTCCCCCCCTTCAGCGCCGCTTGCCACTACCCGTCGCTCGCACTTACCCCGTATGCTTACCGACGTCCGTCCCCCCCCCCCAACCCCCTCCACACACACGACAGCCGGGGGGCGCGCATCTGTCGGGCAGCGGGCCAACAACTACATCGAGGAATTGTCGCTCGGTCCGGGTGTCGAGCGCACCCTCCGCGTGCGTTACTGCGCGGCCCCGCCCGCCTTCGACTCGGCGGGGGCGGCCGGGGCCGGGGACGACGACGACGATGACGATGACAATGACAACACCGAAGCGGCGCCGGCTTCCGCAGCGGGGGCCTCCGCCAGAAGGTCAGCAACTCCGGTGTCGTCTCAGGAGCGGGGGGGGCGTAGGTGCGGGGGCGCGGCGACTGTGGCGGACAGGCGTGGGACGAAGCTCGCGAAGCAGGCGTTCAAGCTGTACTTTTCCTGCCAGGAGCCGCGGGGGCAGTGGGACGATGGTGAGTCGGAGTGTGGGTGGAAGGTGTTTCTTGCCTATTTTTGCGGCCTCGTGGTGTAGTTTGTGTCGGCGGCGGCGGCGGCGGCGGTGGCTGGAGGAAGGCGATATGCTGTGCCGTGTTTCGCCGTCCCGGCAGTTCGGACCTGAAGATACGATGCGCGCGGAGCTCGGCGAAGCTGCTACGACGAGATGCTACCATCTGCGTGCGAGTGTCGTCTTTGCCGCTATCCCCCCCCCCCCCCCCCCCAACCCTCCCTCCCCCCCTCCCACCCCGCGTGGCTTTTGAACACTCGACTCCGCGCCCGCCTTTTGTGCCCTCCCCCACCCGTGCCTGCTCGTGTAGCGCTGCTAGGGGGCGACGACGTCGACGCCGAGGGATACTCGCACTCGCAACCCCTCCTGAGACGCAAGGCCAGCGTGGGCTCGGACGTCCGCCAGTTCTCCAAGAACATCGCCGGCCGCGCGATGGTGTGCACGTCCGTCTTGTCGGTGGTTCCCAGAGAGATAGGCTTCGGGAACTGCAACATCGGTGCGTGTGTTTTGTTGTTTTGGGGGCGGTTTCGAGAGGGGTTTTGGTAGGGGCGCGGCGACGATTGTTTTTTGTTGTTGTTGCGTGCGTGCGTTAAGACGAAGGGCTTGGTCTGAACACGGCTGGCCGGGAGTCGGGATGGAGTCGAGGGTGGCGCGCCAATCGTTAAGTCAAATGCACAAAAACAAGCACCTTTCTCATACATGGAATATGGAGCAAAACGCGCCCGATGTGCAGTGCAGGTTGCAAAGTTGAGTGTCAACGTCTCAATCGGTCGAACTCACAGGTGACCTACTTGTGATAATTTTATGCGAAAAGTAGGCTATTTAAGCTGTGTAGGCTGTGTTTCGGGGGGGGTTGCGTAGGTGGACTGAACACACAGCGCCGTGGTGAGAATCCCGCGCCGCGACGCGTCTGGAATAGCTGGGCGAAGGGCAGCAAGAGATACGAGGGTGCGTGTGTGTTTGTTTTTTAACGCGTTTTGTTTCGATGCAGGCTGTTTTTTGTCAAGGCTTCAGCGATGGATGTCGCCTATACCGTGATTGCGAAGGCCATCGCAGCAAAACAAGAGTGTGCTTGCGCGCCCGTTAAGTGTGTTTCGAGCTGCTTTTACTTTACGTATGCCTTCGTTCTCTTGTTTGCCTTATCACTGATTACCGAATAAAGCTTTCTGTTCCCCCCCGTCTCAACAGGCGAATACAAGAGCCACAGCTTGGAGATATCCAACCTGAGCGACCTGCCCGCCATCGCCATCGCGCACGTGGTGTCCAAGGTGTGTGCGATAGAGCAAAGGGCCCGTGATGGAAGGCCTTGTGTAGCAAAGTAGTGGAAAGGCCGTGGCGATTGTTTCGCCGCGAGGGACGGAGCGCAGCGAACGTGCTCAAGACAGAGTTTGCATCGTCTGGTCTTCGCATGTAGTATCAGTTTTGTATGTAGAAAGCCACGCGACAAAAGCGTATGTCTTTGACGTACAGCATCAGGTGCGCCGGAGTTGGGAGCGCCACGGTTACATAGCTGCGCCTGGCCTGAAAACGAACACGAGAACGGGAGTTTGGGAGCGGCACATATGGTGCTTTCGAAGGAGAACGTACTGTAGGCGCCCCGTGGTGCTTTTTCGTCTCTTTTGGTACTGAATGAAGGGTGCCCCAGCGAAATGAACTCGCGATCGTTTTTTTTTTTCGCTTTGCTTTGTCTCGTGGCCGTGCTCCGGTTTCCTCTCATCACCAGGTGGTCAGCTGCAAGCCGGCTAAGCTCGACATCCCCGCCCACGGAAAGGCGGAGATGAAGGTCGAGTACGTACCCCGCAAGATCAACTCCAAGTACCGGAAGACCATCTCGATTGTGAACTGCCTTAACCCCCACGGGAACTTGGACGTCGAGATCTCGGCCAGCAATACCGACACGCACCACGTGCTGTACCATTCACACTTCTACAAGGTACGAAGGCTTGTAGGCGCGACGGGCCCCGGAGGGAACGTTAGTGCAGACGTGATTGCAGTATAAGTCGGGACCGTTCTCGAGGCGTGTGCATCTACGCGAGCTGGGAGCTGCACATTGCAAAAGGGTTTCCACATCGCATCGTTTTTGTGGAGGGGGGAGGGGGGAGCAAAAGTAGCGTACGCCGCGCCTCTCTTGCTCGGGTTGCCAACATTATAGGATCCTGCGACATGCTGCGAGATGAATGTTGGGTGTTGCCTGCCCTCTTTTCCTCGAAGCAAACGACTCCTGTCACAACCGACAAGCTCCTGCGTGCTCTAAAGCCTCAACTTCCTTTGGCGGGCTGGCGCAACGAATGTCGCTAAAGCTTGCGGTAATCCTGAGGGCGGCGGTTCTCATGAACACGGTTTAGTTGGCTGCGCCACGCAGCAAACGGACACCCCGCTGCCCTCCGCCCCCATCCCGCCTCCTCGCGGGGTCCTCGAGGCTTTCGCCGTGAATAACGCCTCGGTGTGCATGACACCATGGTGGAGACTGCGAAACGGTGGCAGTTATTCCCTCCTCGCAGTCCACCTCACAAGCGGTTCTTAGTAGGACGCAGCTCACCCCTCATGCGACTCGCCCAACACCTCGCGGCGCTTGGCGCTTGGTGCAAGCAAGGTCTACCTGATCAGTGAAAACCCGACGTGCTCCGCCCCGGCACTCTAGGGATGCGAGGATGTATAGCCATACGACTACGGCCGTGCATGACATGAGTGCACCCCCCCCCCCCTCCCCCCCCCGCGCGCTCAGGCGTTCATGTCTCCTCCCCTCCCCCTCCTTCCTCATCCGGCGGCGGACGCGGGCCCCCTTGCATGTGTGCATGATCTCTTGTGTGTATGTTTCTGTGTCGGCATCGTGACACTCTTTCAGGTGGCCGTGACGAACCGCATGCGACAGCAGCAGGTGTACTTTAACCACGTAGTGACGGGCTGCCCGTCGCTTCGCACGTTTGACATCCACAACGTCTGGGATCGGCCGCTTCTTTTCGAGATGGGAGCGGACACGTCGGAGATTCAGGTGCTGTCGGCGTCAGATCGGAAGTGATAGCTATTTCCGAAAACGAGCAGTAAGAAAGGCAGGCTGAGATACACAGAAATATAACAAATTCGGCCGTCGTTATACCGAAGGTGGTGTAGAACGCATAGTGGTGTAGAACGCGTCCGTTCTTAAATAAGAACTCCATCCTGCACCATCTTTCTTATTTCTTATTCGGTGCCCTCTACTGCATTTCTGCAGGGTTTTCTTCCTTTGCGCCTGGAACCGGGACAGAACCGACAGACTTTTTTTATTTTGTCGTTTTTTTCCGATTAATAGTTATTGCCGTATATACTGTACGAGCTTGATGGCGTTTTCGAACGTGGCTGAGGCCAAACATTCTTGTTTGCTGTCGTCCATCTCATTTTTTGGTGGTGCGTAACGTTCCACATGAGTTGAGTTTAAAAAACAAAAAATGGGCACCGTTTTTGCGCGTACGTTCGTCGCGCTGCTCCCGGCGCTCAGCATCGAACTTCTCCGTCGGTTTCATGTGTCGCGTCAAAAACGCCTACGAGACCCTCAAGCACAGAGAGCAGTTCATGTCCCAAAGTGAAAGTGCGAATCGCTTCATTGTACCCCACCAGGCCCCACCCCAGCTTCGCCCACCCCACCCCCACCCTCATCCCACCCCCCACCACCACTCCGATCCCACCTCCGCCCTCCATCCACCCCAACCCCCACGCCCACCGTCGTGCCTCCTCCTACCAATAGATGTTCGAGATGGTGGGCTTGCCGCTTCAAACCGGATCTCCTCCCGCTTTGGCAGCTAGCAATGCTCCCGGCACGGCCGCCGCGGCGGTAGCGGCGGCGACGGCGGCGTCTAGTTCGGCAGGTGGCGGCGGTGTTGGTGGACCCTCGCCTTTCACCGCCTCGGGGCGGGACCAGTTCTTGAAGACGCTGAACTGGGACGGACCAGCGGGTGACCCGCGAGAGCGGGGCCACTACAGCAGGTGGGAGGGGGGGGAGTACTCGATAGGAGAGGGGGGGGGGGGGGGGGCGGGTGTACTCATTATCGTGCATGGCCTTAGGGGGGGGGGGAGTACTCGATAGGAGAGGCGGGGGGGGGGGGGGGGAGAAGGGGGCTACCAGAAGAAGCGTCGGGCGACTGCATCGCAGAGAAGCGAAGGAAAGCCTCTTTAGCTGTGTAACTTATACCGCGGCCGACTCAGTCCGCGCAATTTCATTGCGCGATAATCACCTATGTTGTTTTCCGCTGGTGCTGTGCACTTGTAGCTCGCTCGCGAGATGCGTTTCTTTTTTTCCGTCTGTTCCCCACGAGTCTCGTCCAAGTTTCGCTCATCGTTTCCTTCCGTTTTGCGCCGACGCCGTCGAATGCCATGTATTATACAATTTTTCTCGGGTTCGTTTTTTTTTCCTCTCCAAGGTCCAAGACTGTTCGAGAAGGCTACCATCTGCATGGGGCGATTCGGGGGATGGACCTCGAAATGGTAAGAGTTGTCATTAGCTGGGTGTTTTGTTTTTGCTCTGCTCGGCAGATGAACTCCACATGGTCTGCACTCTGTTTTTTCGGGTGTTGCACCAGGTTTGTTGGCGTGCCAGTGGGGGTACCTGCGGCAGTATGCGTTTCTTGACGCCTTCTTCCCCCCCCCCCCCCGCCCCCGTTCCCGCCTTCCTCGCCCCAGCCACCCGGTAGCAGCCGCAAATACCGCTCGCAGAGCCTGCTCAGCGGGGGAGCAGTTGGCGGTGGCAGGAAAGGAATACGGCGGGGCGCGAGCGGCGGCAGCGGTGGGGTCATGGCGTTCCTAAACGGCCGCGACGGCGTGAAAGGTGGGGGGGGCGGGGGTAGACCCAACGCGGGAGGGGGAGACTGTACCTGTAGTAGAGTAGGTGGTGGCGGCGGTGGTGGCGGCGGTGGCGGCGGAGACGTAGCAGGTGCGCACGGTGGAGGCACGGCCGGTGCGGGCAGCGGTGGCGGCGTCGCCGACGGAGGGTGGGAGTGCAATAGCGCTTCGTGTACCCGAGGGTTGAAGACAGGCCTAAAGAGGTGGAAGGCGGCCGGCGGTGGCGGCAGCGGCGGTAGCGGCGGTAGCGTCACCTTAGCAAACGCGGGAGGGGACGGCTCTGCGTGGACTTTGGAAGAGTTGGCGGAGAGTTTTGAGACGGATCGTCTTGGAAGGGCTTGGCGAGGGGATGATGGCGGAGGGGATGACGGAACGCTTAGGTCAAAGGCCGGCACGAATAGGGTGGCGGGTAGGGGTGGGGGTGTGGGGGGCAGGAATGTGGAGGGGGGCAGCTTGAGGAGCGACCGAGAGAAGCGGGCGTTTCAGGTGCATTTGATGCGCGAGAGGGTCGTCCAGCTCAAGAGGGCGGTGGAAGAGGGGCAACTCAAGCCGCTCGCTAACCGCCTTTTCCAGGTGCGTTTGGGGCGCGCGGGGGCGGTGGCGAAAACCTTTCTGTTTGCCACCTTTGGGTTCAAACGCGTCGTTGTTCGTATAACTAATGGGAGGTAGGTGGCGATCGTCTTTTCGCTCGAGGTTTTGGCTTTCGAGGCTCAGTTTTTTTTCTGTTCTGTGTTGGTCACCGCCGCTGCTGCATAGCGGAAGGGCAATGTTCGCCTTTCACGGGTACGGAGGAGGGTTCTAAGCTGGTTTGTGTTCGGTATTCCCTTTTTTTTTGCGCGTGCTTTTGCTCCTCTCGTAGAAAGCGGAGGGTGTGCCATTCGTCGTGTTCTGGTTGGTGGTGATGGTTGTGGTTGTAGTAGTGGTGGGCTGCAGAGGGCCGTCGCTGCTTTAGGTGTACTCCACGAAAGAATGAACCCCCGCTGATTCCAGGCGTTGCCTTGGCATTCTTTGCCCTCCAGGTGCCTGCAGGCAAGCACACGCGCGTTGCCGTCCTGCTTACACTGAGCAGCACCGGAAGCGCAGAGGAGCTGCAGCTTGAACGGACGGTGGAGAGGCACATTCAGGTGAAAGGAGAGCGCACTGTTTTTCTCGATTGATTTACCACCAAGCACCGAGCAGTGTCGAGAGAAAAGTCACAAGCGACAGACAGCAGCCTGTCTCAGTTGCCGAAAAGGAAGAGCGAAGCGAACCGCCAGACACGCCCGCAGTCTGCAGGACGTGGAGCTCCAAGAGCTGTGCCGCATTCATTGCTAGCGATTCCATCGTGATTGCTTTGGCAGATTTTGCTCGCCTCGCAAGCAGTTTATGGGTGGGGCGCGCAGAGGTGGGCGTCGTCTTGATGGGGACTTCGGTGAGGCACTTCCACACCCCGCAGTGCGGGGCTCCGTAGCTTATATTCGACGTCACCTCCGCCGTTTTTGGGAAATGTCTCTGCAAGGCCTATCGCGTCACACTCCATTCCACCGCTCACCCAAGCGAGTAATTTAGGATGACCCTAACCACACCACCGCCCGCATGATGCGGCACCACAAACACCACCTTATTTTGAATGTGAAGAAAATGGTGAGCCTGGTACTACAGTGTTTTGTTTTTCAAGCTTCGGACCCCGACCGATTTGTCTTAGTTCCGTCCAGCCCAAGCCGCTGAAAACCGACCCACCAATCTGGTCTTGTTTGACCACGTGACGAAAACCGATTTTCCCATGCTACTCTGAATGGAAATATTAGGAGCGTTCAGTCGTTAATACGAACAATACACGGTCCTTACGTCCTTACTGTTTTGTTCTAGAGAGGTGTGTTGACAACACGCGCTAGCGAAGGGGCTTGGTTGAGCGGGTCGAGCTCGGGGCGCCCCTGTCCAAGCGTACCGATTGAAAGACTACGCCCTGAACTGTGAGCCCTCACTCGGCGCATTGTCGTTGGAAGACTACGTGAAGCCGTGTGCCACCCTCCCTCTACAGCTGTTTACTACCGCCGTCGTCCGCTGGCCGAACGAACAGATGCGGTTGCTCAACGTCAACTCCAGCCACCTGCCCCCGAGCCTGCGCCGCGGAGCTGCGGCAGCATCGCACGGCGCCGCCGCCGCCCATACCGGAAGGGGTATCGGCTCGGGAATCGGCGCAGGCGGTTCTTCTGCGGGGGGGCGGGCGCGTGCCACGCCCCCCGGACCCAGACGCGAGCCCCTCCGCGTTCGGAGCCTTCTCGTGCGCGGCAAAGCTTGCCGCTCCGAGATGGGCGTCGCGCAGAAGCACATCAACTTTGGGAAGATTGCGGTGCGTGTAGTGGTGGTGGTAGTAGTGGTGGGGAGGGGAGGGTGCACTCATGCCATGCATTACCGTAATCGTATGGAACACGTCGGGGGAAAACATGTTAACTCTCATTTTTTTCAGTCTGTAAGTGCTGTCAACGTCTTGTAGTCACGGCAAGCATGTTGGCGCTGTTCCTCCAAACTCCGGTCGCTTCTCGCCTGCCGCCCCTCTTGCGTTTTCACTGTGGTTCCCCTAATATCCCGCCGGTGCTTATTTCACCTGGGATCCCTTTAGTCGCTCTCTCCCCCATATGGTCATACGTGACATGAGTACCCCCCCCCCCTAATACATAGGTTGGGTAGTCGTCGGTTGGCAACGACACTGTAAAACATATCGTTCGCTACGTGAGCTAGACAACCAGGGTACCGCTTTTTTTTTTCAATTTTGTTTTGGGGGCGATCGGTCACAGCTGGTTGTCGAGTTAGATCGTTTGTGCGAGCTGAACAACTTTTTACTCCGCACAAGTGGGAATGATCGTATCACGTACCATGGTAGTGTTTATGGTAAGGCACCCAAGAGGCAGTTACATAGTACTCCCATTGCTGTCTCTGGAAATGCCTACACCGGAAATTAAATCAACTCATTGGAACTGTCATCCATATGCAACTCCGCCTCACAAGCGATTCTTTGTAGCATGCAGCTCACCCTTCACGCGACTCGCCGGACACCTCACGGCGCTTCGCGCTTGGTGCAAGCAATGTCTGCCTGGTCGGTGAAAACCCGACATGCTCCGTCCCGGCATTGTAGGGATGCGAGGGTCTATGGTCATACGACTACGGCCATGGATGAGATCGAGTACATCTCTCCTATCGAGTACCCCCCCTCCCCCCTCCCCCTCCCGCCCTTTTTTCACCCTTGCATGTGGTCGTCTGTATTTGCACCTGGGATAGGTGGGAGAGTACGCGACTCGCACGGTGGAGCTCACCAACCGCTCGCCTGTTCCGCTGTTTTACAGCATCAGCAAGAGCATGAGCATCAGCTCAGGCTTTCTCAAGATCCCTCAGGTATGTCAATGTCTCCTTGTGGCAGGAATGCGATCGATCCGATCCCGTCTTGGTTGCGTGTAGGTTGGCTAGATGACCGAGCCGAGACTAGCCATGTCGTTGCATGTAGCACCCCGATTGTGTCCACGAGGCCAACCGAGCCTGTTGTGCTGAGAGTTTTGCACACTTGATTAGGTCCTACATCATGTTTTCCGTCATGGCATGTTGTGCGCAAGAGCTGTTGCGACAGATAGATCCCACCCGGAAAACATTCGCGCAAGAGCTGTGCCATACAGCTCGCACCCGGCAAACATGATCTATTGATGGTGCAGATACTTTAAATCAGGGTTATGATGTACTACAGTAGATCTAGTACGCCTGATGAGGGTCCACCCTTGGAAATTGCAAGTACAGCAGCAGCACCACCGCGTGTTCTGGTTTTTCTTGTTTCGGTGATCTGGCATGCTCCGATGTGAATCATGCTTGGCAGTAGACAGAACTGTACAACCACAAATAGCGAATCACAGCAGTAGTTTGCAGAATCTGCGTGTCCTGCTGTGTTCTTTCGTTGCGGGTGACCATATTGTACGTACCTGGCAGTGTGCACATAGGGTCCATTTTGGGTTCTTGTCGCCGACCACAATAGTGGCAACGCTGACAGTAGTGCTGGCACCTATCCCCCCCCTCGCTGTTTGACGTTTTTTTGCTGCAGGGTGGCAATGGGGTAATCCCCGCGCACCGTTCCAAGGCGGTGGAATTCGCGTTTTGCCCGAGCCTGGCGGGAACGTTCGCGGAATCGTTGTCTGTCACCAACGTGCTCGATAAGAGCAACACCCAGGTAGCTACAGTAGATGTAGCGGCGGGCTTTCGTGCGATAACCGCAGCGGTTTTTGTTGGTGTGTCTTGTGTCTTGTGTATCGCGCGCTTCCGCCCTTACTGTTGCCTGCTCTTTCCATCGGCAGTGAGTTGTGCTTCGCGGGAGAGGTGAGCGGCTATTCCTCCCCACTAATCCATTCGCACCAAATAACTGGAGATGTGAACCCGGAACAGGGTGGAGGCATGTCGGGTGGGCTTTATGCCGAAAAAAAATCAATAAATATGGGAAGCACCTTTGCAGAAAAGCGCCTCCTTCCAACGTATGCCCGTTCCTCCCACCACCGCTAAGGGGCGCTCCTAGAGAACTTCCAGTACTTTTTTTTGGGGATGGTGACAACAAAAGGTAGCGTTTTCGGGAATCGTGTAAGTTTACCACGAAATCGAGACGGATGAAAAGTTTGACACGTCGGACAAAATCATCCACAGATACGAGATCATCTGCTTCAGATCCGAACCTGTCATTCTGAGGTGCTATGCAGGATCTGCATAGCACAGATACAACGCTGGAAACATGTCCTAGATCATGCAGATTACACGGCTCCCACCCTGGCAACGTGAGCTAGATCACCCTGGTACAGATCATGAACCTAGGTGCTCTGAAAATTCTAGATCATGGAGGGGTGATGGTCTATCTATCTGAGCTGTCCTTCGACGTGTGAAACATTTAACAACAAAGCCATGAAACGTTGATACCGGTATATCACGATGCGTGACCCAAAACATACCAAAATAAACCGTGACAGCTTAAAAGACACTATATTATGTAGTTGAAAATGTCACGACTGGTGGTGTGTGTGTTTATCAGGTATTTTTGTGATGTAAAACTCGTTTTTCGTCGCGTTATGAATGACAGGTCAGATAGATCATGATCTATCTATCTATCTATCTCTCCATCTACAGTAAACAATCTAGTTGCTCTCGCCTGCCGTTGTGAGAGGGATGTGCAGGATCTGTGTGCATGGTACAGTAGGACAGATCCAGCCCGGGAAGCTTTTACCACCACTGTAACTATTTACGGGGGACCGTGTCAAATAGGACCTACCAGGTACGGCACAGACAAAAACCTACGGTACACACAAAAACGTATATATTTCGTTATTTTTAGGCTGTTTCCTATGGGGTTCGATTTCGAGCTTCAGATTTGTATTTTTCGATCTCAAAAACGAATGACCCTGCTTATGCAGTCGAAATATGCAAAATCTGACCGGATTTTTTTCGATTTGAGAATCCGATGACCCAAGTCGTCGGATTTTGGGCCAAAATCCGACGACCTGGGTGATCAGATTTTCAAATCGAAAAATGGCATGCTCTCTAAATTCAAGATGTTATCCATGACAGCAAACAGCAGCAGAACGATCGATGAGTTGGAAGGTGACACAGCTGTAGAGCGGCGTCGCTTCGCGCCCGACGCTCGGGCGGCGGGCGGCGCGACCCTCCGTGGCCAGACGTCAGTCGCCTGGCGCGGGCTTGGGCCTAGAGCCCAAGAGAAGCGCACTCGGCACGCACCTCTCCGTGGATACGTACGAGTACTTGCACGTACACTATTAATACTGTACAGCAGCAGCAGCAGCAGTCAGTCACAACATGGAACCCAAAATACCAAGACAGGTGGCTCTAGCGCACTCGCCACGTCTTTTCGCCGCCAGACCAGAGATGGTCAGCCTTGGCTCGGACGCTTGGGTCCCACGCGCAGTTCAGCGCACCCAGCGCGTCTCTTCGCGGCGCCAAACCACAAAAACAGCAGTTGGTCTCGGCGTTTGCTCAAATCTCTACACACACAATAAATCTGATTTTTCCGCATAGGAAGGCTGTTTCGATTTGCCAATTTCACATCTGAAAATGCGATCGGGCCAAAATCTGAAGCTCAAAAATCGAACCGCATAAGAAACGGCCTTACTATCAAGATTTGGTCCTATTTAGTATGGTCTCCCGTAATATTACGGAGGACCATAGTACATAGGACCTACGGTACACACAAAAACTATATATTTTCCTTTTTTTACTAACAAAATTTGGTCCTATTTACTATGGTCCCCCGTAATGAAAATATTTGGCCCTATTTGCTATGGCCCTCCGTAAAATAGATCATGCAATTACTACGGGTTCCACCCGACAGCATGAGCTGTAGGCGATAACATAATCGGTGACAGGTCTTGCCTCGAAACATCTATTAATAGATCATACGCAAGTGGGAATCGGTGATCCGTCCTCCGGGGGGTGACAACTTGGGAGGTGTAGCTGATAATAAGCCGTCTGCATTCGGGTGAACAACAAACAGGTCATCACGATCAAGGCCAAGGTGTATAAGCCGGAAACGTTCTCGCTCGTGGACCCTCCGGAGGTGATGCGGCTGGAGCCTTGTCTTGTCGGCGAGACGATGTCGGCGCGGCCGCTCGGGGAGGCGCGGGTACTGTTGCGAAACACGACCGCGCGCCGGAGGATTTTTGTCATCGAAGGTGTGAAAATCGTCGTCGTGTTTTTTCGTTAAAATCCTTTTGCGTCGACTCAAAGACAACTTTGTCGTGCTCGTATAGAGTATTTTTTTCGTCGAAAGCACCTTGGTAATATCACTTCTGGACTCAGGTTTTTATAGAATAATTTTCGTTGAAGCCTCGATCGAAGCACCTTATTATGGTAGAGGAGTATTTTTCGTTAAAAAATACTCGAAATAGGTGTACCAGGGCGTGCATTACCGTAAAAAGCACCGTGTATGGGGCAATGCACGTCAAGCGCGTGAGGTGTTTACAACGACATCAGTTTTGTTTAGTGTTTTTTTTACCGGGGTACCTACTCTCTGCGACGACGTGCCGCGTTGATTGTAAGAGAACCAACGCGGGGTTAGTAACCCTGGGTGAGAGCCTCCGGCTGATCGCAGCAGAGAGGCCTCATTGATCCCAAGCTATACACGAATTAACGTACGACGCGATGCTACAACAGTATCACCAAACAAAGTTGCCTGGTGAAGGTTTGGCTGGACTACTGGGCCTTTTGTGGACGTTTGTTTGAATCGCGGTGTTGTTGTTGGGAGATTTTCTATTACACTTGGAGGCTATCGCTGAAAAGTGCACTGCCGGCGCTTCTTCATGTCTTGCGTGACTGCGCGAAATGTTGTTTGTGTTCTCGCCCGAAGGACAGCACCTGTCACTCTTCGAGATGCTGACGGAAGATGTTGGTGCGGCAAGGGTTTGATCGCCACCAAGCCGCTCTATACAGACGAGCCATCCCCCGAGAAGATCCAACAACCTCGCATATATCATGATCTAGATCAGATAGATCATTTATCACCTGCGACTGTCAGAGGCTGTGAAGGATCTGCATAGCACAGATCAAACCCGGCAAACATGAGCTAGATCATGCAGATTATACGGGTCCCACCCGCCAACACGAGCTAGATCATATAGATCATACAGATCATCTGCCTTGAAAGGGTTTACGGTAGATCATCAACTGGGAAATCGATGATGATCTGTGGAGGATGTTCCAAAGTCTTGGAAGTCAACCCCCAGTTCTTCTCGCGTATAGCTTATGCCAGCCCCCCCCCCCCCATCGAAACGCCGTGCTGCGACTGTTCGCCCGCCAACCGCAGGTATCGACGCTTACTCTGCTGCTAGGTCGGCGGCCGGGGGGCGGGACAGTAGCGAGGCGGCAGCGGTTGCAGCGGCTGCGGTGGCTGCCGCGGCAGTTGCGGCGAACTTTGCGGAACCCGTGCTGCCCAGCGAAGGGTCTGAAACTTCGATTGGAGGAACCGAGGGGGATTTGCTGAAGGTGCGAGGGTGGACAAGTTTGCCATATGATATCCTCCCCTGAAAAAGCACGACGGTGGTGCCGGTTGCTGCCATAGTGCCGGTAGGCGCCAGTCGGCAACACCGGCCCTATAGCGACAACCGTACCTAACTCCGTACACTATCACACTGGTTGGTCCTATCTGTGCGAAGCGATGCCACAGGCACTATTGCCAGCAACCGGCTCGATACACTCAGCCCCCTGCATACCTCCAGCAGGCTGTTTTTGCTCGCTTGCTTGCTTCGCGTGGCTGATGCGTCCCAACACCACGTAAACCTCTTTTACTATCTACATTAGTGCAGTGTACAGAAACCCAAGTCTGACTGTATTCCGGGAGACCATATTAAGTAGGACCTACGGTACACACAAAAACCTACTGGTATATATATATTCGCTATTTTTTTCTTACAGTATTTGGTCCTATTTACTAAGGTCCCCAGTAATAGCGCCAAGTGCTTTGTCCCCACCATGGGAGCGCGGTCCTAATAAATGGGTTTGAACATGTTTTTTTTTTCGGTGCACCTTTTCGTTGCTTTGTGTGTGTGTTTCTTGGCCTTTGCAGGCGGGAACGTTGAGCCCGCGGCCAGACTTCGCGGCGTCTCGCTTGAGACTGTCGAGCGCGGGATCGGACGTGACCATAGGGACCGACGCCAGCCGCCCCCTCCAGGACTCGGGGGCGACGATGGTGCTAACCAATTTTGCAGAGGTGGGGACGGCATGGCTTCGCGAAAGAGTGGAGGAAGGGGGTCGTGTGCGTTGTGTTGCGTACGAAGGGCAACGGTAGAGCTGTAAGTGGGCTGGATATTTGTTAATAGTCGCCGTCTGCAGTACTTATTTGTTGGCTCGGTACCTTAAAGAGCGCTGATTTAGCACAGGGGTGGGTGCGGCCGCTTTTTCAGCGCTCGTTCTGTCGACAACGGTAAAGGGATGCTTAAAGTCGAACACTGATATTCTCGGAAGGCGCGAAATACCTGGCCCAGCGAGCGACCGCTGTCCAGCTGCAAGGCAACATCCCTGTCTGTTCGCGTGATCTACCGGTCTGCCAGCACCTTTCCCTGCGGTATCCACTTGATACTACCACGAGCGCGATCAACCAAACGATGCCAGCAGCTGCTGTCAAATTGAGCTACAGTACGTACTACTAATGTATACTAAGCCAAAGAATGTGAACCTTAACGCCCAATTCTCTCTACAACAACGAACTGCAGATAATTGTCATATCGGTTCCCGACCCCCAATACATTTTCCATTGATATTTCCGAAAACACCTTGTTATTCGGTATTTGGCACCCTTCCCGGGGAAAACGATCGCACACCAACACCTGTGCGAACTGAACGCTCTTGTACGTACCGTATTGCCGTTGGTCGCGTGTGGAGTGATAACTATATGTGTCTTTCGCATCTGACTGTTTTTTTTTCAGACTCAAATGGTATGTTTTGTTGATCAGAGGCTTGGGTCAGCTGGCGGTAGGCTTGAGTCGCCACCCAACTTACATAACTATCACGGTGGAACATAGTGATGTATACCCTGGCAGTGATCAGAACCAAACACGGTGTGCAGTTCTCACTACATATGCCCCCCCCCCCCGGAACAGCCGTGAGGTGCAGCCAACTCGTAGGCCTAGAACACGAGCTTGTCGGGCAGGAGTGTCGCTGAGTTCACGACCGTGCCTGCTTGTATCTGTTGAGTGATCTGAATCTTCTCCGAGCGAGCACACAGCAAGTGCGCGATATAGCCCTTCGTACGTATATCGGGGGGTTTAATTTTTATTTTTAATTCGGCTCGATTCTTGCACGAAGCACAAGAAAACGAAATTGTTTACGCTGAACTTACAGTAGTGCAGGGCACACACCCTGCCTCGCTCAAAGAATAACCACCTGAGCCTCGCCTAAAAGAAAGAGTTTGTTCAGCGGTGTCGCGTATTGTTGGGGGACGAAAAAGGGTGCCGGAGGTTGATTTTCGGAAGTGTCGATAAATTCGAACTCAAAGGCACAAGGGGAAGCAGCGTAGCGCATAGATCTTCCGGGAGCTCATCATAGTCACCAGAAATTAGCTGGTGGATGAAAACTGGTTTTCGACGGACCGATATGACATTCTGGTGGCGCCTTGTGCCATTGCTTTAGCAGTGCCACTGCGTGACATGACAATGCCGTACCGATTGCTCACGCAAGGTCGCCGTGCGCGAACCGCCGGAAAACGCCGGGGACTCTGAAAGCCAGCGCACCCTATCTCCCGCCTTGCGCACGCAACATGGGCTAACATAAGGTCCTCTGCTTTACACGTTGCTCTTTCGATGCCTTTTGCGCCTTTGTTGATCAGGTCACTGCGTGTACTGCGAGCTTCTGTTTCAAGCTGGACGCGGTGTCCGCTCCTGGCATTCCGGAGGTCGAACGTCGGCGCATGGAGGTACGTGAGCGAGTGCGTGTTTCATACGGGGGTATTCGAGCGAAGGGATTGAGGGGGACGAGGCCTGTCGTTGTCGAGCTGCGGCAGACGAAGCCCCAAATGGTGTTGCGTCTCGATTGTACGAGCGAGTGGGGTAGGTCTGGGGTGGTCTATCGTTCCTGGTGCTGCTTTTGACTTGAAGGGCTCATGGCGAGTCAGCACATATGAACGCAAGCAAGTCGATGAGTGCTGGGAGGGCTGAACCCAGTCCCCGGCAAGAACATGTTGCACGAAACCAGAGCAGGTCGGCAGAATGGAGTCTTGCTATTAGTTTGTGACTCCGGATCAGAGTAAGTTTGTGACTGAACGAGCGGGCGAACACGGCAGTAACCGCACCGCAGGGGTAAATACGTGTGTTTGCGTTTCCCCGCCGTTTAATGCCGTGTTCGTGTTTTTCAGCCTGACCCGCAAGGCGTGCCAGCAGCGCGTAAGAGGTGTTTGTCTGCGCAACTAACTGCCCGGCATTGATTCCGGACGCGAATTCCTCTGATTGCCACTGAAGGAGAGAACGAGGAATAAAACACAATTGTACATAGTCCTGGTGTGAAAGCCGTGGTGTACACGCTTCGGTGGAGTAATTCGGCGGAGGAGAAAAAGCTAGACTCGACCCGGAGAGTTGCTGACTGACTGCATGGCCGAAAATGCCTGCGACTAATCCGATTGGTGTCTTCCGGGGAAGGCGACTTGAACTGAACTCAAAGGGTGAACTTTTTTACGAACGCATATCTATAGACACGTGCCCTCCTGGGCCGAACGTAGTCGGCGTCCCGGTGGGATGACTTTGTTTTCAACTGCACTCTCCGTCCACGCCTTTTCCGCGCTTCAGTGTACAGCTTGTTTGTCTCCAAATGTGTCGGTCGTTGCTCCCTTCCTGTTATACGAGGGTGCCTCGAGAAAATTTCTGTTCTCGAAATTCCTGGCAACCACCGCAGATAACCAGATATAGCTCGATCTGCTTTCAACGCTCATTGGAGGTGGATTGATAAGGGATCGGGAATGGAACGGAGAGTACTCCCTGGTTAGTTTCCACGGGAAAAATGAGGCATGCTGGTTCATATTCTGGGATTGTTTCACACTTCAGACAGCAGGTCATGATCTAGATCATGATCTACCTGTAGATCATTTAGGCCCTCACCTGTCGTTGTGAGAGGTTGCGCAGGATCTGCATAGCACGTACCTGGTATCCAACAAACATGTGCTGGCTGTATATCATGTAGATTGTACGGGCCCCACCCGGCAAGTTGACCTACGGATCATACAAGATGCGATATAAATCTGCCTTGAAATGTCTAGATCATCATGCGGGAATCGATGATCTGTCCGGGATGTGGGCTGTTCTTGCGGACTTGATTTCGATGGAGAAGATTTACTCGATATCGGGAACCGAACCGACGAATAATCCGTGGGTTGTTGTGAAGAGAGAGTAAGGTGAGTGTATTGAATCATATTCTGGGCTTGTTTTAAGCTTTTGCCCTTCATGGCAAAGACACCGCTCTTATGCCTGCAATCTGCAATCACGCCGTTTTTTACCGTTTCAGGAAAAACTCGAGCAGTACCTCTTCAAGCTCCGCATCGCTGAGCGGAAGGGGAGGGAGGCGAAGGTGGCCAAGATGCACAAGAAGATCGACCGGATGAGGAGGCAGCTGTCGGGGGAGTCTCTCGGAAGCGGAGATGAAGGGGAGGAGGTAATCTTTGCGCGGTGCCGTCGGAAAAGATGTGCAATTGTAAATATGTCCCACTATATCTGCTTTCTTTTCACCAGTCTGTCCTCACTGTTCCGTGCGCTATCCACTTGGTATGTGTGCCTTCTCACGCGATGAGCCCAACAATGCTATGCCTACTCCTCTCTACAACAACAAATAACAGGTTGTGCTCGAAACTATTCCCGATCCTTAGTAATCTCCTTTTTTTATATAAATCCAGCCTCCAACGTCATTTCAGCTACCATAACTGGAGGTATTCCCGCCTCTCGCTCGCAAATCAAGCACACCACCACATGCCGATATACAGCAAAAGCAGCTCCGCGGGAATTAATCCAGGGCCAACAAAAATAATATGGGGAAGGGCGTCCCTTTGTTCTGTGTGCTAAAAAATCGACCCCTCTCATGGTTGGGATAACAGACGAGGGATAGCTATCTACACCCATGCGTATGTGCTCATCTGTACTCACCCACACCTATATATGCTCCAGTGGTTGTTCGGATGCCAATTGCTGTGTGCAACGATGCCGTTGCCTCGATGGTGCCGTTGGGGGCTATAACAGCCCTTGTGTAGACTACTACAACAGTGTTGAATTGACGCACGACACATATGTGTATGATATGCCATGCACGATTCGCGGTCACCGCGCGTGCACCAAGACTTGAGAAGCACGAACCCCGAGCATCAGGCTTCGGCTGGACCTCTGCTGATCCTACTGGAACACCTTCAGGGTGTGTACCGTAACAACTGTATTCGTTTTGCCTATTTTGACATACCTGATAGGGATCGAATTCGTTGCGGACAAAAACGGTAATATTTTGGTAGATCACTCTGAAACCTACACGCCTCATAGCACTCGCGATCGAAGTATCACACCAAGCTTGCAAATATAAGTTGTGAGGAAAATTTCGATGTCGCACTTTTTGTTTTGTGCTTGTTTTCTCAGATGCATGTGGAAGTGCGGTGACGGTAAGCTTTGTTTTTATTCACCCATTTGCCGGAGGAAAAAGAAACAATAAATCAACGCGCATGTTTTCTGCTGTAGCTTTTCCCACTGTGATCTAAAAAACGTATCAGTGCTATATACACAGTGCAGCTTTTGGGGTGTCGGGAGTCGATAGTAGGTGGCTGGGTGTTGGCACAGGACTGATGAGGGCTGCGTTCGTGTCGAATTTTGTGGGGAACCACTAAAAACAAGCAGAAAACTTGATTGTCGACGTACAGCGATGGGCGTACCTGATTTCAGACAGCAGGCTGCGAAGCTCCCCAGTGCACACGGTGGTGTCGGGCTACTTGTGAGTGGAGCCGGGTACGTGTATTATAGTTGTCATAGCAGGGCACGATCATCGTTCAACTCGAAGTAAACTTTCGGCGGATCGCCATCAGAGATGTTGTGGTAAGTATTCATCTTGTCGGCAGAAATTCGTGCAGACAGACAGATGGGCGACTCGGCGCTATCGTTCTAACATCGATTTCTGCGGTTGTTTGTATCTCTTTCTTTCCTCCCGTCCTTTCAGACCGGCGTAAGTGAAAGCGAGTCAGACAGCGACGCTGAGCTACAGCTGCGAGAGCGAACGGGCGCTGGATGGGGCGCTGATGGCGGTGGCGGGGCGGGCGTCGGGAAACGGGCCGGCGTCGGCAGGCTGGAGCTGAGCCTCGACGGCGACAGCGAGGTCGCGGTGGGGATCACCATCTCTTTCACGCCCGGCGCTTCGTTCCAGGGGTAAGTACAGAGGGGTACTTTGCGGGGGGCAGGGGGGGGAGGAAAAACATGTAGTTGGTTGTATGGCAACCAGGAGTTCCATTTGTAGGCGTTACCAGCGACGCCTCCGGCGTTCCTCCAGGCGTAAGGATGGGGGGATGGCTTGCCGGGGGGCAGGGGAAGGAGGAAGAACATGTACTAAGTAGTATGGCTGGCAACCTGGAGTTCCATTTGTAAACGTTGCCAGCGACACGGTCCCCATCATGCCGTTCGGTTGTCCCCGAGGAAGCGGACCCTTGGCACATATAGGATGGCGGTTGATGACCCCGCGCCTCGTTTCCACGCCCCGTGAAGATGTCGTGACCTAGATGCTGTAGGAGATGATGTGTCGCAAGTTCGTCTCACGCGGGCACTGGGTCGAGGGGGTCCAGATAATGTGGGCCGGTTCGTAGGATACGACCAAAGAGCCCGCAGCCAAAGGGAACCCTTGTCCATCTTGATGGCTTCCAACTGACGGGTCGACCTTCGCTCAGTGCCCCCCCGCCCCTCACCACCCCAGTGCTACTTCTCGGCACGACGCGCGTGACGCGGGCAACACGTGCGTATTGGATGGCTTCTTCGCCTACTACTCTGTCGTTCTAGTCTGTTTTGGTCCATGTGGCTGACTTGAGTTGACGCGAACGGTAATGTACACGTATACTTGGTTTAGTCCGTGCTTCACCCTATCCACGTTCGGACCAATCTATACGCCGGGGAGTGCTCCGCGGTCTCTGGAAGACGTCTTTGATGGGCAGCGGTCCATGAGGCGTGCGAAACCCGATACCCCCCCCCCCCCCCCCCCCCGGCGTCCTCCGCGCGACCCCGACCGCGAACCCGCACCACCCCCACCTGTCGTTGCAATCGGTCGGTACCCGCTTCATCAGATGGGAAGGGGGACATCTATTCCGTGGAAAAATTCGCCTCTACGAGTCTCGGAACAAAGACGTGGTTAAGGAGCTCCCGTGCCTCGCTCAGGTGAAAAGAATGCGTCGGTCAGTCGGACGCTGGACCGGTGCACCAGTAGGTCAACTACAGTAGGTCCGGTGGAATCTGGTCCAAAAAAAGCTCTGGAGACTGCGCAGCGGTGTACAGGAGTAGATCTTGTGCCTAAAGACGATCAACCAATGTGAGGGATTACATTGAGAAGCGGCACTTCATCTCTCGCGCGTTTTCGTTGTGCGAGCTTGGCTGTCGCGATGTGTATTCGGCGAATCGGAGTGTCAAAACGGACTTCTAATAGTCGCAGATATTCTGGCAGTACGTTGCTGCTCAAAGCCATTTTCGAGCAGTTGTGTATGGGTTGAACCGGGAAGCGACCGGTTCGCTCAAATGCAGGAACCCGACACGTAGTTTTCTGGATGAGCTCCGGTTTTGTTGTGTTTTCTTGCGCGTTATACGGCAGTTCTATCAAACGGGCACACCTTGCACGTTCTTGCCCCGTGCTGTGCTCAGCACCTGCCCGACGTGGCCGTCCCTGACGTGCACCCACCCCCCGCGCGCTCTTGACAAACCCTTCCCTGGCCGGACGACTTATTTTTCAGGTGTACAGTAGCGCACCAGCTTACCACGCGGCTCTGGCGCCCTCCGCTAGCCCCTCCGTGGACGATGACGCCGAGGACCGCGAGGCGCTGTCGCCGCTGCCGCCTACACCCGACGGCGGCGGGAGGGGGCGCAAAAGCAGCGCCAGGATGGCGTTGCTGCCGCCCCGATCTCCTTCGGATTCGTCTTCCAACGCCAACAGCTCCCCCGTGCCGTCCTTCTTTACGACCGTTTCTGGCGGGGGTATGGCCTCGGCGTCTTCTCTCGGTCTAGCCGCTGTCGCCGTTGGTGTCGGCGGCGGCGTCCCCCCGCGCGTGGGGAGCGGAGGCGGAGGAGGGGCAGGGGCGGGAGGGGGCGGTGGCAGTGGCCGTGGTAGCAGCGGAGGTGGCGGCCCCAGTCCCGCTTCGCCTCGTGGCGGCGGGTTTCCCGAGCTTTTACGACAGGTCAGGCTTCAGGTAAAGGTATCGTTTTTTGGGATAGGGTCGAGTCCATACGAGTACGATTAATAGTGATTTTTCGCTTGCTGGTAGTGCTCGGTACGACCCCGTACATGTCCTTTGCTCGTGCACTATTTATGACACGCCCCTCCCCCCCCTCCAAAACAGCACTGCAAGAAGCCACGCTTGTTCTTCGTCACCACCACCACCACCCACCCTCACACTTCCCCCGCGCTCTTTTTTCATGCCACGTTTGCGTAACATCTGGCGCCATCTTCTCACTCGCGTGCCGTAAGAAGACGATGAGAGTGTTCGGCGGCGGCGCGGGGCGCGACAGAGAGCACCGTGATCGGAGCGGCGAACGCTCCGAACGACAAGTCCTTGCCAGAGAGTCCGCTGGCGACAGCAGCGGCGGGTCAGGCAGCATCAGGGGCGGTAGTGGCGGCGGCGGTGCTGGCGGGGTAGAGGTCGGGGGCATCTTTGCCCCGGTGCCGAAACGCCCTGATCGTTCGGCCTCGCCTGGGTTGGCGGCGTCGCTGGTTGAGTCGTCGAGCGTGTTTATGTCTACGACGAAACGGAGGGCGGACCGGACGCCGTCGCCGTCCGCTACCACGCATCGCCGGGCTTCCTATCCCTCCCACACCCGGCCCTGGAACTTTGCGGACTTCCGCGGCGCGGGCAGTAGGTAGGGCCCCCGTCGACGAGGAATGAGGGTGATATGTGTCAATAGTATTCTATTAATAGTTTGTTTTGAAAGTTTTTTTTTACCTCGTGGCATGCTTTTCGATTAGGCGTGTGTTATGTAGACCTTGAGGAGGGGGAAGGGGGGAGGGCGGGGTGTACTCATTATCATACATGGCCGTAGTCATATGGCCATAGACCGTCGCATCCCTACAATGCCGGGACGGAATACGTCGGGTTTTCATCGACCAGGCAAACATTGCTTGCACCAAGCGCGAGGCGCCGTGAGATGTTCGGGGAGTCGCATGAAGGGTGAGCTGCATCCTACTAAGAACCGCTTGTGAGGCGGTCGTGCACATGGATGACAGCTTTAACGAGTTAATTTATTTTCCGGTGTCGGGCGGGGGGGGGGGGGGGGGGGGTCATCGTGGGAAAGGTGGGCAGAAGCCGCATACATACCCATCATCCAACTGCGCCTCTTTTTTAATATCGTGTCGGCAGCAAGTTCCAGCATCACGTTGTTGCTGCTCGCATGGCACGCTGAATGCAAACAACATATACCGTATGGGCCCACGAGCAAGCAATAACTCAGCAATAACACGATAGGCACTTTTTTTGGGGACGCTACGTGAGAAAAAATTACGTGAGAAGAACATCATGATCAGCGGGGGGCGCTGCACTAAGGTACCAGGCATAGAGTAGCCTATTGCTCGAGATTGGCATCACGACAACGTTTCGTTCAGCCTTGCTCATGGTACGTACGTACTACGTACGTACGTATGAGGCTCTTATTGTTGGCGGACCGATATTGTTATTCTTTCATTTTTCGATTTACAGAACACGAAAAAATGCTTGTATCCCGACCGGAGCTTCTCTCCCCCCGTCGCTTCTGCGCCTGAACTCCGGTCTTCGATCATGGCAGAAGCCCAGGTAGCCCTCTGCCTCCCAGGACGTCAGATAATGTGGACGATGTGTACGATCCGGGCGGCGGCGGTGGCGTCAGCGGCGGCGGAGCGTTTGGCGTAGCGCGGAGGAGTTCCACCCCTCCGAGCAGTCCAGCCTTTTCTGACGGCCCGACCAGCAGAGGCAGAGCGGGCAGCGAGGACGCCGCGGGCGAGCCCCCTTTGTTCGCTACGGTCGCCCAGTTTTGTACGCTCGGGGTGGCGGAGGAATGCGCCGCTCCACCAGCGCTGGCGGGCGCGGCGCCTGGAGGAGGGGTGGGCGTCGGAGACGAGTCACAGACGGGAACGGCGGCTTTGCCAGCTGCAGGGGGAGGGGGCGCGGTAAGTCCGGCCCTGTTGCCGTCTCTCTTTCCAAATCAGGAGGGGGAGTGCGCTCTGTCGGAGGGGGTCAGGATGGTCCTCAGCAGCGTGGAGCAGGAGGGAGGGGCGACGGCGCCGGGGGGCGACGCTTCTCCGGGAATGTTCTCGCTTCATTCGGTGGCTTCCGAGGACGTTATCGTGAAGGCGAGTTCGTGCATTTTTTTTTCTTGGTGTTAACCCCAAACTTTGCTTTTTCCAACCATAGGTGCTGTTTTTTACGCATGCTGCACGAGTGTAGCTACTTTTTGACGTATTGCCTTTTGATCTACGTATCCATGTTTGACGCATTTTGTTGTTTTGAATTAGCCATGTTTTTGGAGCATTCCGTACCTGTTTCGCGCTTCTCGTTGCAGGCTCCGGCGGTCAGTCGGCCTAGAGTACCTGGTGTTTTGCCCCCGTTTCCCAGCGTGCTCCGCTTCCCAAGAAAACGCGGAGGGGTTGCTCTACCCCGCTTCCAATTTACACGCGAGCTGTATGTTCGGTCCGTCAACTCAGGTCAGCTGGGACGACGAATCTGCGCGGCGGCTCGGGATGCTCCCCGTCCCGTCCCCCGCGTTCCTTTTTCGAGCCGAATCGCCTGCGAGTGGGACGCAGACAGTGGCGCCGCCTGCTGGGGTCCTCGTCGCTGTGCTCCACGCGGGAACCACGCTGGACGTGAGCGTCAAGCTCGATGAGGCCGTTTCAGTGCCGGTCGGTCGCTGGTAAGTTGATTGTGCGCACGAACTTTTGCGTAGTGCTGTGCTCAGGAAATAAGCAGGACGGCATCCGCCGACGTCTTCGTCAAGTACTGTACCCGAGTGTTCTTTAGCTGACCGCCTGCAATGTTAGCAGCACCAGGTCTCCGGTGAGGATATCATCAGGCAAAACTAATCCCATCGGCATTTCTGTACGTACTCCAGAAAAACATTTTATCGGTAGGCTACATATTTGGACTACCCTTCTTTCCTGAACGATGTCTGTTTAAGGCGTTGACAGAAGCTGCACATACTGCAGCACAACCGACTGCCACCGTGCTCGTTTGAAGTCTCTTTGTTTTTTTTTTTTCAAGTTCGTTTTGTGATTATCCTTTGACCAATGGGTAAAAAACTGGCGCTTCAGCTCACCGCACTTCGACACACGTTTCGTGTGCCCATTTACGTCTGCTTCAGTTCGCATCGGTTGTTGTGGCATACAACCGTGCTGCCGTGACCACTACCACATTTGTATTGATTGACGTACCCCCCCTCCCGTCCCTCGTTCAAAACTACACTAACGCTAGCAAAATTAGCATTGCGCAGTCATATACCAGGTGTACATCTTGCCCCCCCTCCCCCTGATATCGAGTACACCCCCCCTATGGTCATCAACTACGGCCATGCATGACAATAAGGTTGGGTTGGCATCGGTTGGCAACGACACTGTAGAACATGCCGCTCACTACGTGAGCTAGACAACCAGGGTACCGTTGTTTTTTTTCTTCTTCTTTTTGTTTGGCGGTCGCCTACAGCTGGTTGTCGAGTTGGATCATTTGTGCGAGTTAAAGAACCTTTACTCCGCACAAGGGAATTGATCGTATCACGTAGTATTCATGGTAAGGCACCCAAGAGGCAGCTACATAGTACTCCCATGGCTGTCTCTGGAACTGCCTACACCGGAAAGTAAATGAACTTATCGAAGCTGTCATCCCTGTGCAAGTCCGCCTCACAAGCGGTTCTTAGTAGGATGCAGTCCACCCTTCATGCGACTCGCCGGACACCTCACGGCGCTTCGCGCTTGGTGCAAGCAATGTCTGCCTGGTAAGGTGAAAACTCGACATGCTCCGTCCCGACATTGTAAGGATGCGAGGGTCTATGGTCATACGACTACGGCCATGCATGAGATCGAGTACATCTCTCCTATCGAGTACCCCCCCCCCCGCCCCCCCCTCGCCTCCACCCAAGAAACTACTAGCGCATACCACGAAACGCATGCTTGCTGTTTCTCGTATAGTTGCGTCGGCGCTGTGACTTTACTATGAATACTACCAGGTACTGTCCTTTCAAAACATGTTTCTTTGTTCCTTGTGCAGGTGCGTGGGTGCGGTGAAGGTGACCGTGATAGACCAACGCCAGCCGCACATCGACAGCAGCGTTACACACGGAGGGGGCGGCGCCGGCGCCGGCGGCAGAGGGGGACACAAGTTGTTCGTCCCCATAGTGTTGGAGGCGCTCCCGGAGAGCTGCCTCGGTGTCCCGAGGAAACTGGATCTCGGCGTCGTGCCGCTGGACACGCAAACCACTTCAAGTTTTGAGGTGCAGAACCTCTCCGCCGGCCCGGGACCGCTGAGGTACGATACGTGCCCGTCGTCGAAACGCCTGCGGGTATAACAATAAAACCTGCTGAATATTTTTGTTTGGAGGATACGATGCACTCTTTTCAGGAGTGTGTGAGTGAGAGAAGAGAAGACGCTTGCCGTAGCTGAAAGTTGCGTGCTTGGGAGCTCATGGGTCGATAGGGAAAACCGGTTCTGGCCACCTTGTCAATTCGAGGCCGGACGAACTCGACTTGATGCGGGAGGCTATGCCTGTCCATGTCGCCTGTCCGTCCATGTCGCCTACCCCCCCCCCCCCACACCCAAATCCACCCCCCAGAAAGGCTGAGGTGGTGTGTGGAGGGTGTGCTCGTCATGGTAAGGGCTGAGCGTGCTGTAGTTTCAGTGCTCTGACCGGACCTCGGTCGGTCGCGTGTGCGAGTGCCTCGAACAAGGGGCGGGATTAACAAGCTTTTATTGGCGATTTGAGGGTAACGTGAGTCCTTGGGGTGACAGTTATGGTCGAAGCGACCCTGTGGAGACTGATGCTAGGAAGGATTCCCTGAGCAAGGCAACTCCTCGCGTTGACATGGTGTTAATTCCGCTGTGCTTGTGTTTCAGAGATTAGATGTATTGCCATGAACCAGCTACTAGTCACGAAAAATCGCAAGGAATCGACGAGTGCCTAGAGAAGGGGGAAACAAGAAAAAAAATTGCGCGGTCTACAGTGACGGTCAGGTCCCCGACGTTTTGTTACAAACGCACGAAGAGAGTAACACATCACGTAGACTACCTAAGATGAAAGTTGGCCGTCATTGCACTACGAGTAGGCCGTAGCCACTCCGACTATATGCGACAGAAACTCCGCGTCTGCACGACTACCGCATGCTGCTGACTACGGTGTCACTTGCCCAGCGTCTTGTGCTGTATGCATTCGCATCTTCGTATGACGAGGACCGGTGTGCTTATCACTTCTCTGTTGGCGCCCTCTTGACTCCTCCCTTGCTTCGGAGACAGGTTTGTGGTGATGGTGGCCGGCAAACCCGCGACGAACAATCTGCTGCTCACGAGCCAGCAGACGGGCACCGTGCAACCGGGGCAGTCCGTACACGTGTCGGTTTCTTTTGTGGCCACGTCGGTCGGGCGGTGGACGCACGAACTGGCCGTGCGCAATCTCGGCAATAAGCACGACCAGGCATGTTTCACGAATTTGTTTTTCTTCTTGTTTTCAGTCATTTTTTGGTCCTTTATTTATGCTATTTTTTGTTTTTTCTCCGTAAGTTTCATCTGTGATTCGAGAGCGGGGACACTTTACGTGTGTAGAAGGCTTGATTGTTTGGGGGGTACATGTTTAGACATAGAGGAAGCATGGTTGAAGTTCGGACCAAGAACACGACGGGTGTAGAAAGGCGGAGCATCCGTCAGGGTACAGAAAGCTGGTTTGGCAACCGACTGGGCAGAAACGGCTGCTGCTGCGACGATTGAGGGCTGAACGTTTCACACGTAGGACAGATCACGATCGTCTACTGTAGATCCTAACCTGCCGTTCTGAGGTCTTGTGCAGGATCTGTACAGTACAGCTACAACCCAGGAAACGTGTCCTATACCATGAAGGCTACACGGCTCCCGCCCGGCAATACGAGTTATGGATTACACAGACCAGGAATGTATCTGCCCCGAAAAATGTAGATCATGCCAAGTCGAAATCGATCATCTGTGTGAGGTGTGAAACTTTGTTTTTGGCAACTGCAGTTTTGTTCATTGGCGAATCCAACACACCCGTTATGCTGGTACAATATGTATTGGCTCCAACCCTCTCCAACGTTGTGTGCCTTTTCGCCGCGTTCCGCTCCTCACCACCCAGGCCAAGGTCACCGTTGCCGCCACGGTAAAGCCGCGCATGTATCTCCACTTCCCCGACCTCGACCCCAAAGCAACGGGCAAGCCGCAGATGCTCGAGATCGGCCACTGCTACATGCCTGGGTTGGTCAGCTCCCAGAAGCAGCAGCAGCATCAGCACGCGAACCTCTCCGGGCGAGGAGGAAACACGGGCTTGGGGTCGGAAATCGTGCGTCCTTTACACGTTCGCAACGTGAGCGACCGCAAGCTCTACTTGACGTGCACTCCCAACCTCAAGAAGCAATGCTTCGTGTACGCTGAAATTCCGTCGGACCAATCTGCCGCCGCGGCCGTTGCGTTGCGAGATGACTCGAAAGCACCGGGGGAGGAAGAGGGCGCCGGCCAGGATACGGGTTGGGATGGGGCCGGGGCCGATGTCGATGGCGCGGGGGGGGGGGACTGGTCGGCGTCAGCGCCTCGGCCTCAGGTGGCAGACTTACCGCTGTTGCCGCAGTCGGAGATCACGCTTTACATTGGGCTGCGGCCGGTGCTGCCGACGGAGGCATACACGTCCGGGTTAGTAACTTCCATCTCGAATTTTTAGTCATGGCGGTCGTATTCACTTTTAAGTTAGAGTAATGTCGCTTGCAGTGATCGTGATTTTTTGTCGCCAAGGTGTCTTTTGTTGCCTGTACAGTAGTTGCCATCGGTGTGCACCTCACCGGCATAGGTATATAGGATAAGCAATAATTTGCAAAATTGGCGCCCGCACGGTATTCTGTAGTTTTACGACTCTCCCGCTTCCGATAAAACGGGATCGTGCATTCTCGTTGTCGTATTGATCCAGGACCGAACGCGCGGCAAACACGCGGTCTTTTGCTTTATTTAGCCTTTAAAGAATGTACTCATGTCGACAATTTTTTTATTCCCCTGAATTTTTGTGTTGATGCCGTCGCCCCCGTGTCCTTCTCCCTCCTTTCGTCGCAGAGATTGCCGAGAGCTGATCGGCGGGGTGCGAATTATGGGTGCCAGCCGCGCCATTGCTGATACGCACGAAATAGGCGAAGATGGAGAAGGAAGGTCTGGTGCCGACTCGAGCGAAGACGCTGCGCTTGGGTCACTGTCGGCGACCGGAGACGGTGCGTCGGCCGGAAATGACCCAGGAGGGGCGGCGGCGCTGCGACCCGCGGCGGAAGCGGTGGCCGCACGGTTGGCGGCAGACCGTCTGTTTGAGCTGACCATCAAGTTTGTGGGCACTGTGGGGGTTAGCATTCTCCGACTTCGGGGACAGGACGCGGCCTTTTCGGTCCTCCCACCACAAGACGGTGCGGATAAGGCGGGGAGTGGTATGGTTGAGGGCAGGAACTTCCCCGGCGGTAGTGTTGCCGACCGGGGAAAATCGAGCGGCCGGCACAGACGCGTCGTGTACGGGTCGTTGGATCTTGAAAACGTGACCAAGGCTTTGCCCCTTGATTATCGCCTTGCCGGGGAAGACGAACGGAATGAGCTCGAGTGCGAGAAGGCGGGAGCGAGAAACGCGGACGTGGCGAGGATTGCCCAGCGCCTTAAACTCTTGCCAGCGGGGTCTGCCGAGCTGGTGATGCTCGCCGGAGGGACGGGCACTCTGCCGCCGGCTAGCCGGCGGTGCGTGCGCTTCTGCATCCTCTTGAACAAGTTTCAGGGCGTTTTCCAGCGGAAAATATCGGTGAAAAACGTTTCGTCTGGGCGTAGAGACAGAGATGGAGCGAGTGCGGGGGCAGCGGGTTCGTCGTCTTTCTCGCACGTCGTGCGGCTCTTTGTGGACGACGGGTCCGTCTCGTTGGAGATGCTACCGCCCCAAGACAAGCCGTCGTTGCCCGTGCTGCCTTTTTCGCGCCCTCGAATCTTGTCGGGATCGACGCCCGACCCGGCGGGGGCTACCGCTGGTCTGGGTCACGAGCTACAGCCTGCACAACAGGAAGAACGACTGGCGGACGAGAAAGGCAGCGCCTTGCCGTCTTTGCAGACCCTTTCTATTCCGTTCATGGTGACGGTGGCCCCTTATCATCCACCGGTTAAACTTGCACGCGACGTGGCCCTCGAAAGCGGTGCGGTTGCTGACGATGGTGGGGCGGTGAGAGGCAACAACAAGGACGAGCAGAGGACTTCCTCGCCAAAACTGAGCTGCTTCCGTATTCTACCTGTCGTGGTTCCGGGCAGCAGCAGCAACAGCAGCAGCGATGCCGCTGCTGCCCTCATTGCGTGCGGCGAGACCGAGGAGCGCGAGGACGCCAAGAGCGACCGGGGGGCGATCGCCGGCGACCGGCGTTCGACGGGGGCGAAGGGACCCCTCGGATTGTCCACTGCCACCACCACCACCACCGGCGATGGGTTCCGTGGAGGTGCTTCTTCCCCCGACTCTCAGGGCCACCGAGAGGAGGAGTCCGGCGGGCTTGTCTTTCGCATGACGAACGACCTGGACCACACCATACTCCTTGCTCCGTACTCCAACCTCCCCGTCGTCGTGAAAGCGGTGGAGGTCGCGAATGAAAGTGCGGCCGCCGCGGAAGAACACGAAGCGTTCGGGCTCTTCGACTTCGACAGCGGCGTGGCTTTGGGTGCGGTTGGTGATGACCGAAGTCCGAGCCTTGCCGGTAGCGGCGAAGAAGATCGCACCGGCAACAGCAGTGGAACAAGCCCCGCACCTCGGGCCGTGCTTCAGAAGCAGCGAGAAGAAACCCGTCGAGATCCCCTGTCGAGATGCGGGCCCCCTTTGACGCTCCCGGCCAAGACGGCACTGTCCGTCCGGCTGAGCATGCGAACCGGTGCGCTGACGCAGCCGCTACCGACGGCCGCCGTGGAGGGTGGGCAGGCGGCGCCGTTCGAAGGCATTGTCGCGTGGGCGCTGATCGACACATCGCTTGTCGAGGGAAGTTTGAGTCGATCGGAATCGATGCCTGAGCAGGTGTACTGCTCCGATCCGACCGTGGGACCCCTGTCTAATTCAGCCCCCCCGCTGGTGAAGCTCGTTCGGGCTGTCGGGGCGTACTGCCGACCGAGATTCGAGTTTGTGGGTCCCGCCAGTGTTGATCTCGGGAACGTGGGCCACACGACGTCCAAGCGCGGCCGCCGCCGCTTCGAGGTCCGACTCCGAAGTCTCTGCGACACGCCCGTCCCGGTAGGTTTGGTACAAATATCTCCCGAGCTCGAAATCAGGACTAAGGTGGATGCGATTGATGGGCAAGGGCGAGACGCCGTCAACAAGGCTTTTGGTACGCGGCTTAACGTCGTTCACCGCCGTGGCAACAGCGTCGCGGGAGTGGACGATGGGGAGAACTGTGAAACTGGTGCGCAAGCTAGCGGCTCTAGATGGAGCAACAGGAGATCAACGGATGGGGAGCGCACCGACGTGGTCTGGATTCCAGCTAGAGGCGAGACCGCGCTTGTAGTACAGCTTCGCCTCTCGCGACGCACGCGGAGCTGGGCGGGATCCCAGGCGTTCGAAATATTTTTTGTCAACCTGGCAGACCGGTCTGCCGAGGAAGTCGTGGTTGCTGTGACTGCGCGCGTGGTGACCCAGCTCGTGAGGATAATCGGACTCGACGAAGTGCCCCCCAGTCCCATCCTGCGCCGGCTCATAAGCCCCGGAACGCCAACGTGCCCGGGACCCCCCCCGATCAGACGGAGCGTGAGATCGTCTTCGATTGATGGACTGGGGTCGTTCAGCACACCCGAAGAAGGCTCCCTGAGGCTGGCGCCGCTTGCGATTCCGCCGATCCGAGGCGCCGCCGGCCGGTGCTTTGGGTCGTTCCAAATTCAGAACGTGTCGGGTGAGACCGTATCGGTTACCCTTAGAGTGTTGCCGGCTTCGGAGGTAGCGGGGGTGCTCTGCCTTGGCGCCTCCCTGCAACAGCAAGACTCGACGACAGGTGTTTATGCCTCGGCCGGGGCTGACGGTCGCCCTTCCCCGAGCGTTGTGCTGCTTCCTGGCGATCTGGTGGACGTCAACGCGGAATGTCTGGCGTTGCCGGGGGCTCGTCTCCCGCCGGACCTCCTTTTGCCTCTGCCTCCTACCGCTGAGACGTCGACGGCGGCGCAGGGGAGCTCGAGGGATGCGCCCGACTGGGGCCACCACATCCGCCTCATGGGAACTGTTCGGGTGGAGATCGCGCTGGAAGATAGGGCTGGTGATCACGACTTCTTGGCCGATGAAAGGCCCGAGGAAGGCGACGGGGTTTTGATCGAGTCGGTGGCGCTTGTGGGGTCGCTCGTCCCCGGCCCGACCTTCGGGCTTTCGCAAACCTCGGTGACCGTCGCCCTCCGTCCGCCCGAAAGCGGTGGCGGTGGCGGTGGCGGTGCGGGGCACAGTAATGGGACCCACCCCTACACCCCAGAAGGGCCGGCCTCTTTTTTTGTGGAGACCTTTTCGCAACCTTTGGGTCCCGTCCGACTCAAGCTTGTCGGCGGCGGACAGCTCTACCTCGCGAGAGGCGTCCGTGTGCCGGCCGCTGAGGACGAAGGTGGCGGCCGGCGGCGGCCGGCGCAGGTGGTGAAGGTTGTGACTGCCGTAGCGGAGCCGTCACGCGGAACCGTCTCGGCGAACGGGAGGAGGGAAATCGCTGTAAGGCTAATCGCGGCGGCGGAGAACGCCGGCGGCCCAGGCGAAGAGGCCGGCGATGATGGCGGGGCGGGGAAACCGTGCTGTCAACGTACCAGCGAAAACACCGACACAGCGGGCAGTATTCCCGAATGTAACTGCGACGGAGAGCTGTTCGTGAGCATCATCGACGCCGACCACCCGGGCTACCCTCCACAAGTGGTGTCCGTCCATGTAGAAGTTCCTGCCGTGATTTCGGAACCCGCAAGTGCCGACCTGCGCGCCGGTTCGTCCGGTGGGGGTACCCTAGGCGCGATAGCAGGTACCGGTGATGGTTCCGCCGATATGCCTGAGATATGTGAGCAGGGATCCCGAATGAAGGGTGATGCTGCCGATATGGCGGCACGAAGCCCGGCCGAGGAGGCAAGTGGGCAGCCAAGAGGCTTGGCCGGACGAAGGTACGGTTTTTCACAGTTTTTTCTTCTCGGGTTGCCCGATGCGATTATAACAGTTTTTGCCGGGAGGGAACTCGATGTTTTGAAGCGTTTGTGTCCGTTTTACGCAGTTCGAGTAGCGGAGGCGGCAAGTCGCGGGTTGGCTTCTCGAGATCACTTGGGCATCCGCTAGCGTAAGATTTAGCAGCCTGCCCTCGTAGGTTTTCGTGCCTTGAATAGGCCGGCTTCGGACGATGGTGCGCCTGCTAATCTGAGCATGCCGAAATTTCCCGGAATGAGTCGCTTATTATTTTAATTTCAATATTCGAAACACGTCATTGTCACCAAAGAGCCTTGTTATTTAATTCCTTCAAAGTATGACGTGATCTACGGCAGGCATGAACTTGATATCGATATGTCGCCCGCCGCCGCACTCCGCCATTACTTGTGTGCCCTCGCAGCAGCGCAATGGCTCTAGAGAGCCCAGCCGCGACTACCACCTCGTTGACCGCCAGTAGGGCTTCCAAGAACGCTTCAGGCGCAGCAACGGGCGCAGAGCCACTGCCTAAGGTGGCGTCTAAATCGACGGCGGACGTGAAGTCCGCGATCGCAGCGGCGACTGCGGCGGCGATCGCGGCAGGACCTTTGCCCCTAGGCTCTTCGACGAGCGAGGCAACAACGGCCTCTCCTCTGCCCCTCCTCGAAGTGCGGGGATGCACCCCGATTGGCCGGAAGTCTTCGAGGTTTGAGATAAACCTCGGACAGCAGCTGGCGCACCCGTCTTCCTTGGAGTGGCAGGTGTCTCTGGTTTGGCCGGCCGCGCAGCGCATGCGCCGGGGCAGTTATTCGTCGTCGCTTTTGAGCGGCGGGGACAATCGGCGGATACTTTCGAGTGGCGGTGGTGCGGGGGTAGGGGTTGAGACGTCGGCGAAACCAGCCCTCAGGTTCCGCCTCTACACGTTGCATAAGTCGGATGCTGAGTGGCTTACATTGGGGGGAAAGCGGGAAGGACAGCTGCTAGAAGGCGGAGTGCAGGTGAATCATCGAACCCGACGGTAGCGACTGAGTGTGGGGGGGAGTAGGGAAGGGCCACTCTTCGTTTGTAATGGTCTGTTTTTAGTTGTCGTTGAGACGGTAGTGCGAGGCACCTGTACGGTACGTTTGACATTTCGTAGGGCTAGCGCCAAAAGGTGGCAGTGGTCGAAATAATCCAAGGAATAAAATAGCTTCGTTCGCGATTTGCCGCTGCCAGTAGGGATTGTTCATTGGTTTTGTTTGTGAATCATCATTCACAAACGAAGAACGCGCAAAACTCGACATATACCTTACTTGGGGTGTTTGTCTCGCCTGTGGTGTCTGAGAGGGACAGCGCGGTGCATCCTTCCATGGTGAGCCCTCTGCTACGATTTATGTGCGTCGCTGGAACCAACCACAAAGGCAACCACTCACTTTCCCGATCGTGTTCAACTCGCTCCTCGACGTCGGCGGCTGGACCCCTCCCAAACAGGACGTCACCCTCTACTTCAACCGTAGCCGCGTCGGGGTTTTTTCCACCTACATGGTTGTCGAGAACCTGGCCAACCCTGCGGACTTCAAGGTGCGCGAATGTTTCGAAAACTGTTCCCAATGGGTCCTTCTCCGGCGTTGATTTGTCCGACCGTGTATGCATGCTCCTGCGCGCACGGTTGGTTTTGAGTTTGAATCCCGGTGGCGATGTTTTATGTTGCCGAGCGGAGGGCGCATAGCTGCTTTGTTTTTAGATACAGGCACGACGTGGGTGAAACATTACTTGGCGTGTGGTGACGAGCGAATGAAGGGTAATCTCGCCCCCTTTCCGTGATGATCCCAAGAGTTGTAGACAATTCATTCTGCCCCCGCAATCGAGCCAGCCAGAGCCAGGCCATCGATCATGATGATACCGCTGCTGTACCACGTTCTGTGGCACCGAGACAAGCGTCGGTCTGGTGTGTGCCTACCACAACGGGGTGGTCCCGGTTCGTTCCCATTTTGTCACGCGCTGCTTGTCTCTGTACCCCCCCCCTGCTCCGTCTCGAAAGGGATGCGTGGTCAATCGTCAAATGACTGAGGCGAGCAACAGATGAGTACGCCCCCTCCCCCCCCCTCCCCCCACCACACCCACAACCACGCCCACGCCCATTTCTTCCCGCGAAAGGTGGTGCGCGTCGAAATGGAGGTGGTCGATGGTGGCCTAAAAGACGTGGTGTCCCAGCTCTTCGAGGTCCTCGTTTCCCCTTCGGTCCCCAAGTCCACGCGCGAGCCCCTGTCAGCCTCCGGTGGGGGCGGCGTGAGCTCTGCCAATAACAGCAGCAGCGGCAATATCGTCGTTGGTGGTGTAAGTGGCCTGGCCGGCGCCGGTAGTGGAGCTACGAAATCGGGCTCCGGAGGGACGCTGGGAAGCGCCAGCGGTGATGGAACGGGCGGCGCAGCCCGGACAGGGACAGGAGGTTTGAGCGTGATTGGGAGCGCGCAAGACGTAGCCGGCGGTGTGGGTGGTGGGAGCGGGGGCGGAGGGGGTACGGGTGGGGGTGGCGGCGGGTCGCAGGACGCGCTGGTGTTGGACTACGGGGACGTGTACGAGGGGAAGCTGTACCAGCGGCGGTCGTTCGTGATCGTCAACCGCGCGGCGATGCCGCTGGAATTCCAGCTGTCTTCGTCGCTGCCGCCGTCGGAGCTTAACTTTTCGCTGTCGGCTGCAACCCTGAAGCAGTTCAAGTCTGTTCACGTGGAGGCGATGACGAGATTGCAGGCAAGAGATGAAAACTGTTACACGTGATTATTCCATAGCGCTTACCAGGTATATGAATGCGCAGAAGGAGAGAGGGGAGCATTTTCGAGGGATCCGGGATGTTTGTTTCCCGTTCCAAGCCCTCACTGTGCTGTCCCCAAGCGGAATTCCCGTGTCGCCCAATGCCAGGTGTCGGGCGTCTATTGATGTCGATGGCAGCTGATCTTGTTGCCTTTCTCGACCACGGGAGTGGAGATATGCGCATGTTTTGTGCGACGCCGCCTTTTTGCATGCTTGTTTTCGTGCCTTTTTGTGACCACGAGTCTTGCCCGTACTCGTCGAAGTGCAAGGCTTCACCAAGAAACGGACGTGTTTTCATGGGGTGTAATACCACACCTCGGTGTATCGCTTGCTGCGGCGCAAAAAATTCAACGAAAGGCGATAACAGTGTATCGCTCACGTGAAACAAATTGTCTGCTTTATAAAGGCAAGTGAGGGTCCTTGCAAAAAAAAAAAACTGTCTTCTGCTACGTAGGTGCGGACTGTTGAAAGCCCCGTCTACAGTTTTTGTTTTGTGGGTAGCTTCAATCACACACCCTGGGATTTGCTTAAAATACTTCCTGTCGGCAGGTGTACGCCCATTACCGACCGATGCCGAACAAATCGCCAGCGGTTACAAGACAAGGCTCCGAGCGCGACCTCGATCTGTCGGCGATCGAACCAGGAAGAGAGACGGAGGCCGTGACTGTTCGCGAGCGCCTCAGCATTACCTGTCGCCTGGTGAAGGACTTCCAGCAGGAGATACAGCTGCTTGCCAGGTCAGATCGCGTTCATTACTCGACAGCCACATATGTGTTACGGCTACTTACCGTATTTTTTTCCCCCCTCAGAAAACGAGTTTCTATAGCTCGCGCAGAAGTCCCGAACGCTGTGTGATGTGCAGCTTGTGTTTTTTTGTTCCTCCGTGGAGGGATTGTCGACTACCTGGTAGTCCATAGGATTGCCACCAGCTTTTTTCTTCCCGGTTATGGCTCGACGCTCCTCAGCTTCTCACGATAAGTCAACCAGGAAACTGCTTAGCAGCAGCCGTCTTCTACTCGCTACCCCCCCGCCTACCACGATTCAATAAGTCAGCAATCGTCCAATATTTGCGACTGCGGACTCTTGTGCCTACCCGGCCCTCTTTCCCGAAATCTGATCCCTCACCCCCCCTCTTTGTTTCTCTCTCGGGTGCGCCCCCATTCTACCCCCACACCCTCGGTGTTCGCCACGCGGCGCTGCTTCTACTACCGCCTAGGCGTCACGCCCCCCAACTCTCCTTGATGGTGGAAGGCAATCTCCACGCCGCAGGGGCTAGACGCTACAGCGAGTCCGCTGGCATCCTTTACGTTGTAAGGGAAACACGCTCTACGATCGCCGCGAGCGAAAGTTGTAGCGGTAGCGCCAGCTTTAGCGCCGACGCCGTCTACGGCCCCGACGGCGGCGGCATCCCTGGTGGCGGCAGCAGCGCGGGGGGCGTGGAAGTCGACGGGCAGCCGAGTCGCTTGGTGACAGTGAGGAACCTGCGACCGGGTAGACGCGTGGTCATTGCGGTGGTGAACGTGACCATGTATTTTTCGGTTACGCCGGTGGCTAACCCCTCGTCCGAGTGCGGCGGTGGCGGGCTCGGCGACAGCGGTGACGCCATCGCAGCTGCCTGTACCCATGCGGGTAAGCCCGGAGGTGGCCGGTGCAACGTTGGCTTCCGCGGCTGGGGGCAGGGGTTAGGAACGGGGGCCGTCGCCGACGGCATCGAGCTTTTTGATGTCCCTGCTGGGGAATCGTTGACGCTGTCCGTGACGCCTCGGTTGGATAAGCTGCGCTCGGGGAAGGGCCTCGCTTTACTGGCCAACGAGCAGTCGCTAGAGGTGAGCAATTCGAAAGAGCCGATTGATATTTTTGTTTTGCATGTATTTTTTCGGTTTCTATGGGGGAGATGGAAGAAACGTACGCGCGGCACCTTTCGGACAACACACGGCAGGCGGCGTAGTTATGGGGAAGTCGGGGCGCTGGCTACCGGAAGGTGATGCGACGGCACTAGCCAGCCGTGGCTTCATCACTGCTATTAACGTATTCCTCGCTCGTCTACAGCATGTGCCGCCCCCTATGCCCTGCTCGCTTTCCTCCCTGTCTGAACGGTCATGAAGGAGCACTTCATGGTGTATAACCGGAGGCATCCGACCGAGCAGTACCGCATCAGCCTCAAGCTCACCGCGGGTACTCTGCGCACGTTTTTCCTGTCCCCGGGCTCGAAGAACGCCCACGCCTTCTGGACGCTTGAGGAAAAAATCACGGCTTTCTTAAAGGTAGGAAGGGGCGTCGTGTTCAACCACTGCCGTGCATATTCTCGAGGACTGTAGAGCACCAAGGACATGCGCTGCTCTGCTGTTCCCTAGGTGTTACCCTAATACCAGTAGGGTTAGGGTTAGGGTTGAGGTCAGAGTTCGGTTTCTAGAGACTTTTTCGATATAGCTTGTCGACGCGAAGCTTTAACCTTTGCGTTGATTAACTTCAGCGACGTGCGAGAGAAAGTGGCGCCAGGCGTGTTGTTGTCTTCTGTGTGAGGATACGTTAGTGTTCCTGCTTGATGTTTGTTTAAAACAAGACAAGCAGTGCCGCAGCACAGGTCCGTGCAGTAGGCCACCTTTGGAGCTCAAATAAGCCTACGATAAATATTGGAACGAACGTGTTCGTCGATGAAGGAGGCACTTTTTATGTTTTACATATTAAACGTATAACCTTGTGATCGTGTGCGGCGGTAAACGAACGCAACACAGGCATACCAGTGCATGTGGATGGATTTCTTGGCGCTCGAGCCACAGCTAAAGGCAATGCCGGGCAAGATGGAGCGGGGAGGCGTGGCGTTCAAGGTAAGGGGCTTTGGCAAACGTCACAACTTCTTCCTTGTACTCAAGTTGTATGGTTATTTTTTTTGTCGTGGTGGGGTATCGATTGTCGTCATTTTTGGTTGTTCCCCTACAAGGAAGAAAAACCTGTTCCTGCATCATCTAAGGGGGGGAAAAAATCTGCCAACAAAATGACGACCCCAGCATCGGCCACTGCTTGGTCGGGGGTGATGATGGTACGTTGGTGTCCGAAGTACAACGCAAGGAATCGTACGACACGGGAAAAGTATGATCTTACTCGTACGGTAGTGGTCCCTCTGTAGTGCCGGTATCATACGTGCCAGGCCAAATACATCAGCATTCTTCCGCACACTTGTCACACTGGTTAATCCCATCTGCGCCAAGCGATTTCGCCTGCGTTACATCGGGCACCGGCATTAAAGAGGGACTCCTGCTGCTGCTGCTCTTCCGACACTTTTTCTATGGACAGTTGACAAGTTTTTTACTTTTGACGTTCGTGGTCCCGATACGTGGGTTCGAAACGGGTTAAAAAGCGGAAAGCGTATGGGGTTAGGCATTTCATTTGTGGTAGTGCTGGAAGCCACGAGGTGGAGTGTATTTATGTCCTGCCTTTTATCGTAAAACCAGTCCCGGTGATTTACAGCAGCTCGTTCAGACCGAACCATATTAAGGCTCATAACCTATGAGGGTATGGCGGTTGGCGTGTGTACCAGCTCGTAGCTGGTGTGTACGCCTAGACTCGATTGCCGATGGCCGGCAGTACAGTCAAAATGTTCGAGGCAAACACGTAGTCACTGTCAGGTGACTTGTACGTGAAGCTTCAAAATAGAAGAGAAGAAGAAGATGGTGTGGTGACCCCAAGCCACATTGTTGATTGATTGCTCAGCTGGAAGCTGATGATGGTGAGCAAAAGTAGAGTGAGCTCAAAGGGGAGGGCGGTGCGCGTGTGCGCTCGCAGCTCGCAACAAAGGACGACCCTTACATTTCGGTCAAACAAAAAACTAAAATGAGGCAATACCCTTGTATTCCGTTCAAAATAAAAACAACGAAGAGAACCCCCAGATTTACTGTAAAGAACAATATATCTTGGGGTACATATCCATGACCCCCGTATAGCCTATGTTGTTCCTCCAACCGGAACTACAGTAAAACTTGTGCTACCGGTCCTGGAGGGATACTGAAGATGTCCTTTCCATTATTTACCAATGATAGCACGTACTAAATGTGCTGACTGCCGTAGATCATGTACGTACGTACCACAGCAGTAGATCCATGGCACTACTTGTCACTGGGACTATATTCTGTGCGTACGGGTGCACAGCAGTATATGTGTAAAAAGACAGCTGCTGCTATCCTACTATAACTCAGACTGGAAAACTGTCTGTTGTACATAGAATGCGTAAATGTATACCAGATGACGTAAGTGTAATCGAGTAACGAATATGATGGTTACTGACAAGTATCATCCCTAATAAACCATCCCCGGCCCAACCACCTCTCTCATTTTCCTTTCTACATGCCAGGTACATACAGTGCGCGACAGCACTCTAAAAAATATTGGGAGTTGAGAATCATTGGCTCGACGTTTGCACGGAAACGTACGAACACGTTTTTCTAAACTACCTAAATTGGTGTATAGGACACATCACCCTGCCTCATTTGAGAACAATAACTTGAGCCAGAACCAAAATGAGAGTTGGGGTTAGGGCCAGGACCGGAATAAGAGTTTATTAAATGGTGTCGTGTGCTGTATCGACATCGAAACCTTTTCAGGAATCTGGATCGCTCGTATTCCAGCGAGCGCTCGACAGCCTCGACACCGCAATGATCGCCGCGGGCGAGCCAAGGTCAACCATCAGGAGCATTGCTAGCAGCAGCTTCACCGGTGCTACTACCGAGGAGCGTACGACGAGCCAAAGCGGCCGCGGCGGCGGTGGCGGCGGCGGCGGCTGGAAGGATGTTCCGGGCCGGCTGTCTCCTGGAGGAGAGGGAAGGTTGACCGCTTTGACAGCCGTGGCTCAGCACAGCTCGCGCTTGATTTTCGAGATGTTTTACATCACCGATGAGCTGCTTTACTACGCCCTCAAGCACGAAGGTTTCGTCGGGGAGTTCGCGCTGCGGCTGGCGAATTTGGTGTACTCTGTTGTGTTTAGACACGAGGTGAGTAGGGAAAGAGAATACGCACGTAAAAGAGGGGATGCGGGTCGCAGAAAGATACTGCGTCGTGTACGGGCCACTGCGAGCTGAGGAAAGGATGCTGCGGTGGTTTTACAGGGTGCACGCTGTTTTTTATTAGGCCTCTTCCTCACCGGACGAGCTCTATAGCATATGAAGTACGTACATTACTACAGAAAGTAGGTTTTGACAGAAAAAATACATGTCAGGTATGATCTTTGACCCGGTGAACGACCAATCCCATAGCCTTTGAAAACATTTACCAGGTAACGAATAAAAGCTTTGCAAATTGTTGTTGGTATTTTCAACGATATTGAGTTGTTCCTTAGCTTAAAGAGTTCCCTCCATCCAGCCAGATTCATTTTGTACCAAAAAGTGGTGAAGTAGCACGTGCGTTTTTTGTTCGTTTTTGTTTTTTGGCTGGAAAACGCGCAGCTATCGCATGTACGGGACGCATGCATGGCCGGCGGCTGGGACGAGCAAAAACAGTCCGTAAGGGCGGGGAACGGGTACTCCGAGAAAATACGCCTGACAGCTAGCTAGCTCACTCTTCCAGATCGTTTTGTTTTTTCATGGCCCTCCTCGTAAACAATGTGCGGAAACAGTTATTGGTATATATGAACGTGGTATACACCTCTTGAAAGAATGGGAATTGGAAACTCTTTGGGCTCGACTTTTGCACCAAGCTATTTTTTGTTTTTGTTTTTAAGACTGAGATTCGGGCGGAGACACATCCTGCCTCACATACGAATAAAACTTGAGCCTGGCGCAACATTTCGTGTTTTTGCCGCACTCTACCGAAAGCTAAATCTGACTCTAATTCGAAGTGTATTGCCCCTACAATGGGAAGGTGGTCAGTCCTACAAAGGTTGCGTTGTGTCGCGTACCGTATTGATCCGCAGGTTTTCGCGGCATTTGCGGCCCTACCGGCGGGAGAAAGCGATACCGAGGTGGCCCCCGTCTTCTTACGAAGGTGACTGCGGAAGAGAAGGGGGGAGTGTGTACTAATGTCATGCATGGCCGTAGTCGTATAACCATAACAGAGGGGGAAGGGGGTGAAGGAAGTGGGGAGGGGCTGCGGACTTGCTCGGCTTTTCTTTTGCGTACCGATTAAGGAGGGACGTCTACTACTTTGAGTTACTCAGTAAATAGGTTGTCGTTCCTGTGGCATCGAAGCGGTACACGCTACTTTTGCGGGTGTTTTCAGTGTACCGGATGGGTGCAATAGTTTTGTGACGAGTGGTTGGCTAACATGCGTCTTAAGCACTCGTGTCGAGCTCGACGCACTGTCAAAAGTCCTCCGTGTAACCTATTCGGGACCAATGGCTACCCCCCCCCGCCCGATCCTGATCCCTCCCAACACCATGAGAAAAGTATGAGACACAACCCCGCAACTTCTTCGCTATGGAGTAGGTGACCAGGCGCCTCAGTAAAGTGTTGTGTACAGGCGCTCCTTTTTCACACTCGATTGCCATTTGTTTTCCTCCTATTCAGTTGATTGGGTGACGTTTAGAGCTCATCATCTTGAGAAGCTGAAAACACTTTTTCTCTTCTCGAGTTCGCTTTTTGAGTGAGGTGTGGAGCTCCTCATGTATTGGCCAGCAACCCCCTTCATGCGACTCCCCGAACACCTCACGGCGCTTCGCGCTTGGTGCAAGCAGCGTCTGGCTGGTCGGGGATAACCCGACGTGCTCCGTCCCGGCATTGTAGGAATACAAGGGTCTATGGTCATACGACTACGGCCATGCATAATATCGAGTACACCCCCCCTCATACACCTCACAAGCGGTTCTTAGCAGGATGCAGTTCACCCTCCATGCGACTCGCCGGACACCCCACGGCGCTTCGCGTTTGGTGCAAGCAGCGACTGCCTGGTCGGTGAAAGCTCGACATTGTGGGGATGCGAGGGTATACGGCCATGCATGACATGATCCCCCCCCCCCCCGCACCCGCCCGCCGGCCGCCCTTTTGAGGTGGCCATGACGAAATAGTTCGGACGCACCTTGTACACTCTACAGCTTTTACCCCGACCCTCCCCTGGGAAATTGGTCGGAATGTCAACGTAAGGATCAGCTAGTGTGGACCATCTATATCAACCATTGCGTTTGCAGAAAAATGGGCCTCGTCGTAAACACCACTGCTGTACGTTCCGCCCCGCCGTCTCCTTTCATGTATGACGCATGCCATTTCGCCTTCTGAAAAAGGTGGGGGGCGCATCTCAACCACTTCTTGGGTTACTTCCCGGTCCCGCACGCCAAGCCGGCCATCTTGCCTCTGGTGGAGCTCAGGAGGTCGCTCGCGCCTTGTTTCGCCGCCTTGCCGGCGGGGGGTAAAGGGAGGGAGCGAGAGGGCGCACCCACCCGCGACGAAGCGCCTGGTCCTGCAACTCCCTAGATAGACGTGACTCGCCGCAGCGACGGTGTGTGTCGTCGTCTGGGGATGGTTGTGTTAGCTGTGAAACCCCCAGCGGCGTTTTCTTTTTTTCGTTTCGCTGATTTTTTATTGGTCGTCGAACATCCGACGATGTATTTTCGTATTTTTGCTGATTGTATTACTGGCCGTGAAATCCCAGGTGTGTTTGTCTCCACTGATCGCATTGCTCGTGTGAAATCCGCGCGACGTTTAATTCGACTGAATATATTGGTCGTGAAACCCCCACAGTGTTTCTTTACTCTCTGATTTTTGTTGGTCCAAGTGACCCCTACGGTGTTTTTTTTCTCACTGGTTGCATGTTCCGTGAAAATTCCCACAGTGTTCATTTCCACTGATTTTGTTGGTCGTGAAGCCTCGACGGTGTTTTTTTACTAACGTTAGGGGCCGTGAAAACCCCGAAGGCATTTTTCTTTGTTCACTGGCTCTATTGGCCGTGTGAAAAATCTCTGCGGTTTCATTTTTTACTGTTTCTATTGGTCGTGAAATCCCGACGGGGTTTTTATTCACTGCTTCCAGTGGCCGTGGAACCCCGACTGTTGTGTGTAATATTTTTTCACTGATACTATTAGTCATGTGAGACCCCCCCGCGTTGTTTGTTTTCAAACCCCGCCGGCGAACATGGCCAATGTTTCCGTTTTTCCCTCTTTCGTTAGTGTTTGTTATAGTTTCACTCCTCGTCGCTGCGGGGATAGTGCGCCCTCCCGAGCCGGGGGAGGCCCAGTTTTTGTTTTCCTGTGGTGTAAAGTTGTTTCGTGTTGTCGTTGGGGAGTGTTGGTGACTAATAGTGTGTGTGTCGGTATGTGTCGTATATGTCTTGCGTGTCCCAAGTTATCGAAAGAGAACGTTTTGCTGGATGGGGGGGTGGTGAATACCGGTTTGGTCAGTGTGAAAGTCTTTTTGCGTTAGAGTCTGTATTTTCATGTTGTGAGTGAACGTACAGTGATGCGTGGTGGGTGCTTTGAACCGTGGTGACTCGTGCGTAGGAAGGTGGTGATGTGGCACCGTTTGTTGCGTTTTACGTTCGCGTTTTGATTGAGTGGAGAGTTACAGAGAGGGAAACAGACGAAGTGCGTCTTAAGAGTTATTGGTCCGTGCTTTTTGTTGTTGAGTGGTGCTGGTCCTCCCCGAGAATCGAGCCCCCCCGCCCCCTTCCCCCCTTGCGCCACCTCCACAGCCAAGTGTAGATACCGCCGCGATGGGCTACTAGTAGGTAACAATAACTCGCAAACGCAATACATATTGCGTGTCTCCAGCCCCTGCTATGCAACCATGGCCAGGTGCAGGATTTGATAAGGGGTTAGAATTCGCTGCCCCCCCCCCCCACCCACCCCCCCCCCCGACACCGCACCCTTTGTTTCTCCCGCTCACGCGCGATTTTCTCGCGCAGCAGTCGGAGGGAGGAAAAAGTTGAGCGGAAGTTGTGTGACAGGTCGAATATCGGCGCCAACGGCTCGTTCTAGAGATCAAAACGTATATTACGTAGGGAATAGTGGTATTAAGGACGACAGCGTGGGTCCCGCCTGCAAGCGACCGGGTGAATGGACACCGACTGGGTTCGTAGTATAGTGGTTGGCGCACTCGGCAGGAAAACATCAATGTTGCTGGTGAGAGTTTTTGTAATCTATATCGTAGGGTGTTTTTTGAGTGAGGATGTCTCGATCGAGCGGGTGGGTGGGTGTCACGCTTCCAGATGTGACAAGGTAACAGTAGTACTGTTGGGGGGCAGACAGAAAAAAACAACGGTTTTTCAAGTGTGTGTATAACTAACTACCGTGCGGACGCGAATCACGCACGGCATGGGGCGAGTAGAGCATCCAGCCGTACACTTGTCATAGGATGGCTGACAGGTGATAATGAGGCACAGCACCTACACTTACTTGCCAGCATCTAGGACACCCTACAGCAAAACAGGCAACAAAGAGGAGGGCTATCAATCACAGTGATTATTATTCTAGTCTACATCATTCTTACTTTTGTTTCGGCGAGCAATAGCGACAACACCGTGTAGCAACATGACCACCATGACCACCACCACCACATAAGTACCACGTCAGCACGGCAGCAGCAGCAGCAGCAGCAGCAGCAGCAGCAGCAGCAGCAGAAAAAATGTATAAGAAAGACGTTGCGACGGGCTGAGATGCGGTCGAAATCTACTTACTGCTGATAGTACATCGGAACAAAATACAACAGTACCATGAACACAAAAAGTCGCCGACAACACTCCGTACTCTGAAGGTATGCACCAGCTCACCCATACGATCAACACAAACGCCTCGCCAAAAGAAAACCCAGCAAGCTGGGGAAACAGCACGACCATGCCTTCCATTGGCGCTGCATTACCTAGGGAAGGGAAGCTCATCTTTTGTATGCCAGGCCCTTCGATCTCACACCAGACACGACCTACGCATTCCCCTCGTCCAGCCCCAAAACAACATAACACACTGGGAAACATTACGGCAATGTCATTCACATTGCGCTGCATGACGGCGAAACCTACATGCAATTCTAGAACTCGCGCAAAAATTGTAATCCACACCCTATTTTTCAGTGTTTGAACGTTTCAGGGCAAAACTCGTTTTCGGATCCACTCCTTTTGGTAGTTACAAATCTGTCTGTCCGCATCCCTTATATTTTCGAACATATTATTAGTAGTACGTTCCAATGATCGATATATTAGGTCGTTACATATGATATTCTTACGACGTATTCGACTCTGACGGACCTTATATTATACTGAAACATACCATACCAGCAGGCAATATTTAGCCATATAATACATCCACCACACCGTACCATCATGTCATACCACCAACATACCATATCACATACACAGTGATTTTTCCTTATAGTATAAAACCGTACCATCATACCATACCAATATACGATATCATATACCGTGCCACACCGTACCGTACCATACCATACTCAGACTATACCAACGCCACCCGAGGGTCTTGACCATACGAGGGCTGAATGAGTATAGATACCATCATACTGTCGTACCAACAATTACCACAAACATAAATGCACAAGATCCTGACAGAGCAGGAGGGGTGAGTATAGATACTATCTTGTTATTGCATGGCCAAGGAACGGGGTTGACGTGCTAATTCCACAAGTGTGTGTACTCGTAACCATTTACTTGTTGTAGTTGGTCGGGTTTGTATGATGAGCGATTATGAATACCGCATGGTGGTCTCTGTCTTACGCCCCCTCGCGGTGCTTACTGGTGGTAAAAAGAACACGAAGCAGATGGAAGAATAAGAGGAACAGGACTTTATTGGAGCGGTTGGTGGTTGGTGTTGTTGTGTCGGGGGAGGGGGGGGGTGCGTGTGCGGCCATAATAACCACAAAGCGCCCAGCATGGGACTGTCGGCTCAGTAGAATCCATGCCGCCGGCGCATGAAATGAAATAAACAGCTCCTTACGAACGCACAAAAGAGACCAAAATCGGGATGAACAATGGGCGTGTTCTACGATAGAGGAAGCACATTTCCGCTCATTTTTTTCGGAATGACGAAGTTCCTTAACCCAAGTAGTCGGAATGTCAATCTTGTTTCGAAACAATGACGTTTTGTATACTTGGGCCGTGAGGTTATTCATCGGGATACAATTTGATTTTTGCTGACGTCAGTTTTCCGGTGAGATATATGGGGCTCCTTAAGTGAGGAGCCTCAAAATTTTAGGGCAAACTTCTATCGTAGAACGCCTCAATACACAAAAGAAACTTACAGTTTTCTTTGCCGACGCTATAGCTGTTGTTGTTCTCATATTCACTCGTCGCCATAATACAATGCAGTCCGTAGTCGCAGGACAGGATCCAAAAACTCTGGAGGGGAAGAATAATACACATGCTGACTGAACCGCATCTACACCACACAAAAATAAGAAGTGAGGGCCACGCACGTACGTATCAGGTACATGCGGTACGCTGTACAAGTCGCCAAATAAACCAAAAAGCCAAGAAGACCGCTGTGTCAGTAGTTGGCGGGGGGGAGAAGGAGAACGAGCTGCTTCGGGAAGAGGGGGGGGCTTACTCGGATCAACCTCATCACAAGGCGGGGCAATGCATGCACACTATAGCAGTCATCATGTCAGCGGAGTCGTCGACAGGTCAACATAGCACAGTTCTACACCCCTCGCGTAGCTTGCGAGCCTGCAATCTGCGAAAATCTGCGCGTTCTCTTGTGTGTTTCCTTTCTTGCTTTCTCGCGTTTACTAAACTTTTTCTCTCTCCTCCCTTTTGGACTTTGGATTTTTTTCAATTTCGATTTCAATTTTTCGACGTCAAGTTGTTTTTTTCCTCCTGTCTATTTCTTCTGGGTAGTATGCGGTCTTCGCGGTTTCTGTGGCGACGTGTACAGCGTACCGCATGTACCTGATACCTACGTGCGCGAACCTCACTTTTATTCTTGCCTGAGGTGTAGATGTGCTTCAGTTATCATGTGTATTATTATTGGCTTGTTTTTATTTTTACCGAGGTATTCTCCACTCCAGAGTTATGGGAGCCTGGAACCAATCAATTTCTAAATAATTTGCCCCCAAAACGGGACTGCGGTACTAAAAGGGTTAACAAGGAATTACATACCTGGTACAGAATACGCGCGGACGGCTTATCATACAACTTGTAAAATGGGGTATATATACGAGGCGTATTACGCAGCTTGCTAAGTTGAATATTCCACAAGTGGTACACTTGTGGTCTCTAGAACGGATTCAGAAAAAACGTCTGTCTGTCTGTCCGATGAGGGCCACTCTATGGTCACCTACGACGGGCCACTTTCTTTCGAAACGGCTACGCCCATGCTGCACGCATCAGGTCGAAGCCCTCGCGGAGGCGATCGTCCTGGTCCAAACCACAGCTCATTGAGTGCCCTGTGTGTAGAGTTATCAGAGTTGACTTCCAGCGTCCCAATCGGGGTCATGGGATGAGCAGCAGCAATCGCTCGCGCGATACCAGCGGAAAAACTCTTCGTCAAGCCTATTTTCGAGTGAAAAATTCGTTCGGTATAAACACCATTTCGAAACTCATTGGGTGCCCTGTGTATGAAGTTATCAGCGTTGACTTCCAGCATCCCAATCGAGGTGACGGGTCGAGCAGCAGCAATCGTTCGCCCGACGCTACGCCCAAGCCGCACGCATCAGGTCGAAGCCCTCGCGGAGGCGATCGTCAAGGTCCAAATCACACCTCATCGGATACCCTGTATGTGGAGTTATCAGAGTTGACTACTAGCATCCCAATCGGGGTGACGGGTCGAGCAGTACGATCGCGCGCGCGAGGCCAGCTGAAAAAGGCCGGTGAAAATCTCTAGACACAACTTCATCGAACTTAATTATTGCGGCTGCCGCACTCAATCGCTCGCCCGAGGTCAGCGGAAGAACTCTTCGTCAAGCCTATTTTGAAGTGGAAAATTCTTTCGGTATGAACACCATCATTTCAAAACTCATCGGGTGCCCTGTGTGTCGAGTTATCAGGGTTGATTTCCAGCATCCCAATCGGGGTGACGGGTCGAGCAGCAACAATCGTTCGTCCGAGGCTACGCCCATGCCGCACGCATCAGGTCGAAACCCTCGCGGAGGCGATCGTCCTGGTCCAAACCACACCTCATCGGGTGCCCTGTGTGTGAGTAATCAGAGTTGACTGCTAGCATCCCAATCGGGTTTACGGGTCGAGCAGCACAATCGCGCGCCCGAGGTCAGCGGAAAAGTGCGGTGAAAATATCTAGACACAAATTCATCCCACTTAATTGCGGCTGCCGCACTCAATCGCTCGCACGAGGCCAGCGGGAAAACGTCTATTTTCAAGTGGAAATACAGATTAGATTTAAGTTCAGGGTCTCCGATGAGAGCAAGTTTCCGGAGGTCGAGGCTAACGCGGCTACTGCTGCGCGAGAGGCTGATGCTGCTTTGATTGATGCGCAAGCACAAGCGGAGGTAAATGCTCATGCTGCTGTAGCTGCTGTGCAAGCGGAGGGCGACCCACGCCGTGTAAATAGTTGATACGAGGCGTTCTACGATAGAGGTTCACCCTAATTTTTCTGAAGCTCCTCTCTTAACCCCTTAAGAATCGCAGTCCCGTTTTGGGGACAAACCAGTCAAATTTCAAGTAGTTTGTCCCCAAAACGGGACTGCGGTTCTAAAGGGGTTAAGGAGCTCCGTACCTCACCCGAAAAATGACTTCAGCAAAAATCAAATTGCATCCCGATGAATAGTCCCATGGCTCAAGTAAGCAAATAAATCATTTTTCAAAAACAAGATCGGCATTGCGACGATTTCGGGTTAAGCCGCCCCGTCATTCAGAAAACATCTTGAAGGAAACGTGATACCTCTATCGTTGAACGCGCCTCTCAACGACGTCGAATTGTTTTCATCCTGTCTTATGATGATGGAAAGTTGAAAATGTTCGCCACATGATTTTTTCCGTTCGCCACATACAGAGAATTGCAAATAATTCCTGTTGTATGTTCCATTTTGTAGAAGTTTGCGTAGTTCGTAGTCAAGTTCAAGTTTGTACGAGGGAGGCGGCATATGTCACCTTTTTGTAGGGACTACTACTGCTGCTTGTTGGTATTGCTGTTCTATACCAGGCACGAAATATCTGGAGGTTACCGTGGGACCGGTTCCGCTTGATTGAGTGCGACAGCCACACTGAAGTGGGATTAATTCGTGTATTTCACCGCACGTATTACGTGGGTGCCCGCACTCAAAGGTACCGCACTTAACCCTTTCAGGACTGCAGTCTCGTTTTGGGGACAATTTGGGGCAAACTACTTGGAATTTGACCGATGTGTCCCCAAAACGGGACTGGAGTTCTACCCCACTGAAATGAAAAATCCACGGAATCAAGACCGAAAGGATTGACGACAATCGAAAACGGTGTTCATCTCGAAATATTTACAAATTTCGAAAACGTTGTCGGTCGTTCTCAAAGATGATGCCAACTACAACCACGGACAACACAGTCGTTTGCGCAACCAAGAAAATGCGCAACCCACTACACCCCCTCCGTAATAAACGACACACGTTTCCGCAACCAACTTGCGGAGCACTGCTACAACACGCTTTTGACGCAACCAAAAATACCTGCGCCGCAACAAAAGACGCAGCACTCCAATTCTCAACCAACCCCCACCCCCGCTTCTACTCCCGAAATACCATGCAGAGGGTGGTCACAGATATCGGGACAGCATTGGCGGCAAAGGCAACGATGCAACGATCACCAGTGCCACAGATACGAAAATACGAATATCCATGAAAGTACGTGGCAAGAGGGAGTGACATGAAACATGAACACGCCAGAAGAACACGTCTGGGATGCGCATCTAACCATCACCCGTCCCACAAATATCAAAGAAGGGTGATCCCGGACCAAACAATACCTGATGAGAGTTACCACACGACAACCGCTATAAAAAAACAATCCTCAAATAACCCCGACCCCCTCGCTTCTATACTCCCCATGCAGAGGGTGGCCACGAATATCGGGACAACGTTTCCGGCAGAGGCAACGCTGCAACGACCGCCAGTCCTGCAAATAGCAAATAATATACGAATATCCATGAAGGTAGGTGGTAAGCGAGAGTGACATGAATACGTCACTAGAACGCGCCCAAGGTCCCGCATCGAACGATCGAACGATCACTCGTCCCACAAACATCAAACAAGGGGGTGTCCAGGACCAAGGGCACCTGATGAGATGTGCTCTGGACAATGACGATCGCCTCCGCTAGAGGTTCGATCTGATGCGTGCGGCATGGGAGTAGCCGTTTTGAAGGAAGGGGGGGAGGGATGGAGGAAAGCCTTCGCCGCTGCCGTGCCGCTGATCGCTCGTAGCACAGTAAAAAAATGAATTTAATCCAACCTATTCCACTTGAAAATAGAGCTGGCAAACATTTATTGGGCTGGCCTCGGGCGAGCAACTGCTGCTCGTCCCGTCATCCCGTTTGGGACGCTGGAAGTCAATTGTGACAACTCTACACACAGGGAACCCGATGAGGTGCGGTTTGGACCATGACGATCACCTCCGCCAGGGCTTCGACCTGATGCGTGCGGCATGGACGTCGCCGTTTCGAAAGAAATTTGTCCGTAGGTGACCGTATACTGACCCTCATCGGACAGACAGACACTTTTTCTGAATCCTTTTTAGAGACCACAACTACATCATTTGTGGAACTGCTATACCAACACCACAAGTACACATGAGCATGCGAGGGCGCGACGGCAGAGCGTCAAGGGCATGCCTCCAGGGCGACAGAGCAGGAGCGAGTATAGATACCATACTGCTGTCCCAACACCACAAGTGCACAAGAGCATGAGAGCGCGCGATGAGCGATAACAGAGCGTCAGCTCTGTGACCGCACACTGCTGCCACAACCACCAACACCCCAAGTACGCAAGAGCATGCCTTCAGGCCGACATAGCAGGAGGAGTGAGCGCGCGACGAGCGATGAGCGTCGTCAGCTCTCTGACCGCAGAGCCATGCGAGGGCACAAGAAGAGCATACCCCACGCAGAGCACTCCAGCACGCACGAGTATAGATACCATACTTTGTACCAACACCACACGTACGAGTATAGATACCATATTGCTGTTGTTGTACCAAGATACCTGGTACCATACACCATGCTGCTGTTGTACCAACACGACACGATGAACGAACGAGTATAGATACCACATTGAGTTTTGCTACAATATTAACTTTTTCTTGTTTCATAGGGTTAGATGGCAAAACTAGATGAAAGTCGACGAGCAGTCGGGAATGCTGAACCGTCTGGGCGATAAAAACAATGCAGAAGGGACGACACTTCGTGTGGCCACGGCTTGTCCAGAAGCTGGGAAGTAAAAGGGAGATAACCCACCCCAAAAAACACGCGATAGGCCACTTTCTACATCAGGTACTCCACTCAAGACTCGCAGCTGGGATGATCTTCTAACCGACGCCGCAGCCGCAGCATCAACTTCAATAATGAAAATATTTCGTTTTTATGTTGCAATCCTCTGTTGTGTGGTACAGACGTCTTCCGTCTAATCGTCTGTCGATTACTTTGTAACCGTCGTGTGTACATGCGCAATATCAAGAAACCCCGCTGTAGACCACTGCCGCCGTAGGTCTGTCACGTTCGTCATTCCACTCTTCTATAAATAGTAGGCTGTGAAAGAGTTGGTGCATCACTACCAATAACACGAAGCAGTTTTTTTTTAGAATGCCCTTTACGAACCACGTCGAAGTATCCCATATCCCAGCCCAGTACGGCCACGAGTAGTACCGATAGCCAGCAAGCAGACGCTCAGTCTAAGCCAAACCCCGCGTGCTGGGGTGCCGTCTGTGCCGGTCCGGACTTGTCCCTCTCATCACTCTCAACATCCAGCAACTCCAACTGCGACGTCGCAAAAAAAGACAAGCACACTGAGAGCAGCGCTCGAATGCATCGAGGGCAAGAACAATAGGCCACTACGCCATTTTAATTGGTCCAACACCTCTACCCTAATCCCACCCGGACCTGATCCCATCTTTGCAACGCTGCTCCGGCCGCAGGAGCCGCCGGAGGCCGAGAGCGTGAACCGCGAACCGTAATCGTGTGGGTTGAAAGTTGTGCTGCGAGTTCTAGAACTGCAAATAGCGCCGCTCCTGCGTAAACAGTGAAGCCAGGATTCGGAGAGTTCTTCATCGCATGGTGTTACCGTCATCGCAATTCAGGCGCCTCGCTAACGTGGACACCTCCGTTCATCTCCATGGCGCGGTCCAATTGGTCGTACTTTCGTCGAAGTTGGAAGCTACAGGCCATCCTGAGAAAGCAACATAAATTGGTTACGTACATGTACGCGGGGGGTGGTCGTACTCGTCTCAACAAGGAAAAGCACACGGTGAATCGGGTGCGTTTAAGATATCATCGGTCGTCTTGAAACATCGCACTCGCTTGATGCTTGTACCCTATTACAAGTTTGCCTCAAACGCGCCAGGATTTTCTGTGCTAGATCGGAAGTGGGGTCTTTCAATAGGAATCCATATATTTACTGGTTGGCGCAATGGTTTGTAGCCCGCGCAAGCAGGGCTTTCCGTGCGGAGGCGTTCTACGGTAGAGGTTCACTCTAAAATTTCTGAGGCTCCTCACACAAGGAGCTCCAAACCTCACCCGAAAACTGACTTGACCGAAAGTAAAATTGCATCCCGATAAATGATCCCATGGCCCGAGTATATAAAAACGTCATTTTTCGGAAGAAGATTGGCATTGCGACGATTTTTGGTTAAGGAACCCGGTCATTCAGAAACAGTTTGGCGGAAACTTGCTACCTCTATCGTAGAACGCGTCTGCGGTGAAGCCATACACAAGTACGAAGCATGACGAACACTTTTTGTGGGGTAAGTTCACACAGATACAACAAAAGGGGCAGTGCCATTTTATCTATGTGAGCATTCGGTATGCTATCCGTCTGCGTGAATGGGCGAGCAGCTGAAATGCTGACCCCATCGCGAGATGGAACAGAAAAAAAAACTTGTGTCCTAAATGGAAGAGGGAAGGGGGAGAGTTGCTTTGAGAACTCCGGTTATGGCCTAAGAAACCAAGCCCAAAACGGAAGAAAAAACAAAACAAAGATGAGGACCTGGAATTTACTGGTATAAAAAATGCAGCCCTTCCCCCTTTAGAAGCGCACACTTTGGGGGACAAATCACTTGGGATGAGCATAGACCAGAATGTTTTTTTTGCTGCAGCACAGAGAGCCAAGATGTTGTGCAGTCAAGCATCGAAGCACGAGTACGAGGTGCGCAGAGTATGAGTGCTTACCAAAACAGAAGAGCGTAGCTACTGCAGGTGTGCAAAGAAACGCCATCGTCGCAACAACAAAACAAAAAACTTACATGTGTACGCACGAGCCCAGCACGAAAGTATAGCAGGCTGCCAAGCATGCCTTCGGTACCGTGCCTGCGCGCGCGGTGTCATGGCGGCAACGAGGACAGCAATCGTAGCACAAGATGGTAAGCGACCAATACATTAAACGTATTTTACCGGGCAAGGGAGAAGCCTCAAGAAGGGTTGATCGGTACACCCGAAAACGAATGCGCCCATCGAGAGTGACGCACTGCACTGCCAGACCCTTCCTTGCAATGCCGGAGCTGCATTTTGCATACGAGAAGCATGAACCCGCTCGAAGTCATGAAACCTCGCATACGGACAACAAAAATGCATATGTGCATTTAGTGCATTTCTCGGTTTACCGACTCTCACATGAGCTGCTGCGACACGGTGCGAGCTCGCGCGAGTCCCTCCCCGGTGCACGCGGGGCCGGCGGGCACGACGGCGGAAGAAGCGAGAGAAAAGCCAAAGCTGCATGTCGTCGCGAGGACATGCCTCGATATACGCTATGACACAAACGGTATGCGACACCACTAATCAATAACTTCTTAGTTTGGGGCAGGCTCGAATTATATATGTAAGGCAGCGTGAGTCCTACTCGAATTTCCATATGAAAGTGGCCACCTTCTTATATTTGTCCAAAACTCGAGCCTGAAAACTATCACCTCCCAAGTCACAAGTGCTGTCGAATACTGTACTATGTAGAGGAACGCACGAGCGCAGTCAGATGATGGTAGACGTGGTAGATTGCCCAGCTTGCAGACGCCCGCCCGCATCGCCAGGGCACGGCGCGAGCGCGGCCGAGGCCGTCCCCGGCGCGGTCGAGGCTGACGGACAGCATGATACACAATTGAACGGAAAGATCTACCCTGCCTTGAGCAAGTGTGAGTACAAAAAGCTCGGAGTTAAGAAATCACCTGTTCTAGATGTAAGCAAAAATATCCGAGGAGATAAAGAAGCAGAGTCGCGAATGCTGCGTTCTCAGAGGCTGATGGATATGCCTGTCACCTTTGGATACCAGTACCAGTATTTTGGTACCAGATCACCTGGTATATGTTGACGTACTGAATACACGTATACGAATAACACATACTGGTACTATACACTACCAGGTAGTACGTCACTGCAGTAATGAGTCGAGTGTGAACGCGAACCTGTGAGCTTTTTTTCATGTAGTTTCTGACAGAATCGAGGGCTTGGAGAGATGACAGGGGCCGAACCAGACTACACTGGTGAAATGCAGCTCGAACGATCGCCTGGTGTGCTCGTGTCTAGAGTTGGCTGAGGGGATGCATCCCTGTACACCAACACGTCAACCTTGGCATGGCTCCAAAATGCCCCCCCCCCCGTGGTCACGATTTTAATCTCGCCTACATACGTACACTGAGTAGTCGTGACTATGCACGTACATAAATCTAGTGTACAGCAGTAGCACTCCCCACGATAGCGCATACCTTATATCTTCTTGTCCGGTGTGCTGCTGCAGCACACGCAGCACACATTGGTCAACTGCTCAACCAGGCTCAACAGCGACCCTTGTTTTTGACCACTACCTGGTATGGATGTATGCCCTGACGTCTGTCCTTGGTATACTGCATGAAGCATTCTGTTCTCACAGCAGCCATCCTCGTAGAGTTAACCTCGAGTCAACTGGTAAAATGCTTCGCCTGGTGTCAGCAACAAATAAAACCGCTGTATGCCAATAAGTTTGTACACACCGCCGTTGCGGCTGATCTGCTAATAATGAGGCGCGCGAGCCTTTTTTTCTTGGGTTTCCAAGAGCTAAAGCCTCTTCACAACGAGTCGCACGAGAGTAGGGTGCCTCGTTCATAGTTTCTTTGTCAAGTATGGGTGTCATCGCGTGTGTGTGATTCGACAATTTTTTCGGCCACGTTTGTCTACCGCGCTCAACGCACACGGCACCAATGCCAGTCCCGGCGGGCTCTGTGCACGCACACACACTAACAAAACCTTCTCGTGCTGGTGCGGTTGTGAGTCGTTCAGAGTTGGTCAAGCTACAGTAGGCGCGGCAACGTGTGTAGGCACAACGCTGGGCCATGGTTTAAAGAAACAGAACCGTAAAATATCATAACGGTTTTGTTTTTTTTTATTTTCACCTAACGAAACCCAACTCTACCAGTACTCGTAGCCAGAATGCGCCTGTCCACAGCAACGTTCGGGCCGTGTGCCTAAGACATGCTGCAGGTGGTATTGTCAGGCCCACCCTCCTATTGATGAGGGGACGGAGAAGAAGGAGAAGATCTGCTGTACATATCGTGCAGCAGTAGTAGTTTTAGTGGTGGCACGTGTCATAACGGTTTTTGTTCCTTTAGTTCTACCTTACGAAACCCAACTCTACGAGTACTCGTAGGCAGAATGTGCCTGTCCACAGCAGCAACGTTCGGCCCGTGTCCCTAAGACATGCTGCAGGTGGTATTGCCAGGCCCACCCTCCAACTGATGAGGGGTCGGAGTAGCAGAAGATCTGCTGTAGACGTCATTAATAGTGGTGGCACCTGCTACGAGAAGCTCTCTCGGTTGGGACTGGTAGATTTTTCGTCTTCAAATTGTGGCGATTTTCGAGTTGGGAACCAGGAAACACACAACAAAATCGAGTCGTGCACAAAGGGTTCAAGGGTTAGACCGACAAGCCGAGCGTATAGCGACGCTGACCCTGGCTTCGTGTGCCCCTACTGCTGCTGCTACTGTGACCGCGTACGTACGTATTATGTACCAGGCACCGGTACTTGTTGTAGATGTTCGTTCGTGTTGGTTCCGCACAATAATCCGTATTCGCCCAGCATCATGCATCGCAGACAGATATGACTACAGCATATTACCACCAATTACTACAAGCATCAGTACCGTGTGGTGTGCGTCAGAAAGCGAGTCCTACGATACGAGATCAGCCAAAAACACTCTGCCGTGCTGCGCGGCATGCCTGTCTACTCACGTCCGACCCGGACTCTGTGAATGCCCATCAGAGCTCCCGTGGCAATTCCGGACATCAGCGCATTGCGGACGCAGGGCCTCTTCAAGAACGACTTGCCATCGGCTTTCGCCGACTCCAGCTGATCCAACCACTCGCCGGAGGCCGTCATTACAAAAGCAGAAGATGCAGCGCAATCCAGCACAATGCTCCAGCGGAAGCAGCAGCAGCAGCAGCAGTAGTACGAAGTAGTAGTTGATAGCAGCAGTGTGCTTCCCGAGGCAACTCAACACAAGTGCTTCAGCGCTGAACGGGTGGAGTGATAGATCCACCCTCGAACCTTCCGTGTACGTTGTGCAAACCAGCGAGAGGTCGTCGTAGAGACGTATACCAGCATACAAGAGTCGAGTACGAGAGAGAGGAGAGTACCTGCTGCAGGCTGCAAGCAAGGTGGTAACCAATGGGAATGATACAGCAGTAGTCATTCCCATTTGGTGGTAACGTTGCGTTGAACAGCAGGTTTGCACTCGCAAAAGACGGCGTTTTTTATGCATGCCACCGGGGACATTTTGATAAAAAAAACAAAAAAACAAAAAAACTCAATCCCTCCATGCCATTTTTGTCTCCCGTAGTTGGTGCAGAGGGTTCAGTATTAATAGGATTCAGGATCGGATACACCCCCCTGCGATTTACCAATAGCCACGCAAAATATGGCGTTCGTTCAGGGTGCAGCCGTACCTTTGCCACTCAATACTAGTCGGAGAAGAGTGAGGTGTGCTCGTCGTAGAGCCGCGTCAGCCACAAGATACCCTGGTAGACAATAATAATAATGTTGTTCCAGACTGCAGTGCAGTATATAATGCAGTCAGCACTGACGACGCACATACATACCAGGTGCCGGTACCTGATACCACAGTTACCAGGTATTGAATTATGGGTGTATGGTGCCTATACAGCCTGCACATATTTGTTTTTGTTGTTGTTGTTCTCACATTAACTCTCTGACGAAGGAGTCCGTGGTCACACAAAAGGTGCTGGAGCCCTAGGAAGATCCGAAAAACGAAAAAAAACGAAAATTCGGCTGCCTCAAAATACACGAGACGAAGAAAGCGCACACGAGCTAAAACCAATGTGCAAACTGAACTAACATGGCCACGGGTATATCCTCTCAACTATAACATAGAGTACCCCCGTTCCCACCACTAACCAACTCGTGGCTGCTGACTACAGCGGATGCTGTCTGAAGTGCTGCCTGCACCGTACGAAACGCACGGTAGTCGTGAAAACGAAAGAAAAACACACCTGCCTGCTATCTGGAGTGCAGCCAGAGTGAAGACTCGCGGATATGCAGTGAAAAAAGGAGCAATCGAACCTTTTTACTACCACACGAATATCAACGATCGCTATCTCTTCCTGGATTGTCTAACACAAAAAAGTACAGCACAGTTATGGTACCACGCCCCTGATAATTGCGTAGGTTATTTCCCATGAAGGGTATACAACTCGTTAAACTACAAAGACCAGCAGTGACGACGTTAATAACAAGTACCGGTACTGACCGGTAGATACTATTCTGCCTCGTGAAAAACAATACCAGGAAAAAACAAACTATGACCGCTTCTCTCGTGATGATGGTGTGCGCGCAGATCATGGGTCTCCGTGCACCGTCTTCCTGCCGCTCTTCATGGCCGCCTCATCGCCTTGGCCTAATCCACCCGCTCCTTTGCGCGTGCACTCGTTGCCATTCCCTTCCAGTCGATTTCCTTTCTCCGTCATCCTGAAAAACAAAATGCTCCTCGCACTTGCGGTTCTGATCTGAAAAATAAAAATTCTCGCGCAGGGGGAGGTCAATCCGTCTCTTCCCCGCACGTCGACGCTCAGTCTCCCTCCTCCCTCGTCGTCGAATCCAGCCTCCTACCGGCGCAATAGACTGTGCCGTAGTGTGGCCTGTGGTGGCGCCTGCCTCCGCGTACGGACACCCCGATTGAGCATTGCTGCTCTGCCGCAGCTGCCTAAAAAAGACGCGCGAATCGTAGGTCTCCGTGCCTGACGCACCACGTACGACCCAACTCTACTGCCGCTTGAGCCTCTATACACCTCTGGACCCAGGTAGACTTTATTTTACATTTACCTCAATCAGGAACCTGTTGTCCTGGCCACACTTCTTGAACAAAAAAAGGCCTTGCTGCGCTCTCAGAGCTCCCACCTGGTTCTTGACATCTTCCGTGTTATTTTTTCTTCTCGTTTTTAATATTCACTTTTCGCTTTTCCATGCATCTTCCTCGCACCCCCCCCGTCGCGGGTGACATGGCGATGGTGTTCCTTGACGATTTCTTCCTGCCCCTTAAGGCTGGGTCTTCCTCTTATTTCTTTTTACGTTCTTTGCCGGCTTCGTTGCCTTCCTTGCCGTTCAGAGGTGTGGGAGTGGGTTTTGAGGAGCCGCATCTTCGACTCATCATCATGTTCTAGTTCGTAGAATCGGGGTTTCCATGAATTTCCCATAATTCTGCATAATAATATATACGGTTCATCAGAGTGGGCTATAGTGTTATGATACTGCTTTGTATGAGGTTGTGTCAAGATCACGGACAGCGGGAGACTTTGTATCCCTAGACAGGTCTGCTTATTAAGTCGGTACTCGTTGGTACTCACGTTGTTTTGTTTGCTTATTAGAGATATACTCGTAGAAGAAAAGCAGATGTATTCCTTTCGTGCACGGTGGAGACTGAGACCAAGCACGTGCGTCTCTGGAAAACCCCTGGTTTTCCACCTAAGATTCGCCTTCCAAGTACTACAAATACGATCCCAGTGCCAGAACCCAGGTAATTACTGGGCTTTCAACCTCATACAAAGCAGTATCATAACACTAGCCCACTCTGATAAGCCGTATGTGCAGAATTACGGGTATTCATGGAAACCCCCATTCCACAAACTAGAACATGAGTCGAAGATGCGGCTCCTCAAAACCCACTCCCACACCTCTGCCCGGACTGGGACCCTCCAGCCGACGGCTCCCGCCCCTTTCGCGTGTACTGTGACGCCTGCATCGACGGTTTTGGTGCCGTGCTCGAACAAGAACAACTGGACGGCTCGGTACGGCCCATTGCTTATATCAGCCGCGCTACCCCAAGCCCGGTAATTACCTGGGTTCACACTGGGATCGTATTTGTGGTACTTGGAAGGCGTATATTAGGTGGGAAACCAGGGTTTTTTCAGAGATAGGTAGAAAACCAGGGGTTTTCCAGAGAGGCACGAGCGTGGTCGCCGTCTCCGTTGTGCATGAAAGGAATAAAGCTGCTCTTCTTCTATCTCTAAGCAAACAACAAACGTGAGTACCAACGAGTACCGGCTTAATAAGCAGACTTGTCCAGGGATATAAAGTGTTCCACATTTTCTGATCTTAACAAACACGCCTGCCCAATGTAATTGGGCTTAGGTTGGGTATATACCTGGTAGGCGAGACCGGTTGACCTTCATCGGGAGCCCAATGGACTAAGACCTTAACAGATCGCGTCGTCGGCAGGACATGGGTCGTTGAGTTTGAGTTCGAACCATACGTGCACCATTCATGTGACTAAAGCTCATTAAAGAAAGTGATTTTCCTCATGCCAAAAATCTGAAAAAATAATGCTGGATCTCCAGAAAATGGAACCAACCGCGTGTTGTGACACGCTTCGTCGGCCCGTACATATATCCGGTCCGATCCAGGGGGGAAGAGTGTGATATAGTTTGGGTTGGGTATGAGGGCGATCGTGTCAAGGTCAAGGTCAGGACACTTTGTATCCCTGGACAGGTTTGCCTTTTTTAAGTCGGTACTCGTTGGTATTCACGTGTGTTGTTTGCTTAGAGATATAAGAAGAGCAGCGTTATTCCTTTCGTGCAAGCGGAGACTAAGAGCCAAGCTCGCGCCTCGCTGGAAACCCCTTTTTCCATCTAAGATACGCCTCGCAAGTACTACAAATTCGCTCCCAATACTTTGAACCCAGGTAATTACCGGGCTTTCAGCCTCATTCAAGGCAGTATCATAACACTATGTCGCCCACTCTGATGAGCCGTACACGCAGACTTTTTTTTGGAAAATTCATGGAAGCCCCGATTCGACGAACTAGAACATGAGTCGAAGATGCGGCTCCTCAAAGTCCATACCCACACCTCTGAACGGCGAGGCAACGAAGCCGACAAGGTACGTCAAAAAAAGAGAAAGAAAGGAAGGCCTACACCTAAGGGACATGGATAAATCGTCAGCGAAAGCCATCGCCATGCCACCCGCAACGTGGGGGAGGGCGAGGAAGTTCAGTGGAAAAGCGAAAAGTGAATACCAAGAACGAGAAGGAAAATAACACGGAATACGCCAAGAATACGCCAAGAACCACCGAAGCCCAGCCCACAACTCTGGAAACGCATCCTGTGCCACAAATGAGTGGCCCGATTCCTCAGGCCAGCCCCGACACTGAGTGGGGGGGTAGGCACGACGAAATACGCAAAACACATCCCTAACCCAGCCCATGAAAAAACAAATCAGAAACACACCGAGCAGAAAACCCCCTACCCGAAAACTCGGAAAACGTCAAGAAGAAGAAAAACCACCCCCCAAGATCCAGGAAAAGGACAAGAAAAAATATCGAGTGTAGTCGAGAAGCGAAAGTCAGCTATCCACGGTGCCGCCTCGTGATTCATCTACATTACCATGGACCCGCCGTGCAAACACGTTAGTCAAGTGAATTTTCAGACACCAAGAACTCGTACAGCTCTCGTCTAATTCGTGTAGCGCGCCTGAGAAAGAGGAAGCTTGATCGGGCCCGGTTGGCCCAAAAATTGAACCAAATACACTCCATCCGTTGACGTAGTCGCGCTGATTTTCCCGAGCCCCCACGAACCGTCGTCGCCCTTGCACCAAAAGTGGGGCCCATTGAGAAGCACACTGTTGCAGCCTCGACGAAGCCAATCGACGTGCGACACGCAGCTATAACCGGGTGCCAGAAAACGCTCGCCGCTACTCCGAGAAAGCTCCCGTTGTGCCTCACCAATTCTCATTCGGCGGTACAGGCGGTTGGTTTGACGGTGCTGGCTCGGGATGCCGGCCCAGTAGCGCAAAACTTTGTCGTGAGAAAGCTGAAGGTCCATTTCCCGTTCCCAGGATGGACGGGATAATCCTGTCCAGTGCGTCTCGTACATCAACGCGATGACGCCACCTCGACCTCTAGCCGACTGGTGTCCGGTAATCTTTTCCACTTCGAGTCGTTGAAGAGGGGTCGAAACGTCGTAGGTGGCGTGATACGGGGGGGATTTCTTGGAGAAATTGTTGAGCACGTATTGCGTCAACCACACAGGAAAATACTTCGGCATGTCGCCACGGTCGTGAGGGTTTGCACAGGGCTTGCAGCGTTGAACTGATACGCGCCGGCGAGCACCAGCGCCGGGCATATCGGAAGGAAGATGCCAATACAGGAGCTTTGCCCCGATAGGAGATCCGTTCGGGGTGTCCGCTAAGGGGCAGGGGCCAACTGCGAACACTTCATAGGAGCCCGTCCAGTTGAGTGAGAGTTTGGCCTTGAGGCCCTTGGCTTCCGTGTCGGGCTTCGCACCCTGGCGGATGGTGGCCGCCGTATTGAACACCTACGCCCAGCCGCCAACGTCAAATTTTGGGACTGGACGTAGAGCGTCCGAGCGGGCGGAGTTGCGGCGGTTCACGCGAGCAACAGTGAGGGCGTGGTGTTCGCGAACGATATCGTACGCGTGCTGCTGGCGATCCGTCGCCAAGTCGCAGTAGGCAAGGTGGTCGCGGGCCAAGCTCTGGTGGCCGGCGACTCCAGCACGCTCGAAAATCGTGAGAGGGAGGCGCGGCAGCCGACCCATAAAGACCTCGTTGGGAGCCAAACCCATGGCGGCGCTGGCGGAATTGTTGTACGCAAATTCGACATGAAGGAGATGTTCGTCCCAGTTGTTTCGGAGCTCGTTGACGATCATTGCCAGCGTTTGGGCTATCGTGTGGTTTACACATTCCATCCCACCGTTGCCGTTCGGGTGGTAGGAGCGGGTGGCATTTTTTCGAACCCCGAGAAGCTGATAAATGGCGTGCCAAAGCTTAGAGCAGAACTGGAGGCCGTTGTCCGAGAGGATGCTGCGCGGGCACCCCCAGAGGGGAATATACCGGTTGATGAGAATGTTAGCCGTGCCCTCAGCGGTGAACTCTGCCGCTGTGACGGCTTACATGTCGGCTCGGCCGCTGAAACGATCAGTGAAAAGCAAGATGTAGGTATTTTCCTCGAGGCGTCACCTGGAGAGGGCCGAAATAGTCGATGCTGACGGCGATGCAGGGCCCTTCTGGCAAAGGCAACGTGATGGTGGGTCACCGGACAGTCTGCCGCGACGTTTTCCGTGCTTGGCACTTCAAGCAGTTGCGTAGCCACCACCGGGTGCAGATGCTCATACCGATCCACCAGTAGAAATATTCGAGCACACGTAGGGTGCGCGCGGTTCCCAGGTGGCAGGAAACTGTGGAATGGCAAGCCTGCATGACCCAGGGGCGCATGAGCAGCGGCACATAAATGCGAATAGGTTCGTCGTTCAACAAACAGGCCGTACGACCCACCGGGCGTTGCATGCCCGACGCAAGGGGGGGGGACGGCTGTCAGACGACTAGAACGATGCCCGCGTCGGTGGTGTGCAAGCGGCCTTTGTTGTCCAGCTCCTAAACCTCCGAAAAGGGAGGATGCTGGTGGGAAGGGAAACACGTCAAAAAGTCGTCGGGCGAAACGTCCGGCCATCCAAGGGCTATGTAGCGCATGGCTGCGTTGCATGCGGGCTCGGCCTGTTGTTCCCGAGGCCAGTCGGCGTGCGAATAGCGCGCTGCGGAATCACCGAACCGAAATTCGGCAGCTGCGACGAGGGCGTCCATGTCGGTCGTGGTGACGGGCGGTGCGTCAGTTGGCGGCGTTAGCCGTAAAAGAGGATTTTTCCCTCACGCTCGGCGCGGTCGCGGTCGAATGGGATGGGTACCGTCGGGGTTGACGAGGCGGCAGCAGCTGGGGCCATAACGACGGGTGTGGGCGGTCGCGGCCGTGGGGTTCGCGTTTGGGCAATAGCACGCTGGGCGAATGGTCTAGGGGCCCCGCCGGGCCAGAAGCCATATTCAACAGCAGGCGGCGCGGTGCCAGCGGCAGCGGCTGTTCGTCGGCGCGTCCGAGTGAAGATGCGGCCTGAAGGCGGCAAGATATTCAGAGCCATCGGGTTGCCAGGCGGCGAAGGAGCAGACGCGGCCGGATCAGTGAGCACGACGGAATCTTCTCCCTGTAAAGTGCTCGTCGGGAGAGGAGCGCGCTGGGAGACACTCGTCGCTGCAGCGGGGGCTTCTGCAGAGTCCTGGTCGCCCCGTACGACAAAAACCGAAGCCAAAGCGGGGTTGGCGGTGAATAAAAAAAACTCAGGCGAGGACGACAATCGACGGTGGCGACGGAAGCAGATACACCAGCGACGAATCTCCCCGAAGGAGCAGAGAGGTCGTCAATCCTCATATGTGGTCCGTGTGCGCGAAAATCGCGAAAATCCGAAGAGGTGAAAGGCAGCCCACCTAAAAGGGTACTTTCGGTGTCAGGCATCAACCCACTCAAACCGACACCAGGGGTCGGCGAAGAACGAGTGCGAAGCCCGCAGGCTCGGATGAGGAAATTACCACCGTCTTCGACGGGGGCCCGAGGCTGCTAGACCCACTGCGGTCGTGTTCTGTGGCGGGTTTCGGCAAGCGGGATACAATATAATCATTTCCGTTGGCGCTGCCCTTGCGGTACTCGAGGGTGTAGTCGAACGAGGTGAGGAACTCATGCCACCGCCGGACCCGCGGGTTGTGGTAGCCTACTTTGCCGATGCTCTCAACTGCTTTGTGGTCCGAAAACATTCGAAGCTTCGTGCCCCATGGGTAACCTCGGAGTCGTTTGATGGTCCAGACAATGCTGCCAGCTTCCAGGTCCAACGGAATCCAGTTCCTCTCGGAATCGAGGGTAGCGCGGCTGATATAGGCAATGGGCCGTACCGTGCCGTTCGGTTGTTCTTGTTCAAACACGCCACCAAAACCTGCGATGCAGGCGTTGCAGTACACGTGGAAGGGGCGGGAGCCGTCGGCTAAGGCGTCCCAGTTAGGGAAGACCAAAATCGGCCGGGAAGCGAGCTCGACGAGGATCTGGCGGACGATAATTCCCATAGCCGGCGTAAAGACGTACTTAACCCGAGAGGGGCGGATCTTTGAAGACAGATCGGGCAGGAATTTGCGATAACATCTCACGCTGCCCATCAGCGCACGGACCTGCTTGAGGTTCTTGGGCATGGGAATTTTCATCTAAACCGTTTTTTTTCCCGCATTTGGGCGTACACCCATGGGGGAAATAGAGTAGCCCAGAAAATTTGCATCTGTGGCGCCGAGTCGAGCCTTCGAGGGGGAGCGCTTGATGTTGTGTTTGCGCAGGCGTTCGAAGAGGGCTCGTACGTCTTGACGTGGGCCGTCGGGTCAGAGTCGAAAACGATCACATCATCGAGGTAGGCCGCCACCTGTGCCAGACCTTTAATGACTTCGATAATCACTTTGACCAACCAGCCGGGCGAAGCACTGCTGCCTTGGGCATGACGAGCCACTCGTAGAGGCCCTTGGGAGTGCTAAACGCCGTGAGAGGGACCTTATCCTTGTGCGCAGTAATCTGGTGGAACGAGGAGACCAAATCGAAGAAGGAAACCACCCGTTCCTTCCCCAGGGAGTCGAGGACTTGGTCCACGTGAGGAATAGGCAGCTGGCTGAGGCTGCTGATCTGGTTTAGTTCCTTGTAGTTCACGGTGATCCGAACGCCTCCATACTTCTTTGGGATGACCACCAGCGGGCTCGAGTACGGAGAGGTCGAGTGCTGGATCACGCCGGCCGCTAAGCACTGGTTCAAGGTGGCCTCCACTTCCTTGGCCATGATGGGACTGGTGCGGTGCGGCCTGGGCGTGACAGGAGCGCTTCCTTCTTGGACTGACACCACGAAAGGCATCAACGAGCAGGAGCCAAAATCCGACTTGGACTTCGAGAAAACGCCAGGAAATCCGCAGAGAACACCCCCCAGCTGTTCGATGGCCTCAGGGGTCCAGTCCGTGCCGTGAAGATCAGAAGCCACCGCTCGCAGGTGTGACGGCAAACGTGCCCAGACGCGCAGGAACAAAGCGCGCTGGTCTGGGTTCAAACGCTCAAGCAATTCAGGCGAGGGCGAGGCTGGAGGTGCGAGGTTTTACCAGTAGCCCAACGGACTAAGGCCTTTTCACTTAACCCCACCTCGGATAACGTATCACTCGGATAACACTTATCTACGTTATGGGGCCTAACACAGGAACGTGGTAACGTAGTAACATAGTGTTAGCACTGGAGGAGCGATCACGGTAACGCGGTAACATAGTGTTAAGTGGAAACCCCCGAACGTGCACACGTCTTGACGTTATGTTGCAGCTTGATCTCGTCCAGCTCTGGTACAGTAACATTATTGTATGCCGTGATCAGTCCTTGAACTAACACCGTAACACAGTGTTAGACTTTGACCAAACACGTGCGTTATCACTCTAACATACCCAGATCGATATCTGCATATTTACTAACACGATAACATAATGTTACTGTCGACGAAGCGTCAGACATAACACACTAACATAGTGTTACCCTTAGAAGGGGTGATATACGTAACACCCTAACATAACGTTACCATGTTCGCCAGCACTACTAACACTACGTTATCTGGACCCCCCCTCTGATTGCCTTAGGCTCAGATGACGTTACACTTAACGCACGTTAGATACGTTACAGTCATAGCCGGCCCACACGTAACATTCTGTTAGGATGTTATCCTAAAATGCGGAGGTCTCACTAACATTATGTTACGGTCTTACCGTCAGTAAAGGTCTGATGGTCACATTCCGTTACGGTGTTACTTTAAAAACCGATCCAGGTCCAACATTATGTTACTGAGCTCCCGTTGGGGCCGAAGTCGTTCTAACGTAAGGTCACTACGTTACCCTTTGGATCTTATCGAGATCTAACGTGTGTTACCACAGGTGTCACTCGTAAGCGGCGTGTGGGAGGAACATAACGTAACCGTGTTATCCAATTTCGCCGACATCCCAGTAGGAGATACCTAGAAAAAAATCCCCGGGGGGGAGGATAGCATGGCATCCCCGGTAAAAACGCCTCCTTATTTTAAAACCCCTAGACAGGGGATATTTTGAAGGGATCCCCGCAGAAAAATACGCCTCATTTTTTTCTGGGAACCCCGCCAGTACGTTATCCATCTATAACACGGTACGTTACCCATCTATAACGTAATCTACGTACGTACGTTATCCATCTATAACGTAATCTGTACACTCGCACGTACCAGGTACGAGCTAACACGGCAGTAACATATTGTTGATGTTAGTTATCTGCAAACTAATACATTGCGTACGAGCTACACATGAACATTATGCTAGCTAGTGTGTTATCGATCATACCTGGTATACGTCATTCGTTTGATGCATGTGATGGAGTAGCACATCCATTGCATAGAAACGCGTATACCCGTACGTATGCGGATCTTTGCATGGTTGCACATAGCTCTTTGCAGATACCAGACATACCTGCAGACGAATACTATATGGTTGTATGTAGAAACGTAGGAATACATCTGCAGGCGAATCTAGTATGTGGTTATACATACTGTAGCTCTTAGGGAGTATTCTATGGAACAGTTCAGACATCCCCTTTGCCCGCAGAACATTAGGTTATAAGTCTGGGAGCCTTCTGTATGACAACGTCCCGGTCGGGAACATTCTGTTATAATTGAGAATCTTCTGTGGGGCAACGTCCCGATAGCCTGCATCTGCACACAGGTTGGTTTTGGTCAACGTCTGGGTTGAGTTGTGTCCCCGACGATGCCCTCCTTACTCACTTGAGTGCTCTCCCTTCCTCTAAACTCACTTGAGGAGCGTTAATAAGAGGTTCGTGATCTACAAACAGCGTGCTCTACCCAGCACCGACATCCCTGTGCCCCTTTCGAGCTTATATCGGTGTACCCCTCTTTACATGTATGTTATGGTAGCAAGACTTCCGTTAAAACCCTTACAGAACGTCGCTCGAGACGGACTGATGCTGCGGCTGATACGGTAGCATAATGTTAACGTTGTATTGACCATATACGTCATCCCTTCAACGTGTGCTACGATAGCCACTAGGAATTTCACCAACAAACAAACATAGATAGTGTAATGTACCAGGTACGCGTTTATTTGATCGTGTACGTTATCCGTCTGAAGGGTATTACGGTAGCAAGTGAGAATCCCGCTAACACACTACCATAACGTTACTCGCTACGGGCTGACGTCGCTAACATGGTAACATAATGTTAACGTTTAATTCGCCGTGTACGTAATCCCTTCGACGTTTTACAATAGCCACAAGGAATTCCGCTAACACGCTAACATAGTGTTACTCGCTATGGGCTGCATACCCTAACACCGTAACACATATGCTGCGGTCAGTACGGGATCAAGGTAACACTCTGACATAATGCTACGCGATCGCCCACCAATATCGTAACACACTAGCACTATGTTATCACAAAATCCAGCAAGTAGTTGACGTAGTAACGTAATATTACTGAGGGTTTTCGCTGACGCCTAAAATTAACATAAAACGTTAAGTGCTATGTTATCCGAGGTGTGCACTTAACACTAACTCCAATCCATCTCTCGGAGAACCTTTTTGGCGCCCTTCTTCGATTACTTGCGGGGCCTTTTCCGTTTTTCGAAAATCACACCCAGCTAGCTCAATTCACTATAAATCCAAGCAAACACTGCGAGACTATTTTCACTTTTTTTTTCAAGAGTCGAAAAAAAGCCAAGAAATGGAACTTCCGAACCCGAGTCAGAATCGAAAAGCAGTCAAAACAAAGCGAGATACATCGTAGCCCCTCCAACACTGGAGTCAAGATTAAGGGCTTTGCTTTCTTTCTTTTTTTCGATTTTATTCGTTTTTTCGAAAATCATACCCAGCTCTAACTTGACACTAAATTCGAGACAAAAAATCTCACACTAGTTTCAAGTTATTCTTTTTAGAGAGTCGAAAAAAAGTCAAGAAAAGAATCTTCAAAACTCGAGTCAGAATCGAAAAAAAACGTCAAGACTGAGCGAAATAGTGTTATGATCGAGGTCCGGACACTTCGTATCCCTTGAGACATTTGCCTATTAAGCAGGTACTCGTTGGGGCTCACGTGTGTTGCTTGCTTAGAGATAGAAGAAGAGCAGCTTTATTGTTGCAGCGCTACGGGCTTCAGGAGTCGCCCAGGTGGGCGACAGGATATTCTGTGATGTACGTTGACTGACCTGACCAGTGACGCACGGAGGGTGCATCGTGTAAGGCAGCGATAAAGCCGTAGGATGGCTCGCTGTCATATCGATGTAGGTATACAATGGAGTGTCCCCGGCGGGGGAGGCCATTGTCTGGGTCATGGAAACCCCGTATCGGCTGTAATGGTCGATGCGGGTGCTCTCTGGCCCTACCTGGGGTTAGTCAATCCCACCAAAGAACGAAAGAAACAAGTCAAACCATATCCTGTTCACACACCGTGCATGAGTCTTGCCCACCACGTTCATGTCAGTTGCCCATAACGTGCATGTCAGTTAATCCCACGTCGCATTCGCTGAGCAATACCAACACTCAACTCTCGTGGCGTCTGGCCACCCCGTGGCCTGAGAGGATTTAGGAGCGAGGTACGGAGGAAATCCCCATGAGGACTCTCTCAACGAACGACAACAGCTGGCTATCGAGGTGAGACCGGGCCGATAGCGGCACACAGGAGGAGGCAGCTGTAACATGATGAACCCAGGGAGATGACAGAGAGAGGGGGAGATTGGAGCGCAAGGTCATGAGCTCTGGCGGGGACACGAGAGATCCGTACCCAGGGAATTTGTTCGGCCCCGAGCACCTGGGCCCGAGTTTTCTCCCGGGCGGAACGAGGGCCCGAATAACTGGGCCCGAGAGTCCTCCTGGGCGGAATGAGGCCCAAACATCGGGGCCCGAGTTTTCCTTGGGTGGGATCAGTGTCTCTGCCCGAGCTTTTCCGGGATGGAATCTGATGGGTGGCCAAGTGTCGAGCCCCGAGTTCTGTCCGGGATGATGGAGTCTGATGGGTACCAGCGGCGAGGGATACACGTAAAAACTACGATAGAGTACATATACTTCGTATTCGGGTAGCACTACTGCTGTTTATAGCAGTAACCATGCATAACGTATCAGGAAACAGTAGTCACGACAGGTAGCCACCATCGCATACTCGCGATAAGGCAGCACCAAAAAAAAAGAAGGCCACGAATCTCTCCGTCCTGACCCTCGATTTGTTTTTTGTTCCCGCGCACGCCTTGACGATTGTTTGCAGCCGGCCTTCGCCTCAGGTGTAACTCTCGTTTTTTTGCGGCCGTTCTCCGCCTCAGGCGTCACTCTCGATTTTGTTTGTTTTCGGCCCCGCACATCTCGTCTGTGTTTTTTTGGTGCGGTCGGTTTTTTTTCTTGCTGTGCGGTACTCCTCGAGGAAAAAAATGGGGGGGGTCGGCTGTATTCATTTAGACTACCATGGCAATACGTATGCGTACAACTCTAATAATCAGCCCAACCTGAGCGACAGCAGTATTTTCGTGGTCACATGTCACATGTAACTGCTGTTTGTTGAAGTATACCTCGCTGCTGGTATCGAAACAGGGAGTACTTTTGAATATCGTTGCGGGGGGAGCGCTTTCCGTAACCTACCATGCCCCGAGCACTGAGTAATAGCTGCCTGGAGCAAAGGCGCCTCAACTTGAAAATTACACAGAAAAGCCGCATCCCCGTCTACAATACCATCAGTAGTCTATACACTACCTGGTACGCAGTTTCACACGATGCTCAAAAAGATGAGAAGATGGTATACCAGGGTATATTATACGACGAGTTGCATTACCTTACGTACACGACTAATAATATGAATATCAACGATAGTACATGTAAGGTGGACAAAAGATAGGAAACCATACTCCTACTACTACTGCTCTACTCTGTACCTGGAGTTTTTATTTTATTTTTTCTACCCCGAACAGGGTGAGCTCTTGATACACGGTTAAGCATACAGGGGGGGTGGCTCGCAGTATGTATGCTTTTGACAACATCAATAAAGGGCGTTTATGGGCTATATATAATACTACACACTCCCGTAAAACTGTACCAGGTACCTGGTAGGCCGTATGGCAAAATCCTTAGGGACCATTTCGTACATCTCTCTTCCCATCTTTTCGAGTCATGATAACGCGTTGAAAAGCGACATATCAGGATGTACCACACACACCGTATGCACACGAGTACCAGGTATCTGGGATTCATACGGGGCATACTACGGTGATGAAGCTCGGTAGAAATGACGAGTTTTAGTCGAAGGCCACATATCATACGTGGAGGATGTATCCACAGTATACCAGGTATACAGTATTCATACCACTATCAATATGACCGTTCATGGGACTGAAGGTCGCACGGCAAAAGCTCTCTAGATCCTTGGGTCCATCGCTCCTCTTTCTTTCACAAGCGTGGAGACGTTTAACTTTGGCCCCACACATCCCTACACACGTACGGGATGAGTGTCCCCTACTACCGGAGCAAAGTAACGTTGTTGGGAAGCTGTTCAGCTGTGCAGTGTACGGCATGTTACTATTCGGGGGTAGATGAAAGCTATGTTGAAACAACTGAGGGCACACAACGAGAGTCATAGCGGGTTGTTATGGTCTCCAAGTACCCGATACGCTGGAATTCCACTTGTTTCACCCGTTCGGGTCTTCACACCCGGTGATAACGGAAACTAACAAGGTCGAGCCTTACGCCGTTTGGGCGTAAATAACCACCCTTTAGAACGATGAACCCCTGGACAACAACGTGCATTGTCGGCTGGCAAACATGGAACTTACTAGAAATCCACGTATGTTGTGATGACTGTGGTGTAGTTTGTGACCACAGGAAAAATCTCTCTCTAGGATCAAATAAAGGGCACGGACACGGGTTGTGCTGGATGTCGACGGGTAGAAAGAATGGTGTAAGATGAAGAACACATACGCAATACGTGCAGAGTACGGGTCGAACACATACGGCCGCATTACCTTGTTCATCCCGACTGCTGTAAAGTATGTATATTAACTTTATTCAGCATACCGAGCTGGTATCACATCACACTGGATACGGCAGGCACGACGCACGCATTCCGTCCAAGAGCAGAGAGATATAGCAGTGCGACACCAACGAATAAATAAAACCTACCAGGTATCAACCTAGTGGCACCGGGCATATTAGTACAGGTAGTTACAAACCACCCGGCACTAGATTATCGACTACCAGGATGTCGACACAGCAGTTTGTGTCACAGAATCGGGGATCACACACATAAATAGTTGCAATCCCGTGATCACAGCGCCCGAATACTGGGGGATGCGTGAACAGGTACTTGATAGTATCATGCACGAATATTTGAAAACCGTGAAAACAGGCGTTTGTTTTACATTCGTACTGAAAGGACCTCGGAGCGCTGGCCTCTATCCGGAGCGCTTTGCCTGTAGCAAGGGTGTCTGCTCTTCCAGAGCAAATACATGCATCCTAAGCAGTGGATACGAGATACACAATGCAAATCAAACTGAGGAGAGAAAACCTGGTAGTTTCCGATAGGAAAACAAAGCCCCTCCCCAGCGCGCATACTCACGCGCCGTCTTAGTCGCTGACGCAGTGAACGGAGAATCAAACGAGCTTGACTTTGTTCAAGTATTTGACATGGTTCCCAATGACGATTGGGCATCTTCACCGTTTGAGTACTGCACTGCTGTACATGCACATAAGGTTGACCCTAATTTTCAAGTGCTTCGTCCCCGCATGGGGAGGGCAGTTCTATGAAGGCGAGGCCACATATGCCCAATGCCCAAACTAAAGGTTCCCTTCATTTGCGAACGCGATCGTGAAGTGGTTGGGCGTACCACGCACCTGTTGTGTCGTCCGTCTCCAAGCATCGAGCGATCCGCCTGATCGGAAAAGAACGGTTGTAGGAATTCTAGATTGCATGACTAATGCTGGAAAACATGATGTAGGCATGGTGTAACCGAGCAGGATACCTTCCTATTTGACTCTCCAAGATTAGTGGCCCAGTGTTGGAAACACGAAGCGAAAGGTGGGATTGGGATGCCAATAAGCAGTAGGTAGTTTCCGTGCTGGGGGGGTGTTTGTCACCACCTTTCTACAACTACTTTCACGAAAACCGTTATACAAGGGTTACGATCTTGAAGTGGTGGTGGATGAATGACGTTTGAGGACTCATGAATTAGTTTTAGAACGAAAGGGTCTCACCAGTGGACACTGTTCGGGCTGGGGGTGTCGCGTGAAGGTGGCGTGAACGTCAGTGCCTTCAAACGACTTAGTTACTCGGAGTCATGTCAGTACCTTCAAACGTGGCGTGAACGTCAGTGCCTTAAACGACTTACTTACTCGGAGGCGCGTCAGTGCCTTCAAACGACTTACTTACTCGGAGGCACGTCAGTGAAGGTGGCGTGAACGTCAGTGCCCTCAAACGACTTACTTACTCGGAGTCATGTCAGTACCTTCAAACGTGGCGTGAACGTCAGTGCCTTCAAACGACTTACTTACTCGGAGGCGCGTCAGTGCCTTCAAACGACTTACTTACTCGGAGTCACGTCAGTACCTTCTAACGTGGCGTGAATGTCAGGGCCCTCAACCGATCTGCTTACTCGGAGTCACGTCAGTACTTGAGGGGGTGGCGTGAACTTCTGAACCTTCAAACGACTTACTTTCTTGGAGTCAAACGTCAGTATCTTCAAAAGACCACACTAGGGGTGCACCAAACGTTCCCGAGCGAAGTTTCACACAGAGCTTGCAAAGATGAGTTTCGACGAAATCCTCGATTGCACAGCTGGTGTTGGGGGATTGGCAGCCAAACTCAAGGTCTTCCATGAGCGGCCGAACCACATGAGGCTCGAATGTGAATTCGTCCAATTTCTTGGCGGAGAGGCAGCAGATGTTCTGGAGGCTGAGAGGGATACTCAAGAGACGGCACGGGAAAAAGAGCCCCAGAAGAGCGCGGGACGACGCGGCAACTCAGAGGAGTTCCTCGGGAGAGCAGAAGCTGGGGGTCAACAGGGTCTTGATCAAGGAGGCGGCCAGCAAACGCGGAAGGGAACGCATCCACGCGAATCGGGCGCACGAGCATTGGACCGGGGGGTAGCGAATCACTTCCGTCGAGCAGCCCGGTCTGAGCTATCAAGCGTCTATGAGAGGACGCCGGATCAGGGGTCGGGTAGGTTTGTGTGTACCCCGTTACATAAGCGGCAAAGGATGCTAAAGCATTGTACCATTTTCAAGTTAGATGCACGGAGCCGCAGTTCCAGTCGTGACCGCCGTAGCTGCCACCACCGCCGTAGCAGGAGTGCCACGCAGGAGCGCAACCGCAGTAGCAGCAACCGAGCACGGCAACGGGAACCGGCAGGACGGGGGGGCAATCAGGTCCACCACCTCCGCCGCCGCGGAGGGAGCGCAAACGGCCGGCCCAGCAGGAGAAGGAGGAAGAGGTGGAACAGCGTCAGGCGCAGCAACTGTGTCATCATCAGCAGCAGCAGCAACTGCAGCCGCCGCAGAAGCCGAAACAGCAGCAGCGACCGTCAGAAGGAAAAGCGGAAGGCGTAGGAGCCTCGTCACGAGCATCGGGGATGTCCGTACGTGGCCGAAGCTCGTTAATCGTCGAATGGATAAGGAAGGACGCGGCAGCCGGTTCGTCGGGGATATGGAGGAGGAGTTGCCCACGCTGTTACCGGGTAGTGGCCGGGATACCCGCTGTGCACCGACGATAGTTATGCGTCGGGCAGGGGGGGTGTTGCAGCGCTACGGGCTTCAGGAGTCGCCCAGGTGGGCGACAGGGTATTCTGTGATGTACGTTGACTGACCTGACCAGTGACGCACGGAGGGTGCATCGTGTAAGGCAGCGATAAAGCCGTAGGATGGCTCGCTGTCATATCGATGTAGGTATACAATGGAGTGTCCCCGGCGGGGGAGGCCATTGTCTGGGTCATGGAAACCCCGTATCGGCTGTAATGGTCGATGCGGGTGCTCTCTGGCCCTACCTGGGGTTAGTCAATCCCACCAAAGAACGAAAGAAACAAGTCAAACCATATCCTGTTCACACACCGTGCATGAGTCTTGCCCACCACGTTCATGTCAGTTGCCCATAACGTGCATGTCAGTTAATCCCACGTCGCATTCGCTGAGCAATACCAACACTCAACTCTCGTGGCGTCTGGCCACCCCGTGGCCTGAGAGGATTTAGGAGCGAGGTACGGAGGAAATCCCCATGAGGACTCTCTCAACGAACGACAACAGCTGGCTATCGAGGTGAGACCGGGCCGATAGCGGCACACAGGAGGAGGCAGCTGTAACATTATTCCTTTCGTGCGCGTGGAGACTGAAACCACGCTCGTGCCTTTCTGGGAAAACCCCTGGGTTTTTATCTAAGATACGCCTCCCAAGTACTACAAACACGATTCCGATACCTGAACCCACGTAATTACCGGTTTTTCAGCCTCATTCAGAGCAGTACCATGACACTAGCCCACTCTGACGAGCCGTATATGCAGAATTATGGAGAAATAATGGAAATCCCGATTCCGCGAGCTAGAACATGAGTCGAAGATGCGGCTCCTCGAAACCCACTCCCACACCTCTGAACCGCAAGGTTACGACGCCGACAAAGTACGCCAAAAGAGAAAGGAGTAACGGAAGGCCTAGCCGTAAGGGACAGCAAGAAATCGTTAGCCAAAGCCACCGATCGCCATGCCACCCGTGAGCGAGTAGGGCGAGAAAGTCTACACGGAAAAGCGAAAGGGTAGCACAAAAAGCAGTACCATAACAATAGCCCCGGCCACACTGAATTCAAGATCAAACTTGTGGAATCCGGCATGCTTTGTCCTGCGCCATTTAGGGTCGTTATGAACCAGATGTCCTTTTCGCGTGTTTGGAGGAAATTTCCCGGATCTCTGCCTTTTTTTTCGCGTTTTGAGATTTTTTTCAGTCCCGGTAAAATACCCCAAATGATTTTCCCGTATCGCGAAAAAGTCCCGCATCGTCGCAGAACATCGGGAAGGCGCACGGTGTCAGCCTTGTTACCACTCGGCATTGTACAGGATAGATCAGGGTCATTCCTAGGGTCATTCTCAGGCCTTGGCTGGTCGCAGAAAGCGCCGTGCATAGCGAGAGCTCTATTCGTCCAGTCGACAGAGACGACTCACCGACATAGCCGAGATCAACACAAAATCGCCACCTATTTTCATGTCGTGGGGGACTGTGTCGCGCCAGAAGTTGATTTAATCTGCGCTCATCAGGTACGGCGAGGTACGGTCGCCCCTCAAGGAGTCGGGGCACCTTTAGCAGTACGATCCAGCGGACGGCCTGCGCGCGTGCCACTGGTTTCGACCATACGATCAGATGGGCGAGTGTTCCAACCTCATGAAACATGATACCAGGCGATAACAGGACCCACCGCATTATTTTCGCGTTTCCGTGAGTTTTCCGCAAAACGAAGAAAAAATCCAGTTATTAACGACCCTTTGCTCTTGGCATGTGCAATTCGCCAATTGCGCCAAGTCGTGGGCATCCTGTCTGCTTCACACTTTGTTCTATTTTACTGCCTTGAGCGAGCGTAGCGGGCGGCGAATAGCCGCGCGCGAAGCGGAGCGCCTTGTATCGGATACTCTTATGTACGTCGAAAAAACGAAGAGAACGCAAAAAAATAACCTCCAAGTGCCTACAAGAAGCATTGTCTACAGCGGGTACGTACTACTCAGTACCATGGTGGTGGCAAGAGCTGGAGTGGGCGGCGGAAGTGGGCAAAAAAACGCACTGTTTTGCCACCACTAACAACGCTGAGGGGGCGCGCAACCATACTGCAGCGAAATCAATGATCACGACTCGATACGAGTCATTACTCGCTGCAGGGTGGAATAAAGGAGTTAAAAAGCCTCATGCGCGCGAGGGGGGGGGAAGAAAATGCCATCACCTCATCTCCCCATTGTTGATATTTGTTGATGCCGTGGTTGTGGCGACGCCACCATATGCATCATGCAGTCATGGTGCCCTGAATGAGGACACTCCCCAGATCGCGAGGACATCCGTGATATCCTCACTCCAAACAAAAACCTCCGTCCCCGCTTGGAACGAAAAATCGTCCCCTTAAACCGCCTCGGACCTCAAATATAAAAGATCATGTCGTTGGGAGCTGTGAACGGGGAAATCGAATGCCAAAGTGGCACGTATTCAAACCGTTCCACAACGTAACATCGTCGGACACTCGTACGAACCACCAGCAGCGTAACGAGATACGCCACACAGCTGCCTTATCAGTTAGAAAGTACCTGCAGGCAATCACGCGTTTTGAATACGGATGAAAAACCAATCGTCTGAGTATAGACACCCCAGCCAGAGTGCGTCAGAACGCTAACACCAAGAAACATGATACACAAAAGCGGGCGCATCTCTCTAGCCTTGGGGGTCGCTGTCGAACTTTATTCACCGTACACTCATCTAGGCATTAATGCTTAGGGTCGTTTCTAACGACAGAATGAAATAGCAAAAAACTTGCTATTTTGGCAAGTCATACTTTCCATAAAGTTGCCAAAACCTTCTATCGGGAAACACTGCATATGTGGCAATATTTGGCGAGTATTCACAACATAACACCCTCAGATTTTTCGTCAAACCCCTCACAGCAGCAGCTGCAGGTAGCCGACGGCACGCCGACGCGCTCTATGGATTAAATGCTGCCGCAGAAAGGACCCCAGGCGCAGCCAACGTACTTCAGAGGTCAGCAGTTATTCCAACCAGGCCAAAATCCTCTGGGAAAAGCTGGGACGGCTGGGAAAAGCTGGAACGGCTGCTGTTTGTGATCCTGTGTTTTAGTCCCCGCACGAAACGGTACCCAGGTCCCCTCCCCCACGGCTCACGGCCAGTGTCGCCAGTCCTATCATCGCTGTGATCAATGCCACCTGGTATCCTTCGTATCTCCCTCTATTCCACAAGTTAGAGCGAGTCTAGCGTGGGGCGTCGTGGGGTGGTCTGGTTTGTACAACCTTGCGTAAACTTTATTGGGCTAGAATAGCAAATAAATAGCAAATATCACTTTCCATAAACTTGCCAACGAAGCAGAACGGAAATATCCCAAAAAAACATCGGCAAGTTTTTTGCTATTTTGGCAAGTCCACATTTCCATAAACTTGCTATTTTGGCAAATAATTTGCCAAATATGTGTCGCTAGAAATGCCCCTTACTCGGAACGGATGCGTTCCTTCTTAGTCTTGGCGTGACATATAGAAACACACATCAGGAATTTCCCGAATGCCCGCCCTGGGTCAAGGGCGCAATACGGCGACCCGACAAATCACCACCCTTTGGACATACGCAGCAATTGTCATTTGTCCGCCCCCAGCAAACGCATCTACGCGTCCGGAACGAACCCCGCCGGCGGAGGAGGGTCTGGCACCGATCGCATCCAAGGATGATCGAGAACCGTTTGGAGGCCAATACGCAGAGAGGGATTTTTGTGCAACATCCCCTTCAAAAGTGAGGCAAGCTCGGGGGAAATCGCCTCCCCAACGTCAATCTCCTCTCCTTTGATCTTGTCGAACAGCTTTTCCAGCGAGTCGTCGTGGAACGGCAGCCAGCCGAATATCCAGCAATAGAGGGTGCACGCCGCGGCCCAGGCGTCCGCTGCGCGCCCGGAGTACGGTGCGCCATCCCCTCTGACGGTCTCCGGGGAATGGAACGTGTAGGTCCCGACTGAGTTGGTTAGACCTTCCTCGTCTTCTCCTGCATCCACGCTTCTGCCCCCACCTGCGTCCGTCTCCGAGTTTTCGGCGCTTACAGGTCGTGGGGTGATTTTGACGAATTGGGCGCATCCGAAGTCGCAGATTCGAAGGGTTCCGTTCTCGAAGATGAGGAGATTGTCCGGCTGTTTTGTTTTTTCGGAGATGGAGAGCGTGAGAGAGAACGGAGACAGCGAGGTGAAAAGAGGGCGAGGAGAAGTTAGTAAACGCGGGGCACGGCCACCGATTGCTAATGCAGAACACTAGTGTCGCCTCTTATGTCGTGGCGGTAAAAGGGTGCCTACTCTACGGGTCGCATGCTCCCCCGGCACCAAGACACCACATGCGCTATGATAGCAGGAGTTTACGAAAAAGCGTAAGGACCTAGAAAACGTCGCTGCTTGAATCTGGATAAAATCACATCCAAGGGGCAGGCTTGAGGCCTTGGTCTTGTATGGTATGCCATGGACACAGACCCCACTCGCACGAAAAGCCAAAAACAAGGGCTACACCTGTGGGGTTCAACGCGTTTGCGAGCGCTTCACAGTAACGAACGACTAGTCTATACCACGGGAAAAACGTCGTGAACCGACAGAGCATCAGTGTATAAAGCTCCCTCCCCAGGCTACGGTGTATTATCTGTTCTTATCCCACGATATAACGGCAAGACAATTTCAGGCTGGGGCTTTCCCCAACAGCTCTACTTCCATGATGAATACCTTTATGTCGCGGTGCACAATCCCTCTCCCGTGGATGTACAGCAGCCCCTGTACCAGATCGCGGAACAGCGGCTTTGCCTCGTCCTCCGAGTAGGTGCTCGCCACCCCCCGCCCCCCGCTGGCGCGTGCGTCAGCACCCACAGCGCCCCCGCCGGCGTTTGGGCGCTTGAATAACCCTGCCTCGTCGTCATACGTCAGCGTAGCCCCCCCCTCCATGTACTCCTGCACCATACACACGCGCCCTTCGCTGACACCTCCAGGGTCTTCCCACTCTTCTCGCTCCTCCAAGACCTCGAAGAGGAGCACCACGCTGCGGTGGTAGAGGTTGCGCATTACTTCGATTTCTTGGCGCATCTTCGAACAACACAAAACAAACGACGTGTGCGATAAAGCGACCGTGGTGACGAAAAGGAAGGGGTGGTAAGGAAGGGAACGGTGTTTATACAGGGGAAGGAGGTTTTCGGAGCGACGGGCTACATACAGTCCATGCGACGAGCCGCAGACCCCTGTCGATAAGTCAAGCAGGGATCCCCACTCTCGATCGCCTGTTGTCGCCAACGTGAGGGCCTCATCGTGGTTGGCTTGCCAGGCGCAACATTAGCAAGCGTGTGCCAAGCAAGTGCAAAGCAACCGCGAGCAGGGGACATCAGTTTGTTCCTAATTCCAGCGGTACACCACACACAACAGCATACAGAGTAGGTTGGGCTGCTGTTTTCTCGGAGGCACTGCTACCTCGGAGCCTACCGCATCCAGTTGCCCGTCACTCAAGGCTACACACGTGGCATTTATTTTGATGTTCGCAGAACAGCTTATTTCGTGCTATGTATTTGTCGGTTTACATGCATACGAAGTATATAGTTAGTGCATCTAAAGTGTTGAGCTACACGAATCTCGCTTCGTCCGCAAAGTGACCGGAAAAAATGCCTTTCGTGCATATATGACACTCCTGGAACAAAAATACACAGACACTATTAATTCTCTCGTGCGCACGTGGCAGCGCACCTTATCTTCCGCAGTAACCTTCCGCATGCCTCCTGATGGAACGTTGACGTACTCGCTGAGCCGTCGCAGGCGGGGCTTGCTCATGATTTTCATTGCGAATCGCCGCCAAGGAGTCTTCACGCCGTCGCCTATCCGCCGCTCGCATAGCTGCACTTTTCCGTATGCGCCGCGCCCTAGCTCGTGCAGAAGGACGTAATCGTTGACGGTTTGCTGGCCTTGCTCGTTCCGCCCGAAGCGCACGACGTCAGAGAACACGCAATCCCAGTGTTGCTCCTCCCCCTTCTCCGGCTGGGCAGGCTTGGAGAGCCCGGGAGACTGGAACAAGGGAAACCGAGACGATGATTCGTGCAATTGGAGGTTAACCCTTCTGGTACTGCACCCACGTTTCGGGGACAGCCTATTAATACATCAAATTTGAGTGCGCTCATTTTTGAAACGATATATAGGAAAGGCGTTTCCTGGCACTGGATGGTTGTGCATGGTCTCCGCGGAAGTTGGTCAAGTATGCCGAAGCCTCTGCTGCTGCCCCCGAGCGGCCAGTGTATGCCAACCGAGCTACGTACGGAAAGGCGGCAATTAATGCTGGGTTGGTGATCAGGCGCTTGCTCGAGACCACGCGAACGGAGTCATCGACCAAGAAAATACACCTGTTAGTGCTCTCCGCTTGCATATGTACCGGGTACCTGGTGTACATTACAGTAGCAACACTGCCAGTACTCCCAGCATTTCAGTAGCAATACCTTAAAGCAAGCCATGCCCTATTAATAGTGCTCTGTGTTGTTGTGCCGCTCTGTTGTTGCAATCACCTTGGGTGCGGTCGTCCTTCTCCGGGAGAGATATGCCACGTACTGCATGTATCACTCAAAAACAAGAATGCTGGAGACTACTGTATCTCAGCAGGCTAGTGGCTAGAGGGCACTACTTGAAGCTATTCAGGGTACAGGAAGACGTTGTGTCTCGCTGCTATATAAACAATGCATATACGTCGGGAATAACATCCGTATAGTTCAGTCACTCTGGCGTTGAAATAGTAGCTGGGACATTTACGAGAAGCTGCTGCCTGCGCTCGTACGCATGATATGATGCCCGTGTTCCTTCGACCTCCGTTCATGCTCCTTTGCCCAAACTGCCCCTGCTTCGCTCGTGCCTTGCATTTCATGCAAACCTTCTTGCGTTGAATAAGGTACACTTTCCGCTTGTACTCGTACGTACATACTAGAGTTGTATCCCGGCGAGTACCCGTCACAAAGGGGTACTCGGATAATTCTGAAAGTGAAACCCGAACCCGTCGTGGGTAACTCGGGTTTTCAGACGGGATGAAGCGGGTTCAACGAGTACTCGGGAAACCCGGGTACTCGGACAACCCGTTTTCGTTTACGGTCATCGAGGGCCCTTACAAATGGACGACAGTGCATACTACGATTTGATGTCGAAACCAGAACTATAACCATCACACAACAACCAAGTATTAGAAAAAAAAAAACTACCGTAGTAGAAACAAATGCAATCGGTTTGCCTAATGGTGTTTGTGTGCACGTTGGAGTTGTACATACTGCCTGATATATACGTACTCGTACTCGTACTCGTACCTGTTTTTTCAGGATTCTTTACGGTGCGGTTTTTCCCATCGGTTCGGTGCGGTTAAACCGGCCCCGCACCGTAGGTTTTACGAAATAGGAAAACCGCACCGAACCGCACCGTAGGATTTCAAATATAACCGAACCGCACCGTAGGGTTCCCGACATCTGAAAACCGCACCGAACCGCATCGTAGCATTTACGATATTTTAAAACCGCACCGTAGGATATATCACAGAATCGAACCGCGCCGCAGGATTCACAATATCTGAAAACCGCACCGAACCGCACCGTAAGATTCCTGATTTCTAAAAACCGCACCGAACCGCACCGTTGGAATGCCATCGAAACCGCACCGCACCGTGTGCGTCAAGGTACGGTGCCAAAAACCGTTAGATCGGTTATTTAACGGTGCGGTCAACTTGAAACCGTAGAAAAACCGCCGTTACATCGGCCGCGGAACGGTGCAATAGGGTCACGGTTTCTCACGGCTCATGACGGTTTCTGCACGATTTCGTGTCAAAAATATTCCCGCTGGCTTGGTTGATCTTATGGTATTTCATATTTTGAATACTTTTTGTGGTTTAAAAACAGAAAAAGGATACATTGTTTGTATTTACGTACCAGGTATATATTTCTGATATATACTCCGAGTCTCCGGAGGTACACCCGCTGGAAAATATGAAAATAGGAAAACTATGAAAATATTAGAAAAAAGGATATCTGTAAAATTGAACATTTTATCAGAAACATTGCATAAAAAAATTGATTGGCGGAAAGCGCGAAAGCGTGAGTTAGCAGCTGCATTCGATGAAAATCAACGAGCAGTGGGAATGCTGAACCCTATGCGCGACAAAAAATAAAGGCACGTAACGGGGGGGAGAAGGCACGACACCTGTGACCACGGCTTGTCCAGAAGATCGCTGAGGGTAAAACCTTTTACGAGTTAGGCTGGAAAGTAAAAGTGATGACTAAAAAAAAAAAAAAAAGAGTGTCTGCGCATCACATTTTTGCGTATCAAGGATTTCCGTCGGAAAGGTAGTCAAAGTCGAAAGCCTTCCGGCATGCATAATCGGAGGCGAAAACATTATTATCATGTCTAAAACATAAACACTTGCAGCAGCGGCAGCACTTTTGCAGCACCCAACGAGCAGAACAGAGGTCGTGCAAGCATCAGTACCTACCTGCAGCACAGCAGCCACTTCCTGATCCCCCGGTTTCTTACGAGGGCCCCCCATGGTGATTCCCTACCCATATGTGCTCGCGCCGTCAGCAGACAAGCCGTGTGGCAGCCACATGCACTGCCTCGGACATCGTGCGCTTGCCAACCGGTCGTAGAAACTTCATCGGAACTTCATCCCAACGCGTCGAGCTCCTCCTATGTTCCTCTTCGACCCTGGGTATCCCATATTTCGTTTATTTGGCACCCATTTCGTTTTTTTTCAAGTCCTCTGGAACTTAAAAAAAACGAAATGTGAAAACGGAGGTATCGGGATCTCTACTTCTAATTTTTACAATTTGACCAATAAAACTCACGTACGCTTTAGTTCTGTTTTTCGTTTTTTCATTTTGTTTTTTTTTCGTTCATTTTGCCCTCGATAAGACCGACCCTTAACATTCCAATATTTGGAAAAAAAAAACAGAAAAATATGGAAGATTGAAAAATTGCGCGAAAAAAATGTCGAAAATTTTGGAAAAAAAAGCTCTCCGATAAGAATGACCCTTAGGCCGTTTCCTATGCGGTTCGATTTTTGCGCTTCAGATTTTGGCCCGATCGCCTTTTCAGATGTGAAGTTGGCAAATCGAAACAGCCTTCCTATGCGGAAAAATCAGATTTATTGTGTGTGTAGAGATTTGAGCAAACGCCGAGACCAACTGCTGTTTTTGTGGTTTGGCGCCGCGAAGAGACGCGCTGGGTGCGCTGCACTGTGCGTAGGACCCAAGCGTCCGAGCCAAGGCTGACCATCTCTGGTCTGGCGGCGAAGAGACGTGGCGAATGCGCTAAAGCCACCTGTCTTGGTATTTTGGGTTCCATGTTTTGACTGACTGCTGCTGCTGCTGTACAGCAGTGTACGTACAAGTACTCGTACGTATCCACGGAGAGGTGCGTGCCGAGTGCGCTTCTCTTGGTCTCTAGGCCCGAGCCCGCGCCAGGCGACTGACGTCTGGCCACGGAGGGTCGCGCCGCCCGCCGCCCGAGCGTCGGGCGCGAAGCGACGCCGCTATACAGCTGTGTAACCTTCCAACTCATCGATCGTTCTGCTGCTGTTTGCTGTCACGGATAACATCTTGAATTTAGAGAGCATCCCATTTTTCGATTTGAAAATCTGATCACCCAGGTCGTCGGATTTTGGCCCAAAATCCGACGACTTGGGTCATCGGATTCTCAAATCGAAAAAAATCCGGTCAGATTTTGCATATTTCGACTGCATAAGCAGGGTCATTCGTTTTTGAAATCGAAAAATACAAATCTGAAGCTCGAAATCGAATCGCATAGGAAACAGCCTTAGAAGGTTTTGGCAACTTTATGGAAAGTATGTCTTGCCAAAATAGCAAGTTTTTCGCTACTGCATTCTGTCGTTAGAAACGACCCTCATGCTACGAGTCCGTTTCCGCGTGCCACGTTTTTACAGCAGTTAGCTATAAACGCTTGCCGCTGTCTTCATTACGCGCGAGTTGTCGCAGCGAACCCAGCCGCCGAAAAGGGTGTGAGGCTGCACTGTGTGTGTGTGTTCTTCACATTACACTGTTCTTTCTACCCGTCGACATCCAGCACAACCAGTGTCCGTGCCGATTCTTCAATCCTAGAAGAGATACAAGTCATGTGGTCACAAAGCTACGCCACAGAGCTACTACGTTGCCACGTGTGCAGTATGCACTGCAGTGGGCAATGCAAAGCCATGTCATCATACCTGGTACTAGATACGACAGGCACGACATACGCAATCTATGAAATAGTGAAACGAAAAGAAACAATCAAAGGGAAAACAAAAACAAGGTGGACACATCGAAAGAGAAAAAGAAAAAAAATGAAAGCAAAATCTAGGAGAAACAATCTGTCGTGCCCCCCCCCCGCAGGCGAGGTGGCCAACACTTGAAAAAGAACGAGCTGGAAAAAAGAAAGAAAAAACACTGCGCTGCTCTAGACTGCTCCTTGTACACGCCTGCTGTACCCATGTACCGGTCTTTCAACTGCTTGCTGCTGCTGTCGCAGTCGATAATCGTAATTCAGCAGTATGTAGCGAATCTCGCCGCAAACAAGTGGCAAGACTATTAATATCATCACATCTTGACTGCGGACAAAGCTGTAACAGCCCCGCATAACTATGTAGTCTGTGCAATACAATGCCACTTTGCACCCATCAACCTTCGAGTCGTGTAACCATACTTCGCGCTTAAGAAGGGTTGCTCTGGTGCTGAGGATAAGGGTCTGCCCGCCGCGGCGCGTTTGTTAGCGATTTACGTGTATTGCTTTCACCTCGTTCGTAGAAACCGGGTCGCTAGGGGTCATGGTGGCACTTGCTGTTCCAGGAAGAGCAGTGCAGATGCTGCGGGGTAGGGGTGGTGGAGCCCCCAGACCATCATCGGCGTCATTGCCTGTGCTATTCTGGGGAAGACTCATGTCTCTGGCAGCCCCCTCTAGCCGGAAAAAAGCGTATCCTAACACCCAACACAAAAATATGTTAGCGCGTTGTAAAGAAGTTGGAAGGCCTTAACCTATCGGAGAATAGGGGTAGGCCACAACGCACGAAACCAGAAACAGGGACGTGCTACGTAAGGACTTTGCAATCTGCGAGGAGGGAAACACAAAGGGTCGCTCCCCGCAGCGATATGGTGTGACGTAGCGTCATAACTCAGATCCCGGGTCGCACAGCTGGCTCTTCTACCCACTCCTCACAGCGGGGTTCGTGTGCCTCGCTTTTTTACTTTTTTTATCGCAAGCGGCAAGCGAGAAGCGACTGCATCATTAATCATGAAACGGCCAAAATAGTATACCGTTTCATCACCGTTGAGCTTGCTTTTCGCATCTCGCTTTTCGCTTCCCGCTTCCGAAACCGAACTAAAAGAGTACAGCTGTGAGTTCAACCGACTGCCGATCGGCAGATCGATCGATACTCAACTTTGCAAGCTGCTGCGTGTCCCAGTAGCGTGTCCCGATTTCCCGATTTCCTTGCTCGATCCTCTGCCTCGTTCCTCGTTACATTTCGTTAAAAACTAAAATTTCATAAGTTTCATAAATCCAAATCAAAAGTACGATTGCTGCTGCTGTGCTGCTGACCTGCGTGCAATGCACGGCCCACTAGGACACACGACAACCAGAACACCAGACAGCGCGGACCACCACAGCTATTTTTTAGTCTTACCTACTCTCAGACAGAGCGCGTGCAACAGCAGCAAGTACTTCAAGAAAATCTTCAAAAACGTTTTTTCCGTCGGTCAAGAGTAAAGCTCTGCTGAGGTTGTGGTCGGTGGGTGTGATCTTGGTCTTTGTAGTTCAGTTCGAGTTAGCCATTGGTTACTTTTTTGTGGGCTTGTTATGTTGCTCGTCAACCACGCTTGCCGTAGCTCCCCAGCATCAGCAGCATTCCTTAGACGCTCTCGCTCTTTCCTCGCCCGGCAAGCCATCAATAATAATAGCAAACCTACTGCAGCAGCAGCAGCAGTAGCATCCTCGCCGTGTTCCAAGATGGCCACTTCTTCTCAGCCGGTGGCCCTTCTGCTCGGAGACCGGTTTCCTGACTTCGAGGCCGAGACTACGCAGGTGATACGAGTACTCATTGGGGAGAGCTGCGCTGTCGCTATTAATAGTTGCATACCGCTACTGCTATAGTTGCATACCGGGTCGCTGGTAGTTTGGAACAAGCCTGGCGAGGGCATAGCGATAAGAGGCCATACATAGCCGATGGATACGCTCGAGTACCAGTCAGTACATAGAGGGATCCATGATAGATACCGGTATGCAAAAGCCCCAAGTTTTCCCGCGCTTCGGACACTGACTATACCGGCACGGCCGTCAAGCCAGATCACAGCAGCCAACACCCCAAACCAATCTGCCTCTACTCTCTCTCAAGACTTCTACTCATGATGGGTGTCGCCCAGGATCGGGGAGGATGGAGCGCACGGCCCCTGGTCAAGTTTTGCACAACAGTAGCAGTAGCAGTAGCACAGCAGTGCTTCCAGGATGTTGGGGACATGGGCTGATTCGTTTTACTCTGGAGGCATGAGCGCGGCGACACGGCGACGGCTCCGGACCCCTCTATGATCGAATGCGGTGTAATAATACAAAGCTCGCGTGCTCACCTCTCCGCTTCTTGCACCCTACAGCAGTCCACTATAATATCACTGATCACTGCTGCTGCACCCACTACTGTTACTATCTGTCAATAGTACTGCTAAATAGTACCAGGCGGGGAGCAGCAGGCTAGACGTACTTCCTGCTGTACGTATCACAATACCAGGTTGTTGTTGTTGTTCTCACATTAAGAACTCTCTGACTAAGGAGTCCGTGGTCACACGAAGGTGCTGGAGCCCTAGGAAGATCCGAAAAACAAAAACCCCCCGAAAATTCGGCTGTCTCAAAATACACGAGACGAAGAAAGCGCACACGAGCTAAAACCAAAGTGCAAACTGAACTAACATGGCCGCGGGTATATCCTCTCATTTATAACATAGAGTACCCCGTTCCCACCACTTACCTACTCGTGGCTGCTGGCTACAGCGGATGCTGTCTGAAGTGCTGCCTGCACCGTACGAAACGCACGGTAGTCCTGAAAACGAAAGAGGAACACTCCTGCCTGCTATCTGGAGTGCTGTCAGAGTGAAGACTCGCGGATATGCAGTGAAAAAAGGAGCAATCGAACCTTACTACCACACGAATATCAACGATCGCCATCTCTCCCTGGACTGTCTGACACAAAAAGGTGCAGCACAGTTATGATACCACGTCCCTGATAATTGCGTAGGTTCTTCCCCATGAAGGGTATACAACTCGTTAACTACAAAGACCAGTGACGACGTTTATTACAAGTACCGGTAGATACTATTCTGCCTCGTGAAAAACAATACCAGGAAAAAAACAAACTATGACTGCTTCTCTCGTAATGAAAGTGTGCGCGCAGATCATGGGTCTCCGTGCACCGTCTTCCTGCCGCTCTTCATGGCCGCCTCATCGCCTTGGCCCAATCCACCCGCTCCTTTGCGCGTGCACTCGTTGCCATTCCCTTCCAGTCGATTCCCTTTCGCCGTCATCCAGAAAAAAAAAATGCTCCTCGCACTTGCGGTTCTGATCTGAAAAATAAAAATTATCGCGCAGGGGGAGGTCAATCCGTCTCTTCCCCGCACGTCGACGCTCAGTCTCCCTCATGCCTCGTCGTCGAATCCAGCCTCCTACCGGCGCAATAGACTGTGCCGTAGTGTGGCCTGTGGTGGCGCCTGCCTCCGCGCACTGACACCCCGATTGAGCATTGCTGCTCTGCGCAGCTGCCTAAAAAAGACGCGCGAATCGTAGGTCTCCGTGCCTGACGCACCACGTACGACCCAACTCTACTGCCGCCTGAGCCTCGCGGCCACAGGCAGCAGCAAGAAGGTATCACTCCTTGAGGGTGAGTCCGGCCTTACACCCGCCAGAAAGACCTACCCCACTCGCTATTAGCCTGGAAGGCCATGCCTCGCAGCATTCCTTGCCGAGGCAGCGAGGGGAACGGAGAGATTGTATAGCGTACCAGGTACATACGTACCGGTATTCCCTACGTATGATCTGATATCACGGGAGTATCGACATTAGGAGGGCAAGCAGACGTAGGCACAGCAAAGGCGGGCTTACGAAGTCCGAAAGCTATACAAGTAGACTAACAAACAGCAGCAGCAGTAATGCCATACCAGGTACCTGGTATGCCGGATTGTGGATTGTCCTATCACCACACCAATCACATCAGTGATGCCCTATGTATGTGTTGTCTTGTCACTCTACTTTCTACCCAACTCTCTGGTACCTGGTACATCAGTATCAGTACACCCAGTGTCCGTCCTTATTCTTGTAATACTTCGGAGTATGTATGATTGGTACCTGGTACGAAGGGTTCATTCTTATCGGAGAGCGTTTTTTCCATAATTTCCAAAGTTTGAAAATAATCGGAGTTTGGGGATAATTGGAGACATGTATCAATATACGGAGGCGTTCTGTCACTATTCGTGAAATTCTTCAGAACCAAAAATATCGGCACTGGGCCGAGGGATAGGTACAAAGTTATGACTTAGGGCCGGTCTTATCGAGGGCAAAATAAACGAAAAAAAAGAAGAAATAAAACCAACAGACTTTTCGTTTTTCGCAAAAAACAGTAGGTTGAGTCCTAACGAGGGCGAAAAAAACGAAAACAAAAACGAAACAAAAATAAGAAGCCGAGTCGAATTTATACGCAGTGCAATTTTTCGGAATGACTCAACCGCCACAGCACGTGGTTCCCGGCGATAGCGCTCGACAGCGAGCGACGGTGGATAGACACAACTCGCACACGTAGGGCACCCTCCACAGCAGGCGGTTCTCGTGGTCCAACCCGCTCCCTGCGGAGTGCTCTAGAACTTGTGTATCGGCCATCGCTGTTCGATGGCAGACGTTGGAATGTTGAGTGGGACTCATGTCCAAAAATTTACCGCCACAGCCACTTCCTGATCCCCCGGTTTCTTACGAGGGCACCCCGTGGTGATTCCCTACCCATATGTGCTCGCGCCGTCAGCAGACAAGCCGTGTGGCAGCCACATGCACTACCTCGGACATCGTGCGCTTGCCAACCGGTCGTAGAAACTTTATCGGAACTTCATCCCAACGCGTCGAGCTCCTCCTATGTTCCTCTTCGACCCTGGGTATCCCATATTTCGTTTATTTGGCACCCATTTCGTTTTTTTTAAAGTCCTCTGGGACTTAAAAAAACGAAATGTGAAAACGGAGGTATCGGGATCTCTACTTCTAATTTTTACAATTTGACCAATAAAACTCACGTACGCTTTAGTTCTGTTTTTTGTTTTTTTTTCGTTCATTTTGCCCTCGATAAGACCGGCCCTTACAAGCAAAAAACAACGTAGAAACAAACCGGACTTTTCAAGCTTGGACCAATCATACCAGAGCTATGACTTACCGTATGACTTGTAAAATGGCCGTGATTGGCCCACAGTGCCGTTACAGCTCCTCATGAGCACAAATCTCGTATTGAGCGTGCTACGAGTAGAACAAGCAGGCTGTTGCACATCGATGCGACCATGCCGCCCAGCAGCAGCAGCAGCAGGCAAAACCATGCGCGTGAGGTGGCACACCCACAGTATACTCTATGGCTTGATGCACGTATCGGAGCCTGCGATGCATCACGGGGGATGGATAGGTAGATCTTGGTCTGCGGGCGCATGTATGTATCCCGACTCCCCCGCACCCACCACGACGACTAACAACAACCGCCACCTGCTGTTGCCCAGCAGCAGTAACAGGCGAAACCAGCGCGTGCGGTGGCGCATCCGCGGTGTACTCTTGGCTACTGTAGTACCTGCAGATGCAAGTATCGGAGCCTACGACAGATATGCAGAAGAAGTTGGTGTGCGGGGGCATGTATGTGTGTATCCCGACTCCCGAACACACCCGCCGATCAACAACCAACTGCCACCAGGCAAAACTGCGTGAATAGGTGACACATCCGGGGTGTACTCTTGGCTACTGCAGACTGTACTACTTGTAATCGATGCACGTCTTGGAGCCTGCCATGCGTCACATCGAGGATAGATAGATAGAGCTTGGGGTGCGGGCGCATGTATGTATGTACTGTATGTACCCCTACTCCCGACTACGCCCACCACGACGATCAACAACCAACTGCCAACAGACATATCTGCGAGAGGTGGCACATGCGGGGCGTACTCTTGGCTACTGTACCTCCTGTAGTTGCAAGTGTCGGATTCTACGATGCATCATCGAGGATAAATAGGCAGAGCTCGGGGTGCGGGCGCATGTATGTATGCATGTATGTATGTATCCATGTATCCTAATCCTGACTCCCGACCATGCCCACCACAACGATCAACGACCAACTGCCACCGGACAAAACTACTCATCCTCCAGCAGCAGCAGCAGGCGCCTAGCAGCAGCCCCAGCAGGCAAAATCATGCGCGCAAGGTGGCACACCCGGAGTGTACTTTATGATTTGTTGCGTGCATCGGAGCCTACGGTGCAGCACAGAGGATGGATAGTAGGCAGAGCTGGAGGCGCGGGTGCATGTACAGCATGAATCATTAGTATTTATCATCCCGACTCCAAACGACACCGACCACAACGATCAACAACCGCAACCAGAAAAAAAAACTGCTGCACTCCTCTGCTGTTGTTCTGAGCAGCAGTGCAATTCTCAACCAGTCGAGAGAGAGGACAGCAGTACGCACGTGCCTGCTGTCGCAACCGTTTGCCGGCACCACCACCACGCACCGCCGTCTCTGCTATTGTTCGAGCTGTGCGGTTGGTGTTTTGGATCGACAAGCTCTTCACAATTTCATTGACATATACGAGGTATAGTGGGCTCAAAAGCTGCGGCACAGCAGCCGGGCGTCCCCTTCAACCACTCCAGAGCACTGCAGTAGAGTAGTAGTAGCAGTATAATTCCTGCGGTCGTCGTTTGCCTCTACACCACACACACCGCCTATATATGATGTGCAAAAGTTGCTCGACCGTTATTGAGGCGGACAAAAATCGACCGAAACGCCTAAAAACCTTTGAATTTACAAAAGTTGTCCCTATCCCTCGGAGGTGAGCCAAAATATCAAGTTTGTTAACATTCCAATATTTGGAAACAAAACCCAGGAAGATATGGAAGATTGAAAAATTGCGCGAAAAAAATGTCGAAAATTTGGAAAAATAGCTCTCCGATAAGAATGACCCTAAATTGGAGAGTTTTTTTTCCGTAAAACGTCGCGTTTCGTGATGCTGTACTTTCAAATTGTCATAATCCCGATATTTCAAATCCAACTATTTCCGCGGGTGGAGCCAACTCTGGCGAGTGGGGCACGGCCAGGCCGGGTCGGGCCGACCGCGCCTGACCCGGGCCGACCGCGTCTGACCCGGCCCGTGATACATTCGAATCACGGGCCGAAGCATGATCCAGCCTGCGAGATTCCATTTTCACCGATCACGCCAAAGGGCAACATGTGGACTTCTTTGCGTAATTAAAAACAGGGGACGCCGTAAAAAACGTCCCCGCTTGCGATCGAAGTGTACGTACTAAAATGTGCAAAACCAATTTTTCTTCTCAATTGATTTGCATTTGTATCGTTATTTTCATTTTAGTTCGTTCGCGCTGTAGCCAACCAGTGTCGTCAATCGAAAACGGAAAATTGCGTCGGTGGGCTTTTCTGTTTTTCACCGAAAAGTCGGTCGGTCTCGGTCGTTTTTTTATAGCTACTGACCAATAACGAAGCCGAAACCGAAAAAATCTCGGTCGGTTTCTCGGCGAAACCACCCAAATGGTCAACATTTCGAAAGTTTCGGTGTGCTTGTGATGGTACCATGTGGGGAAGAACCGAAAATAAAAATGACTCGGTCGGTTTCGGTCGTTTTTGTACTGCTGTGAGGGGGTGTCTTAACTTCCATCAAAGAGCATGGGAACGAGCGGAACGGAACGAGGCTGTTCGTGGTCATTCGTTCCGTTCCTATCTAAGAATATGTGTTTAGGTCCATGCAGAATCCTGGGCCTCACCAGCCGAATCGGCACGAACGGTATCTTTTGCACATGCTACGGCAAATTGGTGTCCACATCCATCTTCGGTGGTGTCCATCTACATCAAATAATCTGCTATTTGTTCCCGTTCGGTCGGGCCGTTCGGTCCTCCCAAACAAGAAAAAGGGGTGCAACACTTCTTATTCCTAGATACCAGGTATACTTTTTTTGTCGGGCTGCACTGAATCTATTCGTTTCCCACAACCAATCAACACCAATTCATGCGGCAAATAATATTCCATTCGGTTTGTTCCAATGCTCTCTGGGGGGGGGGTTAAGACACACCCTAAGCTGTGAACTGTGTCTCTGTGGGCTTGGCGTGTCCATGCTGTCCATACTGTACATAAATGTAGACTAAAAATGTTACGTACCAAAGGCTACACGAAGTTAAGGCTTACAAACCCGATTTCCACCACATTCTCCCTCATTAAACCTGACTTATCTCTTCTTGCGAGTAAGTCAGGAACCCCGATGATACTCTGGGTACCCAAGTTTTACCTCCGACCTTTCCGGTATCGGACTCAAGATGCACTGATCGCATTGCTCTCATCGTTCCTTCCTCGGTGTTTTCTAAGGGGAGGGAGTTTTACAGGTTCTTGAAAGTGAGATATTCCCTTTTTTTCCTTTTTCTAGGGGTTGAAGGCGAGAATCGAACCACGGAGGCAAATATTTTTTGTCACGGGACAGCTTTCGCGGACTTTAATTGCGGGCCGCGCAGTGTATATGAAACCCCTGTTCTGGCAGGCACTGGAGTAATTTATAGTCATTCCCATTGACTAGAGCCAACTTTCATGGGAATCCTCGGCAGACATCGATCGACAAAACCAACGACACCGTCATAAAATCTGAACGTAATGCGCTGGTTAAGGTGTCCGACCCACCCTACTGTAGTGTCCCAGCAGTGCTCACACCTCGGCCAGAGGTATGTGGCGTGGGGCGGCCAGGCGTCTGATGAAAAAACGTTTTCGCGCTGGTCTGCAAAAGACAGACGACAAAAAATCTCGACTCCTCTCGATGGCAAGAAATAGGTAGACCATTTTTCAGGTTTGACATCGATCGACAAACCCAACGATTACGTCACGAACTCTGAATGAAGCGCGCTGGCTAGGGGTTCCGAACCACACTGGTATCACAGTTCTCACACTTCGGTCGATGATATGTGGCGTGGGTGGGCCAGGCGTCTACTAAAAACGTATTTGGCAGCTGGTGTGTAGAAAACAGACGACAAAAACTCTTGATTCCTCTCCGTTGGCACAAAACAGAACTTTTTGAAAGTTTTGACGAAGAGAGTAGGACGCCGCGGCCAACCTATCGCCGCCTAGACCACGGATTCCAATGATACCTCTGAGGCCATCATTTTTACTCATTGGCCTTGCCCGGTACGAAGCTCGTTGACCGTGGGTGGATTATATGTCGAGATCGAAGGTCAATCGTCGCTTGACTGCGGGTGTGCGAGCTGTGAGCTGTGTCTTTCTTCATCTTGTTTGTGTGCGGCGTGATTTCGCGTGGTTCCCGTTGGTACGGCGATTTTATTGGAAGATGACCCCCGTCGTTCGCGTTGTTTCAGCCATTTGATTGGAAGATAGCTGGCGTCAACTGCCCTGCGTTATTTTACACTTGCCAACCAAGGTCCTCGCTCTTCATAATCTAACGCCCTGCCGACGACGCAATTGCAGGGAAGTGTAGACTAAAAATGTAACGTAACAAAGTCTACACGAATTTGAGGCTTATAAACTCGATTTCCACCACGATACATAACCGTGTTTCCGTACATGTATGTAGGTATTATTGGTGTACGGGATAGGGGACAGGGAAAAAAACGACCGGAAAAAAATCGGTTTTTCGGTTTCAATTTTTTGGCATCCGGAAAATCGACTGCAGAAAATCGGTCTTCGTTTTAAAAAAACAGAGAAAAATAAAGCGAAAAAAAGACTTTCGGTTTTCGTTCACAACACTGGCTCGGCAGTGCTGGAGGCCTCCGCCAGCATGACACCAACCGTGCCAATTGTGGTGAGCGCCTCCTTAGTTAGGGAAGATGTCGGTGAACGGGTCGAATTCCTCGCGGACACCTTCGTGCTTTGACCTTTTGGCTACATCCACGACGACAGCGACATTGTAGCAGCAACTCGCAGGGCCGTAGCGCAAGCTCGGAGCCCAAATATGGCGTCCAGGAAAAGATGCTGGGTTTCCTATCGAAATGTATGGTTTGTGTTATCAAGGAATTTGGAGCGTCACGCAAATGTGGCGGCCAATCACCGTGCTTGCGGCAGAGAAAGCTCGCCGTAAGCACGTGAGTACGTAATCCGACGTCACTGGTGCTGGTCACAGACTGTGAGACAGAAAAAAAAAAACGCAAATGACCAATAAATGAGTAAGGCAAGTGAAATACCGACGTACCGGGTGCAAGTGCCAACAGCACAAGCCAGACCGGAAAATAAGGAGAAGGGGACAATAAAACAAAACCACTTGTGAAATAAAACATAATACAAAAGACGTGAGGAGATCAGAAAGGCTGAGAGCAGAAAGTATATACCAGGTACAGTATACAGTACGTGCTAACATATAACTGCTGCAAATACGAAGCAACACGAAGAAAGAGGAAAATAGCGGCGTAAGGACGACGGGGGAAAAGGGAACCAAAAAGAGAACGAAGGCGAAAAAGTGAGAAATAAGAGAGAAGAGAGAAGGAGAAAATCGTAAGCGCACTCAATGCGGTGATATATAGGTATGTAACGTGGCTTCTCGTCTCTGCTACCGGTACATACATAGCCGATCCGGGGGCCTTGCCACACCCTCAGCCATCTCCTTCCTACTTTTGCGATAGCGGTGTTAATTGCCAGTGCTGCCGTTGTTGTGCCCCCCCCAGTGAATATCTCAATAAGTGAAAATTATAGTTAGTACGGTAATTAAAGGGCTGTATATGTCGTAGCTCACGTTGCGCATATTTGTCGAACCGATACCTTGCCACACGAGCTACTATTTCGTTTGTGCATTCGTCGACAGCTGTATCAGTACAACTGCCCCCCATGTCGCCGCTCTTGGCGTCCTCAGCTACGTGGGGTAGCCAACTCCATTCCGACTGGCCCCGGTGCCACCTCACGATGACGCAGTCCGTCGCTTCGGCGATTCCACCGTACCACTTTCGCACACGTCTCAGCCGCCCTCGGCCAAAACACGGTCTCTACTCTGAACAGCAAAGGGGAGCTTTCCGTGGACCCCTCGGTGGGACATTGGGTTCGGTTTTTTTCTGGTCGGCCTGGTGCCGGATTCTCCCCACCAGCCATCGTCCGAAACATAACCCGACGGGTCAGCCGCTCGTTGGTGTCGTTTGCGGATGGTCGTCTCAGCGCCTGCACTGCCTTTTTGAGGGCCTTGGCGTATGGCATGAGGTGGTCGGTGCCTTGTCTGCGCTGAAAATCAATGATGCGTAGGAGGAGGTTGTGGTGGGCCGTTCGGAGCTCAGCGAAGTGCTCCTAGCCGAACGTTATCGCCACACACCCGTCACCTCGGCCTTTAGCATGCGCATCTTGAGAGTGGATGGGGCAGCCTCCATATCGTACAGCTCCCGCTTGAACCGATTGTAGCATGCCCTGCCGAGTCAGATCCGGCGTTTGATCTCTGGCCCAACATCGACAAAACCGCCCAGGTACAAAAAAATGCATCGTCTGTCTACCGTATAACCGTGGCCTGCTGCTTCGATGACGAGCGGTGAGGTCGGGAGTGCCTGGTGTCGGTGCCCGCAGCAGCACGGTTTCCGTGTTCTTTTCGGACACGGTGAGGCCTACTGCTTCGAAAACATTACAATAACGGTCATGCATCTTCGCAAGGCTTTCCGTCGACTTGGGACATAGTGCCTGCGTCGTAGGCGTACAACACACCCCATACTGCCCTCTGTACACATGCTAGTGGGTCAACCTTCACCCCGGCCTCCCCGAGGTCCTCTCGAGGTGAAGCAGGCCTCTCAAAATGTCTGGATCCTCACTGAAGAGTACTAGCACAGCGTGTATCACAGCTGCGAAGAAGGCAATGAACAGAAGCGGTGACAACACACATCCTTGCCGCAGCCCCTGAGCGACGCCAAGCCCCTGAGCGACGCCAAACCATTCCGAGTGCTCACTACCATCCGTACGCACGCGACCTCGCATACCTTCGTGGAATCGATGGATAACGGTCAACATGTTCTCTGGTACGCCAAAGCGTACGAGCACCACCCACAAGAGCACTCGGTCGACAGAGTCGTATGTTTTCTGGAGATCAATTGGAGCTTACGTACAGGGGGTTCTTGCTATCGATGCACGACGGTTTGTCGATCGCTCTGGGCGGAAGCCGCACTGTCCCTCGGGGAGTATCTCTTGGGCCTGTCAGTAGTTGCTGCGGCGGGATGCGACCATTTTCAGCAATACTTTGCCTGAATAGGCAACGAGCGAACTCACTCGGTAGATGTTGCAATGAGAACGGTCCTTTTTTACAGACCTTGATGGTCACACATTCCTATTGCTGGGGAACGTCTCCCGACATTGACAAGTAAATTGTGAAAGGACCGAATGAATTCGGGGTGGTCGAGTTTCAGTAACCCAGCCGGAAGGAACTCTGGTCTCTCCCCTTTCCAGTTTGGCTTACCCCGGGTTACCGCTGTCATGTCAACCATAGTCGGTCCATCTCCAAGCGATGGTGCCAACGGCCGTTATGGGAATATAGGTCGCTGATGATTGGGTCAGGCTTGTTAATAGGTGATTTCGTGTTCAGGAGGTTACCGAAAAATCCCGCCTATCGTTCAAGAAGGCGCACCTTGTCCCCTAGTAGCGTGCCATCCTCGTCCATGATAACCTGCTCGCATCTCGCCTTTCGACTGTCCAACCCCACTCTGCCCTTCAAGAGCTTGTAGAACCCCCGCTGGTGGTTGTCAGCGAGGAGTCTCTCCGTTTCAGCAAGGTACTCTTCGGAGTAGGCATGCACAGTCCTGCATCAAGCACCCCTCGCAGATTCGCGCATGCCGTCCTCAGCGCCTTCCACGCGGTTTTCCTTGATGCACATGAATGCCCGGGTATCCTCCCTCGTATCCCATGGCATTCTGAACGGGGCTGAGGTTTCCGCGAGGTCATGGATACCCACCTCTAAAATGAATCAATAATTTTACAAGGTACTTGGCTCCGAGGGCGGCTTCCGCCGCCCGCTACGTTTGCTCACAAGGGAGAAACAAAATGCGAGTAAAGCGGAAAGAGATGTCCACGATAGTAGATGCAAACTGAGGACTTGCATATGCAAAGAATTCCTACGAATACGACTACACATGTTTTTGGAGGCCGGGCAGATTCCCAAGTCTTTTTTCGTTTTGAGAACACAATAGTGAGCTGTATAAATCCTGGACGACGTGCTGGCTCTCGCCAACTTTGTCTGATGTCTTGCGTAGTCGCGCTATGGTCGGCACGCACTTGCTTTGCTGCATTGTGCAAGGCTGATGGGCTGTGCTGTGATGTGCTTGCGGTAGATGCCCGAATACAACATGTTTTCACGCATAAAATAAAAGCCCCACAAAAACATAAGAAGGCTCATCTGCTAAAACAAAATGAAATAGGAAAAAGGCTCGCCGGCAAGTGATTAAAGGATGATATCCCAATCCGCGTAAAAGAATTCAGGACCAATCCTGAAAAAAAATATCCCGTCGGCGATTTGAATGAGGTCATGAAATACGAGATAATTACCGAGAGTGTGCTCCGAGGTTGGCGAGGTCTGATTGAGGAAGTCTATGAATACGTAAATTGTATACATTACATTTACTCGTCCTGGATATTCCGTCAATCTTGCACGTCGGACAGATTAGATCAGTGTACAGATCACACAAGCCACTTCACGTGCCTGCGTCCTCTGTACGACTCTTCCATGGGACTGGTTTGTAAATCTAGATCGGAATGATTTGCGCATGTTTCCGCGGCAAGTACAGGGTTTGTAAAGCACTCTTATCCGACTCGACCAGTTTGATCTGTACCAGGGTCACGTTTTTGTGAAGGTGTCATCCTAGGGGTGCAGGGGTGTCGGTGCTGGCAGTTGCTCGTCCATCAAATTATCAGTCTTTTTCGTCGCTGTCGCTCACATGAAGCAACGACCTGATGGGGGACTCAAATATACTACAGTATGTTGAGGTTCCCCTGATCTACTGTGTGCACCTCCTGTCAGAAGTGTGACATCGCTTCTTGTAGGAATCCCAAGCAAATACACGCTCTCGTATTTCACCCACGTATTACGCATACACGCGATGTCATTTCCACGTGATGATCTGTAGGATATGCAATCTTTACATACCAGTTACCTGCTATGTCCAAACTCACACTGATCTGCACTTAGCTAGGTGAGGTTTAAAGCCCCTGCTCCACGAGAGGATCCCAAGAGACGTAGCAGAGTCCCCCACTGCCATGGGCACTTTTCTTCCATACGTTTAAGGCAAGGAGGGAGCCTCTCTCACTTTATCACAGGCAGATCACTGTATGTCCGATGTATGCAATCTTGCGGTCGTCGTTCGAAACGAGCAGGACGCGTTGAGCTATGTTTCATATCAAACCTGGTGGCATTGACATTTTAGGGGGTACAAGGCGCTCTGCGTAGGCGGCGATTCCGCCCGCTACGCTCGCTTACACGAAAGATTGGAACGGAACAGATGGCCGAAAAAAAGGTACAAACAGACGACTTGCGAATGCCGCCAAGAGCTCCATGATCCAAAAATCAACCCAGACGCCGCATGCACGTACGTATATAGTTTAACGAAGGAGAGATCACAGCACGGCGCAGCACGGCACCGCACAGCACCGCACGGCAGGGCACGGCACCACACGGCGCTGCTGCGCTGAGCCGAGCTGACCTGAGCTGGGTGTGCTGTTTTTGTTATTCGATGTACGTACATACATACATACCTGGTACTTCGTGTGATACCTGGTATGCACGAAAGAGAAAGCACAGTGCGGCACAGAATCGCACGGCAGGGCACGGTACTCCACGCCGCTGCGCTGCTTTGCTACTCGTAGCTGAGCTGAACTGGGTGTTTTTTGTGTGATTCTATGTACGTACATACCTGGTACTACTGTAGGTACTTCGTATGATACCTGGTATGCACGAAAGAGAAAGCACAGTGCGGCACAGAATCGCACGGCAGGGCACGGTACTCCACGCCGCTGCGCTGCTTTGCTACTCGTAGCTGAGCTGAACTGGGTGTTTTTTGTGTGATTCTATGTACGTACATACCTGGTACTACTGTAGGTACTTCGTATGATACCTGGTATGTACGAAAGAGAAATCACAGCACGGCTCAGCACCGCACCACACGGCAGGGCAGGGCACCGCACGGCACCACACGGCGCTGCTCTACTGAGCTGAGCTAAGCTGAACTGAGTCGGGTATGATTTGCAAAGAAACGAAAACAAAAATTATCATAAAACTTGAAGAACGTCAAGAAAGCAAAGGAAACCAGTAAACTTCCCCGAAGGCTCGTCGGCAATTAAGGGCTGTGAGTCGCTGAAAGGTGTGAGAATATACCGATCGAAACAACTCAGCTGGGGTAGACAAAAACAAGTCTACACAGCTGGTATCAGTACCTGGTAAAATACTCATGCTGTTATCGTAGGATACTTGCATGCTGCGAACTGCGAAAGGATAAACAACTGCAGCAGTGTCTGTATTTTCTCCGTGTTTGTACGCCCGGTCGGGGGACTCAACTGATATAGTGCGTGCATTAACAGCAGTGTTTTCATATTTCTCATCGTGCGAATGCGAGTATCCCTTTGTGTTCACCATCACTCTGCTGATCCCTTTAGCATTCAACACAGCGATGATACAGGCAGCACGAGTTGTGCTACCAGTACTGCTTGTAGCAACCCCCCTCAGCCAGCTCCAGATAACCAACATTCAGTAGTGTGCCGCATGCGCGATTCCCGCACACTCGTCAGTTTGTCCTGCTTCCTGTGCTCAATATCAACCATTCCCGCCCTATTGAATATACACTCCCCCTATCCCTCTATCCAAACGCGCCTTCTTTACGACGTACTATTATCAAGATTCAGCAAGAAGTACGTACGTAAATACTGCTCCATAATATTTCCCTAGATCAAGCTTATACTGCCCACAATTGACTGTTATTCGTGGACCCCTTGCGCTTCTTTTGTTCTGCTTTCGTGAATCTGGAGTAATAGATTACATGTTGGTTCTTTGTTATGCACTCCACGACACTACTTTCTCTAACCCCTTACATTCAATCTCGACACTCCACCAGTTGAGCCTGCCGGGTATTTTTTCTCCAGACTTAACTTCAGCCTTCGATCCCCACAGCATCAGTACTTTCGGCCAGAAATACACCAGAAGATATTTAGATTTGTATACTCTACCGGAGGCTTAGATTCTCTGAAGCCGATCGTATCCTCGTTTCTCGCATTAGGTAATCCTTAACCTCGCATTGTGCTAAAAACATCAAACCTATTCCCTACCCATTCATGCCTCCTGTGTTTAGATTTAATATTGCTCCAGAAACCCCAGACTTCCTTCATCCAATATTCCATTCTTAGCCAATGGTTGGACGATGGTGATAATGAGATAAGGCACACAACACCGGTCAGTGGTGTGTGTTGTGCTGTGTGTAGTGAATCCTAAGGCCTTATCTGGGCGGGGAGGAAAATACCAGAGGATCGGTATGTCGATACGGCGATCTCGATATTTTGATCTCGCTCAACTATCGAAATATCGAGATCGGCGACCAAACAATACCTAAACACTTCGAGCTCGAGAATCGAATGGAGATCGCGGTCTTTTCATGTCGATTCGAGCTTGACCTCCAACTCTACATGACACACAGTGATACGCAGAGCTTGCCCAAACTGGAAACACAAGTGATACCAAGTACCTTGGTAGATGATGGTCTGTAATGCTGTCGTATAGGAGCTACCCACAGGAAATGGAAATGCTTACGTCTTAACTTTACTCGTGTATCCTGCTGTACGACTTTTGACCTGCAGGGCAAAATCAAGCTCCATGAGTTTCTCGGGTCTTCGTGGGGATTGCTCTGCTCTCACCCAGCCGACTTCACGCCTGTGTGCACCACCGAGCTCGGAACGTGCGCGAAGCTTAATGTCGACGGTACGGGCAACCTGCGCATTGGAGCTATTAACATGTTGCTAAAGTCATGTAGCTGTACGTATACAGACGTATAATATTCACAGTAGCACTTTATCAGTAGTACACCTCGCCCTGTATGCGAGTCGCCCCACCTCACGGCGCTTCGCGCTTGGTGCAAGCAATATTTGCTTGATCGGTGAAAACCCAACGTGCTCTGTCCGGGCATTGTGGGGATGCGAGGGTCTATGGTCACACGACTACGGCCATCCATGAACATGAGAACAGCCGCCCCTCCCCCCGGTATTCAATGTAGGAGGTTCTGAATTCCATGGCATCAATACTCGTAGTTCAAGAGAATACACGTATAATATATACTACTGTATTGCTTTGATGTACCCGTTGCCGCCTGGTCAGCTGTGTCCTAGCTGCCCTCGCTTTTGTCGTGACCGATTTCTGACTCCCTTGGCCATTGACACATGTTCGACGATCGACTGTTCAACGAATTTTACGCTCGCGTGCACACCCGCCCCGCACGTCCTAGGCGGGGAGTTCCCTTCGCGCGACGTGAAGATGCTGGCCATTTCCTGCGATTCTTTGGAGTCGCATCAGGGCTGGTTGGCGGACATCAAGGCGCACACCGGGCACGAAGTCAACTTTCCTCTCATAGCAGACCCGGATCGCAGGCAAGTCTTGTACTGGTAGTTGTTTTCACCGTAGTTCTCCGCGTTGAAACCCTCGGCAACTCGAGCCGTCTTGAGCTTTAATCTCGACTACATGTGCACATCTATTCTACAGAGCAGCGTGTACAGCGCATAGGCAGCCTAACCTATTGGAGTCGTGCTGCTTTGCTGAATTGTCGACACGGAAGCAGACTCGCCGTGCAGCTCTACCCTTGGTTTCTGGGCGCAATTAACGTTTCTTCTGCAGCTGTGAACGACTACCGGACCACATTCCTCCGCATGTTGCTTCGAATCGACAAAAACGCCATCATTTAACATTCCTACAGTTACTGTATTGATCGTTTCATTTGAAACCCTCCGACTTGTTTTACAGCATCGCGGCTTCGTTGGGCATGCTTCACCCGGACCACATGAGCGCGACGGGGCTGCCCATGACGGTGCGCACAGTCTACATCGTCAACCCCGAGAAGGTTCTGAAGCTGGCGCTCACCTACCCTGCTTCTACAGGAAGAAACTTCGATGAGGTGGGATATATATTCGTACTGTAGGATTGTGCTCACAGCACCCATTTTGACACAGCAGTGCAACACTACCGCGGCACCAAGCAACCAGCAACCCTTGAGCTCCGCCAGATCCCACCTACCGAAAACGCAAGAAACTCATGCCGCTCTATCACATCCCGAGGTATTCCCGAGGTACTGTTTTTGTAGATCCGCATTCGGAGTGTTCTTTTCTCCATCGACTGCGTGGCAGGCCTTCAGCGTATTTGGTTTGTGAGGTTGAGGCGAAAAGCGTTTGCACGTGGTACAAGTCTCACCGTCGCTAAATCTTGCAGTCGTCGTCCCCGAGGCCATAAAGTCGACATTGGAACCGGAATAAGCTGCCATCCCGAATGTCATGTCACACCCATACCAACCGCTTCACGCGCACAGTCATCGTTCTGGCCCCAATCCCTCCCCGCCCCTTCCTCCCCTGTTTGTGGCATGCGTCAGATCATTCGCACGATTGACTCTCTCCAGCTCACCGCCACCCGTAGCTTGGCAACTCCTGCGAACTGGGTGAAGGGCGGCAAGTGCATGATCCTGCCGTCCGTCAGCGCCGAAGACGCCGCCGACAAGTTCCCCGAGGTAACACACCCACTGCTGTGGTAACGCAGCGCAGCCGTTTTGCTATATAGGCGCCGCACATCAACACTAGTTAGTCGCCGGGGCTGTTTCGCGTGGATCTGATTTAGTCATTCCTCACCTCTGACGCGTCGACAAAAGGGGTAATACAGTATTAATAGTAGCGAGCTTTGATCTCTTGACTTCCACGTCCCTAGTCGCGAACCTACTGCGATCGCTCGTATTGTGCTTCGGCACCGTAGCACTGTACGATCGCCTCACCGAGGCGCGTCGTGCTCCGTGGTGTATCCTGTTTTCTCGACGCTAGCAGCATTTCAGGTGACGCTGGCCTCCACGGGCATTTTCGTTTGACCCCTCTCTTGCTTTGTAGATTTTCTTGACTTGGTGAACGCCATTGGAAGTGTCAGAAGCGGTCCTTTACGATATCTCTAGTGTTGGCAGCCTTTACACCGTCGGCCGGGTCGTTTCCGGCTCACTGCCGGAAGTGCCCTCCTTAACGCATCACGTCTCTCTTGCAACGCTTATTATGCAGAAGTCGCCGTCCACCGCTGCCCATTTTTCTATACAAGGGGAAGAGCAGCGAAGTCAGCCACTGACGCAATACGGATGTTTCAGCTCTAAGAGTCGTTCGAACATTCTGTATCGCACCAGGAAGTTTAGATGGTACCGTTGAAGTTAAGCATTCCGCCTTTAGAGCCGACGCAGTATGTTGTCAAACTTGCTGATCGATCCATTGCTTGTTGGCGCTAGAGACTAAACCTACCCCCTCCCCCCCAAATGCCCTTACGGCTCTTGTCAGCACAAGACCATGGAGGTGCCTTCGGGGAAGAGCTATCTGCGCGTCACCCCGACGTCGTGATTCGACCACCGGGGAATGGGAGCAGGCCGAGGGCCTACCAAACAACAAAGCTGACGTTGTCAAGACTTTTACGTCGAGTGCGTACTCGTAAAAAAAACTGATGCCACTCTGTGGTCCCCCTTGATATATCGGCGTAGGGTCGCGAAGCGGCGGGGTGAGCTTGTCGTTTCTTGGCGCTGATTGTTCCATGCGTGCGTTGTGCTTGGGCGTAGCTCGCGTTCACAGCTTTCAAGAAGTGTGCTAGGTTGGAGAGGTCACGTGGGACGATTCGCATCTGCGTAGACATCGTACGACGATCGACCGGGGCAAGCCCATGGCTTGAATGAAAAACGCGGAACACATGGGTAGGGGGTGACGCGTTTGTGTTTCCAGCTATCAATGGTTTTCGGTGTTTCTGCTCGGTCGCACCGGACATGGGAACAAAAGTGTCTCTGCCGTGGGTTTTGCCGAGGAAGGCGCGTCCCTCTCACCCGGAATACCTCGCGCACCAGTAGACTAAGCAAAACGATCAATATCATGCCGGACTTGTCTGTGGTCTCTACACATATGAAGTATAGATATAATTATGGGGTCAGTGCTGGGAGTGGAGGACGATGGTGTGTCCCAACTGCAGAAGAGACGCCATTTCTGTGGATCGTGCGTTGCCCATCGTGTGCCGTGCGGCGTTCTCGAAGTATCGTGCTCGCTCATGCCAGCCACACCCCACTCGCTGCCAACTCACACCACTGTGATTTCCTTCCAATTTAGCAACAGCGCTGTGGCTGAGCAGCCCAAGCTTGCGCGACTTTAAACCCCCATCGCGCGTGCGAGTTAAACAAGGTATGCCCTTTAGAACCAAGTGCATCTCTTGAACGGCAATCACCACGCGCTGGGCGTGGCTGCGGATGGCGTTGCAACCAACCGCGGATGACGTTTCAAAACAGGCTATGTAACAGCTCTAGTTGCCAACCACTTGAAACTTTCAAGGCTCTTTATTCCTTTGTTGCAGTTGGAGTGCTGATCAGGGGTCCCCTACTATCATCTCCACAGGATTCTCTGTAGCACTGTCCGCAGGCAGCTCCATGACGACTAACTCGGCGTTCACACATCCTTGCAATGTTCTCCCGATCTCACCACAAGCCCGACATACCCCACGCTTCCCCGAGTAGCCCCTTCCACGTGCGAGGTGTGGGGGCTGTAGAGTTTGTATGCATAGGGCACTGATTGCTTACCGTAGCGACTGTCTTTCTACGGCAAGGAGATACAGACTCCCGTATGCCGCGCAGCGGTAGTAATTCCGAAAGCGCAATGCAGCGTGAAGCCGAGGAACCCTCCCGGAAAAATGCATCTATCCGTTGCTCAGACTGCCTTGCCCGGTACTTTTGTATTTTTTTATCGAAGCCGACCTGTTTGCTGACATATACACGATCCCCCCTGATCAAGGTTCATGAAATTCTCAGTTTGCAAAACCGAGTCTCTGTTTTGGTGGTTGCAAACGTGTCTTGTCTGTTTGCATCCCTTATGTTTTTGAGCTTATACTAGTTCGTTACATATGATATTCATACGACGTATTGGACTCTTATAAACCTTATATACTGAAACATACCATACCGCCAGGCAATATTTAGCCATATCATATATCCACCACACCGTATCATCATACCATGTCACATACCGTGATTTTTCCATATATTATCTCCACCAAACCGTACACTATCATACCATACCAACATACGATATCATTTTTTTGTGATATACCACACATCATACCGCGCCGTACCACCATACCGGTCGCCCCGGTGGGTCAAGTGGTTAACCTCGAATTCCACTTGCGTTTGTGTCCTGAGTTCGAGCCCCAGGTGGGTCGGACATTTGACTTTATTTGCAAAAATAAAAATCAAAAGGATTCAATTGTTGAGAGCGCCTTGCAGCGACGTGGGTAGGCACAATTCGATGCGAGTCGACCAAGGAAGAAAAGGCTGAAATCTTCTCGCGATAAAAATGAAGGCACGTACCGTAGCGGGAAGGGGGTAGAAGAGCCTGCTATGTGTGTGACCCCGGATCTGAGTTACGAGTTGGAAGGAGAGAGAAGAAGACGTGCGAAGATAATAACTGGGATGAGCAATAAAAATAAAAAAATGAAAAAATACCGTACCCATATTGTTCCAACACCACCCGAGGCGCTTAACCCTTTAGCACCGCAGTCCCACATGTGGAGACAAATGACTCAAATTATGAGTAGTTTGTCCCCGAAACGGGACTGGGGTCCTAAAAGGGTTAACCATACATCGACATGGACACAAGAGGAGCTTGCCCCGTGCAGAGAGCACTCGAGCACGAACGGATACAGATAACATACGGTTGTACCAATACCTACAGATAACATACGGTTGTACCAATACCTCAAGTATGCACGTAAGGAGCAGAAGGCGTGAAGAGTATTGCGAACAAGGGAAATTGTGTTGGAGTTGAATAGCACCACCGCTGTGTTTAACTCTTATATGTGGACACCCCACCCAAACGAGGGTAATGCTATTGAACCGAGGGGCTCAACCCTACGAGGACACGAGAAGAGCATGCCCAATATCCCACTAAGCATGCACGAAAGGAGCAGTTCAGAGGGTCATGTGAGGGCGCTATCTACCGAGCTACAGGGGTAAAGTATTGATCGATTACCCACCCCAGGGTAATACTTCCGTTCCCCTCGCTGCCTCGGCAAGGAATGCTGCGAGGCATGCCCTATCAGGCTAATAGCGAGTGGGGTAGGTCTTTCTGGCGGGTGTAAGGCCGGACTCACCCTCAAGGAGTGATACCTTCTTGCTGCTGCCTGTGGCCGCGATGCTCAGGCGACAGTAGAGTTGGGTCGTACGTGCTGCGTCAGGCACGGAGACCTGCGATTCGCGCGTCTTTTTTAGGGAGCTGCGGCAGAGCAGCAATGCTCAATCGGGGTGTCCGTGCGCGGAGGCAGGCGCCACCACAGGCCACACTACGGCACAGTCTATTGCGCCGGTAGGAGGCTGGATTCGACGACGAGGGATGAGGGAGACTGAGCGTCGACGTGCGGGGAAGAGACGGATTGACCTCCCCCTGCGCGAGAATTTTTATTTTTCAGATCAGAACCGCAAGTGCGAGGAGCATTTTGTTTTTCAGGATGACGGAGAATGGAAATCGACTGGAAGGGAATGGCAACGAGTGCACGCGCAAAGGAGCGGGTGGATTGGGCCAAGGCGATGAGGCGGCCATGAAGAGCGGCAGGAAGACAGTGCATGGAGACCCATGATCTGCGCGCACACCATCATCACGAGAGGAGCGGTCATAGTTTGTTTTTTCCTGGTATTGTTTTTCACGAGGCAGAATAGTATCTACCGGTACTTGTTATTATTAACGTCGTCACTGGTCTTTGTAGTTTAACGAGTTGTATACCCTTCATGGGGAATAACCCACGCAATAATCAGGGACGTGGCATCATAACTGCTGTGCTGCACTTTTATTGTGACAGACAGCCCAGGAAGAGATAGCGATCGTTGATATTCGTGTGGTAGTAAGGTTCGATTGCTCCTTTTTTCACTGCATATCCGCGAGTCTTCACTCTGACGGCACTCCAGATAGCAGGCAGGTGTGTTCCTCTTTCGTTGTCACGACTACCGTGCGTTTCGTACGGTGCAGGCAGCACTTCAGACAGCATCCGCTGCAGTCAGCACCCACGAGTTGGTTAGTGGTGGGAACGGGGGTACTCCATGTTATAGTTGAGAGGATATACCCGCGGCCATGTTAGTTCAGTTTGCACATTGGTTTTAGCTCGTGTGCGCCTTCTTCGTCTCGTGTATTTTGAGGCAGCCGAATTTTCAATTTTTTATTGTTTTTCGGATCTTCCTAGGGCTCCAGCACCTTCGTGTGACCACGGACTCCTTCGTCAGAGAGTTAATGTGATAACAACAACAACAACAACCCTTATAACACTCTACCCCTTTCTGAACGGCGGGATATTTGGGGATGTCGGTGATGTCGTCGGGGCTCCGGCAGGATTTGCACTGTTTGACGGAAACGCGGGGCTTGGAGTTTCGTCCAGAGAGGTCGGAAGGCAGGTCGAGAAAGTAGTTTGTCGTGCAGGGGTCGATTGTCGGGGGTGTTGGAGGCGGGCGTCGGCCCCACGTCAAGAATATTGAAACGCCCGTTCTTGTTGAGGGATAGCTTCGTCTTTGGCACGGTTGCGTCGGTGTCGTTTTCGGCGCCCTGGCGGATAGTCGAGGCGGAGTTGTAGACCCATGCCCAGCCACTGGTACGGTGAAAGGAGGAGAGGCTGAGAGGTCGGCCATAATGGGGGCGTTCGGGCGCTGTAGACGCGAGGTGGTGATGCGGTAGAGCTCGCGAACGACGGAGTAGGCGCGTTGTTGGCGGTCGGCGTTGTTGGCGGTCGGGGGTAAGGTTGATGTAGGTAAGATGGTTGCGCTCCAGGCTCTGATGACTGCCGATGTTGTCAGATTCGAAGATGGCGAGCGGTTGGCGGGGCAGGCGGCCTATGTGGACCTCGTTGGGCGCAAGCCCTGTAGCGTCGTTCACTGAGTTGCTATAGGCCGGGGGGGGGAGTGTTACAAGGATTGCCCTGGGCTGGGTAAACGATCGATCTTGTATCCCGAGAATACATTTACATTTGACGTCGTCGAGGACACGGGTTCGAATCTCACTTCGAACGTTTCTTTTATAGAAGCGCTTGCGCTTGCGTCCCTGAACACATTTACTTCCCTAGTTCCTCAGGTATTGAAACGAAGCGGGTAGGTCAGCGTACGGCCGTATACGGTACCGACGCCCCAAAGATCCCGCCGTTCAGAGGAGGGCAGAGCGTTTTAAGGATTACCCTGGGCTGGGCTATCGATTGATATTTTACCCTTATAGCTCAGTAGGTAACAACCGCACAGTTAATTGCCAAAGCCCGATGAAAATCGACGAGCAGTCGGGAATGCTGAGCCGTCTGGGCGATAAAAATAAAGCGGAGAAGGGACGACACATGCGAACACGGCTTGTCCAGAATCTGGAATTAAAAGGGAGATAAAACACCAAAAAAACATGTGATTGGCCTCTTAAATCGGCTAGCCCACTCTACACTCGCAACTGACACGAACTACACCGCATGCCACCTAATAATAGGAAATCAAAGAATGCACAATCCCGCTGAGAAGAATAAACAACTGAAGGAAGACAAAAATAAAAACGAGAGAAGTAGAAACCGTTCCTCCCTCGCTCGCTCCCCCACCTCCTCCCTGCCTCCTTCCCTCGCCCCCTCCCTCCCTCCGTCCCTCCCTCCCTCCCTCCCTCCCTTCCTCGCTCCCTCCCTCGCCCCCTCCCTCCCTCCGAGCACTACTACCATCATGCTTCTTCGAATAACTTCATCTCGCACCTCATACGAGGGTTCTGCCGGGTTTTTGTTGGTTGGCATGTTTTGGAGAGACCACCGCTACCCTACACGTTTTTATTCACGTATTATTCCCACTAAATAAACTCTTATATTGTTTCCTTCTACAAAAGCAAGAAAATCGTATACTCCAAAATTAACTACTAGTAGCGTAGGCTTGACTCTAACATTTGAAATATATACAGCAGCAGTAGGGCACCAGGCGCCTGGTATATGGGTGTGCGTGTGTGTCCCAAAAAAAAGGTTATTTTCACCCATCCACATTATACAGGCCGAGATTCTTCATCTTATTATAAAGATAAACTTCCCGTGATACATAGCAAGTGTGTTTGGCAGTATGTATACAAGGTGCTACGTGACCCTGAATGTGAGTTACGAGGGAGGAGGAGAGGAATAAACACATAGATAGGGCGAATACAATAAATAATGGGTGAGCAAAAAACAATAAAAAATCGGCACAGGCAAGAAGTGTTGCAGCGCTACGGGCACCAGGAGTCGCCCAGGGGGGCGACAGGGTATTCTGTGATGTACGTCGACTGACCTGACCAGTGGCGCACGGAGGGTGCATCGTGTAAGGCAGCGGTAAAGCCGTAGGATGGCTCGCTGTCATATCGATGTAGGTATACAATGGAGTGTCCCCGGCGGGGGAGTCCATTGTCTGGGTCATGGAAACCCCGTATCGGCTGTAGTGGTCGATACGGGTGCTCTGTGGCCCTACCTGGGGTTTAGTCAATCCCACCAAAGAACGAAAGAAACAAGTCAAACCATATCCTGTTCACACACCGTGCATGAGTCTTGCCCACCACGTTCATGTCAGTTGCCCATAACGTGCATGTCAGTTAATCCCACGTCGCATTCGCTGAGCAATACCAACACTCAACTCTCGTGGCGTCTGGCCACCCCGTGGCCAGAGAGGATTTAGGAGCGAGGTACGGAGGAAATCCCCATGAGGACTCTCTCAACGAACGACAATAGCTGGCTATCGAGGTGAGACCGAGCCGATAGCGGCACACAAGAGGAGGCAGCTGTAACATGGTGAACCCAGGGAGATGGGAACAAGGGGCCCGAGCTGGCAGTCACAGACACCAGAGACTCAAACCGAGTGGCAGCAGTGGGCAGGGGGGTCAAGCAGGTATGGGTCAACGCGTTCGTGTGGCACCAAACGAAGACGAGCTGCCGTATCCCGGTGGAAGTGTTGGTCGACACAGGGGCGGGAGGTGGCAACTACGCTTCGGAGGCCTTCGTGCGATCGGTCGAACACAGTGGAAGGGGGGGGCAGTCGATGGTGAGTTCGAGGGGGCAGGGGTGGCTGCGAGCGGCCAACCCCGCGAGCAGCGCAACGCCCCCCATGAAAATCGCGGGATCGTGCGAGCTTCCGCTGGTGTTTCGACCGGAAGACAGGGTGCGAAAGGTGTTAGTACGAGTGGTACAAGACCTCCCATACGGGCTAATCATAGGGGCGGCGTTCTTAAGGAAAAACGGAAGCGTTATCAGCTTCGCAGCAGGCGGGGGCTTCAAGCCAGCGCCAGAGTCGCCGTAGGTACCCTTTATCTCGTCAACGCCCTCATCGAGGAAAGAAGGAGGGGTGGTGGCGGGTTGGCGGGCGGCGAGCAGACCTGGCAATGCAGAGGTTAAGGTGGTGGCCATTAAGAACGGGGCGACGTGGGAGCATTTCTGTGCCGTCAAGCCGTCAGGAGAGCAGGAAAAGCCGGAAGAGATAATCGAGCCGGCGACACTGCCCAGCGGAGGTTCGGTGGCATGGGAGGACGACGGGACCCTGCAGTGGGAGCTGCGGCTAGCCAGAGAGGTGGTAGTACCGGGTTTCGTCAGCGTACAGGTAGACGCATATACAAAGGGGGTACAGCCGCAGGATCGGCAACTAGTAGTGGTGGAGCCGAACAAGTCGTACGACATGGAATTGGGGGCGGAGATGGGCGTGGCTCGCGGAGCACAGTGGTGTTACCCAGGAACACCGTTACAATGCAAGGTGGTCAACCGGTCTAAAGCGTCGTTAACCCTCAAACGAGGCGGGGTGGTGGCCCGGATCTACGCAGTCAACACGAGCGACAAAGAGCGCATGAGGATGCTGTGCGACCCCGCCTATCCGGCAGGGCTAGACACGACAAGGGCGGGAGGTGGAGTCGACAGCTCGGCCCAGTCGACAAAGCGCACTTCACCGGGGGAGGAGAGTGGAAGTGCGGACGAGGTGGACTTGTCACAGGCCAACATAGCTCAGACAAACACCGCCGTGAAAGGCGCCCTCATGAGGTTACTGGAGAAGTACCGCCCGGTGTTCCCGGCAAACCCAAAGGTGGTCCCGGCTTGCAATCGGGCCAAAATGCAGCTGCCCTTAGTGAACAGCAATTGCACACCTCACGCAGCGAAGCAAAGAAGGTACTCCCCGGAGGAAACCGCAATGATACAAAGCGAGATAACGAAACTGAAGAAGGCAGGAGCGATCCGGAGATCACACTCGGCATGGGCGGCTAACTGCGTCGTCGAGATGAAAAAGGACGGTACGGCGAGGGTTTGCCAGGACTTTAGAGTGCTGAACAGCTCGACGATATCGCACAGCGGGGGGCTAGGTAACATAGGCAGCATCTTCGACGGTATGAGGGGGTCAACGTGCTTTACGTCCATCGATCTGGCTTCAGGGTTCACGCAGCTCGAGATAGCTGAGGAAGACAAGCACAAGACCGCCTTTCGAGACGCGCATGGGGAGCTGTGGGAATTCAACCGGTGTGGTTTCGGGCTGAAGACCATCCCGTCAGGCTTTGCAGCATACGTAGGAGAGGCCCTGGGCCCGTTGAAGGGGAAGCGGGTCGATAACTGGTTGGACGATATCCTCATCCACACCAAATCAGTGGACGGGCACGTGGAGCTGCTGGAGAAGGTGCTCGAGAGACTCCTGCGGTTTGGCCTTTCGGTGAATTTGCCCAAGTCGATATGGTGCGCGCCTCAGCAGGAGTTCGTCGGCATGGTGGTCAGCAGGCTGGGCGTCCAACCCTCGGAAACAAAGATCGAAGCGGTGGCCAAACTCTCCCGAGCCAACACGGTCGAAGAGGTGAGGGCGCTCTTAGGGATGGGCAGCTACCTCAGGAAGTTCGTGAAGGGATACAGCTCGATCGTGGCGCCAATCTCGAATCTTCTCCGGGATAAACGTTTCGCGTCGAAGAGGGCCAGGAAGCTCTTGGTGCCATGGGGGGAGGAGCAGGATAAGGCTCTGGCGGCGCTGATAGAGGTGCTCACGTCACCACCTATCATGGCGCTGCCGAATTGGGAAGCACCGTTCCATCTGCACACGGACGCCAGTGAACTCGGCGCGGGAGCCGCTCTCACGCAAGTCGTCAGGGGCACCGAGCGAGCGATCGGGTTCGCGAGCCACCGATGGTCGAAGGCGGATGCCAAAAGGTCGGCAACGGAAAGAGAGGTCATGGCGGTGTTATGGGCGATACAACAGCACCGACCGTACTTGTGGGGGAGGAAGTTCTTCCTCATTACGGACTGCTCCGCGCTCCTCTGGCTGTTCAAGAGCCAGACCCTCTCCGCGGAGCTTCATCGGTGGGCGCTCAGGCTGATGGAATATGACATGATCTTACTGTGGAGGCCGGGAGCACAGCATCGCCTCCCGGACGCTCTATCGCGGTTGCCGATTGCAGACGCGCCAGGGGCGGATGTCGACGACTCGTTTCCGGATGACTCGTCCACCCGGACCACGTACAGGGTTCCCAGGGACCCGTGCTCGACGGGATACTGCTCAGCGAGCTGGGCGTGGAGGAGGTGGACACACCCACAGGAAAGGACGCCGGGGTAATGGCCAGCGTGATATTCACGCCGGGCGGAGCCATAGGGGGGGGCGGTAAGACGAGGGAGTCTGCGGACGCAGAGCAGCCAGAAACGATCCGTGCGGAGGTTACGGCGGTAGTAAAGGAGGTCCCAGGTGAGTGGGAGGCTCCGCTAGAGGGGTTGTACGCTTTGCTCGGAGGTGACCACACACACCCGCAGGTGACGCCGGCCATAATCCGATCAAAGGCGGGGACCAGGGCACTACGGGTGACGGAACAGCGGGCGCCAGCGACTGCGGCGGGGCCGGCCGCGGCCGAGGCGCCGGGCTGGCGACAGCCGCCGCCGTCCCCGCTTAGCCCACCTCGGGGGGCAACGCCCCCGCCTAGCCCACCTCGGGGAACAACGCCCCCGCCGACGGTTGGGCCGACACCACGGCCGGGGAAACAGGCGACTAGCGCAGAGCACCCAGGGCCGCTCGCTCCCGTGATAAGCCGCGTAGCGGAGACGCTCCGCAACCCGCCCAGGCTAGCCCAGCACCAGAGGCAGGACGTCCGGCTAGGCCCGGTCGGGGGTAGGTTGCGAGGAGATCGTGACAGGCAGACGCCGGAAGGAACGGCCAATTACATACTCGACGACAACGACCTGCTCTGGAATGCACCCCCCGGTGGGGAGCCGAAGTTGGCCATTCCGAGGGCGCTGGTACCAGGGGTGCTGGCATTGGTTCACAGCACCTACGGCCACCCGAGGGTGGCACGGACCCTTCTGTTGACCAGAGCCAAGTACTGGTGGCAGTCAATGGCTCGGGATGTCAGGGAATATGTGCTATCCTGTGGGTGTGGACGGAGGAAACGGGCCTGGAGCCAACGAGTGGCGATGATGCCAGCGCGGCTGCTCTGGCCGTGGGAAGTGCTCGAGATGGACCTGCAGGACATGGAGAAGGTCTCCAGCGCCGGAAACAGGTACTTGTTGGTAGTGGTGGATAGAGCTAGCAGGTTCCTCTTCGCGTACCCGTTAGGGTCCAAGGATTCTGTAGGCGTAGTGAGGAAGCTCTTGGAGCTCATGCTTACGTTCGGGGTGCCGATGTCGGTCAGGAGCGATGCAGGGGGGGAGTTCACGGCCAAGGTAGTTGCTCACCTGTGTCAGTGGCTGAAAGTTCCGCTCGATCACGGACCCGCGGACCACCCCCGCAGTCAAGGGACCGTGGAAAGGATGGGGGGGTGGATCCACGAGGTGATAGCGGAGCTGTGCAAGAGCTGGCCAGGGCGGTGGGACGAATACGTCGAGGCAGCATGTTGGATACAACGCACGACGCCCGACCCGCGCCTACCCTCGGGAGGGACGCCGTGTCGAATCCTGTTCGGCCGCGACGCGCGTACGAACCTCGACGCTCTCACCCCTGTACTCGACGACGACTCCTTCCGCTCGGGACTCGACAATTTCGTGGCAGAGAGGCAGCAGACGTTCAGGGAGCTGAGGGGGATACTCGAGAGGCGGCAGGAGGAAAAGAATCGCCGAAGGGCGCGGCACAATGCGGCAATTAAGAGGGGTTCCTCGGGTCAGCAGACGCGGGTGGGAGACAGGGTCTTGATCAAAGAGGCGGTTAGCAAGCTCGGAAAAGAAGGCATCCACGCCAAGCTGGCGCACGAGCACTGGACCGGGCCATGGCGAATCACCGCCATCGAGCAGCCGGGGTTGAGTTATCAAGCGACGATGAGCGGCCGCCGGATCAGGGGAAGGGTGGCATCGGCAGCTAACATCAAGGCCTTCCATGAGCGGCCGGAGCACATGAGGCACGACTTCGAGGACGAATTCGCGCACCTTGCCTGGGGGGCGGATTTGGGACTGGGCAGCACCTCGACGGTGGCAGTGCCGCTGTACACCTTGACGGATCGGAAGGCAGTGGGGGACCCAGGGGGCGCGTGGGACTGGCACTACAAGGGCCGGTACCAAAGCGGAGCTGAGTCGGAGTGGCTCGAGGAAGAGGAGATCCGGGACAGCTTCACACCGTTGCAACTGGACGTTTTCCCACCCTATGGGAGACGTACAAGGACCCCGGCTGTCGGCCGCGGCCGGAGCCGGCACCACCGAAGGGGAAGCGAGACACCGAGGCGCGTACACGTGCGCTACAGGACTTTTCAGTCGGTACGCAGGTGGGGCGGCCGTTTGAAGGGACTGACGGAGTAAGCAGAGTGGCCGTGGGTCAGGTGTATGACTTCCAGGTACCATACTGGCGGGTAAGGTGCCCAGACGGAGACTGGGAGGAGCTTAGCCGTCGTGAAGTGGACGCCGCGGTTCTGGAACGACAAAGCAACCCTTCCCAGGGCGGACCCTCCACTTCGGCAGCGAACATCCGGCCGAGGAGAAGCTAGTGAGGCATCGAGCGGACAAGGATGGACGCGGAAGCCGGTTCGTCGGGGAAGTGGCGGAGGAGGTGCCCACGCTGTTACCGGGTAGTGGCCGGGATACCCGCTGTGCGCCGACGATAGTTATACGTCGGGCAGGGGGGGTGTTGCAGCGCTACGGGCTCCAGGAGTCGCCCAGGGGGGCGACAGGGTATTCTGTGATGTACGTCGACTGACCTGACCAGTGGCGCACGGAGGGTGCATCGTGTAAGGCAGCGGTAAAGCCGTAGGATGGCTCGCTGTCATATCGATGTAGGTATACAATGGAGTGTCCCCGGCGGGGGAGTCCATTGTCTGGGTCATGGAAACCCCGTATCGGCTGTAGTGGTCGATACGGGTGCTCTGTGGCCCTACCTGGGGTTTAGTCAATCCCACCAAAGAACGAAAGAAACAAGTCAAACCATATCCTGTTCACACACCGTGCATGAGTCTTGCCCACCACGTTCATGTCAGTTGCCCATAACGTGCATGTCAGTTAATCCCACGTCGCATTCGCTGAGCAATACCAACACTCAACTCTCGTGGCGTCTGGCCACCCCGTGGCCAGAGAGGATTTAGGAGCGAGGTACGGAGGAAATCCCCATGAGGACTCTCTCAACGAACGACAATAGCTGGCTATCGAGGTGAGACCGAGCCGATAGCGGCACACAAGAGGAGGCAACTGTAACAGAAGCAGGTATTGCTGTACAAACAACTGTCAAGGGAAATGCGGTTGAAAGTGAAGAACGCCGCGAATGGAAACGCACGTATTCGTGAACACTATATGCCTTACGGAACAGACGGAAAAAGCGGTTTTGTTGGGCAACGCAGTTCCCTGGACGTGTAATGGTCCGCGCCATCTTCTACCAGGTATACCATTATAATGTGCGTATATACAACATATACTTTTAAGAAAACGGAAGTAATCAGGAACGCAGCGCACAGCGCCAACGTGCACAAACGAACGCACTCGAACGACCGTACCAGCACCAAACTGGGACCCCGCGCCGTCCTGGCGGTAGTATGTTATGCAGTACAAGAAGTAGTACTCTACAGGACAAGCGAACGCAAATGCGCTTCTAAACTGTTCTTTCCACCGGTGGACATCCAGGACATCCAGTGTTCATGCCTTATCCTGGACAGAGACAACGGCTGGCAGCACCTGTCGCCTGTCCCGGCCCAGCTGGTGGGACACCTGTCGTACGAAATACTATATGACGAGGCTGAGAACGACAACAACGTAGTAGCTTCATGCAGTTACGAGCTTGACCACTGCCGTAGATCTGTCACGTTCGTCATTCCCACTTGGTAATGTTAATAGCACGGCTGTGGAAGAGTCTGGTGCATCACTACCTACAACACGAAGTAGAATTGTATGTAGGATGTTGAATGCCCTTTACGAAGCACGACGAATATCCCATATCCCCGCCCAGTGCGACCACGAGCAGTACCGATGGCCAGCACGCATGCACCCAGTCTGAGTCAAACCCCGCCTACTGGGGTGCCGTCTGTGCCGTAACAGAAACAAGACAAGCTAACTGAGAGCAGCGCTCGAATGCATTTCATCGAGGAAAATAACATTATAGCAAAATAACGCGAACATACGTTTGGCCTCAGCAGTCTGCACATCAAAAGCCCCAAGGAGCGCGTCGTGCGTATATTTATTCGTCTGGTGTGTGGAAGGCGTCAAAGAACTCTCCCGATGGCAGGAAGTGTAGTAGAACTCGAGTATCGTGGTAGGGGAATGGACATCAGGAACTATCTGAACTGGCTAGAAGGCAGCTTCTCTTGTTCAGGAGACTTCTTTCCGTGCTGCTGTATCATTTCTCTTCATGACGAGAGAATGGAGCTGTTGAGAGTGATTCGATAAGGGCTTTGATGCAAGGCATCAAACCCACTCTGCTCTTCTTCTATTAATCCACTAGACGGGTAAAGACACCTGTCCGAGGGTGCGTGTCTACTCTTCTCCTGTCTGCTATCCTAACCATTGTACTGCAAGGGAAGCGTCAGAGCCCTGGGAATACTCTAGGGGTATTCAAGGTTTTGATATTACGGGCTATCTCATAACCACTTCTATAGACCGATACTATATCATCTCACATTACCCCACCCCAGATAGTCGTATAAACAGACCACACGACGGTCGATGGATGATAATGAAGTTCATCCGAAAAAGGCCGGGAAGGGAGGTCGAAGATGCGGCTATTCGAAACAACGAAATGAGGTTATAGAATTCCCCACACCTCGTGGTGAGGCCTAGGCGTCACGGGCAGTGTTATTGTCGGAAAGCCCTGCTGAAAGAGGGGGTCAAAAACCAAAACAGACAAGAGCAGGGGTCAGAGTGTTGCAATCATTACCCCCGGCTGGGTAATCGATCAATCTTTTACCTCGATAGCTCAGTAGGCAACACCTTCACATTTGGCGTCGTCGGTAGGAAACAGGTTCAAAATATCACTTCGAACGTTTATTTTACAGAAGCTCTTGCGCGCGCAGCCTCTGAAGACATATCTCCCTGGTTCCCCAGGTATTGGCACGAAGTGGGTAGGTCAGCCTACGGCCGTATACGGTACCGGCGCCCCGAACATCCCGCCGTTCAGAGAGAAGGGGGGTGTAATAAGGATTACTTTAGGCTGGGTAATCGATCGATAACCCCTAGAGCTCAGTAGGTAATAATACCCTCACAAGCGTTAGAGAAACCGAAAAAAACACTCGAACCGATGCATTGTATCCGACTTGGCGCACGCGAAATATATATATATATATATATATATGTATATATATATACACGTACAGAAGTGTATTCCACTGCAGTGTAAAGAAAATTATCACGTCGAGGCAACTGAAACAAAGAAAGCTTTACAAACAAACCCGTGTGACCCCGACAGCAACCAGGTAACGCCAAAATACCAGAAACAGGTCTGCACGGTAGTTTCGGCACAAAACCGCCGATTTCGAACCAGAGGACCCTCAAGACCGTTTTTGAATGTGCTTGTTCAGTATTTTGACGGTTTCATGACTTTTCGGGATACTGGCTTATTATGGTTTACTTAGTGGTTGCTTCTGTGGGTGTACGTGATACCCACATGGTTACTTCTATCTGCATCTATACCCTGCCAGGAAAATAATACTAAAACCTGCAACATAATTAATAAATATTTAATCTGTTTTTTCCGCATAGGAAGACTGTTTCGATTTGCCAACTAACTGCACAACATCTGAAAATGCGATCGGGGCAAAATCTGAAGCTCAAAAATCGAACCGCATAGTAGGAAACGGCCTTAGTTCCCGAACGTTGCCATCAAGCCAAAATTGGGCAGGGCTGACATACATGAGCTTCTCGGTGCACTCCTATGAGTGTGCCAAAGCCGCAGCACGTCCCGTGTCACATTTATTTCGAGGCGGGCCTCGTCACCGAAGTATGCAAATATGGTTTCAGGCGATTGCGGTTTCTGTAGCAGTTTTTTTTATGGTTTTACTCGTAGGTACAGTAAGTATTAATAATATTATTAATAGTAGTAGATAGATAACAAGAAGAAGATAGATAGAGATAGACCAGAAGATTTAAGAAAAAATTGCTCTATTTTACTCGTTGCTCTTTCCAAGAGCACAGCACAGCCACAGACTATACTGTACAATAAAAAAATAGATCCCAGCGCACTACGTGTTGACAGCAAGCAGCAGCACCGGTGATGATGACCTATTATACTTAATGATGGCCTATACTTTTTAGCATAGGTTGGCCTATACTTTTTAGTATAGGTCATCACCATCATCAGGCAGCAGCAGCACAGCAGAGTATGGAATTGGCCCGGCCTTTTTTTACTTTGATTTGTTTTATCATCACTACTTTTACTTTCCAGTCAACTCGTAGGAGGACCTTCTGGATAAGCCGTGGTCACCGGTGTCGTCGTGTAGTCCCTTCTCCCCCCCCGGTACGTGCCTTTATTTTTTGTCGCTGATAGGGTTCAGCATTATATTTCCACACTGCTCGTCAATTATTTTCATCGAATGTACGTACTGCTGTGTGTATTATGTAGCTGGCTCACGCTCTCGCGCTTTCCCGCTATTTTATAATCAATTTTTATCCAAGAAAAATCCCTGCCAGCATGCACTCGGTGAGATTCGGACCCACGAAATTGATCTTGATAGGCACGCGCGCACCGCCTACCAAGTCACCGGTGACTCCGACTTGTGGTAACCCGATTTTCTTGTGTATCGCATCCTCATGTACTCATGTTTGGTGTTTGGTGTATCCCTAGCTCTACGTGATGTCTACACCAATCCTGCTCGTAGATCGTAGATCGTAGATTGTCGTAGATGGAAGCTTCTCGCACGAAACGTCACTCGTAATTGCGCCGCATCCCCCACGATATGCGAGTGAGGACTGATGACGAGTGACTACGAGGCCAGGGCGACGAGCAACGAACGACACGGACACGAGTATACTTTTAATACGAAGTACGTGTTGTAAGTCCTCACTCCGGCTTTGTCGGGACAGGCCTGGGCATGCCTGGCCCGGGGGGTGATGCCGGGGAATCGAAAGGCGACTCGAAGGACTTCGAGCTGTTGGACAAAGTCCAGGTGATGATGCTCGCAGCGACCGGGTTGCCTGTTCCTTGGTCAATTTCGGACTGTTCAACCGCCGTGCGGCTCAATCTTCGAGGTCTTGGTCACTTAGTCACGAGTGCTGCAGCCTTTGGTCTCTGCGAAGACGTTCGTCCACGCCCGCTATACATATCGCGCTTGGTTTGAAGGCGTTTTCTGGAGAGCACGCTACTACAGTACCTGGTAGTAGTTTTTACCCACAGCAGTACTGTACTTGTATTATTAATAGTATACTGTAGTCTTTGCCGTGTTGTGAGTTAGCCACAAGTTTCCGAGAGTTTAAAACGACTGTGCTGATCGGACCGAGGCCTTCTTCAGCATGAGACGAATTGATATAGAACCACTTACTTAGACCTCACTCTCTGAGCGTGTTCGGTTGGTACATCCCTGGCCTCTCTGATCTCCCACTTGGGAACCGCCTCCCTTTATTTACTTGGCGGACCTCTCCAGCGGTTCTTTTTTTTCTCCATCTCTCTTGGCACTTTCGGTCCTTGGTTCCTTTTTTCTTCTTTCGTTTCGTGTGCGTGCGTGCACTCCGAGCACGGCACCGTGAGCGAGCCCGGCGCCGTCGCGGGTGTCAGCGGGTGCTGGCGAGTAGAGGGGGGGTTGCAAGGAGCGCGGTCGCCGCTTTCGTACCTAGGCGTCGCGTGTGCCTCGAGACACGAGGGATGCATGAATGGGCTCTGTCTGGCCTCCGTTTGTGATTTTTGATAGGGTACGTCGTTCGGGATTGCAAGATAACGTTCAAGCGGTGCTTATTTTTGCGACCACACTGAGGTTGAAAGAGGGAGCTGCGCAATCTGATTACCAACATTGTCGAGCTGGCGAACGACGGCCACGATGAGCACCGGGCTTCACGCCAGGCGGGCGACGGGGCTGACTGTGGCAGAGAGTGAGGAAAGCTTTCACACCCGAACCGAATCGGTGGCGAAGTGGTCGCGAGAGGGGCGGGCGGCGTACGGGGCTGAGAGAGAAGCCCTGCTGTTCATTTTTTTCTTTTCTGACCGGTGCAAGGTGTTCCATTCAGGCAGATAATTACTACATGAGGGGACGGGGACTTTGTTTTTTCTTACCACATTTTTCGGTTTCGTTTTTTATTATTTTTGCGGTGCTGCTGTGCCGTGCTGTGGTTTCTCTTTCGTACATACAGCATGCTTATCGAAAGCATAAAATAAGCACCCTATATACCTGGGGTATGTACGTACGGCATGTGAGCGAGCGTATGTGGCGTCCGACCATTTCTTATGTGGCGTCCGAGCTGTTTTTTCCTGAAGCATGGCGGCGGGACTATTGGCGTTATCAAGTCACCAGTTTGCTATTACAATCATAAAAAAACTCAATTCAATCATGGACCTCTGTTCGCTTCGCATAGTTTGATGTACTTTTTTCCTTCCAGAGCGAGGGTAGCGGGCGACGTAGGCCGCCCGCGAAGCGAAGCACCATGTATGCTACTATCAATACTGCAAATACGAGTACGCACAGCAGTGTTGAGGCACGTATCATGTTATTATTAATATTAATACTGTACTATCACTACAGCAGTAGTTCCGCCCCTTCATACTTCGAACTCCTCGTGCTCTACGTGAGTAGGTTTGGCCATTTGGGAGAAGAGACCTTTAGGGGTGTTTTTGGCTTGAAAATTGCGTAGCGCGGTCTGCACTTCGGAATCGTCGTCCGCAATTAATTGAGAATTTTCTTGATTCGATGCAAACGCGGGTCAGCCGCGTTTATCTGGGCAGTTTTGGCCCGTTTTGGTTACGGTTTGGGGTCAGGGTTAGGGTTAGGGTTTGGGTTAGGGTTAGGGTTAGAGTCAGGGGTTGGGTTGGGTCTTCGCCCGTACCTTGACACTGAATAGCCTACCAGCCTAAAGATCCTTTCTCCCAGATTATAATGGGAGTCCTCTACGTATTACATACTCCTGCTACGTTAGCGCTTGGCGTCACACTCTACAGATTTTCATACGACAGATAAATCATTATCTAACGCGGATCATTTACCGTGCTTCCTCAGAATCTCCACAAAGAGTACAGATCCAACCCAGGAAACGTGTGCTACTGTGTAAATCATGCAGGTTGTACTTGTGCGGGTCCCACCCGGCAACATACTAGCTAGATCATACAAGATCGGGAACAGATCTGCCTTGAAATATCTACGTACTGTAGATCATGATTTGGGAATCGATTATCCGTCCGAGGTTTCATTCAGCCGCCGTTGTAACTCATTTCTTGCCCTCTACAGGAATTCTGCACGTCGCAGTTTCTGGAAGAAAACTTCGAACAGTTCGCTCGGTGAGTTTGTTCGTATCGCATTTTTTTTGTAACCCCGCTCATTAAACTGCTGCTCCTGTTGATGCTGTGCTTTGAGGCAAGGTTTGCCAGTCGTGATGGACTCACGGTGTCGGGTTCTGGAGGGTAAGCTCTAGAAATAGACTTGCTAAAAAGAAAGACCCAATGACAGTGGGCGCTGGTTGAAACATTCGTTATTTGTGGATCACACCGGGCGAAATTGGTGCTGTATCTCTATACGAGAACCTCGATAAACCAGTATTCAGGGGTCTGCCATGCAACGCTTCCTGCAGTACCGTACGCCGTGTAACAGTGTTGCGATGATCTTGGGCGATGGGGCGGTGTCGATTAACACGTCCATATCTAACGAAACACTCTGTGCGCACTGCCAAGTCACTGCAGTATGATAAACTGTTTCCAGGAACTACACAACAACTCGAACATCATTTGTGTACATGAGGCTGACGAAGTATCAGACCCATTCTGCTCAACAATAACTTGCGTGTGAAGGCGGTGTTGCAACAGCCACCATCGTTTTTCTAATAACTCATGCATCTGAGGGTGTACTGCATTCTGTTCTTCAGGAGGTAAAGCTCCCATCTCACATTCGACGCTGTGTACCACCCAAGCGATACCGTGAGAAAGTTTGCGCGGTAGAGTCTTTTTGAAACCGACTCATAGCAATTTTAAATTGGAATAGTAGGCAAGGGAGATGCCCACCCCCTTGTCCACCACGCGACGATTGCGCCGAAGTTGTCAGGTCACCCCGCCCCTCCCTCCTAAAACACCGATCAATTATAATAACTCACGACGACCATAAGGAAGCACTACAAGCCTTTTCTGGACGCAGCCCCGGAAGGATCCTGGTCAACAGCCGGGGGCGTGGAGCACAAGCTTGAGTACACAGAAGTGTACAACTTGTTTTTAGAACATTTCGAGGGCAAAATTTCAGGTAATTAGCCTTCCCACTTCATTTTATACCTAAGGTATATTGGTGAAAAAAACGGCGTCAGTTTACCTAACAACGCAACTACTGCCTGCCGCATTTTCTGATTTTGGCGTTCCCGTCACGATGTAGTTACTTGCAGGGCTTCGACGGTCCTTTAGGAACGGCTGCGGAGCTTCTTATCCCATGTCTTCGCAGGATCTTCTCAGGAAAAGTGTTGCCCTGCGTGCGTTCCCAATCGAGCAGCTACAGTAATGGCGCGTTTATGCCTTTGTTGAACATTGAAGTCCAGACAGAGCCGTAAATCCGAAAAATATCATGCCCGATCGTGGCATTGCCTACTACGAACGAATATTGTGTTTGAACCGACCGAACCAAGTGAACGATTAACCTGTCTTTACACGAAGTATAACATTACGTTACCATACGTATTAACGTTCTGGTTCTGCAGCAATGTCACCCGTCCGGCTCTGTGCGTAATACACCAGAATTCATCGAAGACGAGGGGGGAACGTCGGAACAGTTTCAGCGGGAATGCAAGGATGTTCTTCAAACGCTGGAGGTGTACTCATCTCGCAGGTTAGTCTCGATACTCTCTACTACCTTATAAGCACCTTGTAGAGGAGTAGAGTGGGACGGGCTTGGTCGCTTCGGGAGCCGCTTGCTGTGCGTGCCTGCGGCCGCCGACAACCACAATCCCCCTTTCTCTCGCAGAGCTCGTACAGATAGGCGTTTCCGCACGGAGCGCTTCACATGGCTTTTAGCAATATTCCGCCTCATCTACCTGCGTCTTTCCATCCAATGCTATCTGAATACCGGTAGCACGGAACGTGAACTCGATAGGTCGGTGCAAACGAGACAACATCACGCAAAAGGCGACATGCTGCACACCTTCATCTTTCTACGTCTACTATGTGCAGGGAAAATTACTGACCTCCGGCCGCAGTAGCACGTTCAGGGTCTGTTTCCTCTAGTAGTGATGTCTCTGATTCCACTAGCATTCGAGATTCGAGGCATCATCCATCAGATTTGTTTTCTGGGACGTGAGAGAGAAGACTTATTATGTACTCATCTTGGTGCTGCATCGGAAGCCGAACGTGCAACTTTTAACACCGGCCGTACCTCACATGTATTTAGCGCCCACCGGTAACAAAACTGATTTGGGGGTGTGGCAGACTCTCAGGAAAGCCACCTCGTGCAAGCCTGGCACCCCGAAAAAAATGTGAGTAGGCCAGCGTAGGCATGAATTACGGAAGGATTGTCACACAATATTCGCTGCGGCGTTACTCCGCCCCACCATTTTCGCACCGACATGTCAGGTTCTTCGTCGAGATCCTCCTGGCGACGACAGACTACGATCGCTTTTTCTTCCTCATGGTCGGAGAGGCCACTAGAATTAGGCAAGAAGAAAACGATAGGGAGGGGGGAGGTGAAGCCCCCTCGGGGTCGTCGCACAAGTAGGTATACCCTTTCTTTGTCATTTTCTGCAACCCTTTGCCTGATAGGCAACTGTCAGTACCACCCGTAAGCACATCGGTTAAGTTGTGGTTCTCAGATGTTCGAGGACCGGATCAAATGGGGTGGTGGGATGATGGGAGTGCTTTTCTCACTGCGGTATGCATTGCGCAGGGGAGTTTATGCGTGTCGCCTGGCCCCCTTCGCGCCGGTTGTTGCGACTCTTACCATCGAGGTTTACCTCCCCGGCTCAATGTATGTGTTGTAGGACTCACAATGTCTATATTGAAAGAGGGTGTAGGTCGGTGGGGGGCAGGGGAGGACGGGGGTGGGCTTTACCCTACCTGTCTTAAAGCCGTTTGGACTTGGACCTCCTTGTAAGACTTTCGTCTGTGTAGTTGGGTTTATGCATATTGTTTTTTATCGCCCATTGGAGTGCGGAGGAAGACGATGGCAGGGGGGCTGGGGCGGGCAATTGTACTGGTGACGCAGTACAAATTTTTTCACAGGGGGCACCGAGGGAGCGTGGTTACAGCAGTAGTTTGCAGTAAAAGCTCGAATGAATTGACGGGCGGTGTGCCCAACAGAGGGCAACGTTCCGTTCTCGCCATAGTGCGATACTCGTTGGAAGAACGCTAAAGTATCGGGAAGACAGCATTGAGCTTGCTGAGAGCGAGGAGAAAGGTACGCTCGTGATTCTGGTCAAGCGAGAGCACACCTCTTCGATAGCAATTTATATTTTCGTTGGTATATATGTTGCACTTATTCTCGACGAATAGCAAAGAAAGGTCACGTCGATTCAGCATGAAAATTATTGCGCCCGTGGACCCCTGGGATCTTCGAACCATTTCGTCTATGCCCGCGCTGTTTTATCAAGCCGGGTCTCTCCAAAGACATACAATGATGGCACTCAGGCCTGGTATATGTGCCAAGCGTCAGGTGTAAGGTTGTTGCGCTCGATCGAGAGCGCCAGCGGCATGGCACAGTCAGCATCGCGCCTGAAATGAGGAGTGAGTGCTAAAGCGGCATCCACTACGAAGTTAAACCGATTTTTGCCGACATAGACGCTGTGCACAGCCTCGTCGTCGTAATCCCCACAGCTTCTGGGTAGAACGGCATTGTAGATCGGACAGACGAAATTCAATAAGATTACGCCGGGCGCCGGGGTCGCACGCATACCGCACGTGGTTAGCACGCGCCGCAATAGAATTACGAGCAATGATTGCCTTTCGACCGTCATTAGCCGCTCAACAAGGAAGTAAGACAAAAGGAGTTCTTCCGCAGCACGTTTCCGGCGTTTAAAGGTACTCCGTGAAGCAAAAGTCGTGCAGAGCCCCCGTACCAAAGCCACCCGACGGTTCTTTATCAGTCGAGTGCCCGTCCGCTTTGCTGGTACTTGCCTCGCAGACTTTTTGCCCACGAGTGAAATATCAGTCGGGAACCCTGGAGAGCACCAGACGCTTCCACAGCTTCACAACAGTTTCCTCGTCTTGACCGAAACGTTAATTGTCCAAACCGTGTGATTGGCGAGATATCCCAGCATCGAGACAGTCGTACCAAACAGCAGCAGGGCGCGGAAGATTCTGCCCGATGGAACCCCTCACCAGCTTGCAAAAAAACAACTTTCGTAATTCGTTTTATGTAAGTGCATACATACGCATGCTTTGTAGATGGCGACAAAGCCGAGCACACAACCAAACTTTATGCTATTGCACCGCGTCAGGGCCTCGAATCCCATATCCGGAAGGCCAAGCTCTTCAGCGAGAGTATTGTTGGCTAAAACAGTGCCCAAAAAGCCTTATTAGGGAGGCTAGCCCTTTGACCGCAATTTCCGCTCCTTTTGGATGTCTGAGAGATCGTCTCGTTACCCCGGCAAGTACATCTAACGGCAAATGGTGCCTGAACAACAGCGGTTGGTTTGTCGATATTTCGGTCCTGCCCTCTTATCACCGATATAGCGGTCTTTGTTACACGACGTACACCAACTCCAAGACTCCTTGGTCAACTTCAAGACCCCTTCGTCAAGTTCAAGCGTATTCCGTCAAAAATCAAAACATCTATCGTCAACTAAGGTTCATTCTTATCGGAGAGCGTTTTTTCCATATTTTCCAAAGTTTGGAAATAATTGGAGATATGTATCAATATACGGAGGCGTTCCGTCACTATTCGTGAAATTCTCCAGAACCAAAAATATCAAGTTCGTTAACATTCCAATATTTGGAAAAAAAAAAACAGGAAAATATGGAAGATTGAAAAATTGCGCGAAAAAAATGTCGAAAATCTGGACAAAAAGCTCTCCGATAAGAATGACCCTAACTGCACGACCCTTTCGTGACTTTCAAGACCTCCTTCATCAACTTGAAGATTATGTTGTCAATTTCAAAGATCCTTCGTCAACTTCAAGATCTCTTTCGTCAACTTCAACAAGTCAAGGTCAAGACTCTTTCGTCGATGCCCTGCGGCTACCCGCCTCCCTCACCCCAGTGGTGGGCTCGTTTTGCCCTTCTAACGAAGCAAAACGATCTGGTACAACTTGTCCTCTGGCCCGAACCTCCCGATCACGACCACCGCCCTTCGCACCCCAACTACCGATCCCCGGGACACGGAAACTGTTTCCTTCTCCAGCTAACGATTTCGCATCCGTCCACTTCGTGGCGCCGTGGTTGTCCTGGTGGTCGGCGTCGCTGTTACGATTGGCGACATGAAACACCAAGAGTGTCACAGCTGTCGCGCACCCGGACATCAAAAATACCGTGTCGAACCATCGCTGGTAGAAGCTGAACCTGTTGCATTGTTCGGCGTGTGCATTGGTGGCGCAAGCGTAAGGAGGCGCCGTTAAGGGGGAGTGTGTGAGGGACTAGCGAATGATATTTATTGAGCTTACCAGTATTATATGCTACGGTCAGTTTCTAGTCCGGTCCGATATTGTTTGCGGTGGCGCGGCGGGCGGGCATCCCACCGCGGGTGACGAGCCGCAATCAGAAAATGAGCTTCACGTGACGGCCCACCACTCGACATAACAGTCTGCGCAACAGTAAGGTTCAAAAATGTGATAAACCAGGTCACACCCTGGTCGTTTTTCTCACGAAGAGCGAGGAAGCAACACACAGGCTGGGCCCTCGGGATAGCGCCAGGTTGTGCAGAATAGGTCAACACAGCCGCAAGTTCAGAGATATCAGAGGCGCTGATAACGTTGGTGAGAAAAAAAATCGTGCGACCCGTGCTTACTCTGTCTTGAGACCGCAGCGAAGCCACACCAACAAGCGCTACGGGCACCAAGGCATCGACTTGTCAAAGGGGGGGCGCTGCTACTGTACTGTAAATCGGTTTGCGTGTCCCCACCGCTGATAACAAATCCGATGGCACCTACGTAGTGTAATAACTGTACTTGAGATAGCATAGAAGGAAGTGTCCCTCAGAAAAATGTTTTGCAGCCCCTGATTTACCTCATGCCACCAAGCACAGCTGTTATGGCGACGCGATGTCTCGGTGGCAGATTGACGCGCATGAGGATGACGCTAGACGTCAAGTATGTGCCCATGAGCATGGAGAGAAGCACCGAAAGCACCTGTGGTGGTATCGAAAGTCTTGAGTGTGCCGAGCAGGGGGGGGGGTGAGCAAGTACGTGTTAACCGCATGTTCAGACTTGCAGCAGGATGCCAATGAAACATGCTGTCAATCGTCTGTTTGGTCGATAAATCAGGTACGGTCATTCTGGACCGCCGCTACTGCTACCACGGCCTATGGTGGCGGTCGGGTTGAGATTGCCGAGTGCATGCCACGTAAGAACCTCTGCATATAATGGAAGGCCCAAAGCTCATGACGTGCATGGATTGGGTCAAAGTACTCGTGCTTCGCCCTCATTTCTTCGACGCGGAGCACTCGAATTGGGGCGTCTGTACGCCTGGAAATGTTACTATCTTCTCCTCAAGGCCCATGCCCCCACAGGCAGCACACTAAACTATAAACTAGATGCGTTAAATGAACAAACTGCCAATATTGCGAAGGTCTAGAAGCCTACAAGGTCGCGAAACTATCAACACATGTCCGCAATCGCCATGAAAAAAACACGTTTCCAAAGACTTTGATCGAAAAAGCCTTCTCCATTTCCGATCCTTTACGCCCCAACCCTAGCAGAAGCAAAACATCCTCAGCGCCACAGCCATCTTTCGTCTTTTTCGATGACGCCAACCCCGCGTCCGACACCAGTGTTAACCTTTTTATAACTGCACTCCCGCTTCGGTGACAAACGACTCGAAATTGGAGTCATATATGTATTTCTGTGCAGTGCGGTTCTCAGAGGGTTAGCCCCTTGACAACTGCTCTCCCGTTTAGGGGGAAAACTGCTCGAAGATTGTGTGGGGTAATTTGTACAGCAGTAAACAGAGCGCTACGAAAAGAAGCGCTTCGAATTTCTGCGGGTGCCACGAGCAACAGCACGACGGACAAACCCCGTTGGTCTCTGCCGAAAGGATGAAAACCAGCACGGACCGGCAGCGACAGAAGTGTAAATGCCCGGCGAAGCACGGAGACAGCCGGGTCGCGGCAGCTCACCCGCTTATAATCGAAGCTCTTGAGAACGTCTTCATCGTGACGAGGAACCCCCTCGTCTGCAGGAGAACGAGGATGCCAATGAGAACGAAAGATATCAACTGCGACGGCCAGAACGGAGAGCGTCGTCAACCGTGCGGTGAACCGTTCCAAGAAGCGGAGCGCAAGGAACGCCATGCACACGATGGGGGGGGGTGTAGAGACGGGGGCAGAAACAAAATTAACAGGAGTGAGAGGGAACGGCCTCAAGGCTCGCGTAAAGCAACACCAAGACACGACATGGCATGGTGCAGCGAGTCTGTCACCTGCGGCAACTCCGACTATCGAAACCCGACCCAGCACTCTGGGACAGCGGAGCTGTGTCGTACTGGCCCTACCCGTCTATAATATTTTCGCCCTCGGTTTCATGATACACAGATTGGAATAATACGGGTGAAAACACCATCGTAGGTAGGTCATCACCAGGAAGGTAAGGCTTGTGGAGACTAGCAATAAGCAATGAAGAGCCGCCCCGCTCCATTTATAGCAACGGACTCTTTTTTCTCGTTTTTTTTTCGTGCGCTGACATGAAGCACAGCGGGTGTATCGATGTGAACGAAACGACCGTCGACGGCTGGTTTGATCCATCGAGGAGTCCCACTCTTAACTATCGACCCGACATGGTCTACACACGTTGAATCACCTCGCTCCATCCCTCTGGATCGGCGTCGACTAGCAGGTGCCGGCTGAGAGCGAAGCGCACGAAGCGAGTCGCTGGGTCATCCACAGTTCCCTCCCCTCCCGACACGCTCGCAGCACCCTTAGTGCTTCCGTACGCGTAAGGTACCCACAACACCGTTACTCCGGCTTTCCACAATCGCGTGAGGCAGTACGCAAACATCACAGCACTGGATCAGGACGGCCCAGGAGCAAATCAAAACGAGCAGAACGCGAGGATCAGGGGCGAGGAGGGTGCTACGTTATACCGTTGTGGTCGCCGCCGTTTAGTGGCTCGTAGTTCACCATACATCCATGCCTGTTTATGAGGGAGCCACAACACTCATATGCTCTACGTATATACGTACCAGGTATCATATCAGGTACTTGTGGTTGTTTTGTATTTTATAACTCGAATGTTGACTTCACCTGTTCAAGGAAACGTATATAGAAATCCTCAACTCAGAATGCCAGAACGGGCAGGTGGGTACATCGTCGACAAGAAAACGCCAACGCGTCTCCTTCGACAATAGACTTGGAAACATGAGGACGGTTTGAACGTCGGCCATATTCGCCGCCAAACTCCGGACGGTACTCCTATCTATGGAACGGTTGAACACAGTTCCTACGTACATCAAAAGCAGAAAAAAACACATGTTGGTGCATACTATTCAGTAGCTCTGCGCGTTCTAGTGCGTTTAGAATAGGACGAAACGGAGGCCAGAGCCGCGTCCGTGTACCGTGTACTCGTGCTGGTTTAGATTGTCAAAAACAAGCAAATACACAATGGTCAGCAAAAAATAGTATTACTCGTTGCGAGTGATCCTTGCGCGAGCAACGTCGACGGTGGCTAGGGTACATGACGCAGGTAAAACCGTCGATTGCGTCGTGATTGGCACCCAACGTCCTTCTCCCCCGGCGGCATCGTGGTGACCAGCCGTACTGAAATAAATAAAAAAGGCGGACATATTATGCATCCATGAATTTCTGGTGCCACCTCTGGTACAAAAAAAAGTAAAGAACAAGAGTTCCCGTGTTCTGCCCACTCCTGCAGTTGATGTGAATGCGAAGGACCAGCACCAGTTCATCGCGATAGGAAAATTACAGAATGGCCAACGTATCACGCAGCTTGCTTGCTCTACGTACCAAGCAGCTTGCAAAGCCAAGGACCGACCAGCCCGTTTGAACTCACAGCTCGCGTATATTTGGAGCACGTTATGAATAGGTACCAAGAATTGAATACACAGAAGCAAAAGCTGCCACTGAAAGAGCTCACCATCGTAGTCTCCCAAAATAATTCGAATCTACCATTCTTGTCTGATCCCACGGTTTTCTCACCCGAATCCCACGAGGACCCTCCCGATCGGGGTGCGCGCTCGCCGTTGCTGCTCCTGTATCTTCAGAGCGATGCGGCGCACGTATACAAACGAACGTCGGGCACATTACACCATTTACGCCATGCCGTCCGTGTTCAGGGTGTATACCATGCCAAGGGGCTGCTACTGCTGTCGTGTTTTGTTGACAAGGGCCACAGACGCGGAAATAACGACAGATGCGCCATTCAAACGTGTTGGTACTTCTGACGTCGCGACGTTTCCGTCGGCACCATGAACCTTGGAATAAGAAACAAATGATCCAGCGGATTGCTTGCCTCCTCACCTCTTCAGCCATCGGGTTGCCAAGGTATTGTGGCGTAGTCGTAATATAGTCGTCAGCGATGCAAGGGGTCCACGAACAGGAACGCCAAGACGCGGACGATCGCGGGAAGCCCACCGAATGCCAACACGCCTGAAAAAGACTGTTGGGACTACTGGTAACTAAAAACGTATACCCGACGTAACCTACATAGTCCGGGAAAAACGGACCGCGAGTCAAAACAAAGTAATTTTCGTGGCAACGGCGCGTTGAATTGCATACTTTCACACAAGTTCATCTTAAGCATCGACGCGTTGCCTCCCAACGAATGATTTCCTCCCGCGCCCCGCCAACCGGCAGCCCTCACCCGGCGGCAATCAGCGATCTCGAGGAAGAGCTCTCGGGCTATCTGCTCCAGGCTGGCCGTCTCCGCCTGCAATCGAACCCTCGCCCGAAGGCCGACGAGCGCAGCGGCGACGGCGAACCACCAGCGAAAAAGAGGCGCGAGGGTTACCGTCCTGCAGGTACATGCATAAATCGCCCCCCATGCTCATCTTTCACCGTGCCCGGAAGGGGAACAAGCGGCGCCGAAGAGAGCAACCGGACAGGCTCCAACAGCGGCTGTCTGTGGTCGCGAGGTCTTGGTGGAGACGGGACTGCACGCCTGAACATATTACTACGTTGCGACGCTCTTCTCTGCCCGGGTCGAATCACGCCGACTTTCGCTGCGCTCGAGGTCACCCTAGTTTAGGGAATTTTTGCGCGGTAACACGTTTTGGTCCATGTCCCGACGTGTGCCAGCAGTCGAGGTTGGACTTACGATCGGGGCCGAATCGGTTCGACAGTTGAAATGCTTAGCACAGCCGCGATAAGTTGAGGATTTCTCCCGGCGCACGTCAATACCTATTTCCGAAGCACCACGCAAGAATGCAACTCCGATCAATACATTGTAGTCCCTATCCGCCCCGCCCCGCCAAAATGTGGGAGAACAACGCGCAAAGCGGTTGACCACCGGGGCTGGTCTGACCAGGATACTTGCATTGATTGGGTCCACCTTCTACAATTGGTCTAAATAGCAAGACTGTTAGAGGGACTGCAGCACAAAAAACTACGACCGCGGCAACATACCGTATGGCACGCATGGCACAACCCCTCGGACGGATTTTTAAACCGACTTTCGCGACAAAAATGGGGAAGAAGGTGCAAACGCCGAGCGATGAGTCTACGGAAATATCTCGTCCTTGACAAATTTTTCCATAAGCCAAGACTTTCGTTGTGTGTGCACCCCCTCCTCTGCTCTGGAGAATATCTTATCACCCGTGTGATAGGGGTACACACATACCGCAAGCCTTACCCTTGAAACAAGATGCGCTATATACCCACCTCAGCTGCCTGTTGAGCAGAATGCCTATCGGACGGGCGTGCTGTCACCGCCTGAACTACCCTGCCGATAAGACTCCGACCAAGCGACTTCTCCCCGCGAGGTCCGCCGCCGACGCCGGCAGCGCCGCCTCCTCCGCCGCTATGAGAAGCCGCTGCTGCCCTGGCGATCACTGCTCGCCGCTTCCGCTGGCCGATGTCCGCAAGCGTGAGCCTAGCTCTCCTCTCGCGAGACTGGACGAGGCTGTTGCCGCACGGAACAGCCATTCGGTCGGGGATACGGCGGCCCGTCGGGAAGGCAGGGGAGGTTGTCTGACATGTGTTCGATTGGTCGTCTGACATGAGTTCGATGTACTACGACTATTGCTGCTGATACCAATACTATGACAAAACGCATCGGGTCGGATATTCAGTAAACATGTGAACAAAAGCGTGTGGGGTGCAGTTGCCCCAAGGAGTGTACTAGCTCGAACGTCCTCCTCCCATACCAAGCACAGCGTCCCGATCAACAAGAAACTTGGACCCGTATTATATACCAGGTATGGTGTTTCGGGTTTTTGCAAAGACGTACACAACCAGAAGTCGTGTACGAAGAGACTTTGTCAAGCCCATTTTTCTGATACAGCAATGAAAAGCCTTCAATTTTCAGCAGCCAGCTCGACGGCTGCACAGTAACCTCTTGGCGTATATCAAGGGCGTCCTACAGGTTGTTTCGGGCATAAGCTCAAAATCCAGCCCAGAAAACACGGTGGCCTCCTCTCCCCCAAACATCCACACTGTTACTCTCGGCCCTTATCGCAACGACGGAGGACAGCATGAGACGTGGTATGCACAACCACCGCAGTCCTGATAAGGGGTGGAGCAAGCGGCAAGCTTTGTTTCAACGGCATAGAACAGCAGTTCCGCCAGACTGCGAACAGTACGGCAGTTCACTCCAACAGCGGTAGCATCGCGGACACAGTTCGCCTCCCCCTTCTTGCAAAATTCATGTTTTTCAAGAACCAAACGCACAGCCTAGCAGACAGACTCAGACTACTACTATTGCGGCCACTGCAGCCACTGACTACGCGCTGACCTGAGAGGCACCCTACGCAGAAGCGTGGCCAGTTGCTGATAAGGAAGGTTGACCGCTCCAAACCCGCTCAAAAGAGCAAGCGATGCCACGCCTACGACCCCCACTCTTACCAGGCCGGCCTGGTCCAACCCAAAAAACAAACCGAGATGACAACGGTCGCGGGGAGAGTCGGCGCGGAAGAGTCGGCAGCGGAGAAGGGGTGGGGAGGAGGTAGCTGATGCAAAGAGCGCTCTCCTTCCGGATGTCGGCCCACGAGCTGTGCTAAAGCACCGTTTTCCACGACGTTCGAACGGGGGGTGTAAATCGTCCCCCCCCCCCCCCCCTAAATACATATGTGCAATTTAGCGATCTTCCGATAGATTTCACTCTGTGGGACTCCCGGTGCCGAGTCAAATGGATGCAGCCTTAATGGAAGCTCAGTCTCTCACGCCCGACGAAAACTAGGAATACAGCGTCTACAAGGCACGTTCCGCTCTTTCTTCAGGAAAAACCGTAGAGCAAAACGAACCGCAGTCGTGTGGAGGATACAGAGAGCGGCAGATCTCATCTGTCCATCATTCACTGCACTGCCGTGAGCGATACCGAAGATGCCGACGAGGGCAACAAAAAGCGAAAAGAGGGCGCCACAAGCACAGAGCCAGGAAGGAGGCCGAGCTTTTGCAGCTTACGCTGTTAAAAATATATTCAGCCCCCCCCCCCTCCGAAAAACAACATATATGGGGACACCCGTTTTTCTGAGACACGGCGCACCAGCAAAAAAAAGCAAGAAGCTTATGCGGCACCACGGACAAACCTCTAGCGAGAAGACAGAAGCTAACCCTTCGATCGACGCACTTCCTCCTTCTCCTCCTCCCCCTTCTGAGAGTGCGTCTCTCGGCCTACCGCAAGGCGTAGGACAGGAAGGGTGGTCAGCAGTGCACGACGATGACGTACCACAACTACACATGAGCGTCAGCAAGCGAGCTGAGCTCTAAAAAACCCGGCACGAGCGCTGCTACCGACCCTCGTCTACCACGAACACCTACAACTTTTTTCTGGGCGCAGCACAGCCGTTGAGGGAGGTCTGACACAGCCGACCACAGGAAACGACGGTCACGTTAGGCAGGCGTAACGAGCAAGCGCCTCAGCGGCGTAGATGGGCGCCTAAATTGCTGACGGCAAGCGCTACTCCAAGTTGTTTCCGCCAAAATCTTGATAACTTCTGGCTGCCGTTTGTTTCTTGCGGGGTAAGGCTGAAAAAAGCCTTCGATCGCTGGCGTTCCAACTTCCACATGACGTTCTTCGTTTGGATGTCGGGGATAATCCATACCTACCAGCAACCTTCGTGAGCCCCACTCTTTGGGTTTTCCGTCTCAACAAGACGGGCGATGAAAAAACAAAATTACGGGTCGGGTCACAACCCCCGCGGGACACGCCGGGTCGGGTCGAGTAAGAGTGGCCCCAACCCGATCACCTCCCGACCCGACCCAATTCGCGATAATCGAAAACTTCTTGACCCGACCCGAGGGTCGGGTCTCAGCCCGTGACGAGCTCTGATAAAAACAGTCCGGCACCCACCTACGGCACCCGCTCAGGCACGCTGCCGTAGCTCCGCGCTTGCTGCGAGTGTAATTCTTTTTCGCAACTGCTCGTATCGCGTAATTATTTTCATCTCCGTAAGAGACGCTGTTCAGCATACCCGGGGTTTGGCCGGAGCCGGTTCGAAAACAGTTGGATGAGAAACTGTGAGAATTGTTGCGTACTACTGCCGGAACCGCTCACGGCGGTAGACCGACACATTGCACCGAACTTCCTCAAGAGAATAGTATTCTACTTCCGTCTGCCGACGCAAAAGAGAGCTCTCACCCGCCAACAGCGCTTTCGAAACTTCCGACTTCTAGGCGAGAAGCAACGACCAGGACGATCGACAGCAGCATCAGCGCGCCCAAGCACGAAGACCGACTGCAGCGCGGGAGGAGCGATGCAAACAAGCCAAGGGGGGACACACAGCATCTATATCAACAGCTCGTGTTTCACAAAACGCACGCAGAATAATTTACCGCAGCGTTTCGACACGCATCTCAAGGGTGCGGACGCTCCTCATCGAGATATCGAGAGAACATATGTGTCGAGGGTATTATGTAACCCGACATAAACCTGCACCCGCTGAGTTGTGAAAAACGACTCGAACAACCCGAACCAACGCAAACATGTTATATAAAGTGCGTGCGATGGCCATATAATGAGTGTGCTGTGACTGTGTACTACTCACCTGCCGAGACCCATCTCTCCCAGGAACGCGAATGCCAATAGAAACGGCAAAATCCAGTGAAGGCTGACCACCATAAGACCTAGGCATGCTAAAGCTGTAGAGACAGGGTCCAGCAGTCCCGCAAACTCCAAGATGATCAACTGGCGAATAGACAAAACGTTTGTAACACGAACAACGCACAAACAACGATGCACAAGAAAGGAAAGTCGTGAAAAGGCCAACAAAACATGAAACACAGCAGTTACACCTCACCAGCCCTTGGTGGGGCTCCTCGGTTCTTGAACTGGTAAGCAGCCACCCTCGAGAGGAAAATATGTTTCGCCATAACTATATGACAACATATATCGTTCCGAGCTCACGCATTCGCTTTTCCTGGAGACTCGTTTTGACAGCCCACAACAGCGTATGAGCGTGTCTACGTATGGGTTGCAAGAACCGACTCAGGGTCACTGAACCACTCGAAAGCGTCAGGTCGCTGTTCTAACCCCCCCCCCCTCGTCGCCACGTATACTTTTTTATCGCATTGCATTGCGTAGCGTAGAAGAGGTCACACTCTTTATAGTGAATCTTCCCAGGGTAGCCATTTGCGCACTCTTGTTGGCTAAGGGGTATATTATATGAGGTAAGCGGCTCAATCAACCTAGAGTCTCTCCAAGCACAAGCCCCCCGTAAATATTTACTATCAAGGGGTGACCGCGCCTCGCGTAGCGAGCTCCCCGTCGTTTGCCAACACGCCTGCCCGATCATGAAAACTCGTGGTTTGTGCTCGTGCGCGATACAAAATGCTGTGCCTTTGTGCAATCGTCTTTTCGTCCCGATGGTCACATTTTCCCGGAATATAGTGCTACGAAAATCGAATACTATGGGAGTAAAGGTGACACAAGCTGCAACCAGCACAGCACAATGGCAATGGGCATCCATGAGCGGCTCCAGACAGATTATTCTGAACATCGTGCCTTCCAATGGTCTACGGGTGGAATAAGTAAGCCTCGGGCCACGCAGCAAACGTGAAAAACACTACTGTATGTGTAACCGCATCTAAGGACGAGCAGCAGCTTCACACGACGACCCATAAGGTAGAACGGCGGCCAACTTGTCGCTGTTGCTCTTATTGCGACAGCTACTCCTGCTGCTGCGGCGGCTGCGGCTGCGGCTGCTACTTTTACATCCGCGCATGGAACAGCAGCCAAACGTTTGGTGTATCCCACTGTTGCCATCAGCAGAGAAAGATCGAAAGCAACCCGCCTCGAAGATGCAGCAGGACAGAGCGAAGGTTGCCGCAAACGCTCGTCCGGCCCCCCTCAGCGAGAGAGTCCCGTCTTCGCACGCGGCCGTCGAAGATCCCGCGAGCTTCACTCTCGCCGGCGAGAGGGTGTGGTGCGCGAACAGCCGTTCTCGGAAGTACAGCCTAAAAGAGAGGGGCCAGGGAGTATGGGGCAGGAGTGGCGGTGTGGGGTAACACGCGATACAAGGACACCTAAACATTCCCACGCTGACAAGGTTTCAAGTGTTACGACAAAGCAGGAGTAATAACAAAGCATTTCCATGTCGCCGCTCCGTTTCCGCGCTACACCAGCTTTCTACTATAGATAGCTTTCGGTGATGATTTGGGTAAGGCAGATCCCCTGTCGCAAGGCATAGCGCGACGGGTCGTGTGGGCAATCAATGGGGACGAAGTTAGCGCATGCAGGTTCGGCGAGACGCGTAAAAATCCTTCGCGGAAAGCAATCAAGTCCACCGACAAGAACATGAAAATGTTGGTGCCCCCAACAATGTAGATGCAATCACCATGCAAGGTGCAACGGAACCCTCTCACCCCGATTCGAATGCGAGAGTTCAAAGCTCCGTGAAGTCTTAGGAAACGGTATGTGACGGGGGCGGGGGGGGAGGTTTGATTCAGGCACTTAGTGGAGGTTTGATTCAGGTACTTAGTGGAAGACAGAATCGGAGATATCTATCGTGCATCTCGCAGCAGGCACGCGCGAAAGGGCACGTCACCGGTCAAGCAATATCAGATCTCGGGTCACGAGCGGTCTCACGTCATTGACGGTGTTGATCCGTCCCCGGGAGATTGCTATCGCGAAATTATCCCGCTGCAAGACTCTGGGGGGACCTAAGTCCTCCCCATCGAGACAGACTAAGTCTAGCATCTCCTTGCTAAATATGCGAGAGAACTCTGCTCGGCTTACGTCAGCCTTAACGAAGGCTACAAGGGATCCCCGCCTCGCGACCTCACTACGGTGTCTTCTCCTTGACCTCTACCGGGCGACTTCTCCACGACTACATCGGCTCTTGTTGTTGTTGTTCTTGTTGTTGTTGTTGTTGTTCTCACATTAACTCACAGTTCAATGCAGTCCGTGGTCGCAGGACAGGCTCCAATAACTCTGGAGTGGAAGAAATACCTCAGGTAAAAACAGAGGCAAAAACAAAAAACAAGCATACGCACTCCACCACTGCGGACACCAGGGAAGCAAAAAGGAGACTATTAATAGCAGACAAAAACCTAAAAAAAAGATGAAGCTAAGCAAAAAAAAACAAAACAAAACAAAAACAGACGCAGAGAGCAAAACGCAAAAAAAAGGCAAAACGGACCATACTAACAAAGACACAAAGAGGTACAAACGGGAATGAAAGAAAAATGAAAAAAAGAAGGGACAAAAAAGCGATAATCACGGGCGGGGGGGAAAGAAAATACGAAAGGCAGGCACTGGAGCATACAGACACGCAAAGTTGCCCAGATGGCACCATGCTAGTTACTTGGGTCCCAAAGAAGGGAGTGCATCATGACGATGATGGCCATAACCAGGCTTCAGTCTGTTGGGCAGACCGCCTCCCCCCCCGCCCCCCGCCATTCCCCCTCGTCCCCCTTTCGCCCCCCCCCTCTTCCCTGCCATTCTGCACACTCGCGTTGGCGTCAACGACTGTGGTCGTTGTTGCAGCTATTCTATGCCGTTCTGCCGATGCCTCCTTCTCATCTGTATGCCATTTCCGCATGAAGGCCTCCGCCCCGTCCTCGACCCGTCGGAACCATCTGCCGGCTTTCTGTGCTGCCTCGCGCCACCCTTCGAGCTTGATGCTCGAGGTCCTCCTCAAGGTACCTCATCCAGTCCCACTCCTGTCCTCCGGAGTAACCCTTACCCCCAACCATCTCCCCAAACATCACCCTCTTCGGCAGACGCTCCTCTCCCATGCGTGTCACAAAGCCCGCAAACAAGAGCCTACATCTGCGTACCGTCGTCTCATCGCTTTCAGATTTTGTCCTGAGAAGCGCGCTAGCATAGGATAGAATGTGGTCTTCGCGCTTTCGTTTTCGCCACCCGATGCATCGGAGGAGCATCTTGTGGTGGACCTCCCGTAGCCAACCGTAATCATTCTTGCTCGGGCTCCAAGTAACGCAACCGTAGAGCAACGTTTCGATCACCTCGGCTCTCAGCATTCGCACCTTCAGGCGTAGGCGCACACCCGGGCGGTCATAAATTTCCATATTATACCGTCCGAAGCATGCCCATGCCCTCTGGAGTCGACGCGTTACCTCGACACTTCTGCCCGTCCAATCTGCGCTGATAGCCCCGCCCAGATACACAAACTCGGTCGTTTGTTTGTACACTTGGCCGGCGGCGGTGACGGTGAACGGCACGTTCCCCCCATCTTTCGTTTGCAGACACATTATCTCCGTCTTGGCCTCCGACACCGTCAGGCCGAAAGCGGCACATGCAGACACGATCACCGTCATCATCCTCTCCAGGCCGTTGGGTGATCTCGATACTATGCCTGCATCGTCAGCATAGAGCATAGCCCACAGTGTCTGGGCCTCTTTATCATTCCCCTGTCCGTCGGCGTGCCCGACCCGTGCCTTCCCCCTCTTCTTTTTCTTCTTCTCCTGCTTTTGTTGGAGTTGCACCAAGCTGTCCGTGATGGCTTTATCAGCAGCGAAACGTTTCTCCGCCACACGCAGCACCGCTGTAAAAAACATGTTGAACAACAATGGCGCGAGCACACACCCTTGCCGTAGGCCCTGTTTCACGTCGAACATATCTGAGCACTCGCCGTCATCCAGCCGCACGCATGCTCGCATGCCGTCGTGGAATTGGCTCTAACGGCGGGCAGTCTGTATCGGTATACTACAGCTGATAGGGCCAATACTATCTGCAATGCAGCTCTGCACGAGGTGGTCATGTTGCTGGCATTTATATACGAGGCATGGCACGACGGCGAATGCCCCCCCCCCCCCCCCCCTCCGGCATTGTAGGGATGCGAGGGTCTATGGTCACACGACTACGGCCATGCATGAGAACGAGTACATCTCTCCTATTGAGTACACCCTCCCCCCCCCCCCCTCTATGGTCATACGACTACGGCCATGCATGAGATCGCGTACATCTCTCCTATCGAGTACACCCCTCCCCCTCCCCCCGAGCTATGGTTATATGACTACGGCCATGCGAGTACCCCCCCCCCCCCCCCCGCCAAAGCTCCCAAGGACAACCCCCGGCAAGTAGGACGGTACGCACTGCTAACCCCCGGTTTGCAGCCAGGTATCGGTTGATACATGCAGTCTGGTGCTGCAGTGGTCGTATATGGTGTGGTGTTGGTGTGATGCCCGATTCCAACCTACCGCTGCTATTATTAGACTCTACGATACAAACGAGCGTGTCGAGCGTTTACTACTGCTGCTGTACTGAAATAGCACTGCTGCTGTTGCATTGATTTTTTGTATTTTACACACAGCAGTAGTAGCAGACATGATTTAGCAACAGTAGTCGATGATATCATGTACCAGGTATACGAGCATCGGTTTCCACAGACGCATCGCTCGGCGTTTGCACTCCCCGTCATCAAGAAAAACACCTTGGAAAATTGTTTGAGGGCGTGCGCCACACGGTAAACACGGTAAATGTACTGCAGCACATCACACGTACCTCTGGTGCAATAGTCTATTTATATAGTACTACAGCAGTGTGCGTGCTCTTCACGTTAAACCGCTCTTTCTACCCGTGCTGATGATTTAATCCTATTAATAGAGAGATACGACAAGTACTGCTGCTGTATACCAGGTATATACACGAGGGTACGAAGACGAACGGTAAAATAGAATATACGCGCGTACGTACCCCAGCGTACCATATTAACAGTACCGTGATGTTCTTACACTAGCCCACTTCCCTGGAATCCTGCCTGCGGTAAAAAAACAGGCAGCAAAAAAAATGCATCTCGATAAGAGAAAACAATTGAGTACGAAATAGTGCGCACGTCAGTATCATACCAGTCCGTAAGGGAAACGGTACTAACGAGCTGTGGTATACCATCCCCTATCACTTACAACCAAAAATAACACCAGGGGGTATTATATGCACACTCGAGAACAAATAAAAGGGAGCATAAAAAAGAACAAGGAAAACACCAAGAGGGAACAAAGAGCAAAAAAACAAAAAAAACAAAATGAGAAACAAGGCGAACATGCGCTCAGTGCAGGGCGCATGCCGAGTCCCGAGGACAAGGTTGCGGTTTGCTGGTACGATCAGTCCTAAAATACGTCCAGCTGATGATCCAACACAAGGACCTCCCGAGATCAGACGGAAAGTAAGAAGACAATGAGAGGGTAGTGACAAAGAGCTTTTAATAACAACAAACAAAAAACAAGCAGTCCCATCTCCAGTTGGTGGGTCAAGCACGTCACAATCGACCGAAAGAGGACAGAGACAGACGACCACGGGGGGGGCTGAAAAACACAAAACGTCAACAACAAAAAAGGGGGGAAAAAAAGGACTAATGGCAAAGGGTCACAAAAACATGTCAATATCGTGACGCAGCCGACGCAGAATGGCAGGGTATCGGGGGGGGGGGTACACCATCGACTTGGCTTCGGCAGGGAATAGGGCATGACAACAAACAAAAAAACAAAAACAAACAAAAAAACATGGATAGCAACACAGCATTACGTAGGCAGTAGTCACTTGACGTCTCAACTAGAAAGACCGACAGTGCCAAGTTTCGGAGGGTGCCTTCACTTTCCAAACCGGCCTACTAATAGCTGTTGTTGCTACGCCCCCTCCAACGCGGTTCCTCTCGCCCCCCCCCCCCCCGGGGCCTTGGGCCTTACGGCGTCTCAAGTTACTGGGCATTTTGTACATCAAGCGCTCGTCGTTTTGCTACTTTCTCCTACTCCTCAACGCACCGGCGACTCATGTACTGCTCCGCCGCTTTCTCAACACGTCTGAACCACTTGCCCGATTCTTCGCTGCCTGCGTCCATTGTTTCTCTTCGATGGGCAAGTTAAACAACGATACCAGGTAGGTCGCCTTCGAGATAACCCATCCAGTCTTGCTCTTGCTCTCTCAAGTAATCCTCTCCCCCATCCAGTGCCCCAAACATCACTCGTTTGGGTAGTCGCCGTTGCCCATACGAGCCACGAACCTCGCGAAAAGTATCCTCCCCCTTCGCACCGTCTTCTCGACGTGCTCACAGCCGGTCTTGGCCAGTGCGTCTGCGTATGAGAGCTTGTGGTAGCCGCAGCGAGGTTTTCTCTTCCATCCGATGCAGCGGAGGAGCAATCGGTGGTGAGCTGTCCGCAGCATGGAGAGATGGGCCACCGTGGGGCTCCACGTGACACACCCGTAAAGCATTGTTTCCATCACTTCGGTACTTCGAGCCGGAGCGGTGCGGTGGGCTGGTTGTACTGCAGTGGCACGCCATCATATATTTACACCGTCTCAGTACGTAGTTTGGCCAGCAACCACGCACGGGTTGATTTCGTCGGCGTTCTCGCACACAGTTGCCCCAAGTTACACAAACTTAGAGGTTTGTTCGTACATCTGGCCGGCTGCCTCGGTAACGAAGTGACCCTGTCCATACGCTTCGTCATCAGGCATATGGCCTCCGTCTTGGGGTTCCGCACGTCCGAAACAAACTGTCAACCCGAACGAAGCACACACTGTAACGATATCTGCCATCATCTTTCGCAGGGCTGTTTCTCCATCTGGGAACGTACGCCGTACCCATTGCCGTCTCAGGCACCAGGTAGGTACCCATGTATTCGAAAAAACGCGGCAATAGAGGCATAGGGCAATCTCGACCCATACATCTTCCAGATGGAAACAATGACCGCAGGCACCCACGAATACATGACGCACGTCCGATGGAAAACGGCAACCGAACACAGAAGAGGCCATATGCTCCTTCAGCCTTGTACTCGTGCACTCGTAAATAGGAGTTCGAGTGCTGCCTGCCCTGTGGTACAGCAGTAGTACTCTGCACTAGAGCTGCACCCCGTCTGGCTGAGAACCGGGTACCCGGTGGGTACCCGGAACCGTCGGAACCGGAACCGCCCCGGTCCAACCCACGGAACCGCGGGTATTTGTACCCGTCAATTGTTCTATATGGAGGCCCAAGACTGGGGTATACGTCGATTTACACTGCAGCGGCTGTGCCTCTAGACTCTCGCCTCGTGCCCCTGCAGCCAACGCACAGACCGAGAATAGAGAATACCCCTATTAATACCTACCTTGCTTGCCACGCCGCCGCTCCGGAGCTACAAGGGAAGCAAATAGTGTATGGTAACCCGGGTACCCGGGTACCCGGGTACCCGGGTACCCGTGTCCGCCTTACCACGCCGCCGCTCAAACGCAAAAAGGGGAGCAAATAGTGGATGGTAACCCGGGTACTCGGGTACCCGGTCTAACCTAGATACCCGTGTCCGCCTCATCCGCCGCCGCTGAAACGCTAAAAGGGGAGCAAATAGTCTATGGTAACCCGGGTACCCGCGTATCCGTGTCTGCCGGGGCCCGGGCAACCGGTTCTGGTTCTGGTTCCGCCTCAACCGCCCCCCACCCGGTCGGGTACCCGGTTCCAAATTTCGAGGCCGGGGTGCAACTCTACTCTGTGTACCCGTACGTACGAGTATTCTTCTTCGTATTTTATAATTCAAATCAGTCAACTGCATTTCATCATTAACAACTCCAACAGCAGCTCACCATGCAAACTTATAGAACAGAGTGCTCGAGCCCAGCAGTATGGCAGCTTCGAAAAAGCAGGCAGACATGGTCGTCCCGTCCACTCCCCCCCCCTCCTTGCCGTCCACTGCAGCGGCCATGCCCAGGGCGGGAACTCAACGCCAGTCAAGACTCACGCGGAAAGTCTTGTTCGAAGGGCAAAGTTGCTTCTCTGTACGAGTATTCTTGGTAGCTTATACGGGTTCGCTGGCCAAGAACAATCGTAGCGATTCCTCCAAGAAGGGCTCAGTGCCGGGGAGAGATCAAGACGCTGGCACAGGTAGTGCGCCGCTCTACAGTAGTACTGTCCGCGAAAGGGATGGTAGACTGCATCGCACAGCAGCAGTACATTTATCGCTGCGTTTTTCTCGGGAGTCTCAACTCTCAAGCTCAAAGGAAATAGCGGCGAGATTATAAGTACAGCGTGCTTTGATTGGCTGGGAAATCGTCCACATGGTCGTTTGTTCCAGTTACCGTTTGCCGTTTGCAAGCGCCTGGGCTGGGTTTTTTCCGTGTTGCCTACACACTGCTGCCTACACCACCACTGCCCCAGGCTGGCTCCCCGCCGTGCCTGGAGCATGGAGGGTCGAGGTATATGCAATCATAGGTGAGTTTGAACTGCCAACGCAAACAAAAGACAACGCCATTGATGCCAGGCATTTTGTAGAGTTTCTTTGCGTATCATGTGGACAAGCACTCGAGGTTATACAGGCGAGAAAGCAGCTGAAACTGATCAGGCGAAGCACTCGGAGTGAATCATGACATCCGCCACCGGTGTTGGAAGGTGCCGCGGGTCTAGAGCAAAGTAAATTCCTGTTAATAGTCTCTGACATTTTCATTTCTTGGGCTCTACCCTCTGTTGTTTACGTTTTGCGGGTTGTTGGTGTTGTAGGCGAAAGTCGGTACACGAGAGACTGATTTATTTTGACTCTACAGCCAGTATCTCTCTCTGCTGTTACAGTACGTGCTTGACTCGCGGGAGCGGCAATCTGTGCGGCTCTAGAAAATGCAAGCTATTTGCCACGGTCTGAGCGCCTGCTTCAAGCTGCGTGGAAAACGCGGTTCAAGCGTACCACAGCTGCTGTTGTACTTGTAGCTCACCAAACTCAAAGCCCCGACAACCCTTCCCGCAAGCGCGAAGAAAAATTGTCCCTGCGGCTTGTCTGCGAACCAGATTGAGCATTGCGCGATGTCCACGTGAGACGAAATCGAAATCCTATCCCGAATCAAGAAAGTTGAGAATCCTACTCTCGACCGATCGGTTGAAGTCACACTAACTCTCACACACCAACACTAGTGGTACGACCGCTGCTATGTACGCCAGCGGGGTCGGTGAACGGTCACGGGTCACGGCTCGCACGTAAACAGACCACCCACCCACCAGCCCACCCAACCACCCACCTACCCAACCACCCACCAGCCCGCCCCACCACTCACTCATCACCCACTCACCCGCTCACCCACCTACCAGGTATTCACCAGGGATGACAGTATTCACCAGGGATGACAAATACTGCGTTACGGGTCATTGCGCGTAACGGATTCCACCGTAATTGGTAGGGCTGGGCCCTGGTAGCTCTAGCCAGTCCAGTGTATACTGGCTCGCTCATATGCCAGTACACTGGACTGGAACTGAACAGTGCACTGGTGGTCGCGGCGACCTGTTCCCCCCCCGGCTGGTGACGGCGCCTCGCCGGAGGCGCCCCTGGAGGGCCCCGCTGGAGGCGCCCTGCCGCAGGCACGTTTTTACGCGTTTTGGCTATACACTAGAGCTTAAAAATCCGTCGTTTTTGGATCATTTCCCTTGACAAGGAAATACATAAGGAATACGCGCGAACGACTTATCATACAATTTGTAAATTCAGTAAAAAATGGGATATAGGCACATTACGCAGCTTGCGGAGCTGAGTATCAACTATTTAATCAGTCCAACTCACAGCTGGTGTATTTCGTAATTTTACTTAGAAGATGCAATTTGGTGGTAGATTGACAAAGAAATTGAAAAAAAGAGCCAAAACGAGCGAAGCTTCTGATGGACAGGCGTGTGCGGAAATACGGCGCACTGCAGCACGCAGCCTAAATACCGAGAAGGCGGGACACGGGTTCGAAAACATGTTCGAAGTGTGCAATACCGAATCGCTACAATTCGCGAGATCGCGGCCTCAGAGACGTAAATATTCACGTCATATCCATTTAATATATTATGTTGTTCCAAACATGATGTTTACTAGATTCTCCTTCGCGATGTCTTAAACCTTGTGTGCTTTGCCTCCCGCTGTGACTGCTTCAGCCGGTCCTGACTCCCTTCTCGGTCGGAAGCCGATACAACCTCCACACCAGCAGCAGCCGCAGCAGCAGCAGCAGCGGTGGCGGGGCTCGACTCCACTAAGGGCTCGGCTCCAGGTGCACCGTCAAGATCCTCACAACCCAAGCCATCAGTGGTTGAGGCGGCTTCGTCCGTCGTGTTTACGGTCTCCCGCTCTGTTTCCCTGTCTCCCCTCTTTAGCTATTCTGCGTACCCTCTCTGCTCTTTACGCCGTGAATTTTGATGGGTTTCCGCTGTTTAATGATGCGTTATTGTAGGGCGTACGTAAATAGTCAAAGTACTGGCACCCTGGCAGCCCCCTCAGCCATTTCAGTAGTACTACCAATACAGTAGTACTGACAGTACATACTGGACGAGGGCCCAGCCCTAGTAATTGGAAAAATTGACGTACGAGTATTGGTAGTTACTTTTGTCCCCTTTTCACGGATAATTAAAGCCTTCAGATGAATCTACGTGGAAAAATCTATTTTTTGGATTTCGGCTCGACGGCCAGGCAGCACACGTTCATGCGCCCTTTGTGAACCCTTTAAGAACCGCAGTCCCGTTTTGGGGACAAACCACTCAAATCCCAAGTAATTTGTTCCCAATTGTTCCCAAAACGGGACTGCAGTCCTAGCAGGCGGGACACTGTGTATCCCTTGACAGGTTTGCCTACTCGTTGGTACTCACGTGTGCTGTTTGCTTGGAGATAGAAGAAGAGCAGTTTTATTCCTTTCGTGCACGGTGGAGACTGAGACCAAGTTCGTGCGTCTCTGGAAAACGCCTGGTTTTCCACCTAAGATACGCCTTCCAAGTACTACAAATACGATCCCAGTGCCTGAGCCCTGGTAATTACCGGGCTTTCATCCTCGTTCAAGGTAGTATCATAACATTCACGAGCACACGCCCAGCATCACCTGGGACCCGTACTCCATGGAACATGCTTCACATCTAAGAATCAAATTACAGCAATGGGGAGTGCTGTTTTTTTGTGTTTCTGTGACGACAACATCATGTCGGTAGGAGTGTGCCAAGGTTCCAAGTAGCACGAGCCGATACCGCTGCTGCTTGCTGCCTCGCCTTGGGTTCATTCATTTTAATTTGTTTTTTGCTCATATCCCTTCTCTTAGTTTGTTTTATGGGTACATTGCAGATAACTGCTACCCTGGTACCCTGGTCTACCTTTTTCTTTCCCTCCTCACATCTCTGCAGTTCCCCCCATCTGCTATTCTTGTTTTAACTTCCCTTTCCAGGGGTGTTGCCATCCCATTATTTTGTTTTTGCTACGTTTTTATTGTTTCAACATCGCGTCGCAGGTTAATTCGTGTACGGTTTTGGATCAATGAGACGTTCTGCTGCGACCAGCCGGAAAATCTCTCCCAGGGTTACTACTCCCGCAGTTATTTCTGACAATCAACGCGTCACGTTATCGGGAGAGTAGGTACCCCAGTGAAATACACACAAATAAAACTGATATCGTTGTCGACGTTACACCCCGCTACCGACGATGGGCGGGCGGGATGGTCTGTTTTTTCCTACGAGCCTCTTTCTACTTTATCGTGCTTTCGTGCAGCTGCGATATCGCTCACGGAAAAATACTTAATCATTGTTTCCCAGTACAAAAATGAGGCTTTCTCGAAAAGGGATCCACCCTATGGGCGTCCGCTCTCTTCTGTTTCAGATCACTGTTGTAACATCGCGTCGTACCGCAGGTTCTTTCGTTTGCGATCAATGGGAGTGGGGCCTCTCTGCTGTGGCATGACATCACACCCATACTCGTTGGCCCTTATCCTATCTCAATGTCTTCGCTCGTTTGACTCGTTTTCTTTCAGAGGGCTCCTTCTCTTCTTTAGTGTCCCAAACTTGTAGCCTACTGTAGTTAGTTAGGGGTTGTGCTACCGTTGGTTGTCCCGTGGGAACGTCGTGTACGTTTTTCCAAATCCCTCCGACAGTAATAAGGCGCTTAGATATGCGATTGCGGTGTGAGGCCCCCGGAACGCGTTTTCCCGTTAGCCGGCACGCACCCGTTCGCGACGTGTCTCTGTACGGTTCTTCCGGAACCAACATACGCTCACGTCGCGCTTGAGGGGCGACTAAAGGCGGAGCTTTTAGGTGGATGGTCTCCCAACACTAAACTTTCCCAGATATCGCAGCCCGCCACACAACGTAGTTACCATACGCTTCACCTAACGAATCACGCATAACGCCTGCCATAGTCGGCATGTTCTCTACGTTTCGCTTGGTCCTCGCCCCCTCATGCCATTCGTTCCTCGACGTTCAGAATTGGGGAAGGTGGTAACGAAAACCTACTTCTCGGTGCCTCCGTGTTAGGGTTACGTGCCATACGTTGGCGGATCCTACCACGCTGGATACGGCACGGTGTAGAAGTATATTTGTTATAGCAAGCAATTATAGGCACCTGAGATACGGTGCACTACTCACTACCGTGGGTCGCTATGGCTGTCTCTCAGTGCAACAATGAGTCTTTCTCGAAAAGGGGTCCACCCTGCGTGCGTCCCCTCCTTTCTGTTTCAGATTACTCGCGGTTTTTTGTTTTTTCTCGCTCTTTCGTACCTGGTGGTGAAGTTTCCACCTGCAATTTGCTGGTTGGGGTGTCTTTTTTGTTCTGCTTTCGTATCCGGTACGTTTGTCATTGCATTTTTGGCTTATAACGAATCACTACACTAGTACTATGTACCTGGAAGTGGGACACAAATACGTAAATTTCATAAGATGGAGATCATCTCGTCGTCGAACGACATTCTAGAAGTTGCCTCGTCTGATGATGATGACAGCCTTGTCTTATTCTTGGACGGGCTCGACCGAGGCCTTGACGCGCATTTTTCTTCGGTGCCATATGGCAAGGATGTGCCTCCACAAACATCCCTCGCATCTAGCGAGGAGAGACCTTATTCTGCTGTGTACCAGGTGGTGAATAGTGGGAGCTTGGGTCTGCAGTATTTAATAGCGTGGTCCCTCTATATTGCCGGTATGCGCCAGCCAACAATACCTGCACCGTAGTGGCAACCGGCACTAGTCTCCACACTACCGCACTCTGGTGAATCCCATATGTGCCAAGCGATTCCACAGGCACTAAAGCGGGCAACCAGCACTATCCAGGGACCGACCCTGCTGTACATATCGCCTTTTTGTGAGGGTGGTAGAGTCGTGGCCCACAGGCTTGGGTCGTTCTCGTAGAGGACCCTTCACTTCCGGGCGCTTTTGTCTTCCCGCACGTCAAGTGACCCCGAACGCCAACCATGCACGTTAAGTGACCCCGAACGCCAACCATCATGAAAAACAAAATTGATGAAGGATGTCATGAACCGGACGTGGGTTAAGGCATCTTCATGGTTGGCATGTGTGATTGGAGATTGACGGTATGCACGTACATTATGCATACACGTACCCTGTCCTCGGCAAAAGTACTGGTATGCATATGCATGTATAATAAAGCACTAACCCGTGGGCACGTCAGGCGAGCAATTGACGTCATCTGATCATCATGTTGGGGGTTGTAGTTGTATTTTCTTTCCATCTCATTTACCCGGTACTGTGTTCGCGCTCTTTTTTCTCCTCCTCCCTGCTTGTAGCTCAGATCCAAGGTCACAAATAGTTGGCGCTTTTCTCCCCTCCCCACTACGGCAAGTGTTGTTTTTTTTCATTCACTAGAAGACGTCAGCCCTTTCTTCCCTCGTCGACTCGCGTCGAATTGCGCCCACGCAATTAATAGGCGCTCTCGGCAATTGAGTCTTTTTTTACGGGGGGGGGTGGGGGGGGATTCGCAGTCTCGCCTTGACGGTAGACTTCAAACATTAGGATCAACGCTATTAATAGTAGCGCTCGAAGTTAACCCCTGTAGGGCTGCACTCCCTTTGCGTGGACGTATCACCCGGGGTAGGACTCAGAGCTAGGTGTACGGGTTAACCACTATAAATAGACCACCAGGGCAAGGAAATAATATAGTCCTTCCACCCTCGCGGCATAGCTAACTACTGAGCTCATTGGAAGATGCAAGCACCAAGGTAGTGTTGGATCAACTATGATATCATACTTGCACGAAACGTGTTCATGTTTCTCTCAAAATTACCTCGAGGAGGATAGCTTTACCACTTATTATTCGATAAATTAGTTTTGACACACTCCGCGCACGAGACGAAAGGACTAGCCCTAAACAAATATACCCAATCAGCCATTGTTTCACGTTAGCAGCCTTTGTCTCGTACAAAGTGTATGCCGATCATTTTCTCGAAAATAGTGGTACGCTCTACTGACGCTGTGGTAAGGGCCTCTCTGACTATCGAAATTTTATGTACTCAAGCCACGGGGATCACAACAAATCCCAGCCACAGTGTTTCGCATCGTACTGCGTAAGTAGGGCGGTAGCATGCCAGAGAACTTCCAGCAAGACCAACGCCAATACCAATATGGAAATGAAGCCATTCAAAGTTCTAAGGGGAGAAACCGCTTGTATACAGTAACAGCAGTCGCCTGGCAGTCCCAGAGGTCGTAGCCTTAAGAACGCATTGACCGTATGTCGTAGTTAAAATATCGACGAGGGAAGCAACTGCAACATGTTCGCAAGTCTCATTTACAGATCCCACCGCCGTGCAGGAACCTAAAGCTTCACGTGGGTCACCCCCGGCAGGCCGTTTGGCCGCCCGTCCTGGTACTGGAAAGGAATCACCATACTAGTGCAGGCGTTCCTTGGGGCACGAGCAAAACCAAATTGTCTCCGCAGGACAGTCTCGTTCGCCTCCGGAGAATACTCGGTGAAGACCCCAGCAGAGAATACTCGGTGAAAGACCGAATACTCTCGTGGAGAGCGCCCTCGATGCAGCTGGAACGTAAACCCCCCTTAGGCCGGAGCAGTGGCGGTGTCGCCAGTAGCAACCTGCTTGGTGTCGACGTCGCACCTAACGACAAAAGCGGAGTAAGGCGGAGCGATGGCGGTTGACACCTCATGCTAATAAAGTGACAAGAACAACCACATGCACATAGTGGGCAGGGAGTCTTCCGTCCTCTTAGGTTTACCGCACCACTTCAAGTGCCGGCGGTCGCGAGTCCTCGGAACATCTTTTGCTAACTCTAGTGCAAGCGCAGCGAGCGTATGATGACAGAGGCATGAGTTACAGTAGCCGATACAACTTTACATGCATACCCATGGGTATGGATTGACGTGCATCTAGTTGGGTGGGCCTCACCTTTCCTGGAACGCGTCAGCCTCCTCGCTCTCGATTGACTCCTTCAGATCGCCCAAGCCCACGCGGCGGAGGCCTTCGATGGCGATAAACGCCACAGCCATCATGAAATCTATCGGGCAAAGCGTTGTATATAGACGAGGCGGGGGGGGGGCGGGGGGGGGGGGTAAGTAAGAGTTATGAAAGAGGAACCGGCGACAAGTGCCCAACCGTCGTTTCGAGCCCCGGCTTTTTCGCGACAGGTCCCGTATACTTCTCTTCAGGATTGAGGAACACGCAAAAACGGGGGCTCCTGGGGTTAACTTGCCTCAACAAATTCCTGCATCCCCTGCATATTCGGGGGGAAAAAACAAGGCTGTGATATCGAACATTTCCTCATACCTCATATTTGCAAGCTTGGTATTGTTTGTGAATAGCTCGAAGGCAGCGTCCTTGAATAATACTGATGTCCTCGCTCTACTACGCCTTTGCTCGACATCGTGGCACTGCCGAGTCAGCGGAACCTCAACTCTTGACCGTGGCACGGCATCGCACGGTACTCCCCTGACGGTATCCTATCATTCTGATTCGAGATGAGCTCACACGCGGTCATGTACTGCCATTGGTCAGCGTGCTCCCAGCAGATGGCCGTTGCCACTATGCCGCCCGCGTCCGTCTGAGTGCGACAAGGACATCGGGTTGGGGGGACGGGGTGGACGGGGGGGGAAACACTGTGGACTAACTTGCGGTGTGACCACTATCGAGCGTTCTCAAAGAGCCATAGCGATTGCAGGTCGTGGCCGTGAATGGCCGTCGAAGACCTTGTGGGACCGAGAACAACGCCGAGCAACGGAGTCCACCTACCTAGTTGGTGTATATCAACTTAAAAAAAACGTGTAAGAGCACTCACCACCCACTAAAGATGGCTGTTACGATTGCTACGTAACACGTGGACTCGTACTTTGTCGCCAATGCATACATTGAGCACCGTACAGGGTGCACCTGGTTTGGCGTTTTACTCTCATGGCCAACGCGCCCGCTGGTTTGGCATGCCATCACAGCCCGTTGCTCTTTGTGAGCAGAATCAGAAAGCAATTCCGTATTCCTCTCTGCGGTGACGCCCGATGCGCGGACAAACTTTAAGAGTCCTGATCAACCGAACCTTCCTCCTAGTCGATGGACCGAGCAACCAACAATCGCCGTAAAGAGCGTTGAGCTCGCTTAGGGGTGGGTGCGATCGTTTTTCAGAGCTCGATTTGTCCAGAGCGGGAAGGTAGCCGACACCGAACAACATTCAAGGACTTTCGAAAAGATATTGTCGAGAGCCTTCCGAAGACATGCATTGCTCGACTTTAGTATCATCCTGACCGTTGTCGAGAAAAGGAGCACTGAGAAACGCTCGCACCCACCCCTTTGCGAACCCAACGCCCTTTACGGCATTTCCTGTTCTGGTAGAGGTATGCTCATCTGTGAGACCGACACCTGAAAGTAGGTGCCACGTTGCGCTCTTGTTCCCCCACCTCGACCTCATCGTAAGCCCATACGGGTAGATTAAGCTGCATCGCCGTTCAGTTTGCGTAGTTCGTCATCACGGCGACAGGGTTCTACGCTCGCACTTGAGTCTCATGTAAGGGCACAAAGATAAAGCGTTTCGATAGCCAACACCTCAAAACTTGGAGGCGCATGACGTACATATCTGAAAGTTCATGTGGCCGTGGGTGAACAACGGAGCACAGTGGAGGCAGTCCTAAAAAGGGCATGTATGGTACCACGTAGCACCCGAGGGCAACTCAATCGATTGCCAAGACCACGAGAATCTCCACTTTGCCCCTAGGCACCTCAAAGCGAAACAGAGTCAACCGTTTGTAGGTTAGTGCCGTGTCACTTACGTACTGGTACCGACGTGCGCACTATTTCGTACTTATTTGTTTTCTCCCATCGAGATGGCAGCTTTGTTACAGCATGTTTTGTGATCACGGACAGGATTTCAGGGAAAATTATTATTGTGAGAACATCATCATCATCAGGCTCCAAATCATCTGCGCACCCCCGCGGAGCTCTGTACTTACCACACCGGTGCAGAGGTTGCTGACGGTTTCATGAAACATTTGAAACCCTGCCACCTGGGGAGATCACCGCCGCACAAAGCCAAGGCATTGAAGGGGGTGGTGAGCGGGATCATGTACGAAAGGCTGCCTGTTTCGACAACATAAATGAAATGGTTTGATTATCCAGTATTTCCCGGGTTGATGGCTTTCTTCTACAGTAGCACGTATGTGCTAAGAGTTTAAATGCAACGGGGTGACTGGCTCTCACCAGCGAGAAGCGATATCAAGCTTCAGAAATCGACCAAACGTTTTTTCTAGGGCACCCGGAGTCTCGCACCAAACACATCGCGCTACCACGGTACACGTTTTGTTTTCCATCTTCCGGCGGCTTGGAAAAAAAAATAACCTTTTTTGGACTGCAATCCTGTTTTGGAAACAAAACTACTTATAATTTGAGGGGTTTGTCCCCAAAACGGGACTGAAGCACTGAAAGGATTAAGCTCACCACACCTACACACTTAAAACACGTGTCGTGCGTCAATTTAACGTTGTTCATGGCTATCAAACAGCGCAATGATATATATTATATCATAGCAGGAAGAAGGGAGCCAGTGCCATCCGTCCGATCGGGAAGGGAGGGGGTCGGGGAGGGGCCGCTCACCGGGACGTGTATCACGCCGACCGCTGAGAAGACAGCAGCGATAAGAGCCCAGACCGATGCCTGCCACCATTTTCGGTCGATGATGTGCACCAGTATGGCCACCCAGCACAAAGACACAAGGATGGCCCCGCTCTTAAACCCGAGGATTCCCCTGAGGGCGAAAACCGTCATTGGGCAAAACTCATAGGGTTCAGATATACTCGTGTGCCAGTACGTGAGTTTGTCATGCGTGTGTCGTGTTTTCTCTTGCATCCTGAAGATTCCTGCGGTAGAGCGCGTCGCTTGTGAGTTTCATTATGGCCGCCCTCTGCCAAAACCGGCGTTTTTGATACGAATGCGCGGCGTCTGTACGCAGCGGAGATGTAAACTGCACGTGGCCGACTCGAGATACTGCTTCACGAGGTCACGTTCATCCGTACCGTAACGCCCCCATATCGTATACGGTGGCACTCAAACTGCGTATTGATGATCGTCTCCCACTCACAGATTCGCAACGGACAACAGAACCGGAGAGACTGGTGCTTGCCTGATCGACATCTAGTATGACCCCGGAAGAGTTTAAGAAAGCCCTGCCGAAATCAACGGCAGCTGCTGACGCCCTTCGGTAGGCGGTTGCACCAGAAACAGGTCCTCGGAGGAGCTGACGAAATACACCATCGTCCGACCGACCGAAATACCGACCGTTATTACCGAAGCAAACCATATAACACATCCGCCACAGTTCCGCTCACCACCAGCCTTCGGTGAGGCTGGGAAGATTGCTGTTGTAAGCAGTCCCGTCCTCGGCGAAGCTAGAAAGCGGCACACGATCGGCGATAATGGTGGCCCAGTCTGCTCCCACCGAAAAAAATGGGCGAAAGGGTCATCAGGGTTGCTGCTGCATCGCGCCTAGAGAACCATTGGATGCTATCCGATCACCACGTGAGAGAGCACCATCGGTGGATGTTGAAGAACCTTGGAGTGTTTTGTCGGGAGCGTGACATATATTCCAGGTATTTGTGTGACGAAGACAGGCGCAACAGCGAAGACACACTTGAACGTGGAAAATAAGGCACCACCCCTACCGCGGCATTGGTCTTCTGTATGTAAGAGACCACGCGGACGATGTTAGAGACAACGTGGGCGTACTACCGTAAATTTAATCGCCCGGCGAATTGAGAATTGGAAACGGGTCAAAGGCTGGCGAATAGAAATATGGAAAACGGGCCACACGGGGGTATGTCGATGGTGTCCAATTTACCAAGAAACAGCTTTTCTGACCTCGTTGTGCACACTGCAGGCGCGCACTTGCGACCTCGAAGGCTTCTCTACAGTTCGGTTGGCGGGGAATTGCTCTGTACGTCGTCATCGGCAGGTCACGACGAAATCGCTCTCAGCAAGTTTATCTTAGTCGAGTGCGTCGGCCAGCTCGTAGCTGTACCTCGTACACGTGGGAAGCTACTGTTCCTCACACGAGCTCAATATCTCAACTGAAATATGGCTTCGAAAAAAAATGTTCGCGCAACTCAACCACGAGTTCTGTACACGAGTCCTAAAACAAATACCCGGGTATTTCGTATACTATTATTAGTAATCTGGGAGGAAAATCCCGGGGACGGTAGGAGGCCGTCCCCGGGGTAGGAGAAAGTCCTGCTGGCTGTACCGAAAAAGCAAGACGATATCACTTCCATTGTCGGCTCGCGTACAGCAGCACGAGAGAGTAGGAAGTGGTTAGGTAAAACAGATCATCCCGCCCGCCCATCATTGTGCGCGAGACACCCCGACAACGACATCAGTTGTATTATGTAATGCTTACTTTACCGGAGTGTTTGCTCTCTGCGACGAGGTGCCGCGTTGATTACCATCTAATCGACGCGGGGGTAGTAGCCCTGGGTAAGAGTCTCCTGCTGATCGCAGCAGCAAGGCCTCTTTGATCCCAAACTACATACGAGTTCAAGCGTCGACGAAATGTTACAGAAGCAAAAGTATCGCACTAGCCGGTAGTTGCTTACTTGAGAAGCTCAATCGCTCACAAATTTGCGCCAAAAAGTGCAACCCTTACCAACGCGGCATGAGTCAGAATGCGGTTTCTAGAACGAGGCTGTGCTCGTAGCCCCAAGAGGTCTCCGCGAACGTTTGCGTTCACCTGCGATAGAAGGGAACAGACCAAATAACACCGCGGAGTAATGTCTGGCGGGAAGCAGGCGAAGGCACTCCTCCGAGAGCGTCAGTCCAACGAACAGCACGATGGGGCCGATGGTCTGCTGGTTGACGACGGACCGGATCAGGGCGATCAGGCCGAACCACGACAAGAAGAGGTAGACCACGCCGTTGGTTAGACTTTGCATCCGCATCACGCAGCGTTTCCGACGGTGTCGATGAAGGAGATAAATTAGAACGGTGGGCCGGCATGGAGGAGGGAGAAAGTGAAGCATTTCGACCCACTATAATCCAACCAATGAGTGGCCGATAAAGGCGCTGACGCAACACATGACGTATTATACCCGCCACGAGAGTGTTTCGTGCAATAAATAGAGAGCTCAAACCTTGACTGGTCACCTCTTCAAAATAAGCATTTTGACCGACCCTCATCTCTCCTCTGGCACTCCTATACTCTCTGCAAACCTCTCCATTCAACCCTTCAACGGACAATGGGAACACATTTCCCTGGATCGGACCCATTGACGCTGAAGTCTTTCCAAACTTTCATACCTGAAGCCGGTCTTGGCGCCCGATTTCTTGTATGCGGGATGTCCGAAATACATTACGGTGGCGAACGGCGACCCGAACAGGGAGGCGATAATCGTCCCGACACCGTCAGCGACCATGCTCTCAGCTACGGGGTATGCGTCGCCTGCACGGTAGAAGTGGGGAGGGCGAGTGGGGGATACTCACGCTATGTATGGCCGCAGTCGTACGACCATAGACCAGTTCAACGGTACGTTCCGCACATACCTTCGACCTTCGACGTCTCGGCCGGGTTTTTCGTTATCGACCCGACATACCAGGTATCTCCTTTGGGTGGAAAGACACAAAGTTCATACGATGATGTCGTTTCGCGTGTCACCCTCGCTCATCGCTCTCGAGGGTTTTCGTTTGGTCAAATTAGTTGCACGTGATGACAATGGAGGGTGGGGGGCAAGGAGGAGCGTATACTTTGTGTATTAGTGCTTTTTCTGGCCGCGATTCAACCGAATTAACGTTGTAGGGGCGGCTTAATCCATAAAGTTTTGGGAGCCCTGAGCCATCAAACTATTCCGTTTAATCTGCTGTTATAGTATATTTTTTCTTCGATCGTCTTGGGTAAGCCCTCACACGTTTTTTTTTTCTCTCTCGGTTTTGTCGTGCTTGTCGTCGAAGAGACTGCTATCGGCCCGCGCTTAGATGAGTCATCCGAGTATAACTTAGGTATTCAGCTGACATTATTGAATCGGCGGCAATGTACGACAACCTAGGGTAGTGCGTCCCTACCTCGAACGACTCGCTTGGCCTACGATCAGGTTTCCGTCAGCAAGAATGCCCGACCTTCCTGCGCAGACTGTGAGGAAAATAAGTTTGTGTTCCCTTTTCCTAGCACTTGAAATACCAAGTACAAGTGTGAAGGGAAAAAAGAGACAAAAGAGCATGAAAAGCGGGATGCACGCAAGTCCGTTTTTTTTCAGAGTCCGGTCTTTTTCAAACTCAACAGCAACAGCCAAACTAACGCCTAACACTCGTACAGCCCAGCCACCGGAACTCAAAATAATATGTTTCACGTTTGCGTCGTTCGTAGTACCTGCGGCCTCAGCGCTGACGAGAGCCATGAGAGACAAGCCGACGGCGGCAATCGCGATAGGGAAAATGATGCCCAGGTAGTCCTTTGTGTCGCCCAAGTTTTCAAAAACTTCGCTGCCGGTCCATGCGGGCCCCTGCCTGTCTCGGGCAAAAAGTATACAATCCAACACGTTCACAACGCAAACAAAACACACCAGTCGATTCCAGCCTGTTGCATCACATGTTTTCCACGATGCCAAGGGCGGGAGGAGGCTTCGTCCGTGATTTGGTCGAAAATATAAAGTGGAGACGCGGTCGAAAACTGGAAACTAGCAATATCAACGCGAGTCGACGAGGGAGGAGTGCTGCACCCTTCTCGCGACAAAAAAGCAAGGCACGTATCATAGTGGGGAGGGAGAACAAGAGCCTGACATGTGCCCCCGGATCTGAGTTACAACTAGGAGGAAGCAGGAGCAAGAAGGGCGAAGATAAATATAGTATAGTTGTCGCTGGGAACTCGCGTATCAGGATATTTAGGATTGTTGTCTACATGTGTGCGTTGGGTGTTGATGAAAATCGAAAAATCAAAACAGCAAATAAATGTAACAAACGTGGATACGAAAAAGCAGGGCACGCAACAACTGCACAAGTACTCGTAGGCCGATAACACAACACCCCACTGGCCACCGTTGAACTGCCTGCCACCCCACCAGTCTGAACGGTCACCCCGAGTCGTCTTGCGGTTCGGCGAACACCTGTATGGTTCTCGGTCCGCTCCACCTCTAAAAACCTCCTCCGCTGTACGAGTACTCCTTCCTTTTGGGAAAAAACGGAACACACTGCTGTTGACTGTGAGCCATGGGTGACGGAGTAAACCTCTCACCACTTCACAAGGTCGGCCGCGTCTTCCACATCCGCAGACTTGTTGAGACCCGTGGCCCAACCCAGAATGACACCTACTATGATCACCTTGAGCCGGCGAAAACATTTGCGGTTGGTGGAAGCACGCGCATGCATGGGGATCGAAGGGAGGCGGTTTGAATAGTCGTGGCAAGCCGCGACGTTGTCAGAATAACAGGTAGCGCATCGAGACAAGACAGCTTGCTGGGCTTTTGCTAGAAACAAGGTTAGCAGCAGTACGTGATCGATGGGGGATGAAGCCGGAAGCGTCGCCGCCGAGTCTTGATTGTACAAGAATAAAATTGACCACGATTTGGAAACTCCAGATATACTTCAATACAAGCGTCATCCAACCAGACTACCAGTAGTGTTTTAGCTCTGAAGCTCGTCAAATCCAAACAAGGCAATTCGCAGGGTGTGGACCCAAAACACCAAAATGACAAACTCCAGACGGCGCTTGTCTGGCGTTCCCTCGTTCTGCGAGAAATGAATGGTGCACGTTCTGCTTGTTGTGTGAGAAAGAGCACCGACGGCATCTATCGGATTGATTATCCGAATAATTTGCGCTACGTACAGAAGCGCATGCCCAGGCTAAAACGTATGCGGCGAAGGGTGTGAGCACTGTGAAACGCTCCCGGCCCGAAAGCCAAGTGGCATCATCAGAAAATGACAGACCATCTTGGATTGAGAAGACGAGCGGACTCTGAACGGCGATGCCTACAATTACCCCGTTAGGACTTCCAAGGGGAAAACATGCCGAAACAACCAGACGATTACGGCATCGGCCACACGAAGCAGCCCGAGTTGCTGGCAGAGGGGATGTACTCGAGCTGAAAGTGCAAGATTATCTCCGACACGCCCGCAGCATGCCACTATAGGCGTACGGCTGCCCGCTTCCATTAGACGATTCACTAACATCATAGTTAGGATTGTTTATGTCGATATGTCAGCGTTCCATGGTGGTTAATGATACCTCATGATCACAACTGTTTTAGTAGCAGCGGACTGGCTCCAACAGTAGACCAATTGGCCAGCGGTGACCACTCCATCTACAGTAGTAGCCTTGTAGACCGTTTCGAACGAAAATACCTACATCTTGCAACCAAGAACCTGACCGAAACCAAGACTCTTCGGGAACACTTAGTGGAATTTTTCCCTATGAAATGTCGACCCCCTTTCCATCTGTTGAAATGTGCGATTTCAAGTTCCCAACAATCGCATCGTCATGTCGGGGGTGCGAAACCCGACCAAAGACATAACGAAACCAAACTCAAATCGCCAAACTAACTGTTCGCTTTGGGCGATAAGCTCCACCGACTCGTCGCCCCATACTTCCACAACCCAGCAGGCCTGCAAGTACCTCAAAATATTTCAGAACAAACTCCATACCCTTAACCCCTCGTCTCGCTGTTTGCCCAACGACGGACTAATTATCAGACCTGGAGAGCTTCGGGGATCTTGAAGTTGCCCCAGCCCACGCGGATTCCACCGTACCATCCAAGGAAAAAAGTGGTGATGGTCTGGAAGCACATAGCGCGGACAGAACGGGACCGTTCGTGGTGAGATGGCCAAAGGCCGTTTGCGGATGATCTAGGATATTTTCTGGTATAGTTGCTCAGCCATGGTGTTGCATGATTACGGGGTCAACACCTGTTATAGTGGCTTGAAGGGCGCGTATATTTCGTTTGGCGGTCTCTCTCGGACGAGAATCGACAAAACACGGCGGAGCACTGTTGAATCCCGGCAACCACGCGATTGAATTGAACGAAACGTTGATAACAGATGTGTACCTGGTATATCCGCATCTCACCCTGCTCGTTCGCGATGAAGTTAAGCATGTATCTATACGTGGACGTGTCGCAAACATTCTCCTCTGGAACACAAACGATACTTGTGTGTGGGGACCGAGTCGACGGCTTTAATTGCTTTGCCGTGAGAAAACGTTGAACGAGATATCCGTATCTGGGGACCGAGTCGACGGCTTCGCTTCACCGCGAGAGGATATTGAACGGATGAACGATATACTTGTACTTGGGCACTGAGCCTTCGGCTTAGCTCCATCGCGAGAGGATGTTGAACGGGTGCCGGCATCTTCGCTCGCAATCACTCGTATTTCGAAACAAGATTATCCTGAAATTACTCTGGTTGTGTCACGACGTACCATGAAACCGACGAGGGGGGCACCGAAGGGTGTGGAAGCCTGCTCCAGACCCAGGAAGGTGAACCCGATACCCGCAACCGGCACGAGGAGGGCCGCCGGCGGGACGATGCGGAGCATTTGTGGACCGAAGGCTCCCAGTACGACCGAGATGACGCCGTTGATAAAGTTCGCCGCAAGTGCCACGTTGTACGCCTTCAAGAAGCTGTGTGAATGTCGCCGCCACCGCATTTTCCCGCATCGTCGTAAAGTCCATGTCCCCAAGCGCGAAGAACCGGAAGGAGGGAAGAGACACAGGATGTACGCTGGGGGTTTTAACGCCTTATTACACAAGTGTGGCTCGAGGCAATTGTTGGTAATATTTATCTAAGAGGCGATGTTGGGGTGCTGCAGATTGCTCCGAAGCGTTGATATTGCAAATATTAATATTCCGACGAAAAAGGGAAATTCCGACGAAAATCACAATATTCACCGTTTCTACGACACATCTACCTGGGTGTTGTGACGCACATGCGTACCTGGGAACTGACTGGATCTCGTACAGCAACGTAAAACAACGTCGCATGCTCACGATACATAGTGACAAGCGTTCAGCCGACTTTTGGCGAACCGGATGGTACGAGTGGCAATACTGTGCGGAGGAAATGGCTTAAAGAACGACTTGCCATACAATAACCCTCAAGCATCAACAGACACGACACAAAGACCAGACACAGAAAATGGCAGGTATGCTGACAGGGTTTCTATGGTCTCATGACGCTTTTCGCTCACTTTTCGGACGGAGTGCCCGTCCCCGCGAAGTACACGGGGTAAATAACGTTGAACACGAACGCGAATGAAACCGGGGCGCTTGTACCGTAGGGCTATGAGCATGGGGGGGTGCGGGGGTCCAAAAGGAACGACGTTAGTGATTTCCGAAGCTTTTTCGCACGCTGTAGGTTTTTAACGGCAGGAAAAGCTCCTTGCGCGGCTCAGGGTGAGCCAAGTCGTGCGGGCGAGTTGTGAGTGTCCACGCGAGACATTTCAGGCGCTACTACGTGCGCGTAGGTTCTTCTCACAACGCAAAGCCGCCCACGAGCTCTGCAAGGCATCACTGAGATACTCCAGCAGCAGGCAGACGAATGTTTATCTTTGATTGATCGCACGCTCGGTCGACAGCTAAACAACTTGCTATCGATGGAGCGTCACTTCAAACATTTCGCATACAAGGCTGGTGCAGCATGACGGTAAAGCAAATCAGGTACCGTAGGGCTAATACAAGGTACACAACAATAATCCTACTGCATGGGCATCGATCTTCACGCAAGCAATCCTCGTTGCCATCTGCAACAGTACAACTTATAACCATCATTGTCATCTCAGAGACAAAACAGGTCGACGAGATTCGTACCAGTGCCTGGGAGCCCATTGAGACATGGTAATAATACAGAAAAAAATAATCATGCACAACAGTACCAGTCGTTACCTGAGCGGTAAAGGGCCTGCCCTCAGCTTTGCTCCTCCTCATGGCGAGGTATGTGTAGTATCTAGAAGTGGGCCAGCAGCGGCGACGTTGCAAGCGCTTATGAGCCGAGTTATGCATACCAGCATATTTTATGATCACACGGTCGTGTCTGATCAGGCCAGTGAGACAGCACGGCCCCTTTTCCTGGTGTGATGATGGTTTCATGCAACTGCTCTTGTGTGCTATCAAGTTACGGCTACCAGGGTACTTGATGTGTCGTCCACATGCCAAAAGTCCTGAAACCCAGCTTACTCTTCTACAGACACTATGCAGCAGTGGCAGGACAGGCCTCGGCTATCGCAAAGCTCATAGAGACACCGCCCATCGGGAAACCTTCGACATCTTTCAGCCCAGATAACAAGGACAGCAAGAAACCCGCGGGAAGCCAACCAAGAAATAAACTACGGCATTGAGGAAAAAGTTAAATAGGGGCTATACGTATGGGTGTGATCTCATGCTTTAGCAGAGAGGTCTCATGAATCCCAAAACGATTCACGAGTCAAAAGCGATGACGAAATGTTACTGCAGTATACCCTGGTACGAACCCCCCCGAACGCACCGCTGGAACTTATTTCCACTACCGAAGTTAGATAACTCTAGTTCCAAGCAGTTTTTCCCCCGAACTTGGGGGCAGTACTTCAGAGGCTACGTTTTGACGACTACCAGGTAAAGGGTTTGTGGGTAACTTTTCCCAGCACCTAAAAACCAGGGGTGCCAGTCAGGAACAATGCGACACCCAACCAAGCCAGCGCTGACTGAGTAGCTCAGTGGTCTATCCTTTATAAACGAACAAAAGAAGTCCGGGGTTCGAGTCCCGCCCGACGTCGTATTTCCGCTTTTTCTGCCGTGGGTAGAATAAGGGAAATCAGCTGGAGAGAACCACGCTAAAAGAACACTCGACCAGAGAGTCGGAAGTGGAGTGAACCACTTGTGTAAAAGAACTCACGACTAGGTAGGGGGACAATATGAAGGAAAAACCAGGCGCTGAGTAGGGGCTTGATCAACCCCGGAGGATGTTATCGGCGGGAGGCCGTATCGAGCCCAAAGGTACTTCTTTTGTTCGTTTATAAAGGATAGACCACTGAGCTACTCAGTCAGCAGCGACCAGAGAGTCGGAAGTGGAGTGAACCACTTGTGTAAAAGAACTCACGACTAGGTAGGGGGGCAATATGAAGGAAAAACCAGGCGCTGAGTAGGGGCTTGATCAACCCCGGAGGATGTTATCGGCGGGAGGCCGTATCGAGCCCAAAGGTACTTCTTTTGTTCGTTTATAAAGGATAGACCACTGAGCTACTCAGTCAGCGCTGACTGAGTAGCTCAGTGGTCTATCCTTTATAAACGAACAGCCCCCCAGAAATCAACTGCCACGTAAGCGCGGGAAAACAACTTACGACGGCCCTGTTTCGGAACAGGCAAAAAAATGGCACTACTGTTTCCGACCCTTACGCATCGGGAGCGATCCTCGACTTGTTGATAATCGGCCAAGGGGCGCAACTATTTGTACTTGTAGACATGAGCCAGTGGGGAAAACCACAGTTCGGACACGGTTATACTACTTTCAGTGTTGTTCCCATTTTTGTTGTGGCCTTTCTGATGGAAACCCCGATTGTGGTGGATAAAGCCGCGTGGGACCAGGGTGCCTTGGGCCCCTCCCGGCAGCTAATTATTATTCTGCATCACAAAGTGGGAGCAGGGCGCCAATTGCGACCGAATCCCGAGTGGACCAGGGTACCACGAGGGAGTAGGGTCAGTAACAGCGTGGACCTGTGAAACTCGCTGACAGGCTGGTGTCTACAAGTGGTTCCTATCCCGTTCGAGTATCGCCGTCCCGACTGAAAAGAACAACACAACTACAACTGTTCGCGGAGCTTACACGTCTCGCGGAATCTCGACCCAATTCCCCTCCAGCAAGGACGGACTTTAGCCACCCCAAAGGGGGGCGATGTGGCCAGTGGACTCCGCATATCGTTGGATCCCCCGTTGATGTTTACACCGGTGACGTCGTGCCACTCGTTCCGTTCGTGTGTCCGTGGTGTTACCTGAAGCCTAGAGTTGGCGTCCCTCTGGTGAACACCCCTAGGACGGCGGAAGAAACCCGGCTTCCGATACCCGTACAGTTCATTACCAAAGTACTATTTTGCAGTCATAAAAGGGTCCCCACAGCTGAACGCCTACAGTGTTATTGAGCACGTACGAAGTATGTGCTGATCGAACGACCAACCAAAAACAGAGATGGAAACTATTATTGCGATATTGTAATTAAAATGAGTTGTCGTTGCCCTATCGCGTGCCTCAGAGTTGAGACGTAGCGCATCTACTCTATTAATACTGTAGCTCAAGTCATTAAGTATTGTATTCGTGCATGGAATGGGGTAGAGCCTGGGTGCGGCTTACTAAATGCCCGGTAGGTTTAGATTTGTTTAAAAAAATCAAGCCACTCACTAGATATCGTGTGTCTAGAATATGGGAACCAATTAATTCACAACAACTCAAGTCATTAATTCATTAGTTCCACCCTCCCATACCCTTTTTACCGCCTCCCTTACTGGAATGCGACAACACTGGAAATACCGAAGCTCAATAGCAGAATATGTATTGCCGTGGTACTCACACATTGCCGAAGAAAAGCGTCACGCCCACTCCCGGCACGATCTTCTCGTAGACCACCTGGACAAACACACAGCATTGCGAAAACATCGCAACGTATACCTGGTATAGCAGAAAACACACACATGGGCAACGGATTCGCCCCCCAGTGGCGACGGATGTCTCTCCCAGCTGTAAACGTTATCACCGCAGACGTATAAAAAATTCAGACTTATATATACGGATGGGACAAAGGTGTCAGCAGGGTGAACTGCTGCTTGCACAGGACATTGCCCAGCTTAATGCAGCCAAGGTGCGTATTACATGCACAACATCATACTCACGGTGGTAATGACGTCGATTGGCACACCAAAGGCGGTCATGTTGAAGATGGCGATGAGCACTCCCAGCAGGGCGCTGGTATTCTGGAAAAAAAGCTGAGACAAACATCCCAAGTCCGCTGCTCCAAACGTCAGGTAGCTCATCATGCTTGGACCCTGTAGTTGCCCACAATACACAGAAGAGAGGGCGGCAACCACCGCAGTATAGGCGAGTAGTTTAAGCCGGTACATCGTGGGATAGAACGTGTGGCATCCGAATCGTAGATAGGGCTGGAGCGCAAGACCAAAAAAGACAAAACGACACTACTCCTAAAAGGCCGTAATGAAAAACAAACCACTGGGGTGAGATTATTCGACGAATTCACGAAAAACGTTTTTTGTCAAAGATCTGTTTCACTTGTTTTTAGTATGCTCCCTGTTTGGGTCTCGAAAATTAATGGTGGGCTCCGGAGTTTTGCTTTTAAGGCCACGCCCGGTTTTTAGAAGCTGGAAAACTTTACCCCCAAACCGTTCACGTCGTCAGCGGCGTGTTTGCTCATAGCCTCCACATTACGTAGTCTCTTCGGAAAACGGTCCCCAAGTTCGGGCCGCAAACTACTTGGAATTAGAGTTGGCTTAGTTTAGTAGTGGAAAAAATACAAGCGTGCGTTCGGTAGGGTTTGTACCAAAGTAAGTATAATGCAGTGACATTTCGTCGTCGCCGTAACTCGTTACCTGGAAATAGTTTGGGATTAATAAGGTCTCTCTGCTTCGGCATAATATCACACCCACACTTGTTGTTCCTTCGCTATTTCCTCAATGTATATATTACGGGGGACCATAGTAAATAGGACCTACTATTGCTAGTAAAAATTGCGATATATATGTATATAGAGGTCTTTGCGTGTAACGTAGATCCTACCAGGTATTTAATATGGCCCCCCATTATAGTTGTTTTGCCTCTTATCAGACTTCCCGCGGCTTTCTTGTGGTGTTGATTATACCCAAACTTATACCTTGGCCTACAGTGGGTTCGGCTTCAGTTGGCCCGTGGGAACGCTGTATATGAACGTGAGAACTGTTCGGAAAGCGGTACGGCGTCCACCTCGATGAAGACCGACTCGCGTGAGTGCTTCCCCCCCCCCGCTGCCGCGGACGCTGTTACCCCAATGTATCTCCGTGCGACAGTTGCGGATTTCGACCCCACATGTCCCATAAGAACGTCCATGGCCGTATCGTCCATGTTATGACTCGCTCCTTCCACTCGGAAGCGGTGCATCGAGTAGCTGCTGCAACTTCTTTATATATACCACACCGTGGACAATAGACAATAGAGTCCAATAGTCTATTAATATTAATAGCTTCCTATTGCAGTTGACAGTCTATTGTGGCCCCTAATTCCAGTTAAGTGAAAGGCGTCGAGCTCTATTATCCAGACAACTTCTATCAAGTGACCCCTACCTGGCCCTATTGTCCAGACAATTTCACTTTATAGGCAGTCTCCGTAATCAATGGTCCGGACAATTCCAGTTGATGGACCTTCTCCTAGTAAATTGTCCGGTCAATTCCAATTGACAGATTGTCTCCCGAATCAATGGCCCCGACAATTCCAGTTAATAGTCGGCCCCCCGAAATAGTTGTCCTGACAATTTCAATTAATAGACTGCCGCCAAAATTATTTGTCCCGACAACTCCAATTAATAGACAGTCTTCCAGATCAATTGGCCCGACAATTCCAATTCATACACAGTCTCCAAAATCATTTGTCCGGACAATTTCAATTCGCAGACTGCCTTCTACATCAATTGTCCGGGTCCAATTAATAGACGGTAATCAAAATCAATTATCCCGACAATTTCGACTAATACAAAATCTCCAAAAATACTTTAGACAATGCCGTTGGTGGGCAGTCTCTCGAGTCAACTGCCCGTACATTTCAAAATATCAGTGCATACGGATTGTTTTGTTTCGTGAAACCTTTTTCATGATTTACATATGAGCACATGGGCTAGGCGGTATCAATACTTTCTATATATGTGCGGACATAAAATACAAAGCTAAAGCTGAGGTGCCCCGCCCTTTTCTGCTTATGCCTTGGACAATAGACTTATCGATAGACTATTGCCCCTACAGCAGAGTCACGAAATAGTCTACTAATTGAAATTGTGTCCGGGCAAGTGATGTTATAGACTGTATAGCAATTGAAAATGTTTAGACAATGGACTTTGGATATTGTCTACCAGGTATGAATTTGATTTATTCGGACAATTGATATCGGGTACTGTCTAACAATTGGAATTGCCCAAACAACTAATTTTGGAGACTCTTTCAAATGAAGTTGCCCTGACAATTGATTTCAGAGATTGTCCATTAACTGGAATTGTCTGAACGATTGATGTTTGATGTTTTCCCATAATTGGAATTGCCCAGACAAATGAGCTCGGAGACTGCCTATCGATTGAATTGTGCTGGCAGATGATTTCACAGGCGGCCTTTTAATTGGAATTGCTTGAACATTCGATTTCGGGAGATTTGCATAAATTGGACTTGTCGGGGCAACTGCTTTGAGAGACCACCCATTAATTGGAATTGCCCGGACAATTGGTTTCGGAAGCGATCTACCAATAGGAATTGTCATGACTATCGAGTTTAAGAGGGCTCTGTTAGTTGAAAGCTGGCAGCTAGTTGTACAGTTGATTTGGACAGTATACAACAGTACCACCATGCTAGTGTTGCCTCTACAACAGGATCGGGAACTTTCCTCTATACGCACTCATTTGCAAGGTCCTTTATTGTTCCATATTACGAGTAGTATCAATTCAATGGGGAGTGTCTATCATACTACAATAACTACTGTAGGTACACGGCCATGACATTTATCGAGCAATTGATTTCTTGCGCGGCATCTGAAATGAATTGTGCGGACACAGTTCCAACTACTTTCCAATAATCGCCGAAGTCCGTTCGGACAATTCCATTTAATTGACTGCACCCGAAATTAATTGTGCGGGCAATTTCAGTTAAAACGCAGCAGCCGAAATCAAATGTTGAGACAAATCAAATTAATAGACAGCTTAGCTCCCGAAATCAATTTTGTCTGCCCAACTTCAGTTAGTGGGCAACACCCGAAATCAATTGTCCAATTATTGGATCAGCACCCGAAAACAAAATTTGCTGACTAATTCCAATTAATTAGCAGTCTCCGCAACCAATTGTCTGGACAATTCCAATTCGTAGGCAACACTCGAAACCTATTGCTCACGCAATTCCAACTAGCAGATGGTCTTCGAAATCAATTGCCTGGTCAATTCCAATCGATAGACAATCGCCGGAAACAATTGTCTGGCCAATTCCAATTAAAGGGCAATTAATTGCCGAAATCAATTGTATGGGCAATTTCAATTAATAGACTGTCGCCGAAAACAATTGTCGAGGCAAATCCAAAATTAAGACACATCCTCCTGAATCAATTGTAGTGCGGACCAACGCCCAGACGGGTAGGGTGACTCGTGTACTGAGCCAAGCTGGGGAGACTATGAGGGGCTTTAGTGGGTTCAAATCCCACACTACCTGAGTCGGGAGAGATAATATCTAGACTCAGGTGCCTACATCCTCGGAGTAAACCACACTTTAATGACGGCCACAGGCAGGCCCGACCAAGGTGGAAGAAACGAACCGGGTTCGAACCGGTACACGAAAACTTGAGAAATAAGTGTGGACAGGGGTTTCCTCTCGCTCTCCGGGGCAGAAAAAAAAAAAAAATGTAGACACAATAGACTACTCGTATTGAAATAGTAATTGTCCAGGGTGTGATTTTATATATACAAGAATGGTACATACAAAAAACTGGTACCTGGTAATATTTATTTCTAATAATAGCCTACCTCAATAGTCGGGCAGTGTGGGTGCGTAGTGCGTAGTAATGCTGTACCAGGTATGTAGTGTTGATATTAACATTAACAGTGTATGTACTCGCGATCGATGAATCACACACAGCTTGCAAAAGATGAATTTCGACCAAATCTTTGATCTCTCACAGCTAGCGGTTGTTTTCTAATTTTATAAATATCCGCGATGTTGTGTCCATCTACATCGTATATATATTTGGCATCATCTGATTGTATTTGCCATCTGACATTCATTGCACCAGGAGTTTCAATCACAAAAAACGACGAACCAGCAACCAGCAGACATACAATGGAGACTGTTTTTTTTTGTTTTGTTTTCACTCGGGGCTAGCCGCATCGGGCCACGGGCTGTGACTACCTCCTGCGCTCCCTACACAAGATGTAAATAATCAATGTACTCCCCACAAACGACCAAACATACTATCTCGAAACAAAAACAAAAACACAAGAAAAATGCTGTGTACTTCACTCCCTACGGTATCCACTCAACTACCGGCCGGTACCGGGGTAACGTACAACCCTGAAAATAAGCAGTACCTGGTATACTGAGGCGGCGTTGCAATTTATTAATTTCGCAGCAGAGAGACCCAATTTATTCAATCGAACTCACCCTCGCCGACATGATGATTCTCCTGGAGGAGAGACGAGATGACACCAAAATGAACGGGTAGCCTCGGTATCGTTGGGTAGCGTCCCTCTCTTACACGGCGAACAAAAGGTGGTGCGCTATAGTAGTACTTCTCGATGTCAAGCAAGAGAGTGCAGCGAAGGATATAGTTGTACGATCAGTTTTACGGGAGAAAAGTTGCTCCGGGAGGGGATGTTCGCCTTCATCGCGTGTAAGCGGGGTGCGCGGCCGGTAAAACATGAATGCGTACGTATCCGTAGAACAAGGCAGGGTGGATTGTTTTCAGGCAAAAGGCCTAAATCAGGTACAGATGTTTCATTATCAGCCCACAACAGGTATACATCATAAAACCAAGTAGAAAGCACACGCCGCGAGCGGTGTTTTTGGCAATGATAAATATCAAAACTTTTTTCTTTGGGCAAATGCCAAAATCAGTTGTACCTGATCCGTTTGAGCCAAAATCAGGTACATATTGAAACCAAGTAAAAAACGCGCCCCACGAGCGGTGTTGTGTCCATGAAACAGAAAGTCGGGGAAAAAATGAAGCGTGCCACGTGGCCTCCAAAATCTAAAGCGTTTATTAATAGCTGGTCGTTTTCTTTAGAGTGTTTTTTTTTTTTCTTTTTTTGTTTACCGCGGGCTTCACTTGGACCTGCAGAGAGTCACTATTAATAGGCTTCGTTTGTTTTGCCACGGCGGGGGCGCCAACAAGAGTATTTACTCTGCGCCCCCCCCCCGTTGACAGCTTTATTAAATCTTCTAGACCGTCCTCGCGGAACCGCCTGCTTGGCACGAAATTATTTTGCCGTAATAAAGAACCTGAGACCGCCTCGACGCGGGGTGGTGCAGAGTGCAGAGAAAGACCATGGTGCTGTATATCGCTTTTTTGTCCCTTCTTTTTTTCTTCTTCTTTTTTTTTTTTCTTTTTTTCTTTTTTTTTCATTCTTCTTTCATCCCCGTTTGTACCTCTTTGTGTCTTTGTTAGTATGGTCCGTTTTGCCTTTTTTTTGCGTTTTGCTATCTAATCTGCGTCTGTTTTAGTTTTGTTTTTGTTTTTCTTTTGCTTAGCTTCATCTTCTTTTTTTAGGTTTTTGTCTGCTATTAATAGTCTCCTTTTTGCTTCCCTGGTGTCCGCAGTGGTGGAGTGCGTATGCTTGTTTTTTTTTTTTTGCCTCTGTTTTTACTTGAGGTATTTCTTCCACTCCAGAGTTATTGGAGCCTGTCCTGCGACCACGGACTGCATTGAATTGTGAGTTAATGTGAGAACAACAACAACAACAAATAGACCGCTGTGACCATATATACCAGGTGGGAAACACACAGCAGGACAGCAGGACACATCACAACAATGTTGTTGTTGTTGTTGTTCTCACATTAACTCACAATTTAATGCAGTCCGTGGTCGCAGGACAGGCTCCAATAACTCTGGAGTGGAAGAAATACCTCAAGTAAAAACAGAGGCAAAAAACAAAAAACAAGCATACGCACTCCACCACTGCGGACACCAGGGAAGCAAAAAGGAGACTATTAATAGCAGACAAAAACCTAAAAAAAAAGAAGATGAAGCTAAGCAAAAGAAAAACAAAAACAAAACTAAAACAGAAGCAGATAGCAAAACGCAAAAAAAAAGGCAAAACGGACCATACTAATAAAGACACAAAGAGGTACAAACGGGAATGAAAGAAAAATGAAAGGGACAAAAAAGCGATAATCACGGGCGGGGGGGAAAGAAAATACCAAAGGCAGGCACTGGAGCATACAAACACGCAAAGTTGCCCAGATGGCACCATGCTAGTTACTTGGGTCCCAAAGAAAGGAGTGCATCATGACGATGATGGCCATAACCAGGCTTCAGTCTGTTGGGCAGACCGCCTAACAATATGACTGAAGCACGTCACACACCCCAAAGAAGAAAAAAAGTGAAACCAGCGTATACGCATGCATGCATATATGTGGGTAGGCACAATTCGATGCGAGTCGACGAGGGAAGAAAAGGCTGAAATCTTCTCGCGATAAAAATGAAGGCACGTACCGTAGCGGGAAGAGGGGAGAAGAGCCTGCTATGTGACCCCGGATCTGAGTTACGAGTTGGAAGGAGAGAGAGAAGAAGATGTGCGAAGATAATGAATGGGATGGAAAAAAAAAAAAAAAAAAAAAAAAAAAAAAAAAATATATATATATATATGTAAATACGTACTTTCACGTACAACGTACGAGTGCAGAGTTTATATCATACGTTAACAGAGAACAATTTCAACCGAGGGAGGGCAGACGCATACTCTGAAGGTGTTACCTACTGAGCTATACGTAGGGGTAAAAGATCGATCGATTACCCAGCCCAAGGTTGTAGATCGGCGTCCCCGGTGGCTTGGTAGGTGGTCCGCGTGCCTCTCAAGATCAATTTCGTGGGTTCAAGTCTCACCGAGTGCATGCTCGTGGCTTTTTCTTCGAAAAAAGAAATTGATAAGCGGAAAGCGCTAGAGCGTGAGTTAGCTACGTTCGATGAAAATCGACGAGCAGTGGGAATGCTGAACCCTATGCGCGACGAAAAATAAAGGCACGTACCGGGGGGGAGAAGGGACGACACCTGTGACCACGGCTTAAGGGACGACACCTGTGACCACGGCTTGTCCAGAAGATCGCTGAGGGTAAAACCTCCTACGAGTTAGGCTGGAAAGTAGAAGTGATGACTAAAATAAATAAATACAATAAATCCTTGTAACACTGGGATCTTTAGGGCGCCGGAACCGTATATAATACGTCTGTACGCTGACCTACCCACTCCGTTTCATTACCTGGGGATCCAGGGAGATATGTGTGTGTGTGTGTATTTTTTAGGTGTGCACGCGCAAGCGTTTCTGTAAAAGAAACGTTCGAAGCGAGGTTCGAACCCGTGACCTGGATGGCGTCTAATAATGTGAAGGTGTTACCTACTGCTGTGAGCTATAGGGGTAAAGGATAAAATATCGATCGATTACCCAGCCCAAGGAAACCCTTATAACAATACGGAGAAGCAACTGAGTGTACGTATGGCCTCTCTGATTGGTTCAAAGTTAGCCAACATCAGTTGAAAGCTAGACGGAGTACAAAAAAACAGGTATACCTTGGCCTTTTTGAGCCAAAATCACAGTTACGATGTCAGCCTGGCCAATAATAGCAGGGCTCCTGGGGCGTGTTTTGTACTTGTTTTTAGAATGTACCATAACTGATTTTGGCCGAAAAGTGGCCAGGTATACCTGATTTTGGCAAAAACCCTTTTTCTTTTTGCGCCTGAACATCGAGCGTGTGTGGTCTCCAACCCGGTCGCCCCGGTGGTTCAAGTGGTTAACCTCGAATTCTACTTGTTTGAGTCCTGGGTTCGAGCCCCAGGTGGGTCGGACTTTGACTTTATTTGCAAAAATAAAAAATGATTCAATTGTTGAGAGCGCCTTACAGCGTGGGTAGGCACAATTCGATGCGAGTCGACGAGGGAAGAAAAGGCCGAAATCTTCTCGCGATAAAAATAATGAAGGCACGTACCGTAGCGGGAAGGGGGGAGAAGAGCCTGCTATGTGACCCCGGATCTGAGTTACGAGTTGGAAGGAGAGAGAGAAGAAGATGTGCGAAGATAATGAATGGGATGAGAAAAAAAAACAAAAAAAAAAACGTTTTTTTCTCCCTTGGGGATATAGGCTCCACGTGCTCCACCGCAGGCTTCGTTTCTTTCGCCAACGGCGAGCGCGTCAAGAGTATTTCTCTTCTGTCGCCCCCCTCCCGTTGCCAGCTGTGAATCCTCTCGAGCATCCCCCAAACTGAGCCAACCTCGACGTGAGGTCGGGCAGCGCGGTGCTGCTGTATGACAGTATGACTGCTGTGACCACAGAAAACATCAGTACACCATAACAACTGAAGCGCACCGTACACCCCATGAAAGAAAAAGTGAAATCAGCGTGTTGTACGTATGTATGCCTTCTGTTGTCGTACATGTACAGAGTTTATACACAAGAATTGCATTCGAGGGCACCAGAGACCGCATACGAACAGAAAAAACAGCGTACCAGGTGTTGTTTGTTGTTGTTGTTCTCACATTAACTCGAAGGAGTTCGTGGTCACACAAAAGGTGCTGGAGCCCTAGAAAGATCCGAAAAACGAAAAAAAACGAAAATTCGGCTGCCTCAAAATACGAGACGAAGAAAGCGCACACGAGCTAAAACCAATGTGCAAACTGAACTAACATGGCCACGGGTATATCCTCTCAATTATAACATAGAGTACCTAGGTGTGTGTGCTCTTCACATTAAACCGTTCTTTCTACCCGTCGACACGTATGTATATATGAGCCGGTCGCCCCGGTGGTTCAAGTGGTTAACCTCGAATTCTACTTGTTTGAGTCCTGGGTTCGAGCCCTAGGAGGGTCGGACTTTGACTTTATTTGCAAAAAAAAAAAAAAAAAAAGGGATTCAATTGTTGAGAGCGCCTTGCAGCGTGGGTAGGCACAATTCGATGCGAGTCGACGAGGGAAGAAAAGGCTGAAATCTTCTCGCGATAAAAAATGAAGGCACGTACCGTAGCGGGAAGGGGGGAGAAGAGCCTGCTATGTGACCCCGGATCTGAGTTACGAGTTGGAAGGAGAGAGAGAAGAAGACGTGCGAAGATAATGAATGGGATGGAAAAATAAAATAAAAAAATAAAAAATAAAAAAATAAATGGTTTCTCTGGTGGCTCAAAATGGGTAAAAAACAGTTGAGGAAAACAACAACAGACCAAGTAGACAAATAAATCCAGGTGTATCTGGTATCTGGCCAGTTGTAAGCAAAATACACGTGTGAGTTGGGGCTGGCGGCCAATGGCAGGGCTCTTGCCAGTGTGTTTTAAATTTATTTTGAGTATTCACCTGTCTTTGGTCCAAAATGGACCAGATACACCTGATTTTGGCGAAAACCATTTTTTACATTGGGTCAAAATTACCAAAAACGGCTATTAATATGTGTCCGGGGTCCGTTTGGAGTTGAAAAACGGGCGTATTTTGGTCAAGTCAGTTACACACCCCACGAGCCTCGTGATTGGCCAAAAACAAATCGTACCCGCCGTTGAGGGATAATGACCCGGTGCACCCACCATTTTTTTCCTTGGTCGTTTTTTTCGTTTTTTCGTTCCCCTGTGTATCACTTTTTAGCTTTTTTCGTTCGCATCCGTTCTCTTCTTCTTGGTGGCGGATTATGTCTTTCATCTCGGTCCATTGTGCTTGGCTTTCAACCGCTTTTGAATGTTTGTTTTGCTTGTCTATTCTATACCTGGTAAGTGAGTAAGTCTGCCTTGTGTTTTCACTGTTGCTACGAACGGCCCCTCTTTTCTCCATGCGATTTCTTCTGAGCTTTTCACGCTTCACTCCGTATACTGTAATTTCACAATTATTTCACAATTACTACCTGTCTGTGTGTGTTTTCACCGTTATTTCTACTCATCCACATCCAGCACACCCACGATTAACTATTAACCCTTTTAGGACCCCAGTCCCGTTTTGGGGACAAACTACTTATAGTTAGAGTCTTTTGTCCCCATAGATGGGAGTGCGGTTCTAAAAGGGTTAAATAGTCCTATTAAAAACTGGTAGAGAAAGATAAGCTGGTCACAAAATTACGATACAGATATACTTGCCACTATTACGATTATAATACAGCAGGAGCAGGGTTGTGCTGTAAGCGGTGCAGACAATGATTTTCAAGGGTGAAAGAGCGAACATCGAAAGAAACAAAGAAAGACAGATCGAATCGGAGAAAAAAAAACAAAAACAGCAGTGTCGTCGTGCCCCCTCGACGAAGATGTGGCAGACAAATACATACCAGGTACAGGAATTGTCCAAATAAACAACGCAACGAGAAGTAAATAAACGGAATGAAAAGGTCTTTATTATTGGAGAGCTTTTTTGCCATCATTTCCATATTTTGTTTGCGCAATTTTTCAGTCTTCCGGATTTCCCTGATTAGTTTTTCCAAATATGTGAATTTATACTTCCCTGATTTCTTTGCCTCTGGAGAATTCACGAATAATGACTGAACGCCTCCGTATCTTGATACATATCTCCAACTATTTCCAACTTTTAGGATTTCTGGAAAAAAACTCTTCGGTAAGAATGCCTGGAAACAAAATTCTCCGATAAAAACGAGCCTAGGACAAGAAAAGTATGGCTATAAGAAAGGAGAGGCCAGCCAAAACCGAATCACAACAAAGGCACCGTCCAGGCAGCCGCAGCAGTGTGTGGTACGAGTAGCGAATACAGCTCGGTCTGGTACTTCGCGATCCGTCAACCGCGGTTCCTAGGGATGGGCCCCCGTAGCTCTAGCCAGTACAGCATGTACTGGCTGCGTCAAATACCAGTATACTGGACCCGAACAGTGCATTGGCCGCGGCTCCGCCGCGACCCCCGCCCTCCCCCCGGCTGATGAGGGGATCCCGTCAGAGGCGCCCCCGGAGGGCCTTGCTGGAGGCGCCGCCCTCCCATTTTCCCGCGATTTGGATTCACACTAGAGCTACTACTGTACAGCAAACATACGCTGATTTAGGGCTATGTTTCGAAGGTAGTTTGGCCGTACGTAGCTTGACCAAGGAAGTGTGAGAAAAACGGACAAACTATGGTGTGGTACATATAGGAGTATGCGGACTGACAACTATTACATACACTGCAGCACGCAGCCTAGGCGTGCAAAGTTGAAATAAAAAGTGTTCTACTCAAAAACATTTTTTGATGTGTGCGGGACTGAATCGCGGCTGGCTTCAGATTGTTACACTTATTTTTTTTATTATTATTTGCCTTCTGACAATTTATTGTTCATGATATATATTTTCGCTCAGGTTCTCCTCCGAAAATCCGAAACAAAAAAAGGTTCGAGTTGTCGAGGTAAAGCTGTGCGAGATTTCTTGAGCTCTACCAGGTATACGTACTTTTTTTTTTTTTTCATTTTTCTTTCATTCCCGTTTGTACCCCTTTGTGTCTTAGTATGGTCCGTTTTGCCTTTTTTTGCGTTTTGCTATCTGCGTCTGTTTTGGTTTTGTTTTTGTTTTTGTTTTGCTTAGCTTCATCTTCTTTTTTTAGGTTTTTGTCTGCTATTAATAGTCTCCTTTTTGCTTCCCTGGTGTCCGCAGTGGTGGAGTGCGTATGCTTGTTTTTTGTTTTTTTGCCTCTGTTTTTACTTGAGGTATTTCTTCCACTCCAGAGTTATTGGAGCCTGTCCTGCGACCACGGACTGCATTGAATTGTGAGTTAATGTGAGAACAACAACAACAACTACAACGTACTACGTTGGCATCTATTCAGCCATGTGGGCTTCGTTTCCAGCTGTCATTGTGGCTGCTTCAGCCGCCCCCGAGTGTCTGTCTTCTTGATTGGGAGTCGACACAACCTCCCCATCATCATCAGCAACTGCAGCAGCAGCTACACGGGGTTCGACCCCGCGAAGGGCTGGGCGCCAGGCGTGCCGTCAGGATCCACACGGAGCCCAAGCCATCAGTGGTCGGGGCGGCTTCATCCATCACGCTCACGGTCTCCCTCCCTCTTTCCCTCTCTCCGCTCTCTCTCTATTTTGGGCGCCTTCTGTGCTTTTCGCCGCGCATTTGGATGGGTTCCCGCTACGTTATAAGGGTTGAGTAGGTAAATAATCAAAGTACTGGCAACCCTGACACCTCCATCACCCAGTACAGTAGTGCTGGCAGTACATACTTGACCAGGGCCCAGCCCTAGCGGTCTCCCTACGACAGTTGCCCCCCCCCTCCCCCTCCCCCTCTTGTTGAACGCCACCCATATAGCGGGTGTGTGGCGCTTCCTACTCAATTTCGCCTCTCACCTTCGTGCCAAACACGAACGACACAGAAATAACGAGAGCAAAGAACGAACAAAAGATATAAATAAAACATGAAGAACACTTACAGAAAGCCAGAAAGCAAAGGCAAGCTTTACATGTTCTCGTAACTTCTATATTGTAATGCAGTATGAAGAATAGACAATACAGTCAATTATTCCATGCCATCGTACTGGAGACGACAAGCACAACATACACACTCCAGTAGTCTTGATACATCGAAGTGGAGAAAAAGGAGAGACAAACTAAGGAAAAACTAAGGAAGACGCGTTCTACGGTAAAGGTAGCACATTTCCGCTGAAATGGTTTCTGAATGGCGGGGCTTCTTAACCCGAAATCGTCGGAATGCCTATCGTGTTCGAAAAATTACGTTTTTTGTATAACTGGGCCATGAAATTATTCGTCGGTATGCAATTTGTTTTCGCTGAAGTCAGTTTTCGGGTGAGGTATGGAGTTCCTTAAGTGAGGAACCTCAGAAAATATAGGGCGAACCACCATCATCGTAGAACGCCTCGGAACATACAATAAACTACAGTAATGTCGTGCCCCCCTCGGAGGAGATGCGACAGACAATACAAAACGAAGGAACGACAACCAAAACAGAAACGGAAAGCACAACCAAGAACAGGTCCGCCCCCATCCAGACATACCTGGTACAAGACTTGAACAAAAATAGAAAGGAAAAAAGAAAGGAAAACCTGAGCACAACAAAGCGCATTAGAGGCAGCCGCAGCAGCAGTTTGCGGTACATATCTACAGGTTCTACCCGCTATTGCTAGTCGCCCTAGTACATTGCTACCCTGCCTGGTCTCTTTCCTTCTCCATCAACTGCGGTTTCCCTGCGATCGTCGTCCCCCGCCCTTTCCATTTCCTTTCACACCACCCAAAACGAATGCGTGGTGTTTCCTACTCTATTTCGCCTCATTCCCGTGCCACCTGACCACGAACCGATCGGCTGCTTCGATGACCCCCCGGTACCACTTGCCCGTCTTTTTTTCTGGAATGGTCCACACCGCGCTTTTGACTCAAACTAACGGGGAGTTTATACAGCCGCAGTATGAAGTAGTGGAGGCAATGTGCCCAAAGTTGCATACGAGCCCATCCATGCTACTGCCTCCTTGTAGTCGTGTTTTCTGGGTGTCGTTGTTCTCATATTTTTATTTCTATGGATATTTGCTTCTTGTACTGCTAGCCTGCACCTTTCTTTTCCTCCTTGTCTAATTTGTCATTCCCCTTCCATTGTGTGCTCTTATTTCTCTCTCGCCAACGCTTTAGACTCCTTATCCTCTTTCTTTTTATTTATTTTGAGGGAAGTGGTCCAGAACAGGTATACCCCCGCCCTTTCCAGACTAATGGGGAAGTATGTGGCGAAAATACGTCCGCAGGATGTGCCCGTGTGTGCCCCAATCTGCCTCAAATTCAATTCTGACGCGCTGGCAAGACGCCCACAGTCCATGTCAGACCATTCACACCTCCGTTTTTCTGGTTTTCGGGCACGTCATTGGGGCTGGCGGTAACATGGCGCAGGGAAGTGTGATCTAAGTGAAGTACTCATGGGCTATAAATATCGATGTATAGTCTGCAATTTTGTGGTCTCAAGGCTATGAGAATAATCCAAGGAAGGGATTTTTCTGGCGGATATTCTGATATTCGAGAGTAATGTTCCTTTTGGGTAGGAGTGTTCCTTAGCGAAGATTGGACCATAAAATGAGAAGTTCTTGTATTACCAGGAGAACGATCCGTAGGCATAGGAAAGTTCTATGGGAGTACACCAGAAAAGAGGAATTTAGGAGAGTTTGTGGCGGGCGTGGGACGAGTATATGTGGGTGTCGAGTCCCCCCCCCCTACTTTCTCTCTCTTCTCTACCAGGGCACCTCCTTAGCTCTCGCCATCAATAAATAATAACGTAACCAGAAAAAGCGAAGCACTGCTTCCCAGCTGCCCGATACACCTGTGTCCCTTACCCTTACACCTCGGTCATCACTTCACATCTGGCGTCGTCGGCAGGACAGCCGCCGCAGGGGCGGGTGAGGTAGACGCCGACGGTGTCGGGGCCGGTGAGGAAGTTGCGTCCGGTGCGGTCGGCGTCGGTGACTGGTTGGGGAAGCCGGGAGAAGAAGGCGGCATTGCCGTTGGCCGTGCCCTTCCGATACTCCAGGGTGTAGGTGTACGCCGAAAGGATCTCGAGCCAGCGCCGGACGCGGGCGTTATGTTTTCGGCTCCTTCGGCAAAGGCCGCATCTTTTCGCTCTCGCCGTTGGTACAGGGGTGGTAGGCGCTGGTGTTGACTTTGCGGGTACCAAGGCGGTCGTAGACGATATTCGCAAGCTTGGAGATAAACTGTTGTCCGTTGTCGGAGAGGAGTGTAACCAGTCACCCCCAGAGAGGGATGCATTCGGTCAGGAAGATGTCGGCGGTGCCGGCGGCCGTGAATTGCGCCGCTGAAACGGCGAACATATCGGCGCGGTGGCTGAACGAACACCCTCCTCATCGTGGTGTTTGGGTATTTTTGCGAAGTGTGGAAAATCTTTAGCCTCTTTTCTATTGTTTCGAAGAGCCGCATATTCGACCCCCTTTTCCTGGTCGTTTGGGATGAACTTTGTCATCATCTTGTGGTCTGCATATGCGATTATTCAGGGTGGGCAAATGTGATATGAGTGAAGTACTGATGGGCTATAGATACCGATAATATAGTCTACCGCTTGTCCTCCCAGGACTATGAGAATAATCCAAGGAACGGACTCTTCCGGCCATAGACGAGAAGTAGAAATGTTCCTTAACGAAGGTAGGACCATAACGTGATAAATAAGCTCTTATATTACCAGGAGAACGATCGGTAGGCATAGGAAAATTACATACGGGAGTATATCAGAAAAGAGGAATTTAGGAGAGTTTGTGGCGGGAGTGGGACGAGTATATCTGGGTGCAAGTCCCCTCCCCCCCCCTCCTCTCACTTTCCTACCAGAGCACCTCCTTAGCTTTAACCATCAATAAAGAAGATCTTAACCAGAAGAAACGAAGCACTGCTTCCCAGCTGCCCGATACACCTGCGTCCCTCACCCTTACACCTCGGCCATCACTTTACAGAAGTGCACAAACAAGGTGTTCGTATACTTGGGTTGAACCTCTAAGCCCCTCGTCAGCGCTGACTGGGTGACCCCGGGTTGGTGGTGGATTTTCTTGTCCCTTTGAGGGCCAGGAAAGTGGGAGTCATCAAGATAAGACATCAAACTCTGTTAGAATCTGCACGCGTCTAGCTCGACCTGCATTGTAGTAGCCGGGCCTGCCCCATACTACCCCTTTTGGTATCCGGTAACCAGCCTATACCCTGGCATACTGTCACATTTGACGTCGTCGAGGACACGGGGTTCGCATCTCACTTCGAACGTTTCTTTTACAGAAACGCTTGCGCGTGCGTCCCTAAAAACACACCTCCCTGGTTCCCCAGGTATTGAAACGAAGCGGGTAGGTCGGCGTAGGGCCGTATACGGTACCGACGTCCCGAAGATCCCGCCGTTCAAAGGGGAAAGAGTGTAACAAGGATTACCCTGTAATCGATCGATCTTGTACCCCTATAGCTCAGCAGGTAACACCTTCACATTCGACCCTCTTTTCTACGAGGTATCTCCTTTCTAGTCGCAACTCAGAACCGGGGTCACACAGCAAGGGCGGCTAACCCCTCCCCACTTCGGTTCGTGCCTTGCTGTTTTATCGCGAGCAGATTTCAGCCCTTTCTTCCCTCGTCGACTCGCGTCGAAGTGCGCCTATCCACGCTATGCGGTCTCAGCAGTTGATTATTTTTATTTTCGCAAATACATTCAAAATTTCACCACGGTGGGATTTTAGCTCACAAAACCAACGTTTGAGCAGTACTCGAGGGTAACCGCTAGGTCATTGGGGCTGAGTCAGCGCTGCCTTAGCGGCTCAGTGGTTGGTCAGCGCTGACTGAGTTGGCTCGGTGCTTTTATACCCTTTGTACTGTAGGCGAAAAATCAAATCCCACGAAAGTCGCGTTTCCGCTCTTTCCGTGAAATAGGACAAGAAGGTAAAAATAGAGTGGATAGAACCCAACGAACACTCGATCAGACGGTCGGAGAAGTGGAGTGTACCACTATAGAGAGCGCTCGACAGGGAGATGGAGAACCATCTATGGGAAACTCCAGACGTTGAGTAAAGCCTGTTTTTAACCCCAGAGGATATGATGATATTATCGGTCGGAAGGCGAGTTGAGGGGGGGGGCTTACCACTTATTACGGGGGGCCATTGTTAATAGGACCAAATATTGTTGGTAAAAGTAGCGAAATATAGAGTTTTTTGTGTGCATCGTAGGTCCTATTAACTATGGTCCCCCGTAAAAGTATCAAACCAGACCCAAATAACCATTGGTTAGCAATAGCCTCATTGGCTCGTACAGTGTTTGACAACCAGTTTCTCTAACCAGTGGTGAGCTCTACAGCGGAAAAAACGGATACTCGTGATCTCGTGAACATTGGGCTACTCCAAGCCTTGGTGATGGCAAAGCGATCTCGTTTCCAATGCGAGCTTCTTGGCATGCGTTTCGGGGCAAAGCCTCAGCCTCTTCCCCTTGACCACCGAATGGCGCTGAGCAACCCCCCCATGCTACGCATCCCGTTCAAGTATTCCTCATGTCTGGGTTATGTGCCTCTTCTCGTTGGGAGACGCGGTCCACAACCAGCTCCTAGTTGCCCTCCTTCGACTAAGTCATAGCTCCCTCCATCTGTGCGCTACACTGTATATGAGCGCTCTAACATGCCAGTTTTAACTTTTTCTCCGTGCCCTCTTGGTGAATGTCAGACTCACACCAAGAAAGGCTATCATATAGTGCAATGCATCAAGGATGGAAGTGCTCGGGGTCGAGGCAAACAGTTGAGTGGTGTCGACCTTGTGTACGCGGGACGATGCGGGAGAATAAACTTGACGACATGCAGATCAACCGTATTGGAGGGTAGTTTGACTAACCCCGAACAAAAGGGGGGATAGCGCTAGCGGTCGCTCTCACCGGGCGGTTTACTTCGGGAGGGTGACACGCCCGGTGTACGAAATATGTTGGCCAGGAGAGTCAAAGCGGGAGAGCGCGCGGGGGGTGACTCTGGGCCTCAAAATAGGGGCCGACGACCCCCCGCAGACCGGCGTCAAAATAATCGGCATCGAAAATGAAGACCCAAAAGGATTTTCAGTAAACTGAGAGACTCCTAAAGTATGCCACTCTGACTCTAAATAGAAGGAACCTTAGGATTAATTAATTATATTAGAAGGAACGTTTTGATTCACTCTTTATATGCTGACGGTTCCTACATTTCGGGTTCAAGTGGTACCGGGTATGTATGTGTCGTAACCCTTTTTAGACCGCACTCCCGTTCTGGGGACAAACTGGACAAATTCGAAGTAAGTTGTCCCCAAAGCGGTCCTGCAGTCCTAAAAGGATTAATGCACTGTTGGCTGGTCAATCAAGCACCTAGCGTTGAGCCGACTCCATCGTTGGCATGTGTAATCCGAGATATGTACGCAGCATGTTCCAACCCGGTCTTCCACGTCACCCCCTCTCTTGATGCGCCTCGCATCCATACTTGCTAGGAAGACATTGCTGGGTCCTCCTTAGGTACAAAATGGTCATGCAGGCACGGAAGGGTTTACGACGTATCGTTGGCCTGTTCAATTGTATAATACCAATTCAATGTGAGTCGTATACCCCTTCGTCTACTGCTACAGTATCCGTGCTGTCGTAATAAAAAGTACTTTTGGTAAATCTAGCCGAGAAAAAATATAAATAGTGTTGTAACATCGCGTGGTAGGGTAAGTCGTGTATACTTTGGGATATATGAGGCCTCCTGCTGCGACCAGGCGGAGACTCTCACCCAGAGGTACCACTACTCCCGCGTTAATTGGCTGGCAATCAACGCGGCACCTCGTCTCAGAGAAAAGGTACCCCGGTAAAATAACCCCTAATAAAACCGATATCGTTGTCGACGGTACACCTCGCTATCAACGATGGGCGGGCGGGATGGTCCGTTTTTTTCTAGCCTCTTTCCACTCTGTCGTGCTGTTGCAGAGCTGCGATATCGCTCACGGAGGGATACTCAATCACTGTCTCCCCATGCAATCATAGGCTTTCCCGAAGAGGGATCCACCCTGCTGGCGTCCCCTCTTTTCTGTTCCAGATTGCTGTTGTAGTATCGCGTCGTAGGTTACTTCGTATATAGTTTGGAACCAATGAGGCCTCTCTTTGCTGCGGCATGAGATCACACCCATACTTGTTGACCCTCTTCTGGTTTCAATGTCGTCCCTCATTTGATTCGTATCCTTTTTGGTTCCTTCTATTTCGTATTGTCCCCAAAATTGTAGCCTAGTTGATTGGGGGTTCTGCTACCGTTGGTTGTCCTGTGGGAACGTCGTGTACGATATTCCATACCCCTCCGACGGTGATACGGCTCTGAGGTATACGATTGCGGTGTGAAGCACCCGGAAGGCGTTTAACTGGTAGTCGGCACGCAGTCTTGTGGTGTGTCTCCATGGCGGTTCTTCCGGAACCAAGTTACGCTCATGTCGTGCTCGAGGAGCGTAATAATAAAATAACGTAGCCTAGGCACTCACCGTCTACGGGAAACTGACTGTAAGAAACCTACCCCCTTCTCGCTCACCAGTATAAGGATACAAGGACGCCAGTCAACTCTATAACATATGATTTCAGGCTTCTTAGAAGAGAGCCGATACTGTACTGAATGTACATATAGCAGTAGTGTTGCAACCATGGCCCAGCACGAAATCTGTATCAGGCGTACGAACACTGCCTTCCACAAAAAAAAAACTGGAAGATGTCTTCCCGAATGCGCGACAATACCTCTCGGGGCACCAGCGTCTTTCTGCATCTCGACTACTGATGTAGTGCAAAATATATCTCGGAGCACCAGCGCCTTGATCCAACGACCCATGAGTTCCCTCATATCGTGGAGGATTCTGTGGAAAAGATCGAAAACAAACGCTCATGTACAAAGCGGAAACGTCAGCCGAAGATGCAAGCAACGAAAAAACTGGATCAATCATCTCGGTCTCAAGCGTCAAGTTGGGGCAAGGTTCACCATTATCAACCGGAATAATCTAACACGTCAACCGACCCCTGACCCGTGTATTGGTTGTTTTTCAGCGTCTGTACTGCCGACGCACTGACTGTAGTAGCTTGCCCAAACATGTCTATCAAGGCGATGGATCCCAAGACAGCAAGCCTCACGCCAGTGTCGAACCGACTGCGCGTCCAACGATTGACACAACACTAAAACCAGCCCTATTTACCCGTTAAGTTTTCCACTATTTTCTAGCCACTACCGACACGGAGACTCGTTCATGTCGACGCAAAACGAAAGCGAGGTACTATGGAAAAGATTATTAGAGATCGGGAACCGATATTACAATAATCTGCAGTTTGTTGTTCTAGAGAGAATTAGGCGTTGTGGTTCACACTCTTTGGCTGAGTACGTAGTAGTACGTAGCTTACTTCGACAGCAGCAGCGGGCACTGTTTGGTTGATCGCGCTTGTGGGACTACCAAGTGGATACCGCACGGAACGGTGCTGGCTTACTGGTAGAACACGCGAACGAAAGCGAGGTACTATGTGCAGTACTATACAATCCTACAGCAGATTGATTTTTCTAGCAGACACCTGGAGTCTGGATTAATTGATATCATCTAACAAGGATGCAGCAGCTGCTAACGCGACGGAGCCTAGTGACGCAAGAGTCACCTATCTAACGAGGGAAAAACAACGTTGCTACGGATACGATAAAATATAGCCTGTTGTGGATCCACGAATCAGGTCAATACAAAATTTATTAAGTAGCATCAGTTATTTGGAAAAAATCAACGCCAGGTCAATCAAAAGTAAATGTTATCATTCTCTTACTACCTCCATAGGAGGGGTCTACGAGGGAAATTACCGCAGCAATGTTGCCACAAACATCGCGACCGACCCCAGCACATACATTTTAATGGGTGGCACTTCCATCGAAGTCCATTTGTGGCAAAGGAAAAAAATTGCCTTGAAATACACCAGCCCTCGATCACCGACCACAAAAAAAGAACCAAACTGCAACTCGATCCTGACCTATATTCCAAACCTAGTCTAGACAGCCATAATTATTGCAGTCCTAGATGGAGCACCGTTCCTACTCCTAATAAAGACACAATCAACACTTGAGCGCTTATTACGTTGCTTCCGGGGGGGGGGGGGGTGTACTCGATAGGAGAGATGTACTCGATCTCATGCATGGCCGTAGTCGTATGACCATAGACCCTCGCATCCCTACAATGCCTGGACGGAGCATGTTGGGTTTTCCCCGACCAGGCAGACATTGCTTGCACCAAGCGCGAAGCACCGTGAGGTGTCTGGCGAGTCGCATGAAGGGTGAGCTGCATCCTACTAAGAACCGCTTGTGAGGCGGACTTGCATATGGATGACTGCTTCAATGAGTTGATTTAATTTCTGGTGTAGGCATTTCCAGAGACAGCAATGGGAGTACTATGTAACTGCCTCTTGGGTGCCTTACCTTGAACACTACGTTATACAATCAATTCCCTTGTGCGGAGTAAAGGTTCTTTACCTCGCACAAATGATCTAACTCGATAACCAGCTGTGGGCGACCGCCAAAAAAAAAAAAACGGTACCCTGGTTGTCTAGCTCACGTAGTGAGCGTCATGTTTTACAGTGTCGATTGGCCCAATCGACACCAACCCAACCTATATAAAATATAAAATAGGGGGGGGGGGGGTGTACTCGATATCATGCATGGCCGTGGTTGTACGATCATAGACCCTCGCATCTCTACAATGCCGGGACGGAGCACGTCGGGTTTTCACCGACCGGGTAGACATTGCTTGCACCAAGCGCGAAGCGCCGTGAGGTGTTCGGCGAGTCGATTAAAGGGTGAGCCGCATCCTACAAAGAATCGCTTGTGAGGCGGACTTGGGCATGGATGATAGCTTCAACGAGTTAATTTATTTTCCGGTACGGTCACTTCCAGAGACAGCCTTGGGGGTACTATGTAACGAGGGGGGTGGTGGTGGAAGTGTTGAGGTGGCAGTGTTGGTACACAAGAAACAGTCAACCCTCCATTTCATACAGAAAATGTTATCATCCTCTCACTACCTCCATAGGATGAGTCTAGGAGGGGGGATTACTGCAGCAAGGTTGCCACAAACATCGTGACCAACCCCAGCACAAATTTAAGAAATGGGTGGCAGTTATATCGAAGCCCGTCGTGGCGGAGGAAAAAGTTTCCTTGAAATACACCAGCCCTCGATCAATGGCCACAAAAGGAAAACATATTCTGCAACTCGATCCTGACATAAGTTCCAGACATAGTCTAGGCAGCCAGACCTAATGCAGTAATTAATGCCGAAGTTGTGAAAGCAACCATGTTGTACTGATGCTCCGTCCAACGACACGCCTAAACCTCAACACGAAAGGCTTCAAACGATCCGATCGGGTGACAAAACGTCAGGCGCAGCTTTATGCAGTGAGAGTACGTACGCTATCTTGACCGGCACGGACCGATGCCGCGAAAAAAAAAATCTCCGCCAAAGCTATCTGGTGCAGATTGTACATAGAACCGGTACACCTTGATCGGTCGGCACCTAAAAACGAACGCAGGAACTAGAAAATTCCTTCGAGCTTGGCTAGCCCATCCATCGGAAGGCCTTTCGGCCTCCGACGCACCGTCCGCGTACCGTAAGGGTAAAATTATACCCTGGTACCTTGTACATGATTGAAGGCTTCCTGAAGAGCCCCAACACACACCCTCCACTAGACAAAACTCGTCCGCCCGAGAATACTCGGTGACAGACCGCGATTTTGCTCGGATGGATGGCCTCGGCGTAGCTGGACCAAATGCCCCTTCTAGGCCGAGGTGACGGTCAAAACGCTCGACGCTCTCTCTTTCGCGCCGGTGTTGTTGCCGGTGTCATACCTGAAGATGGAAAGGAAATGACGAGGATCGACGGCGGTCAACATCCATTCTAGAAAAAAACATCGTGGGATAGGGATTAATTCGCTCTTTTCTTTTTAGCTGAGCTGTAGCTGTAGGCAACGGCTGTGTATGTGTGGGCGACGAAAAGCCTTCTGAACCGTCTGATGAGCTCTAGCGCTAGCGAAGCGGACAACAACAGAGACATAAGTTTCTCTGTCCTCCTCGATGCCAAAAATCCACATCCCTAACCATGTAAATGGATGGCGGCGCAAGTAACCGAAGGGTGTTTTAGTCACAGCAGGCGGTTTCGCGTCACGTGTCGCTCACCAGTCCTTGAATGCGTCAGCCTCCTTACTGTTGATGGGCTCCTCCAGGTCGCCCAGGCCAGCGTGGCGGATACATTCGATGAAGAAGAATACCGCAGCCATCATAAAATCTATCGGCAAACGATTGTAGATTATTAGGCGTCGAGGGCGGGGGGAGGGAAGTTGTATCTAATCTCAATTATTGCATCGGTCGATTGCGGCTTTGCGTGGTTATCACGCAACGTGGTCGGGCTTGAGCGGCACACGAATAAACTGCGCTCCCTATGTTGGTTTTGTCGCATCAGATTCCTATTTCTACAAATAGTCCCGGTTTCGTCTGCTTGGCAGTGCTGCTGATTACAGCTGCTGCTGTTCTGCTTTGCCTCGCGGCACTGTTACGTCACGCGAACTATCAAATATACCCCAACCGCGGCATAGCGCTACACATCATCCCGTGCGATGACCTACTTTATCTCGTCGAGATTTACTCACATGCAGTCATGTACTGCCATTGGTCAGCGTGCTCCCAACAAGTGGCCGTGGTTACGACGCCGTCCGCGTCCGTCTGAGTGCGACAAATAGTTCAGGTGGAGGTGAAGGGGGGAGGGGGGGGAAGGTGTACTCATTTTCATGCATGGCCGTAGTTGTGCGACCATAGACCCTCGTAGTATCCCTACAATGCCGGGACGGAGCACGTCGGGTTTTCACCAACCAGGCAGACATTGCTTGCACCAAGCGCGAAGCGCCGTGAGACGTTGGGCGAGTCGCATGAAGGGTGAGCTGCATCCTACAAAGAACCGCTTTTGAGGCGGACTTGCACGTGGATGACAGCTTCAATGTGGGGGGGATGGTTAACGCGAGTTTTGGGGTGTAGCCGCTGCCGTACGCCCTCAGCGAGACCCAGTGGCTCCAAGCGGCTGTGGTGCTAGCGTTGGGTATGTCCTGACTTTAAATGGGCAACCGACGCCCTGTGGGAGAGAGAGAAGGACGCCGAGCTGTACTACAGGAATCCCTGTAAGTTCGTACATAGACTTTCAAATACGGACAACATTTCAGGAGCTCCGCACCGCAGTGAAGCTACAGTGGTTTCTCAGCAGGCCAAAATTGACAGCGATGGAAGTCAATACGAGAACGATGAAACATGACCAGTTCTTCTGGCGCTTTCAAGCGAAACAAAGCCGCTCGAGTGTGATGCATGCTACGACGGGAGCGAGCTCACCTATTTTCTGGGGCTCCTCAAGTGAGCTCTATATCTCACAAAAACCCTTTCGGACCGCACTCCCGTTTTGGGGACATCTTGCTTGGAATTGAAGTCGGATTTTTTGTTTCGGGACAGTGCAGAATTACAAGGGTTAAAAACAAGGGTATGCCTAACCCGATGAGCTATCCTATGGCCTACGAGGTCTGCATCGAAAAAAATTGTCACGCCAAGCGATAGGGGGTGCCTCCTTGTATTGGGTAGTTCATCAGTTGAGATGTCCCGTCATTCCCGGTGACAGGTTTCGCCTAAATGTGCTACCCTTAGGCCAATTCATATGCAGTCGGAAACGTGGATTGAAAAGGCCGGCTTCCGATCGCTTTTTTTCCGACTGGATCGTGGTCACTACCCTTCTTATCGTCCATCAAATCGAATATACAGGTTTTGTGTTTTTCCTGGAGCGTTTGATGTATGTGACTACTTTAGCTTGACTAGCTAGTGCTGTAGCTCCAAAAAAAAAGGGAAGGGTAGGCGGAAGTCGGTTCGAAACTGCTTCGCCGTGATGCTCGTGGGGTAAGAGAGGTCTTCATCTTCCAGCAGCTGCGTCCAACCACAAATACATGCTGATGTCTCGCTTCTTCCTATATAGAGAGAGCAGCGCGTGAGCTTCACACGCGGAGCGTTCTGCTCCATCTCGTCCTCGAGGCCATCGCGGCGCTAAACTTCTTCGAGAGCCGCCAAAGCTACAGCCAGCGCAGCAGTTGGCAAAAGGCAATCGATGCCGCGCACTGCGGCCATCGGGTGCTGACACGTGCTGCTGACCGGCGTAGATAATGATGTATCACACTGACTCGCGGCGAGCAGCAGCAGGAGTGACAGCAGCCAAGCCAGCGTCGCCGATGTTGTGGTGTGGGGTCGTGTTGTATGTCGTGTTGCTGTGGCGCGGGTGTGCAATATTCGTATGTACGCAGCGGGACTTTCTAACTTTACCGATGCATGAATCCGAGTGGCGTGTTGGATCCAAAATCTCAGTTTCCTCGACTGTCTGATCCAGTTGAAAAGAAAATCGAAACATGTTGGATTGAAAAGGCGCGTTTTCAACTGCATATGAACGCCTTTTTTTGTCTCCGATCGGAAACCGGCTGTTTCAATCCATGTTTCCCACTGCATAAGAACTGGCCTTACGCGTCGTGTGTGTGATAAGTTGTTTTGGTCAACCCTTGCGGAGGGCCCTGCACTCACCACAGCGGTGCAGAGCTCGCCGACGGTCTCGTCGAACGTGTCAAAGCCAGCCACCTGGAGTAAAACAAATCCAATTGAAAACAGGGAGGACACATGGGAGATAGGGGCGGTCAAGGATGGAAGTTCGCTTTTTCGGCAGCAACAATAGGTACTAGAATAACAAAAAGTGGCGAAGAATTTCACCGTTCCATCTCTCTAGACTCGTTGGTTTCTTCTATTCTTCATATGTAGAGAGAGTGTTTTTTCACCGCGGAGGCAGGTTTGCACCAACGGAGGAGCGGTGCTGGGCTTCGGAGGGCGACCAATAATATATCCACTGTACTTCTCCAGGGCACCGGCACCCTCGCACGGCACAATCCGCACTACTGTACAGAGTTACATGCCATCATTGGCCATCGATCAACTAATTTATCATGGCTGAAATGAGAGGCAATACAATACCGTCGATCCGGTCGGGGGAGGGTGGGTGAACTCATGCGCCGTGGTCGTATAAGAATAGGCCTCCGCATCCCTGCGATGCCAGAATGGAGCACGGTGGGTTTTCACCCACCACGTAGACATTGCTTGCACCAAACGCAGTGAGATGCTGGGCGAGTCGCATCAAGGGTGACCTTTATCCTACCAAGAACCGCTTGTGAGGCGAACTTTACTTCATTTGATGACGAGAGTCGGATCAATTGGGGGCGAGGGTTCTCACCGGTACGTGGATCACGCCTACCGCCGAAAAGGCAGCAGCGATCACTGCCCAGACGGATGCCTGCCACCATTTTCGATCAATCATGTGCACTAGTATAGCCACCCAGCACAGCGACACGAGGATAGCTCCGCGCTTCAAACCGAGGATGCCCCTGCGGAGTCAACATGTCACGGCGTCCGCAAAAAATCAGGTTTAGTCGCGACTATTTACGGTCCTGGCAATTCCTTCCGTCTTGGCCTCTCTTGCAATCGAAAACCAAGTGCTGCAGAATCGTGAGGCTACCATGAGAAAAATTGTGGCGGTTTCCTGACGAGTATAGCAGCAGGCGTCCTGCGCAGGATGTACACCGCATGTGATGGAGCGAGAGGTATTCTGTAGCGGGTTGCTTTAGACGATTGCCTGCACATTGGGTACAGCAGTATTAATAGCAACAAACAAAGGGTGACGATCGTCCCCGAGGGAATGAACGCTCTGGATAGCCGACTCAGAAATAGACGGTTACCCGATGGGCAATTTTCATTTAGCTCAAGACTCTCGGAGAAATCAATCAAGCGCATGATACTTCCGCGTTCGCCGCCTGTGCCACGTATGAACCCCGTATGAAGCGCTCCACCTCCGATGTTGTTTTTTCATTTTTTACCATTCGCCGCCTAGAGATGAATCAGAATTCACGAATACCTGGCCCAGCGAGCGGTCGCTGTCCAGGTGCAAACCACGGGCCCTGTCTGTTCGCGTGTTCTATCAGTCTGTCAGCACCGTTCCGTGCGGTATCCACTTGGTACTCCCACAAGCGCGATCGACCAAATTGTGCCGGCTGCTGCTTTCGAAGTACTACGTACTACTGATACGTACCCAGCCAAAGAATATGAACCACAACGCCTAATTCTCTCTACAACAACAAAATGCAGATTATTATCATACCGGTTCCCGATCCCAAAGAATGTTTTCCGTTGTACTAGAGTCGCTATCGCTCTCCGCTAAATGGGCGCCAGTACCAGGTTCTCGAAGTGGCTGGCTGGCTAGGCACTCAACTGCTGGACAGACGGGAGGGCCGGGCCGCCCGACTGGGCAGGAGTCGAAAACTGTTTACCACGCTTGCACTCACCACCAGCCTTCGGTGAGGCTGGGCAAATTGGTGTTGTAGGCCGTTCCGTCCTCGGCGAGCCCAAAAAGCGGCGCACGATCGGAGATATTCGTCACCCAGTCTGCGCCGACCGAAAAAACGCACGGGTACAACACGGGGGGGGAGGGGGCATGTTGCACATCAAGGCAACATCTACACAACCGCTTCGTGATTTCCGCTCTTTTCAAGAGAGCGCGCCGTCGGCCGATGTTGAACGAATCGTAACGGGGTATAGTCAAGCAACACAGACAAAATGGCCATAACCATAAAATATTGTACACTACGTCAACACAAAATACAGCCGTTCTGTGATACCTTAATCGCTTCAGGACTGCACTCCCCTCTTGGGGGACAAAATACTTGAAATTACACACACTATAGATATTTGGCTATGTGCAGTGCAGTAGGTAATATGTGCACGGCGGCAAACCTATCGGAGTGCAACAGCGGTATCACGGACATGTAGTGAGAAGACGGCTTCGTGGATGCATAAAACGTACGAAATATTTTAGCTCCCACCGTGGACAACAAATACCTCCAGTTCAACTTCTGGCAACTCGCTGAGACTCGTCAGCAGACAGCCCACGGCCACGAGTCGGACCGAGGCATATTTTACGAGGAAATGCTAGGGCACAACTCCGCAGTATACCGCCGATCACGTCCTCCTTGGCACATTTCCGCATTATAGGAACTGCAGCGATTTTTCGAGGCCGCAATCGCACCTATTACGAGCGCAACCAGTTCAGAGAGTTAATTATTCGGCAAGCTCGACATAAATCTCCTGTCTGACCCCTCTTTAACACTGGTCGGCTGGGCGCAACTCCCGCACGGGCACAAGGTAGGTATGACAACCCTCGGCTTCAGAATAGTCTCCACCTGCGTCCGTATTCACCTGCGATGGAAGGGAACAGACCGAACAGCACTGCAGCGTAGTGTCTGGAAGGCAGGAAGCGGAAGCACTCCTCCAAGAGCATTAGCCCGACGAACAGCACGATGGGGCCGATTGTCGGCTGGTTCACAATGGCCCGGATGAGTGCTATCAGGCCGAACCATGACAGCAGGAGGTAGGCAATACCGTTGATGAAACTTTTTCACCCGAAACACACGCGACGTGGGTCCGGTCCGTGGTGTGCGAATATATCAATGACGACAAAAACACGAGAGAAGGGCGATCGGGCGATCGGTGCGGAGGAGCGCGAAAGGGGGTGGGGGGGTGATCAGCGTTTATAACAGACCTCCCAGCAGCCGATCGACCGGCCGTCCGACAAACGAGCGGCGGATACTGCGCTCGTGCAACACATGATGAAGGTCACGAGACTGTTTAGAGCGATTTTTAGGCATCATGAACTCGGCTGGTCATTCATACCCGACCCTCAACTTTCGTTCGGTATTCCCCTACTCTCTCCCAGTCGCTTGTCCAACCATTCAACGACAAGCACAAGGATATGTCCGGTAGTGTACGTACCAAAGAGTACCGAGGGTATTTGGTCGGTGTGTGCTCTGCGAAAATCTTCGTCAAGGTTCGATACGACCTCAATACCCTACCGAAAACTCTGGTATGGTTCGGTACAATGTCGATACCGGCCACCCGACAATAGGCTTAAATTCGCTACGCCCACCCAAAACACCCCGGGCAACGGCAACACCTTACTCAACACACCCTTAGAAAGTTCGACACCCTTCGTAGCCGAACAGACCCCTGACGCGAGGCCCGATGTGGGCAAGGATGCATGTTATGCGGTACACGTACGTTCGCGTTCGACCGTCGATCGAAGAGTTCTTGCCGTTCGCGGAATGAAACGAATGGCTCCTGGTGGGAAATGCCTCCAATAGATACTGGAATCCCCTGTTTTCCCCCAAAAGGAGATTGGAGTGCTCCATCCTCTGTATTAACGCCTTTCAAGATCTGCGGTTGATGTTCCCGATTTTGTCCAATTTCATGCGAGCGTTTACACTGTTTTTAGCTGTATAATCCATCCCTGGTTATTGCTTGCACACCTGTACCCTGCCTTGCCGCCGGATTTTTTGTGTGCGGGATGTCCAAAGTACATGACGGTGCCGAACGGGCACCCGAAGAGGGAGGCCATCATCGTACCGATGCCATCAGCGACCATACTCTCGGTTATAGGGTACGCGTCACCTGGGCGGTGGAGCGGGGCGAAGGGCGTGAGGGTAGAGGGTTGAACGGTGCGCCCGCTTAATTCCCATGTATCGGTCGGCTTGTTTGCATACGGTTCCGGGACATCTTCCCGTCGTGGGAAGAACACGGCAGGTTAACATGATGTCCTTCCGCGTGCGACGTTAGCTTTCTCTACCGTTCCCGGAAATCTTTCCGTCGTGGAACAACATAGCCAAGTTAGTAAGATGTTTTCCCGCGTGTCACGCTCGCTCGTCGTCTTATTGGATTGCCGTCGGTAGACATAACATACGTGCTCGCGATGGGTGGTAGGCGGCACGGTGAGATCTGGCAAACACAGCATGGGTGATTTTTTCACGCGATCTGTCCGCGTACATGTTTGAGGCGCCGCTGAGCCGCTGAGCCCGAATCGACACCCCGCATGCTCTTTTGCTCGTTCACGTTCTTCTGAGTGAAGCACGTGCGTTTTTTGGCTTGCGGATTGAGCACGAGGGTCGAGCAATATCGACGAGACCTGGTTGTAGGCGAGGTTGTAGGCGAAGAAAGCCGTTCGACTTGTTGTAGAACCGGCATTGCCCCAGGCTGTCCAACCCATTAGCCCCCCGTTATATTGAGCTCGTGGCGAAGTACCAGAGTCTCTACCCGGATGTTTCATTCGATATTGTGTGCCTCGGAGGCGAACATTATTCACCCATACTCGAGTAAAGAACTACTGTACTGTAATTCACCCACCCATACGTCGCATATATACGAAGTGAAGTGTACTTCGTATGTGCTTTCGTGACGAAGTACCAAAGGTTATACCCGGAGGCTTCCTCCGATTATGTTTCTTCTGATTGCAGGCCGATAGGAGCGTCCTCGGCGACAACGACTGCATCACCGAAGACGTTTGATGACTAAATGTGCGAGGGTGCCCAAAAAGATGCATGGACCAAGATATACATGTACGAGGAGGAAATTGCTATAAAAAACAACGGATGGAACGGAAAATCTCTATAGGACCAACACACCTGGTAGTATACTCGTTCAACACCACTAACATCTGAGCATAACGAAAAAACAAAATAGGTTCAACTCAAGAAACGTAACAAGCCCTAACCATGCCATGCAGCCGGAACAATAGCTAAGCTAACGGGACACAAACGTATACGGTGCGCAGTACCTGCGGCCTTAGCGCTGACGAGAGCCATGAGAGAAGTGCCGACGGCGGAGATGGCGATAGGGAAAATGATGCCAAGGTAGTCCTTTGTGCCACCAAAGTCTTTGATCATGTCTCCGCCGGTCCATGCGGGTCCGTACCTGCGCCGAGAAAAACATGACAAGAGAAAGTTAAAAAGTGCGTAAGTTTGGGCCTGATATCTGGCATGAATTACCTTGCGTGGCGTATCGCGCTCTTTGATGACATCGACGCCCTCGCTGTGTAGCTGGTCCATCGCGGCGGCAAACTTCCACCAATATTATGTCTGAGCGAGATGGAACTGAGCTGCCATGCCACCGAGAGCCGGAAAAACGGAACCGCTTGCTGTCCGACCACCATTTCTCCCGAGGATGTTTTCCTTTTGGCCAACAACAGAGAACACACGGATGTTAGCCCTGGGTGGGCAAGTAGACCTCTCACCACTTCACAAGGTCGGCCGCGTTGTCCACATCCTCGGATTTGTTGAGACTCGTGATCCAACCCATGGCGACACCTACGATGATCACCTTTTTGTTGACGAAAAAGTTCGTGGTTGGTGGGAACACGGGGAGAGCAGGGGGGGGGGGGGGGGGGGGCGTACTCGATATAAGAGATGTACTCGATCTCATGCATGGCCGTAGTCGGGGGGGGGGGGTTACTAATTTGTTTCTCACCATACTCATTGGGCCTTTGACCACTTTCGAGACGAAGCACCGTTCCTACTCCTAGAGAAACACCTCCAACATTTGGGCGCTCAGTACGTTTTTTGCATGTATTACTCATGGAAAAAAAACGCCTGCCTCATTTCCTTCCCTGTTTCGCCGTGGAACGGGGAGGGGAGGGGAGAGGGATGCATGTGGTAAGCCGTGACAGAGACATATCATGTGGTTCATGTTCGAGGAACGGCGGTAGTGGTTGTCGTCGTCGGCGGTGGTAGTTTTGAGGGTGTGGGGCGGGGAGAGAAGCGACCAAGTGTCGATGATACAGGAATGCATGAAACAAGAAACACGGTCTCGGAAATGCACGCAAGACCATCTAGTTGGGTGACATCTATTCTAACGCTTACAACCTAGGGAGGAATTTTGAGCTCGCTGCACCAACATGTATTTTTTCCGGGGCGCTTCGACCCAGTATTGTCCAGTCTTATTAAGGGTTCGCGTCATCGCCCAGATGGCAAAGCTCCAGCAGTTTGAAGCATCAGATGCAAGGCACTCAACTGCAAGGGCTCTCGTTTCGCGAGACAAACTTCTTGCAGAGTTGCTCGCTACGTTAGACGACTTAACACCGACAGCAGCTACAGCATCTGCAATGAGAAACGGTCTCGCTATTACCGCATGCCGAAAAAACATCCAATGTTCAACGGAGAGCATGCCTGTAGATCGGGAGCTCTCCCCTCAAAAGCGCCAAGGTGCACCATTTCCGAATGGCAAAATGACGGACCTACCGAGAAGGAGAGAATGAATGGACCCTACTCGACAAAAACCAACACATGGCCCACATTAGGCGCGTGCCTGGAGTAGAACACGTGATCAGCTCGTGTGTTTGGCTGCAGCGGAGGAGTATATCCTACTGTACTGTAGACCAATACGCCTGCTGCTATCGGACATTAAAACAATTACACCAACCAACGTCCTAATCGAACGAAGACCCCTCGGCAAACTTGGGTCAGACAAGTCTGTTTGAATCGCGGACCCTCCTTTCACCTACTGCGCGGTGCGAGTCGGTGCTCACGATGCGTGCTGGCTTTCTTTAATTAGGTCAAGTCGAGAAGAAAGGCGTTACAAAATGAAGAATAAGATATTCGCTTAGGGCGATCGGCTCGTGACCTTGTCGGCCAGCCTGGCCAAAAAACAGTACGAGTACGTGCCGATTTTTTCCGACAACTTTTTCGACAAACGGTCTCCGAACAAAGTACCAAACTTTAATGTCCCTCCCTCTGCTGTTTCCCCCGACTACCTCTCTCTGACCTGGAGGGCTGCGGGAACGCTGTAGCTACCCCAGCCGACTCGGATATTTGAGTACCACCCAAGGAAGAGAGTGATGAGAGTCTGAAAGCACACGTAACGGGCAGAAAGGGGTGGCTCGTGATCAGGTTGGGCGACGGCCGCCCGCTGGTGGAGATGACGGATGATCTCGAGAAAAAAAACGCCCCGCAACGCACGCTTGGCACAAGTTCCGACCCCCACGCTTTTCCCAAGGCTGAAAAAAGACACTTGGAAAAATACATCTCCCCGATACATACGCACAGCTACGCGCGTCACATGCCCGCGGCGAGGAAGCGCAAGGACTGGGCTATTGTGATGTTTCTTGTTTCCATCCTTTTTTGAACGAAGCCAACTGGTCTGCCGTAGACCATGATAATATTCCCTTCTAGGCGGCAATGGTAAACCGGATGGGGGGGGGGCTCCTGCTTCTCCCTGAGAGCCTGCCGGGGAAGCACGCTTATGGCCGTAGGAAACGTTGCCGACAGAAATGTCTGCATCCCGGGAGTCGTACTCGTACATGATCAGGGGGCGATTCACAGTACGGTGGCTCTATATTTCCAAGAATCCCCTCCGGCATACAGCGTGATCGGTATTGGAGCATTAAACTCGACGAGCTTGTTTCCCGCCGAGAGAGGAGTCGAATGGGTTTGGTTCTCCAGCGAATACTATTCAAAACAAGAAACGTTACTATTAAATAAAATGCGTACTGGTAGATACAGAGAGGATGAAATATTGCTCCGTTGTTCTTTTTGACAGGAAACTATTCTGAAGGGTGAGTCATCATTTATAGCTCACCATAAAACCGACAAGGGGGGCGCCGAAGGGCGTGGAAGCCTGCTCCAGGCCGAGGAACGCGAGGCTGACACCCGCTACGGGCACGAGCAGAGCCGCCGGCGGAATGATGCGGAGCATATGCGGGCCGAAGGCGCCCAGCACGACCGAGATGATGCCGCTGATGAAGTTTGCCGCAAGCGTTATGTTGTACGCATTCTTGAAGCTGTCGGGGGTGTTTTACATCACCACCGTCGCCGCCGCACCGTATGGCCATGATGTACAGGGGCATGTGTACGCACGCGACATTCCGGGGGGAAGGGGAACACGGTGTACAATATGCGTCAGATGCCGAGTAAGAAGTGCCAGTGTACGGCATGTGGTCAGGTGTCTTGTGAAAGTGGCGTGGGGCAAACGGTGGTAACATGTGCGTGGGTGACGGTCACCGGGTTTCCATAGGTCTCATGTTTCAGTAGACCTTCTGCCCGCCAGGCCCTCGACGGAAAGGGCGACGGTAATCAAAAGCGGTGTACTCACCCTCACAACGACCGACCTACCCAGTCATTAAATTGCATGGTGTAGGGCCCGCGCTTGGGAACTGACCGAAGCATGCAGAGCAATCATAGAAAGTGGCTTACAAAAGGACCAGGAAGTAGAGCCAACCTTCGCAAAACCAGCTGGCTTATGCGATGGCCACGTATCGAGTGACACATGGCTGGAAAAGCGAGCAATCGCACAAGAACGCTCGAACGCCAGCAGCGGAATAAAGCAGAGCGCAGAGAATTGGCATAGGTTGACCGACTGGGTTTAAACGATTAACACGTCGGCGTCCGCTCACTTTTCGGTAGGGGTGCCCGTCCCCGCGAAGTAGACGGGGTAGATTATGTTGAACACGAACGCGAAGGCAGCCGGGGTGTTGATTCCGTAGGGCTTTCAGCGCGAGGGGGGCGGCGGGGGTCCGAAAGGATTATGTTGGTGCATTGTCAAGCTTGTGGGCCCGCCGTAGTTAGTTTAGAGCAGAAGGCGTTCCTCGCGGTACTCAAGACGAGCGCTCGACTGCCATGCTCAGGAATCTTGCGTGCACATACAGGCGATACCACCCCACACGGGCTCTACCGCACGTCGCAGAAGCCGTGCCGAGCTCTCCGGTACGCCTCTGGCGTACTGCAGCAGCAGGTATTACTTAAAGCGTTATCAGTCTCCTGCCTCACGTCTGGTCAAAAGTCAAAGTGCATGGCACTACGTATGGTGGCGCCTCGCGCCGTGCGTCTAGCATGCATGAATGACGCGATCGGATGATGAGCAAGGTAGGCACCGGATACCCAATATACACCAACAACTAAAACAAGCAAACCGCGGGCAACAGCGTATTTGCCGTCTCCAGCAATACAGCTCCCAATCACCTCCATCGCCCCTGGCGCAACTAAAGAACCTATGTCAGCGTCCAAGAGCCCACTGAAACAATGTCGAACAACCTCTACCCGGAGCGCAAGCAGTTTCAATCGTCACCTGAGCGGTAAAAGCCCTGCCTTCAGCTTTGCTCCTCCTCATGGCGAGGTGGGTGTAGTACCTATAGCCACCGGAGAGGGGTCAGTCGTGGTGACGTTGCAGCGTGCAGCGGTTGAAAATATTTATTTTTATGTAGTCGTTAAACCGATGAAAATGCTGACGTCGCACAGGTCATTGTCGTTGGTTCTTCACCATGCTACTTTCCTGGTGCGGATGGCGACGTGATTTTTTCCCCTCTGTACTGACGCCTCTCAAATGGAGCTCTGTGATCTGTGTGATATGCCTCACGCCCATTCATAATACGAGTTATTTTATCCGGAGGACGAATCGTACAATATAACGCTGCTACCCTGACAGAGCAACCAGCACACGTGAGTGATACAATGAGGCCTGCTCAATTGGCAAACCTGAAGGGAGATAGTGGCCATGACACAAAGCGATTACTTTAATAGGAGAAGACTGAAGTACCCCGAGATCTTTCGACACAGAGCAGTATTTGTTGCTTTATATTGCAATGTGTTTGGTGTGCTTGTTACGGCTCACACATTGTGGATTATGTTGCAAAGGAATATAGAAACTTTCCAAACCGTGCTAAAATTACAACAAGGTGTGCCGAGCCGCCATCGTCTGAACCCATCAAGAGGCGCACCTTGTCGGGCTCGGGTTCGACTTGAAGTACGCGGGTTAGGGGTCGGCGAGTACCCGAAAACCCAACGAGTTCGGGTACTCGGCTTCCCGTATGTTTGATATGTTACCCGTTCAACACCCCCCACATTCATCCCAAGAAATCTTCAAGTCTACAGAAAACGGGGTCCCCACTGGCTCACGCTCTCAAACTTCACTATTCAAGCCTTTTCTTACGGCTCCCCACATTTTTTATTTATTTTGTTCATGTATGCGTACCTGGTACCAAGTGTTATCGTTAAAATAAATCGACGCATGTCTGCCCCGACTTCCTTGCATGCTGTTACTCGAAGCGTGACATGCAACCCACATGAGACACCCGAGAATGCCACCGTGTATGGCGCAGGTATTACCATTTGTGTCTTTCGCTACCCAAGCGTGCTGCTGCGAGTCCACCTATCTAGCCAGGAATATGATCTATACGTAGGTGTGGGTAACTGCGTCTTTGCGTGCAACCACATTACACCGTGCGCAACCATGTCATTCTGTCTCTCTCCATCGCTACATGCATGCTGTGCAGCCGTGCAAGACCCGTCGAGCCTCAAAGAGCAACGACCCTGCGCACGGCCCATGACGGCACGCTTGATCATTGAATTTTCGACGTGTAAAATTCGTAGCAAGCACTACACTCAGCTATTAATAATAACACTCGTAGTCGTGGCTCAGGTCCGCGGTCGCATAGCTGGCTCGCCTCCCCCCTCCCCCCTCCGCCCTCCCACCTACGATTCGTGCCTTGGTAGGCGTTTTTATCGCGGGAAGACTTCTTCAGCCCTTTCTTCCCTGGTCGACCCGCGTCGAATGGCGCCTACCCACGGCACGCGTTCTCAGCAATTGATTCCTTTTGTATTTTTGCAAATAACCTCAAAACATGAAATATCACCACGGCAGTGGGATTCGAACTCACAGAATCAACGCTAGCAGCGTTCGAGGGTACCGCTAGACCACCGGGGTGGTATCTTCTCTATTTTCAAACAATTTGTCCCCATGACGGGAGTGCAGTTATCACACCAGGTTTTACCAATCCGCCGGAGGATACACCATGAAATAGAATAAATACGCGTACCTGGTACTTCTTGTGTGCCGGTATGCACCGTAAAATCGCCCGTGCGTGCCGACGAACGCCTAAGAGGTATTACCAAGTGTTACATGGTACGAAGCACGTTTGTTTGGGGGAGGCAACACAGCGCCCGGTATATAGGTGGCGTAGAAGGGCAGAGAAGTTTCGGTAGGGCCACCGACCGTGGCAGGAGGCCTCATCCGACCCAATACCTACATTGAATGATCGTTGGCGGCGTGAAAAAATATTTCGCAGTTATAGAATAGTTGATGCAGCTATACAAGGTTCATGAGTTTTTTTTGCCATTTTTTGCTGTTTTCTGGGCCCACTAACTTACTATTGATACCCATCATGGGAACGCAGTTTTTCCTCCCGCAGCATCTTCAACGACGACTATGATACCCGATATATACATCGTATATCGTCCGCCTGGAGAACAACAATCGTTTTCGTAGTGATGCAGCCATTGTGCTGTGCTCCCTTGCGTCAAATGAAACATTTTAGCGTTTTTTGCGAGCATTTTTGTGCTACTTGCTCCCAACTTCGAATACACGAAAACACCCCGTGAGTCGTTTCTCGCTGCTTGTGACTGCCGTCTGGCGTACCCGACGCCCTCACACACCCCATCAGGAGCATCCCTCAATTTCGCGGGCTGCAACTCCCTGTGAGGAACTGTAGCTGTCCGCAAGTGAAGCGCAAACGTTCAGCTTGGGGTTGTTTTTTGTCTCATTTTGTGAACCCCAAATTTGGACCAATTTCGACCACTGCTGCAGAGAGGTGTAGGCCTCCGTTGAAAACCTGTTGGGGATCAATCCCGAGAGAAACACAAGGTGCTGTGAGCAACCTCTTTCGAGTCACCGTCGCGCTCCGGTGAGCACAAACCAGCCGGAGTTCCAAACGCAGCGTACCGACGTTTTTTTCTGTTGCGCTAAAACATCTCTTAAATTAATAGAGATTACAGGTAGATTGGTCGCAAAACCAGGGATTAATAGGAGACGCCTGGGTGCCAGCCAGCGTGGCATTAACCCTTTTAGGACCGCAGTCTCGTTTTGGGGACAATTGGGGGCAAATTACATGGAATTTGACTGGTGTGTTCCCAAAACGGGGCTGGAGTTCTAAAATCAGGACCCAATCAGATAACCCCCAGATTTGGCACAAAGGGGGTGAAGCCAGCATTTGGTTCGAATCACTCCGAGTTACTGATTGACGTAGTAAGCACGAAGCAATCAGTCTGTCGGAAGCCTGGCTACCCCGAGAGAACAGGGTAATAGGGGGACGAAAAATACGGACCTTCCCACCCACCGTACGTACAGGCTTACAGTACGAAGTGCTCTTTTTCTACGCGATCATTTCAATCCCAGGGGTGGGCGCGGCACTGAGAGTGCACTCAGCGCAGAGTGCATCCCGGGCGAGGGCCCCCTGCAGCGGAGCAGGAGGCCTCACCCAACCCAATACTTACGTTGAACGATTGTTGGCAGCGTGAAACATTACGCGATTAGAGGGCGTGTCTTGACCCTTTTGGAACTGCGGTCCCGTTTTGGGGACAATCGACTCATATTCTAAGCAGCTTGTCCCCAAAACGGGACTTTAGTCCTAAAAGGGTTAACTCCCACCAAAAAGCATGGGAACGAGAGGAACGGAACGAGGTTGTTCGTGGGCATTCGTTCCGTTCCTATCTAAAAAAACGTGTTTGGGTCCATGCAGAATCCTGGGCCTCGCCAGCCGAATCGGCACGAACGGTATCTTTTGCACATGCCCCGGCATATTGATGCCCACATCCATCTTCGGTGGTGTCCATCTACATTAAACAATCTGCTAGTCGTTCCCGTTCGGTCGGGCCGTTCGGTCCTCCCGAACAAGAAAACAACACTTCTTCCTCTTCCTAGATATTATAGTGTTTTTCTCGGGCTGCACTGAATCTATTCGTTTCTCACAATCCATCAACACCAATTCATGCGGCAAATTATATTCCATTCGGTTCGTTCCAATGCTCTCTGGGGGGGGTTAAGACACAACCTGATTCGTCACACATTTAGATTTTTCAGACTTTGATCATTTTTTGTACCAGTACGTATCACAACTTACAACGAACCTTCCAGCTTCCAGCTGATTTAGGAGCTTCTTCCGAATACATCTTAACGTATACAAAAGCAGTAACTCAACATTCGTATGAGGCTCATTCTTACCGGAGAGCTTTTTTTCCATTATTTCCGAAGCTTTGAAGTAATTGGAGATATATGTGTATCAATATAAGGAGGCGTTCTGTCACTACTCGTGAAATTCTCCAGAAGCAAAAAAATCAGGTTCGTTAAATTTCACATTACTGAAAAAAAAAACAGGAAAACATGGAAGATTGAAAAATTGCGAGAAAAAAGTGGAAATTGTGGAAAGAAAGCTCCCCGATAAGAATGACCCCCATACTGCTATCTGCAAGGTGCTAACCACCCCGTTTCACTATTAATAGGGCTAATAGTGCGTCACGTTTCGCCGGCCCACTTACGATTCACGTAGAAAAAAGCAGAGGCCAAAAGGCACGCGGTATGCGGTGTATAAGTGGGGCAACCCCCTTGGATCTTAGATATGCCCGTGGACCCTGATTAGGTACTTGGTCCGGTCCCGTGCGCCAGTGGTAACAGCAGCTTGTGCTGATGTTGCAACGGGAGCTATAGGTTAAATTGACACACGACACGGGAACGTGGAAGTGTGGTGAGCTTAAGCATTATTTTTACCAATCCGCCGGAGGATTAAAAAAAAAAAAGTCAAGGTGAAAAAAATAACTACCTGGCATTAAGAATCACCACACTGCAATAGTAAGAGCGAACGTCACACTTCCAGCGATACACTTTGTACCGGATTTTGTTGATACCGTCTTCAATCAGGTAGTGTGTGGCTACGTATAGCACATTCAGAGAGAAGCTGCATATCGAAGAAATATTTTATACTCCTTCTCATACGGAAAACCTCAGAGCTACCAGGTATAATAATATTGGCAGCAATACAGCACCAGAGGTTTTATTCAAAAAGCCGCTATCAACTGCACTTCTACGAGCGACTACTACGGGGGACAATAGTTAATAGGACCAAATATTGTTAGTAAAAATGGTTAAATATATAGATTTTTATGTACACCATATGCCCCATTAACTATGGTCCCCAGTAATACCAGGTACCCTCGTATCGAGTACCAGGTATGCAAATTCAGCAACCAACCCCTGTCCACCAGCCGTAGATACTCGCGCAGAAAGCTCGACAATCGACCAAGAATCGCTCCTCAATCTCAAGCTTGGGGATAGTAATCTGTTACCCTTTTGCTCAGAGAATTTGCAGGCAGGCTTAAAATAGCTCGAGTTCCTGTGTCTCGAGATTTTTACGTGCGGCCGGAATCAATACTACTACTGCCGTACCAGATTACCGCAGGTATTCGTACCGGGACAGCAGCATGCTGCAGTAGTATTAATAATATGGATAGTGTGTCCTGCGGTACGACGCATAAGGGTGTGTCTTAACCCCCCCCAGAGAGCATTGGAACGAACCGAATGGAATATAATTTGCCGCATGATGTATTAATAATATGAATAGTGTGTCCTGCGGTACGACGCATTATTAAGGGTGTGTCTTAACCCCCCCCAGAGAGCATTGGAACGAACCGAATGGAATATAATTTGCCGCATGAATTGGTGTTGATTGGTTGTGGGAAACGAATAGACAGCAAATAGAGCAGACAAGCTGAAAGTTGGCACGGAAGGGAGGTAGACTTGGTGCATGGATTTCCTTTTGTTTCCGAGATTTTCTTCTTTCGGGAAAGTTATGAGTGGTCCATGTTGAAGATCATGCTGCACATTGTCGGATGGCAAGAGAAATAATAATAATATAATAATAATAATAATAATAATAATAATAATAATAATAATAATAATAATAATAATAATGATAGATTCAGTGTAGCCCTAGAAAAACAGTATACTACTGTTTTGTATCTAGGAAGAGGAAGAAGTGTTGCATCCCTTTTTCTTGTTTAGGAGGACCGAACGGCCCGACCGAACGGGAACAAACAGCAGATTATTTGATATAGATGGACACCACCGACGATGGATGTGGACACCAATTTGCCGTGGCATGTGCAAAAGATACCGTTCGTGCCGATTCGGCTGGCGAGGCCCAGGACTCTGCATGGACCCAAACACGTTTTTTTAGATAGGAACGGAACGAATGACCACGAACAGCCTCGTTCCGTTCCGCTCGTTCCCATGCTCTTTGGTGGGAGTTAAGACACGCCCTAACAACCTGGTATACATGTATGATGCCACGTATGTACATATACTCAATACATCCGTTCCCCTCGCTGCCTCGGCAAGGAATGCTGCGAGGCATGCCCTATCAGGCTAATAGCGAGTGGGGTAGGTCTTTCTGGCGGGTGTAAGGCCGGACTCACCCTCAAGGAGTGATACCTTCTTGCTGCTGCCTGTGGCCGCGAGGCTCAGGCGGCAGTAGAGTTGGGTCGTACGTGGTGCGTCAGGCACGGAGACCTACGATTCGCGCGTCTTTTTAGGCAGCTGCGGCAGAGCAGCAATGCTCAATCGGGGTGTCCATGCGCGGAGGCAGGCGCCACCACAGGCCACACTACGGCACAGTCTATTGCGCCGGTAGGAGGCTGGATTCGACGACGAGGGAGGAGGGAGACTGAGCGTCGACGTGCGGGGAAGAGACGGATTGACCTCCCCCTGAGCGAGAAATTTTATTTCCCAGATCAGAACCGCAAGTGCGAGGAGCGTTTTGTTTTTCAGGATGACGGAGAAAGGGAAACGACTGGAAGGGAATGGCAACGAGTGCACGCGCAAAGGAGCGGGTGGATTGGGCCAAGGCGATGATGCGGCCATGAAGAGCGGCAGGAAGACGGTGCATGGAGACCCATGATTTGCGCGCACACTATCATCACGAGAGAAGCAGTCATAGTTTGTTTTTTCCTGGTTTTGTTTTTCACGAGGCAGAATAGTATCTACCGGTACTCGTCACTGGTTTTTGTAGTTTAACGAGTTGTATACCCTTCATGGGGAATAACCTACGCAATTATCAGGGACGTGGTATCATAACTGTGCTGCACCTTTTTGTGTCAGACAGTCCAGGAAGAGATGGCGATCGTTGATATTCGTGTGGTAGTAAGGTTCGATTGCTCCTTTTTTCACTGCATATCCGCGAGTCTTCACTCTGACAGCACTCCAGATAGCAGGCAGGTGTGTTCCTCTTTCGTTTTCACGACTACCGTGCGTTTCGTAGGGTGCAGGCAGCACTTCAGACAGCATCCGCTGTAGTCAGCAGCCACGAGTTGGTTAGTGGTGGGAACGGGGGTACTCTTCTATCTATGTTATACCTGGTAGTTGAGAGGATATACCCGCGGCCATGTTAGTTCAGTTTTGCACATTGGTTTTATCTTGCGTGCGCTTTTTTCGTCTCGTGTATTTTGAGGCAGCCGAATTTTCGATTTTTTTCGTTTTTCGGATCTTCCTAGGGCTCCAGCACCTTTGTGTGACCACGGTCTCCTTCGTCAGAGATTTAATGTGAGAACAACAACAACAACAACAACAACAATATACACCACAGGCCACACTACGGCACAGTCTATTGCGCCGGTAGGAGGCTGGATTCGACGACGAGGGAGGAGGGAGACTGAGCGTCGACGTGCGGGGAAGAGACGGATTGACCTCCCCCTGAGCGAGAAATTTTATTTCCCAGATCAGAACCGCAAGTGCGAGGAGCATTTTGTTTTTCAGGATGATGGAGAAAGGGAAACGACTGGAAGGGAATGGCAACGAGTGCACGCGCAAAGGAGGCGGTGGATTGGGCCAAGGCGATGATGCGGCCATGAAGAGCGGCAGGAAGACGGTGCATGGAGACCCATGATTTGCGCGCACACTATCATCACGAGAGAAGCAGTCATAGTTTGTTTTTCCCTGGTATTGTTTTTCACGAGGCAGAATAGTATCTACCGGTACTCGTCACTGGTCTTCGTAGTTTAACGAGTTGTATACCCTTCATGGGGAATAACCTACGCAATTATCAGGGACGTGGTATCATAACTGTGCTGCACCTTTTTGTGTCAGACAGTCCAGGAAGAGATGGCGATCGTTGATATTCGTGTGGTAGTAAGGTTCGATTGCTCCTTTTTTCACTGCATATCCGCGAGACTTCACTCTGACAGCACTCCAGATAGCAGGCAGGCGTGTTCCTCTTTCGTTTTCACGACTACCGTGCGTTTCGTACGGTGCAGGCTGCACTTTAGACAGCATCCGCTGTATTCAGCAGCCACGAGTTGGTTAGTGGTGGGAACGGGGGTACTCTTCTATATTATAGTTGAGAGGATATACCCGCGGCCATGTTAGTTCAGTTTTGCACATTGGTTTTATCTTGTGTGCGCTTTTTCCGTCTCGTGTATTTTGAGGCAGCCGAATTTTCGATTTTTTTTGTTTTTCGGATCTTCCTAGGGCTCCAGCACCTTTATGTGACCATGGACTCCTTCGTCAGAGAGTTAATGTGAGAACAACAACAACAACTCGTATCTCGTATCAGTTAAAAATATACCTGCGGTACCTGGAAAATCTTGTGAGATTATGGCTCTTTCTGTTTGCAGTACTTGATCGATCAATTTTGGCATCACTTGTGTATCGAGGTCACTTTTTCATCATCGTCAACCAGTTTAAAAATCCAGCGATTTTTTTATTATGAATACCTCGCATCACGAGGATGGCAAGCGCAAAAATAATAATAATATCTCGATGATACGTGCCTTAAAGTTTGGGTTGCTTCACGTTACTCTCATGTTCTCAATTTCACATAAGGATCCAATTTCGCCGAATAAAAGTTGTTATATTTGGAAGAAAAAAAAAGAAGAACCAGAGATGAGAAAGTTGCGTGAAAAACATATACGGAGTAGATATTATGGGAAAAACGCTCTTCCATGGGACAAAAAAAACGGGAGAGCTTTATTCCCCATTTTTTCTGGGAAAAAATCGAGTAATTTTTTGTTATCCCCCAAATTCTCCTGGTGTTTTTTCCAACTGTTCTATGTGAAATTTAACTTTCCTGCTTTTTTGCTTCTTGAGAATTTCACAAATACTATCAGAACATCTCCGTATCTTGATACATATCTTCTCCGATTATTTCCAAACTTGAGAAAATTCTCGATAAAACTCTCCGATAAGAATGAGTCAAGAAATAGGGAGTATAGATATTTTTGTAGTCATCACTTTCACTTTCCAGCTTAACCCTTTTAGAACCGCAGTCCCGTTTTGGGGGCAAACCACTTGGAATTCGACAGGTTTGTCCCCAAAACGGGACTCCAGTACTAAATGATTAACTCGTGCCACGTCGTAGGAGGTTTTACCCTCAGCGGCCTTATTCTGGACAAGCCGTATAGTCACAGGTGTGTCATCCCTTCCCCCCGGCACGACGTGTCTACACGTTGTCGCTCATCTGTCATAGGGTTCAGGATTCCCACTGCTCGCCGACTTTCATCGCATATTGCTATAAATCACGTTTTTTCGGGCTTTCCAATAATCATTTTTTATGCAAGAAAAAGTCCTCACGAGTTTGCCCTCGGTGAGACTACAACCCACAAAATTGATCTTAGTAGGCACTAGGCCCACTAACCACCTACCTACTCAGAGTACTACTTAACCCTTTTAGAACCGCAGTCCCGTTTTGGGGACAAATCACTCAAATTCTAAGCAAGTTGTCCCCAAAACGTGACTGCGGCCCTAAAAGGGTTAAGCCACCAGGGACGCCGGCATGTGGCTGCTATATATCTCTGTCGCGTCGTTTGTGAGCAAGTACCTGCCTGCTTCGGCCTGCCCCGTCCTTGGGGTGGGCCGAGGAAGTCTGCCAGGACCTGCAGCGGTCTAGCGACAGTCACACGAACATCGAGCTTCGGACTACGTAGGTAGGGAACCTTGCGCGGTCCGGCTGGTGGCCTGCTCGCTTTAAGGACCGCGTGGGGTGGTGGTGATGTTTTTTCTTCTTAACCCCGACGCCGAGGAGTTCATCCCTCAGGCGGGACGGGTACATCACCACAGCAGAGAGCGCTACGTGGGCAGCCGGTGGAGTGGAGAGGCTGGCCACAGCGTGGGTATGCATGCACGACAGGAAGGATGGGATTGTCGGCGTGGGTTGGGACGGCTGCACCCAGCCAACGGGAACCAAGGCGCGTACCGGGCTACGAAACGGAGAGCCACTTTCGCCATAGCGAAAAAAAAGAAACAAAAAAAGAAAAAAAGAAGGCGGGGACGAGCCTCACGTCGGCTGGCAAAGAAAGCAGCACGCGAGGCTCGTAAGAGACAGAAGGAGGCACTTGTGACGGTAGCGACCTACAATGTGCGCACCCTGGCTGTAAAGGGGAAGAACGGGTACGGACATGACGAGCGGGTACTGGCGAAGGGACGGCAACTCGGCTGTGACTTCATTGGCCTGCAAGAAACTCGGAGGTCCGGCAGCACGACGTTCCGTGCGGCAGGGTATCGTGTTTTCTGTTCAGGACAGGAAACAACAGCCACCAGGCAAGGGCTGTACGGAGTAGGCCTAGCTGTCAAGGAATCGTTGTGCAGTAAGTCTGTGTATACTCATCAGTTCGTTGACGAGCGGCTAATGTCTATGCGCTTTGAGCTGGCTGGCAAATGCGAGGCAGTCAATTTCGTCGTTGCGTATGCTCCAACTGATTGTACCAAGGACGCCGAACTGAAAGGTATCTTCTGGCAGAAGCTGGAGTACTTGGTGAAAAAAATCCCGACGAAAGAGTGTCTGTTTGTACTGATGGATGCCAACGCGCGAACTGGACAGAGGAAGGAAGGGTGCGGTGATGATGAAAGCAGAGTGCTGGGAGCGTATGGACGTGATGTTCGTAACGATAATGGCAGACGGCTCCTGTCGTTCGCCACCAATTGCAAGTTGGCTCTCACCAACACGTTTTTCAGCACGCGCAAGGGTGGGATATCGCATACTTACAACGGCACCGGCCCGAATGACCGTAAGCGGATTGACTACATCCTAACCCGTCAAGTCCATCGACCTAGAGTACAAGATGCGAAAGTCGTCCCACAGCCTCCTGCCCCAGCTAAGGCTGACTCAGACCACAACATCTTGTATATTAAAGTCCGACTCGGTGGTCGTTTTGCGCCCAACAGACAAATACGTAGACCGACGAAACGCCGAGAGTTCGACAGGCAGCTTTTTATGTCCGATGGAAATTGTCGTGAACGAGTAGTCTCCAGGATCATCTCCACTCTCAACCAGCCTATCCAGCCCCGTAATACGTCTGGTATGGTTGAGATTTTCACTGCGGCTGTTATTGATGCGGTCGAAAAAGAGGTACCACCCCCTGCACGTCGCCACCGCAGACATGGATGGTGTGAGTCTGCCGAAACCTTGGCCGCATTCATGCCAGCATGGACAGCGAGGGAGGATGCACGACAATTCTTGCGTGCCCACCCCCGGGACAGAACCGCGTGGAAGACCCTGAGATCTGCGTGTGCGAACCTGCAGAAGGTGATTGCCGCAGGACTGCATGCGTACTTCGAAGCGTACCTTGCCGAAACCGAACGACTCCTAGCGAACAACGACCAAAGAGGCTTTTACAAGCACCTTAAGAGTACGGTAGGATTGGAAGGGACTAAAGCGAGGAGCGAACAGTTCATTAGGGACGAGGATGGCACGATCCTACGGGATAAGGTGCGAATTCGTGAACGATGGGCGGGGTTTTATCACAAACTCTTGAACACGAAGTCGCTGAAACTCGATCCCACGATCATCGACCTCTTGCCACCGCGACCGCCTAAACTGTCGCTTGAAGATGAACCATCCATAGACGAGATGACCGAAGCACTGAAGGGGATGTCGAATTGGAAAGCTGTCGGGCCAGATGGTCTCCCGGTCGAACTCCTAAAAATCGACCACCCGGCATTCGCCCAGCGCTTTCACAACATCCTTGTCAATGTTTGGTTAACAGGAGAAGTCCCTCAGCAATGGAAAGATGCGATCATCAAGGTCCTTCACAAAAAGAAGGATCGAACTGACTGCAACAACTATAGAGGGATCTCGCTTGTTGCCCACGCAGGCAAAGTGTTGTTGAAAATCGTCGCGTCCCGCCTCAGCAACTACTGCGAGACCGAGGAACTACTCCCCGAGGAACAGTGCGGCTTCCGCCCCGCACGATCAACGATTGATATGTTGTTCGTCGTGCGCCGGCTGCAAGAGCTCGGACGACAGAGGAAAATCCCCTTATACGTGTGCTTCATCGATCTGCAGAAAGCGTACGACTCTGTCGACCGAGAGCTGTTATGGAAGGTACTCACACGCTTTGGCGTACCAACCAAGATGCTGAGAATTATCCGTAATTTCCACGATGGCATGCGGGCTCGCGTGCGTACTGATGACGGCGAGCTCTCGGAATGGTTTGATGTCACGCAGGGGCTGCGGCAAGGCTGTGTACTGTCACCGTTACTGTTCAACGTGTTCTTCGCTGCTGCGTTACACGTCGTACTAGTACGCTTCAGCCAAGACGAAGCCATTGTAAGGGATTTGGTCCAACTCTTGGAAGCTGGAGTAGTTCGAACAGGGAAGGAGGAGCCATTGGCGTGCGTGCGAAGGTCTGTATGGGGCATGTTGTACGCCGACGATGCAGGAATTGTCTCGAAGTCGGCTGAAGGGCTCGCAAAAATGATGACAGTCATCGTGACTGTCTTCGAAGCAGCAGGCCTCACGGTGTCGGAAAAGAAGACTGAGACAATGGTCCTACAAACACCAGACCGGACAACCCTCGCACCACCGCTCGTCATCGAAGCGGCAGGTCAGAGGTATAAGCAGACGACCCAGTTCTTATACCTAGGCGGCGTTATCCACGAAAACGCTGACCTCTCGCTCGAAATCGACCGACGGATCCGCCTCATGCGAGCATGCTTCAAACGGTTCGGCCCGGAGTTGTATGATAGGACGACCGCCCCCCTTAGCCTTAAAGTCCGAATGCTGAAGGCCGAGGTGATTGAGACCCTGCTGTACGGGTGTGTGACGTGGACCCTCAGAGCGGAACACTTTGCCAAGCTTCGAACGGCTCACCACCAAGTCCTGTTGCGAGTCATTGGCTTCCAGCGCCGACTTCGTACTGACCATGCCACCCTCTCGTACGCGAAGGCCCTCAAGATGACACGTTGCGAGAGCATCGAAACGACCATTCGCAAACGGCGGCTCTTCTTTGCGGGGGGCGTGGCACGGCAAAGCAAGGAGCGATTACCCAATCGGGTAATGCTCGGGACGATAGCTGGTGGGGGGAACCCGAGACCAGGCGGACAGTGTAAGACTTGGCATAGATGCATAGTCGAAGACCTTAGGGAGTTCCGAGCCACCGAAGGGTCAACGGAAGTTGCCCCCTTGGTGTTTGGAGTTGAGACCGCGTTGTGGTCCACAGCAGCCAAAAAGGCGGGGAAGTGGTACCGGGGGATCCTTGAAGCAGCCGAACGGTTCATGGTGAGGTGGCACGAGGCTGAGGCTGAGATGAGTAGACAGCGCCGCGCATCCGCCGTGGATGGTGCCCAAAGGAACGGGGGGGGAGGGGGCAACAGGAGAAGTGGCATAAAGCCCGACCGAGTGAATGCGGAGAGGGGGGGGAACAGGAGGGGTAGAAGGGAAACGGCGGTAGACGAAAGTAGGAAGGAGATGGCAGACAGGGTAGCAAGGCACCAAGTCGACTAGGAAGTAGAATATGACCATACTACTAGTGCTACCAACTGGTGCAGCTGGCTCGAACGTGGTCTTCCCTTGTCTTCTCTTTTAGTTTTTTTTTTTTTTTTTTTTTTTTTTTTTTTTTTTTTCTCTCTTGCGCTGACTCTCCGTGATTTTCATTTCATTTTTTCTCTTCCTCTTCCTTTTCTGATTGATAAGCCGTACTCAAGGAGCCGTGTGGCGTGGTTGGAAGACGAACCTGCTCTGCTCGGCTCGTATTGTCTGACGCCAAGGGGCTGGGCATAGTTGACGAACGCAGGGCGGAGACGGCAGTCTGGGTAGCAAGGTACCAGGCGGATTAGCAGGGAGAACCTGGCTATACTACTCGTACCACAAGCTGCTGCCGCCACCTAGAAGGTGCTTTGGGCTTTGGTCTGCCTGTTATTTCCCCTTTGTTATTTTTCCTTGTTACTTTCTCCATGGTTCTTTGTCTTACTCTGTTCACAAGCAGTGGTGTCTTTTGTTATTTCTTCTTTTTTCCAGCTCGTTCTTTTTCAAGTGTAGGCCACCTCGCCTGCGGGGGGGGGGGCACGACAGATTGTTTCTCTTAGATTTTGCTTTCATTTTTCTTCTTTTTCTTTTTCGACTTGTCTACCTTGTTTTGTTTTCTCTTTGATTGTTTCTTTTCGTTTCACTATTTCATAGATTGCGTATGTCGTGCCTGTCGTATCTAGTATGATGACATGGCTTTGCATTGCCCACTGCAGTTCACACTGCACACGTGGCAACGTAGTATCTCTGTGGCGTAGCTTTGTGACCACAGAACTTGTATCTCTTCTAGGATGGAAGAATCGGCACGGACACTGGTTGTGCTGGATGTCGACGGGTAGAAAGAACGGTTTAATGTGAAGAACACACACACACACACACATATGTCCATTCGACGGTTGGGTGTGTGTGTGTGTTCTTCACATTAAACCGTTCTTTCTACCCGTCGACATCCAGCACAACCAGTGTCCGTGCCGATTCTTCAATCCTAGAAGAGATACAAGTTCTGTGGTCACAAAGCTACGCCACAGAGATACTACGTTGCCACGTGTGCAGTGTGCAGTGGGCAATGCAAAGCCATGTCATCATACTAGATACGACAGGCACGACATACGCAATCTATGAAATAGTGAAACGAAAAGAAACAATCAAAGAGAAAACAAAAACAAGGTAGACAAATCGAAAAAGAAAAAGAAGAAAAATGAAAGCAAAATCTACGAGAAACAATCTGTCGTGCCCCCCCCCCCGCAGGCGAGGTGGCCAACACTTGAAAAAGAACGAGCTGGAAAAAAGAAGAAATAACAAAAAACACCACTGCTTGTGAACAGAGTAAGACAAAGAACCAAGGAGAAAGTAACAAGGAAAAATAACAAAGGGGAAATAACAGGCAGACCAAAGCCCGGGACCCTGGAGCCCATACTGTCACCGTTACTGTTCAACGTGTTCTTCGCTGCTGCGTTACACGTCGTACTAGTACGCTTCAGCCAAGACGAAGCCATTGTAAGGGATTTGGTCCAACTCTTGGAAGCTGGAGTAGTTCGAACAGGGAAGGAGGAGCCATTGGCGTGCGTGCGAAGGTCTGTATGGGGCATGTTGTACGCCGACGATGCAGGAATTGTCTCGAAGTCGGCTGAAGGGCTCGCAAAAATGATGACAGTCATCGTGACTGTCTTCGAAGCAGCAGGCCTCACGGTGTCGGAAAAGAAGACTGAGACAATGGTCCTACAAACACCAGACCGGACAACCCTCGCACCACCGCTCGTCATCGAAGCGGCAGGTCAGAGGTATAAGCAGACGACCCAGTTCTTATACCTAGGCGGCGTTATCCACGAAAACGCTGACCTCTCGCTCGAAATCGACCGACGGATCCGCCTCATGCGAGCATGCTTCAAACGGTTCGGCCCGGAGTTGTATGATAGGACGACCGCCCCCCTTAGCCTTAAAGTCCGAATGCTGAAGGCCGAGGTGATTGAGACCCTGCTGTACGGGTGTGTGACGTGGACCCTCAGAGCGGAACACTTTGCCAAGCTTCGAACGGCTCACCACCAAGTCCTGTTGCGAGTCATTGGCTTCCAGCGCCGACTTCGTACTGACCATGCCACCCTCTCGTACGCGAAGGCCCTCAAGATGACACGTTGCGAGAGCATCGAAACGACCATTCGCAAACGGCGGCTCTTCTTTGCGGGGGGCGTGGCACGGCAAAGCAAGGAGCGATTACCCAATCGGGTAATGCTCGGGACGATAGCTGGTGGGGAGAACCCGAGACCAGGCGGACAGTGTAAGACTTGGCATAGATGCATAGTCGAAGACCTTAGGGAGTTCCGAGCCACCGAAGGGTCAACGGAAGTTGCCCCCTTGGTGTTTGGAGTTGAGACCGCGTTGTGGTCCACAGCAGCCAAAAAGGCGGGGAAGTGGTACCGGGGGATCCTTGAAGCAGCCGAACGGTTCATGGTGAGGTGGCACGAGGCTGAGGCTGAGATGAGTAGACAGCGCCGCGCATCCGCCGTGGATGGTGCCCAAAGGAACGGGGGGGGAGGGGGCAACAGGAGAAGTGGCATAAAGCCCGACCGAGTGAATGCGGAGAGGGGGGGGAACAGGAGGGGTAGAAGGGAAACGGCGGTAGACGAAAGTAGGAAGGAGATGGCAGACAGGGTAGCAAGGCACCAAGTCGACTAGGAAGTAGAATATGACCATACTACTAGTGCTACCAACTGGTGCAGCTGGCTCGAACGTGGTCTTCCCTTGTCTTCTCTTTTAGTTTTTTTTTTTTTTTTTTTTTTTTTTTTTTTTTTTTTTTTTTTTCTCTCTTGCGCTGACTCTCCGTGATTTTCATTTCATTTTTTCTCTTCCTCTTCCTTTTCTGATTGATAAGCCGTACTCAAGGAGCCGTGTGGCGTGGTTGGAAGACGAACCTGCTCTGCTCGGCTCGTATTGTCTGACGCCAAGGGGCTGGGCATAGTTGACGAACGCAGGGCGGAGACGGCAGTCTGGGTAGCAAGGTACCAGGCGGATTAGCAGGGAGAACCTGGCTATACTACTCGTACCACAAGCTGCTGCCGCCACCTAGAAGGTGCTTTGGGCTTTGGTCTGCCTGTTATTTCCCCTTTGTTATTTTTCCTTGTTACTTTCTCCTTGGTTCTTTGTCTTACTCTGTTCACAAGCAGTGGTGTCTTTTGTTATTTCTTCTTTTTTCCAGCTCGTTCTTTTTCAAGTGTAGGCCACCTCGCCTGCGGGGGGGGGGGCACGACAGATTGTTTCTCTTAGATTTTGCTTTCATTTTTCTTCTTTTTCTTTTTCGACTTGTCTACCTTGTTTTGTTTTCTCTTTGATTGTTTCTTTTCGTTTCACTATTTCATAGATTGCGTATGTCGTGCCTGTCGTATCTAGTATGATGACATGGCTTTGCATTGCCCACTGCAGTTCACACTGCACACGTGGCAACGTAGTATCTCTGTGGCGTAGCTTTGTGACCACAGAACTTGTATCTCTTCTAGGATGGAAGAATCGGCACGGACACTGGTTGTGCTGGATGTCGACGGGTAGAAAGAACGGTTTAATGTGAAGAACACACACACACACACATACGCGTATACGCATCCGATTTCGGCCTTATTACAGAGTAGCCGGCGTCCCCAGTGGCTTACGTAGTAGGTGGTCCGCGTGCCTGCTGAGATCATTTTCGTGGGTTCAATAAGTCGCACCGAGTGCATGCTCGTAGGTAGGGATTTTTTCTTGCCTAAACATTGATTAGCCGAAAGCGCGAAAGCGTGAGTTAGCTACATACAGTCGATGGAAACCAATGAGCAGTGGCGGGGATCCTGGACCCTATATATGCGCCATAAAAATGAAGGCACGTACCGGGGGGGAGAAGGGACGACACCTGTGACCACGGCTTGCCCATGCATAATAAGACCGCTGAGGGTGAAACCTCCTACACTGGTTAATTTTAAGCTGGAAAGGAAACGTGATGATAAAAAAGAGATAATATGAAAATCGCTTGATGGAGTAATCAACAATGAAGGTCGAACAACGAAACGAACAACGAACGGTGTGAGTTATTGCTGCTTTTGCTGTGTGGTAGTCAGTAGGCTGAGTGGGCAGGAACGGAGATCAAGCAAGCATGGGAAGCACCAACGCTTCAAGCAACAGCAGCAACACCAACAACAACAAACAAAGTGGCTCACGTGTTGCCGATCAGGAGACTCAAGCCCAGTCCCGGCACGACCTTCCGGTAGACCACCTGAAAATCACGGTTCGCACGCAAAAATTCGAAAGCTGTGAAATTCGAATATTTATTTGATCGAAAAAGAAGGCGAAAGGACCAAAAAAGCAACGAAAACAGCCCAAAAGACGGAAATAGGCAGAAGGAAAAAATGGACGCTGTGGTACCAGGTACCCATGAATCAGAAAGTTGAGCAAAGACAAGTGTTGTGGTGTAGTATCATAGGTGTGGAGTATCGTAGAAGAATGATGTGAAGCCTCTTACGGATACTACTCACGACGTTCTCGTCGCATCTCCGGTGCTAGGCGATGCTACAACTTCAACCCCGAATAGCTACGTACAGCAGTCAGCAGGCACGATAGAATAGGAGTACACGGTACAGCAGCTCTGCGACCATGAATGAGAGGCCACATCGACCAGTGAAGAAAAAACGATCCCCGCAAACAAATCGATGCCTCTACGCACCAAAGAATTACTTGTATTAATACTTGATTCCAGTGTACAAAATCCCGTAATTAATTTTCGAGCCCATAGCGCTGGAGATCGCACGTGAATCTTCAACTTCACTAAACTTCAGGGACGTCTCCTACCAGGTAACCGCAGCTCTCCGTTTATATTGGAAATAATGAAATAATATTACGGGGGACCATAGGTAATAGGACCTATGGTGTCCGTAAAAACCTACCAGGTATATATTTAACCATTTTTACCAACAAAATTTGGTCCTATTAACTATGCCCCCCGTAATATTAGTCGAGTGGTCAACTACAGGTTGTATCATACCTGGTACATTATACGCTGCAATTTTACAGGTAGGTGTGTGCATACCGCTGTGTTTTTAATATATATATATATATATATATACCTGGTATATTTTTTTCATCCCATTCATTATCTTCGCACATCTTCTTCTCTCTCTCCTTCCAACTCGTAACTCAGATCCGGGGTCACATAGCAGGCTCTTCTCCCCCCTTCCCGCTACGGTACGTGCCTTCATTTTTATCGCGAGAAGATTTCAGCCTTTTCTTCCCTCGTCGACTCGCATCGAATTGTGCCTACCCACGCTGCAAGGCGCTCTCAACAATTGAATCCCTTTTTTTATTTTTGCAAATAAAGTCAAAGTCCGACCCTCCTAGGGCTCGAACCCAGGACTCAAACAAGTAGAATTCGAGGTTAACCACTTGAACCACCGGGGCGACCGGCTTATATATAGCAAGAGCACAAGAGGTCAAAAGAACATATATATTCCGGCGTCCCCGGTGGCTTGATGGGTGGTCCTCGTGCCAGTGACGATCAATTTGAAATTCGTGGGTTCGAGTCTCGCCGAGTGCACAGGGATTTACACTACGAGTATTATTTGGTTATATTTATATTTTATTTACTACCACCGCCGTGGTACGCCGTGGGACTCTCCCTCCGTGGTTTTTTTCATGCAACACAAATTGATGAGCGTAAAGCGCGAGAGCCTGGGCTGAGTGAGTTATCAGCAACATTCAATGAAAATCGACGATCAGAGGGAATATGCTCAACCCTATGCGCGATAAAGTACCTATGCGCGATAAAAATCAAGGCCGGTACCTATGGGCGATAAAAATCAAGGCTCGTACCGGGGGGGGAAAGGGACGGCACCTGTGACCACGATTTGTCCAGAAAATCGTCGAGGGGGTGAAAAAACCTCTCACGTACGTACGAAGAAAGTAAAAGTGAGGAAAAATAAAATAAAATAAAATAAACGATACTCGTACGAACCTGATATTATTATGAAATTTTAGCAAACGCGTACTACTACTCGTACTACTGCGCCAAGATCTGCCGCAACACTATTTAGGTATGATACAAACTTTCCAGTGTTTCGTGTGCCCCCGTGTGCCGATTCTTCAATCCTAGAGAGATATAAGTTATGTGGTCACAAAGCTACGCCACAGAGATACTACGTTGCCACGTACCAGGTATGCAGTAAGCAACAGGAGTGCAGTGGACGATGCATGCCATCATACTGGATACAAGGCCGGTCGCCCCGGTGGATCAAGTGGTTAACCTCGAATTCTACTTGTTTGAGTCCTGGGTTCGAGCCCCAGGTGGGTCGCAAAAATAAAAAAGGATTCAATTGTTGAGAGCGCCTTGGAGCGTGGGTAGGCACAATTCGATGCGAGTCGGCGAGGGAAGAAAAGGCTGAAATCTCCTCGCGATAAAAATGAAGGCACGTACCACCGTAGCGGGAAGGGGGGAGAAGAGCCTGCTATGTGACCCCGGATCTGAGTTACGAGTTGGAAGGAGAGAGAGAAGAAGATGTGCGAAGATAATGAATGGGATGAGAAAAAAAAAAAAAAAACGACAGACGCGACACACACACATTCTATGAAATATGAATAGAGAAACGAAAAAAAAAAAAGTGAAAACAAAAACAAACAAAAAATAGCCTCCAGGGGAGAAGAGCCTGAATTGTGACCCTGGCTTTTGAGCAAAGACTAGAATTAGTCGTATCGTATACTCGTACCAGGTATATATATTTATTTATTTTTTATTTATTTTTTGCTCATCCCATTTATTATCTTCGCCCATCTTCTTCTCTCTCCTTGCAACTCGTAACTCAGATCCGGGGTCACATAGCAGGCCCTTCTCCCCACTTCCCGCTACGGTACGTGCCTTCATTTTTATCGCGAGAAGATTTCAGCCTTTTCTTCCCTCGTCGACTCGCATCGAACTGTGCCTACCAGGTATATACTTGGAAACGAGAAGAGAAAAGAAGGGCGAAGCAAATCAATGGGATACGAAAAAAAGAAATGTGTCAAGTCACAATCAACTTATTACTATTACGGGGGACCATAGTTAACAGGACCTGTGGTATACATAAAAACCTATATATTTAACCATTTTTACCAACAATATTTGGTCCTATTAACTATGGTCCCCCGTAATATTAAATATTAATACCGGTCTATATATATTGATATTGCTATATGCCTGGTATTATATTGATGATATAAATATGAAGATTGCTAAAATTATTACAGTATATATTAGGTAATTCATTGTTGGCGGGCCCATACTGCTGTATATCTCGTACCTGTTACGAGTACTACGGGGGGCCATAGTTAACAGGACCAAATATTGTTAGTAAAAATGGTTAAACATATAGGTTTTTATGTATACCATAGGTCCTGTTAACTATGGTCCCCCGTAATAGTACCATCACCTCAATCAACTTCACACACACCCTTCACGGGGCAGGCAACAGCCATTGCGCCACGAACAAATGAATACAGATCACACAAACTGAGCAGAACAAACAGAACAATCTGTCTGTGTGTTACAAAGCCGGACGTAAAAATAACCACAAGACAGAAATAACACACAGAACACCAGCCGGACGAAAAAAGAGAGACAGACGCGTCGGCACACGTATGTAATTTGGCCAGAAATTTGTGTGTTGTCTTGTTCTGCGCAGCACAGCACGGTATGCACGTGCGTGTGACCACAGAACTTGTATCTCTTGTAGGATTGAAGAATCGGCACGGGCACTGGTTGTGCTGGATGTCGACGGGTAGAAATAACACACATACGTACTCACGTCGTTGATGACATCGACTGGCACACCGAAGGCGGTCATGTTGAAGATAGCGGCCAGTACCCCCAGCAGGGTGCTGGCGTTATCGAAGAACAACTGGCACATGCAGCCCCAGTCCGGTGCTCCAAACGATAGGTAGCCCATCGTGGTAGGGCTCTTGGTTGTTGGTGTTGACCGTGTATTCATGGTTGCATTGTATATGCATAACATTGCGTTGACAGAGAGGGAGGGCATCATTCAGCACATGTCAGTGCCCCGAAAGCGACGAAAAAGGTGGAAACGAAAACGATCACTCAGTGACACGCAGTCCCATAGTCTACTGCTTGTTGTATCCCTTATATGCGTACTGCTGTCTCGCTGCTGTAGTTCAGAGTTCAGTGTCCGAGCAGGGGATTCATTGTGGTTCGTGGATACACCGAGGCATGCATGCGCGCGCACCTGCTCTCTCTTCTCGTAGTTGGTTGTGACCTTTAAAGGTTTTTTTTTGCCAAAATCAGGTGTAATACCTGTTGCATTTGAGCCAAAAACAGTTGCATTCTGAAACCACAAGTAAAAAGTATACTCGTTGCATTTGAGCCAAAAACAGTTGCATTCTGAAACCACAAGTAGAAAGTATACTCGGGTCGAGCAGCGTTTTTCTGGCCATTATTTTCTACCAGCAGGTGGCTTGGGAGGTGGTCCGCGTGCCGACTAAGATCATTTTTGTGGGTTCAAGTCTCGCCGAGTGCATACGTATTGCGTATTCGTAAGGGCTTTGATTTGCGGAAAGCCTGAGGGCGTGGGTTAGCAACATGCGATGGAAATCGACGAGCAGTGGGAATGCTGAACCCTGCGAGTGCGCGATAAAAATGAAGGCACGGACCGGGGGGGAGAAGGGTTGACATCTGTGACCACTGCCACGGCTTGTCCAGAAGATCGCTAAAGGTAGAAGCTGGAAAGTGAAAGTGATGATAAAAAAAAAGAAAAAAAAAGGGTGCCGGCACGCACAAGCCCATTACGTACAGCAGCAGTATTGATAATCAATTTATCTTGGATGTACTCATTCACATGCGACATGTTGTTGCTTGTCAAGGCCCACAGCAACACGGAAAGCAGCTTACACGACCACGAAGACGGGGTTCTGCTGGCTGCCGCCTTCAAACTATTTTCTCGTTCCAAGTATCAGCCGAACTTCTCCTCACCCACCTCTATCGACATGTTGGTATTCCTTCCGGTTACCCTCCGGGACTCTTGGACAAACCTCCTTGATGTACAGGACCAGTATACGCGAAGAAGATACTGACTGACTGCTGCTGTGTGCCAGGTATATATTAATTATATTTATGCGCTCTCAGCTGCGAGGTGCTCAGTACACCTCTCGGTGCCCCAAGTTTGTGGGCTGGTGCCGCTTGATGCTGGGTGTGATGCGGGGCCTGTTTTGTTGGGGGCGGTGGGGGGGGGGAGTTGTGTTTGGCAAGGGGCTGGATTTTGCCACGAATACGTGTCTAGAGTGTCGGGGTCTTGCGGTCTGCATGGCGAGAGAATAACTACAGTACACAAACAAGACGGTTACAAAATATAAACTATACCTGGTATTCGTACTTCGTATCATACTTTCATCTTACTACCCTGGTGAAGAGATGATGTTCGCTTGTTGAATGTTGCCAACTACCAGGTATAGCGCCAATTAATACTGCTACGAGTATGCCTGGTACCTGGTACTATCTGCACAACAGAAGGTCGTATATACGTACGGTACGTACGTAGCAGTCCATCGCAGTTGCCAACCTTCTGTTCTACCAGGTGTAACTTATGATACCACGTACCAACTTGACCCGAGATATAGGGACAGTTTCGCGTATGTGACCCCGGATCTGAGTTACGAGTTGGAAGGAGAGAGAGAAGAAGATGTGCGAAGATAATGAATGGGATGGAAAAAAAAAATATATATATATATCAGTATTCAATCTAAATTGTAGTTTTTTTTTTTTTTTTTTTTCCATCCCATTCATTATCTTCGCACATCTTCTTCTCGAGCCGGTCGCCCCGGTGGTTCAAGTGGTTAACCTCGAATTCTACTTGTTTGAGTCCTGGGTTCGAGCCCTATTAATAGGAGGGTCGGACTTTGACTTTATTTGCAAAAATAAAAAAAGGGATTCAATTGTTGAGAGCGCCTTGCAGCGTGGGTAGGCACAATTCGATGCGAGTCGACGAGGGAAGAAAAGGCTGAAATCTTCTCGCGATAAAAATGAAGGCACGTACCGTAGCGGGAAGGGGGGAGAAGAGCCTGCTATGTGACCCCGGATCTGAGTTACGAGTTGGAAGGAGAGAGAGAAGAAGATGTGCGAAGATAATGAATGGGATGGAAAAAAAAAAAAAGAAAAAAAAAAAAAAAAAAAAAACTCGTAACTCAGATCCGGGGTCACATAGCAGGCTCTTCTACTCCCTTCCCGCTACGGTACGTGCCTTCATTTTTATCGCGAGAAGATTTCAGCCTTTTCTTCCCTCGTCGACTCGCATCGAATTGTGCCTACCCACGCTGCAAGGCGCTCTCAACAATTGAATCCTTTTTTTTTTTTTTTTTTTGCAAATAAAGTCAAAGTCCGACCCTCCGAGGGCTCGAACCCAGGACTCGAACAAGTAGAATTCGAGGTTAACCACTTGAACCACCGGGGCGACCGGCTGGATGTCGACGGGTAGACACAAGAGTTCCATGTGAAGAACACCCACAGGAGGAGCAGTGTGCAGTAGAGTGCATCGGGGCGCCAAAGTGGCAAGGGTGTCGCATTACGGCAACAACAAAAAACTTGTACTCGTATTTCGGCAAAAATCAGACAAAAAAAGCGGTGCATACTACCCGTAATTACACGATATTAATGCGGCTTACGAGTAGAACACCCAGCAGTTACTGAAAAAAACGAGACGGGACGAGAATATTTTGGCTTGTTTGGCGAGAAAAGAATTGAAGACGGGACGGGACGGTAAAGCGACGACAAAACTAGTTGGTGGAGCGGGACAGTTGGTGCACGATTTCTCGACGGAACGGGACAGTAAATTTCAACGGGGTAGATTTTCACGACGGGATGGGACGGTACGTGCAGTACAATAGGTTTTGTTTTCGTGACGGGACGGGACGGGGTGAAGGTCTTAGTCCGTTGGGCTAAAGGTAAAAGGTTATAACCGATCCCCTACACAATCTAAATAAACCTCATAACACTCTCCCCCCCTGGAACGGACCGGATTTTACGGGTCGACGCGCCACCACACGCGGAGCCAATTTCTGGAGATCCAGAGGCATTTTTCAGATTCTTGACAAGAGGAAACTCACTTTTCTTTTTAAAAGCGATTTCATGGTGGACGTGAGATTCGAACTCACGATCAACGACCCCTGTCCTGCCGACGACGCCATTTGTGGAGGTCTTAGTCCGTTGGGCTAAAGGTAAAAGGTTAAACGATCGCCTATACCCAATCTAAGCCTCATAGTAACAACGGTTAAATACAACGCGATTTTGTCTCACGACGGAACGGGACGATATATAGTTTTTTCACGACGGGACGGGACAGTAAAATAAAACGGGATTTTGGTGTCGTTGGTGTGGAAGTATTTGGTGTGTGATGCGGTGTGTGTTTGTTTGTTGTGCGGTGGGTGGGGCAGCTGTTGGTGGGTGGTGATGTTGCCACTGGACGTGTGTGTGTTCTTCGCAATACATCGTTTTTGATATTAATCGTATGCCTGGGTAAAGGCTGATTACCTGACAACAAAAGGGACGGTACGAAACAGGCCCGAGGCAGACGGGACACTGCGTATCCCTGTACAGGTCTGCCTATTAGGTCGGTGGGTACTCACGTGTGTTGTTTGCTTAGAGATAGAAGAAGAGCAGCTTTATTCCTTTCGTGCGCGGAGAGACTGAGTCAAAGCTCGTGTGTCTCTGGAAAACCCCTGGTTCTCCACCTAAGATACACCTTCCAAGTACTACAAATACGTTCCCAAGGCCTGAACCCAAGTAATTACCGGGATTTCAACCCCATACAAAGCAGTATCACAACACTATTACGGGGGACCATAGTTAATAGGACCACATATTGTTAGTAAAAGTCGTTATATATATAGGTTTTTATGTAGACCATAGATAGGTCCTATTAACTATGGTCCCCCGTAATAGCCCACTCGGATGAGCCGTATACGCAGAATTATGGGAAAATCATGGAAACCCCGATTCCACGAACTATTGTAGAACATGAGTCGAAGATGCGGCTCCTCAAAACCCACTCCCACACCTCTGAACGGCAAGGCAACGAAGCCAGCAAAGTCGTAAAAAAGAAAAGAAAAGAAAGACCTAGCCTTAAGGGGCAGGAAGAAATCGTCAACGAAAGACATTGCCATGTCACCCGCAACGGGGGGGAAGGCGAGGAAGGTGCATGGAAAGCGAAAAGTGAGTATCAAAAACGAGAAGAAAAGTAATACGGAAGACGCCAAAAAAAAAACTAAATCCAGACGACAACTCTGGAAACGCGTCCAGTGCCACAAACGAGTGGCCCGATTACCCAGACCAGCCCCGGCACTGAGCGGGGGGGGCAGGCGGGACAAAATACGCAAAAGCCATCCCCAACCAAACCCAAGAAAAAACAAACAAACCAGGAACACACCTGGCAGAAACGCCCCTCGACCCGAAAACTCGGAAAACGTCCAGAAGTAGAAAAACCACCCCCCAAAGTCCAGGAAAACGTCAAGCAAAAACAAATATCGCGTGCAGCCGAGGAGTGAAAGTCAGCTATCCACGGCGGCGCCTCGAGATTCGTTTACGTTACGCTGGACCCTCCGTGCAAACGCCGGGTTTCCAACCTCATACAAAGCAGTATCATGACAACTACTACTGTTTGTAATGCAGGTCGAGCTAGACGCGTGCAGTTACTCGCAGAGTTTTATGTCTTATCTTGATTGTTCCCACTTTCCTGGCTCTCAGAGAGTTCTGAAAGCAGGGGGGTTCTCATCAGAAACACGGCTCCTCGATATTAGAGAGGAAACGAGATAATGAATATCATGACACAAGCCCACCTTGAAGGGCTGTATGATGTGCAGATGCAAACAACTCAGGGGGGTACAAAATCCATCCAGAAAATTCTGAGAAATGGATCGAAGATACGGCGCTCCACAACCCATTCCCACACTTCTATAACTTGCAAGGCGAAAGCCGGTTAAACCAACAAAAATCTGCATCCTACGGTAGGAAGCAGGCTTGTCCCGAAAGAGACGCGAGGAATCGAAAGATACACGGCATGCAATGTGGCAAGAAAAGCATCGCGAAGAAAAGGAACAAGGAAAACAGAACGGCTCGAATTCGAGTAACGTCACAACTGCCAGCACGTGTGAACTCCGACCTACCCTAAGGGGGAGAGATAAAAAAGGAAAGGAGATCGATATACGCAGGTCAGGTGCCAAAAAAAAGGGGAACAGAGGTGACGACGCCATGTTTGATAGTATGCCTGGGTATAGGCTGATTACCGGATAACGAAAGAGACAGTATGAGGCAGGCGTGACTTCTACTGAAATGCAGGTCGAGCCAGACGCGTGCAGTTAATCGCAGAGTTTCATTTCTTATGATTGTCTTAATGATCCCCACTAAGTTTCCTGGCTCTCAGTGAGATCTGAGAGCAGGGGGGGTTACGTAAATTATTTGTTTGGCGCGTTTCATCTGAAACACGCCTCCTCGACGATAAAGGGGAAACGGGATCATGAATACCATGACACTTTATTTCTACCCGTCGACATCCTGCACAACCAGTGTCCGTGCCAATTCTCCTATCCTTGAGATACTCGTATGCAAATTTCGTGATCATAAAACTACGGCACAGCCAGAGATGTGGTACCTGGTATGCAGTAAGCAGAGTAGACAATGCAATGCCATTTCATACTGGCGGGGAGCGGGGAGGGGAGGCAGCAGGAGGAGTAGAAGGGAAACCGCGGTGGGCGAAAGTAGGAAGGAGACAGCAGACAGGGTAGCAAGGTACCAGGCCAACTATTCTTAATAACAGTAAGTGTGTGTGTTCTTCATTAAATCGTTATTTCTACCCGTCGACATCCAGCACAACCAGTGTCCGTGCCGATTCTTCAAACCTAGAGAGTTACAGGTTCTGTAGTCACAAAACTATGCCGCAGAGATACTACAGCAGTGTTATGCAGTAAGCACAGTAGACAACGCAATGCTCGCCCTGCGAGACCGCCAGGCCGCCAGGGGGAGAAGGGAGGAGGAGGGAGGACTACTTCCCATGGCGTGGGGGTGGAATGCAGATGCGGAGTAGGAAGCATGGCGTATAGATACTTAGTAGGTAAAATATCTCGGTAAATGTTGGGGGTGCATATTCAAGTGAGTACACGCATGGAAGGAGAATTGGTTCGATGGAAAAAAAAAAAAAATGCCATGTAATCATACTGGAAACGACAGGCACGACATACACATTCAATAAATTAGAGATAACAAAAGGAAAAGAAACAGAAAGCAAAGGAACGACTCGAGGACAAAAAGCAAAGGAAAAAAAAAAAAAAAAAACGTGCCTCCCCTCAGGAGATGTGGCAGACACTTGAAAAGAACGAGCTAACGAAACAGCACCACTGCATAAAACCACTTAGATATCACTATCTGTCACTCTCTGAGCGTGCTCGGTTGGTACATCCCTGGCCTCTCAGAGCTCCCACTTAAGAATCGCCTCCTTTTATTACTTGCCGGACCTTTCCAGCGGTTCTTTATTTTATCAATTTCTCTTGGCACTTTCAGTCCTTTATCCCTTTTTTCTTCTTTTGTTTCGTGTGCGTGCGTGTACTCCGAATACGGCACCGCGGGCGAGCGCGGCACCGTCGCGGGTGTCGGCGGGTGGTGACGGATAGAAGGGGGGTTGCAAGGAGCGCGGTCGCCGTTTTCGTGGCCAAGCGTCGCGTGTGCCTCGAGACACGAGGGAAGCATGAATGGGCTCTATCTGGTCTCCTGATGTGGTTCCGGTTACACTAAGTACGAGTAGATAAGGGTCGTTGTGATATGCAAAACAATTATCAGGCGGTGGTTATTTTTACGACGAAACCAAAAATCAATGAGAGAGCGACGCATTCTAAGTACTAATTTTGCCGAGCTGGAAAACGAGGGCCACCGTGAGCACCGGGCTTCACGTGAGGCGGACGACGGGGCTCACTGTGGCGGAGAGGGAGGAAAGCTTTACCCGGACCGAATCGGTTGCGAGATGGTCGCGAGAGGGGCGGGCGGCGTACGAGGCTGAGAGAGAAGCTCTTCTGCTCGATTTTTTGTTTTTATGATTTTTGACCGGGTGTAAGGTGTTCCAATCAGGCAGAAAATAATTACACGAGGGGACGGGGATTTTTTCCTTTCCGAAAAATTCGGTTTCATTTTCATTGTTTTTGCTGTATACTGCTGTGACGTGCTGTGCTTTCTCTTTCGTACATACGAGTAGAGCATACCAGGTATCAAAAGAAGAAAATAAGTACCCTACATGGGGTATGTACGTACGTACGACATCCGCGACGCGAAGTGTTTGTGGCTTCCGGGCAGTTTTCTCCTGAAGCATGGCGTCGGGACTCTTGGCATTATCAAGTCGCCAGTTTGCAACTGCAATCACAAAAACTGTATTATCAACCATGGACCTCTGTCCGCTTCGCATACGTAATTTGAAGTATTTTTTTTCCTGAGCGAGCGTAGCGGGCGGCGTAGGCCGCCCGCGAAGCGAAGCGCCTTGTACTACATACCAGTATCAGGTACGGAGTAAGACTAAGCACCGAGGAAAATAACAGGCAAGCCGAAGAACAAAACACCCTCCAGATAGCCGCAGCAGTTTGTGGTACGAGCAGCGTAGCCACGTTCCCCCTACTAGGCGGTCTGGTACTTTGCTACCCTGCCTACCGGCTCCATCCTGCGTTCGTTAACTATGCCCCACCCCCGGAGAGGATGTGGCAAACATTACGAAACAAGCGAAGCAGGCTCGTCATCCACCCACGCCACACGACTCCTTTCGTAGGGACAAGGAGAAAGAAAGCTAAAGTAATAAACTGAAAATAATTGAGGATAAAGCGCAAAATGAAAAAGAAGCCGAAGGAAGATCACGTTCGAACCAGCTGCAGCCGTTGGCGGCACGAGTAGCATAGGCCTGTTCTACTTACTAGTCGGCCTGGTGCCTTGCTACCCTGTCTACTATCTGCTTCCTACTTTCGTCCACCACGACTTCCCTTCTACTCCTCCTGTTGCCCTCGTTGTCGCCACTGTTTTGTGACTTCATGACCCTCGCTCACTCATGGATGAGAGAATAGGCGGTGTGTACTCGTAGGGCGGCCCAGCTTCGATGGAAGCCCTGAAAGTCCACACAAACCCCTCAGTGCAGACTATTTCCAAGATTTTTCTCCTGGAGGTCGGAGTTGTGTAAGGATAGGGTTAACGTGAGATCCCCTCCCCGCCTTCCCTTGGTTAGGTTTCCTTCCACTCCTCCTGTTGCACCCCCTCCCCACATTCCCCTGGGCACCACCCACGGCGGATGCGCGGAGCTGCCTACTCTGCTGTGCGCCATCCTCGTGCCACTTCACCATGAACAGTTCGGCTGCTTCAAGGACCCCCCAGTACCACTTTCCCGCCTTTTTTCCTGCAGTGGACCACAGCGCAGTCTCTCAACTTCAGGTACCGAGGGGGAGAATGTTCTGTTGACCCTTCGGTGGCTCGGAACTCCCTAAGTAAGTCTTCGACTATGCATCTATGCCAAGTCTTGAACTGTCCACCTGGCCTCGGGTTCTCCCCGTCAGTCATTATCCCGAGCATTACCCGACTGGGCAATCGCTGCTTGCTTTGCCGTACCATGCCCCCCGCGTAAAATAGCCACCGTTTACGGACGGCTGCTTCGGTGCTCTCGCAACGTGTCAACTCGAGGGCCTTCGCGTACGAGAGGGTGGCGTGGTCACTACAAAAGTCGGCGCTGGAAGCCAATGACTCGCAATAGGGCTTGGCGGTGAGCCGTTTGAAGCTTGGCGAAATGTTGCGCTCTGAGGGTCCACGTCACACACCCGTACAGTAGGGTCTAAACCACCTAGGTTTTCAGCATTCGGACTTACGGTCGTAGGAGGGTTCGTACAGATTCATGAATTGCGATTTGATTGTTATTAATTATTGGCCTTGCAATGTGTGTGTTGTCTTCACATTGAATCGTCCTCTCTACCCAGCGGCTGCATCAGTACGCCCAGTATCCGCCCTGATTCCTTATCCTAGAGAGATACATTTATTTATTTCTTATTTTTGTTCCCTCTTCGTGTTTTTCTTTCTCCTTTTCCTTTTTTTCGAAAGTTCCTGGTGTTAGGTGGTAGCAACTGATACGGGATGATATACCACAGCTCGAAGTACCGTTTGCCTTACGGACTGGTATGATACTACCGTGCGCACTACTTTCGTACTTGTTTGTTCTCTCCCATCAAAATGCATTTTGTTACAGCCTGTTTTGCGACCACAGGCAGGCTTTCAGGGAAGTAAGCTAATAGAACATCACCATTATCATCACATTTCAAAGTTTTCTTATTTTCGTAGTTTCGTCAATTCGTAATTTCAATTTCACGGTGGTACTAACTACCAGCATGTCTGTTGTGAAAAATAAAAAAATATAACGGTTTGTTTTTCCCATTGCTATGGTACTGCTTTGAATGAGGCTGAAATAGAGTTGCACCCCGTCTGACTGAGAATCGGGTACCCGGTGACGGGCACCCGGAACCGTCGGAACCGGAACCGTCCCGGTCCAACTCACGGAACCGCGGGTATTTGTACCCCGAATACCCGTCAATTGTTCTATACGGAGGCCCCAAGACTGGGGTATTCGTAGATTTACACTCCAGCGGCTGTGCCTCTAGACTCTCGCCTCTCGCCCCTGCAAACTACAGACCGAGAATAGAGAATACCCCTATTAATACCTGCCTTGCCTACCACGCCGCCGCTCCAATTCTACAAGGGGAGCAAATAGTGCATGGTAACCGGGTACCCGGGTACCCGAGTACCCGTGTCCACCTTACCACGCCGCCGCTCAAACGCGAAAAGGGGAGCAAACAGTGTATGGTAACCCGGGTACTCGGGTACCCGGGTACCCAGATACCCGTGTCGGCATCATCCGCCGCCGCTCAAAAGCTAAAAGGGGAGCTAATAGTGTATGGTAACCCGGGTACCCGGGTACCCGTGTCGTCCAGGACCCGGGTACCCGGTTCCGGTTCCGCCTCAACCGCCCCCCACCCGGTCGGGTACCCGGTTTCAAATTTTGAGGCCGGGGTGCAACTCTAGGCTGAAAGGCCGAAAATTACCTGGGTTCAGGTATCGGGATCGTATTTGTAGTACTTGGGAGCGGTATCTTAGATAGAAAACCAGGGGTTTTCCCAGCGAGGTACGAGCCTCTGCTCGTGCTGGAGCCACCGGCCACCAGAGTTTGGCCCGCGACCCTCCTAGCCTACTGCAACTTGGCGATGGACCGCCAGCAGCGCGCGTACGATATCGTTAGCGAACACCACGTCCTTACTGTTGCCCACGTGAACCGCCGCAACTCCGCCCTTTCCGACGCGCTGCGTTCAGTCCCCGAATCCGCCGTTGGTGGTTGGGCGTGGGTTTACAATACGGTGGCCACCATCCGCCTGGGCGCGAAACCTGACACGGATGCCCACGTTCTCAAGGCCAAACTCTCACTCAACTGGACGATATGCCCGGCGCCGATTCTCGCAGGCGCGTATCGGTTCAACGCTGCAAGCCCTGTGCCACCCCCCACGACCGTGGCGACATGCCGAAGTATTTGCCAGCGGAGTTGACGCAATACGTGCTCAACAACTTATCCAAGAATTTCCTCCCGCACCACGTCACCCAGGACGACGTTTCACCCCTCTTCAACGACTCGAAGTGGAAACGTTGACCGGAAACAAATCGGTTCCAGGTCGAGGTGGCGTCATCGCGTTGATGTACGAGGCGCACTGGACATAACCATCCCGACCATCCTGAGAACGGGAGTGGACCTTCAGCTTTTTTCGCGACGAAATGTTGCTCTACTGGGCCGGCACCCCGAACCAGCACCGCCAAGCCAATCGCCTGTACCGCCGCATGAGAATAGGCGCGGCACAACGGGAGCTTTCTCGGAGTAACGGCGAGCGATTTTTGGCACCCGGCTATAGCTGCGTATCGCACGCCTATTGGCTTCGCCGATACTTCAACACCGTGCTTCCCAACGGGGCCCCCTTTGATACAAGGGCAATGACGGTCTGTGGTCGCTCGGGAAAATCAGCGCGACTACAACAACGGATGGGGTATATTTGGTTCGATGTTTGGACGACCCGGGACCGATAAAGCTTCCTCTTTCTGCGGCGCGCTACACGATTTCGACGAGAGCTGTACGAGGTTCTTGATGTCTGCAAACACACTTGGCTAGTGCGTTTGCGTGGGGGGTCCAGCGGAACGTAGATGAATCTCGAGTCGCCGCCGTGGATAGCTGATTTTCCCTTCTCGGCTGCACTCGATATTTTTTCTTGCCGTTTTCCTGAACTTTGAGGGTTGTCTTCTACCTTTTGACGTGTTCCGAGTTTCGGGTCGGGGTGTTTCTGCTCGGTATGTTCCTGGTTTATTTTCTTGGGCTGGGTTGGGGATGGTTTTTGCGTATTTTGTTCTGCCGACCCCCCCGCTAAGTGCGAGGCTGGCCTGGGTAATCGGGCCACTCCGTTGTGGCGCAGGACACGTTTCCGGATTTTTGGCCCGGGTATGTGGTTTTTGGCGTATTCCGTATTATTTACCTTCTCGTGTGCCGATCCCCCCCCGCTCGGGAGCTGGGGGATGAAATTGACAACGCGTACCGGGGCACAGGACCGCCTCTCTTTTGTGCTAACCTTTCGCTTTTCCGTAGATACATTCTCGCCCTAACCTCTTGCGGGTGGCATGTCGATGGCTTTCGTTGACGATTTATTCCTGGCCCTTACGGCTAGGCCTTCCGTTCATTCTTTCTTTCTCGGCGTACCTTGCCGTTCAGAGGTGTGGGAGTGGGTTTTGAGGGGCTGTATCTTCGACTCATGCCCTAGCTCGTGGAGTCGGGGTACCTATGAATTTCCCATAATTCTGCATATACGGCTCATCAGGGTGGGCTGTTATGCTACTGCTTCGAATGAGGCTGAAAGGCCGGAAATTACTCGGGTTCAGGTATCGGGATCGTATTTGTAGTACTTGGGAGGCGTATCTTAGATGGAAAACCAGGGGGTTTCCCAGCGAGGCACGAGCCTTTGCTCTCAGTCTCCACCGTGCACGAAAGGTATAAAACTACTTTTCTTCTATCTCTAAGCAAACTTCACACTTGACTCTCAAGGCGTACCTGCTCAATAGGCTTTCACCTAACGAGAGACAGAAAGTGCCCCGACCTTGATCTTAACATCATGAATCTGGAAATATTATTACTAAGTGCTGGACCTTATCCACGCTTATCATATACCAAGTGTAACACACACCACACCCGATACAGACTGCCAATTTCTACTGTAAAACCTGCCGTGCGGGGAGGTTGGGGGCGGCAGGCGGTTTCTTCTTCAATCTGTGTTGCACCGCCCACAATAAAAAGCTGATATTGCCAAAACTCGCGGCAACGAAGACACTGGAACCACGTCTACCAGCTTTTTTTTTCCTAAGGACATTTCGTTTTTATGCCTAGCTTCGAACGTTCCCATCGAGCGCAAAAAAAACACGGCAAATATGAGCGTGAGATCCTTGATGCACTCCCGTGGGCGTGACAAAGCGAAAGCACTCTTCGTGTCCTCCTTCGGGGCGAAGCTCGTCGCTGAACTTTGATAATGTGCTTCCAGACGCTTGAATTTTCAGTTTCTCATACTGTAGTCAAGTTTTTGTTTTTTGCTGTAGAACGACCAGGAGGAACCCAGAAGCTACGAAGAAGCTACGAGCACGCGTACGTTTCTCCTTGTCGTTCGTGCTACAGCAGAAGAATACACACTTGGCTACAGTACGAGAACTGAAAATTCAAGCGCCTGGAACCACATTTTCGAAGTTCAGCGACGAGGTCCGCCCCGAAGGAGGACACGGAAAATACTGTCGCTTTGGCCCACTCACCGGAGCGCACCAAGGAACTCGTATCTGCCGTGCTAAATTTTGGAGGACCTTTAACAATCTGGGAGAAGGGATCTTTAGGTTGGTAGGCTGTTCAGGTGTTTTGGTCCCTGTTGGGATCAAGGTACGGGCGAAGACCCAACCCAACCCCTGACTCTAACCCTAACGCTAACCCTAACCCTGACCCCAAACCGCAGCCAAAACGGGCCAAAACTCGCCATAAACGAGGCTGCGCCGAGTTTGCATCGAACTAGGAAATTTCTCAGTTGCGGACGACGATTCCGAAGTGCAGACCACGCTACTCATTTTTCAGGTCAAAAACATCCCTAAAGATCCCTTCTCCCAGATTGCTAAACCTACTCGGAGGAAAGTTTGGCTCGATGGGAGCATTCGCAGCTTCTGGCAGAAAAACGAACTGTCCCCAGGAAAAAGAACGGTGGCAAACGTGGTTACAGCAGTGTCTTTGTGGTCGGGTTTTTCGTTTGTGTTTTGGGGGCAGCAGGCATAGGCCTCCTACCTCCTACTGTTCTGGTATCCCCTCTCCCCTATCGCGGAATTATGATTTATAGCAAGCGTCCCCTCATCATACCTGGCAGGCGTTATCGCCTGCCATTCTGATGAATGCCTCGCTCCTTCGTTGAGAAGACATCTGGCGAGGCAAGCAGCAACTACAGCAGTAATACAAAAGCCTATAATATGTAGCGTCGTCAAGCACCTTGTCTGAGTGACCAGGGCAGAGCCAAATGCACACCTACTAGCAGTACGAGTAGTCGGTCCCTAGGTCCATACTGCCTTACACTTAACACTGGCGTCGTCGACTATTAATAGACGCTTTTGGCAACTGTTCGAGGTCTGTTTTCTTTTTCCGGCGACAAATTTGGCTATTCGCTCTTCTTGTAGCGTGCTTTTTCGGCTTCTTGCTGGGTATTTGATGTCTTCTCTTTTTGATGACTGCGTTCGAGAGTATGATATCCGCCGATTCCCCAACGTGTCGCGAGGTGAGACTGGTGCAACAGTCCCGATGAGATCTCATAACAATCTGGGAGATAGGATCTTTAGGTTGGTGGGCTGTTCAGGTATTTTGGTTCCTGTTGGAATCAAGGAACGGGCGAAGACCCAACCCGACCCCTGACTCTAACCCTAACCCTAACCCTGACCCCATCGCAGCCAAAACGGGGCAAGACTGCAATACTGGCCATGAACGCGGCTGCGCCGCGTTTGCATCGAACCAGGAAAATTCTCAATCGCGGACAACGATTCCGAAGTGCAGACCGCGCTACGCAATTTTCAAGTAAAAAACACCCCTAAGTATCCGACCTCCCAGATTGCTAGACCTGCTCGTCGCCATAGGAGTAGGTTTAGCAGTCTGGGAGAAGGGATCTTTAGGGATGTTTTTTACTTGACAAATGTGCAGCGTGGTCTGCACTTCGGGATCGTCGTCCGCATCTGAGAAATTTCCTAGTTCGATGCAAACTCGGCGTAGCCGCGTTTATGGCGAGTTTTGGCCCGTCTCGGCTGCGGTTTGGGGTCAGGGTTAGTGTTAGGGTTAGGGTTAGAGTCAGGGGTTGGGTTGGGTCTTCGCCCGTACCTTGATCCCAACAGGAACCAAAACATCCGAACAGCCTACCAACCTAAAGATTCCTTCTCCCAGATTGTTAAAGGCCCTCCGCTATAGGCCCATGCGATGTTGGCCGTACGATGCAGGGGATTTTTCGTATTCTCGCGGTCCGCCTGGTTATCCGCTTGTTGGTAACACGAGCACCTGTGCCACTGCTGCTGTTTTCGGTGGTGCCACAGTAGAGTTGCACCCCGTCTGACTGAAAGCCAGGTACCCGGTGGCGGTACGGGGCCGTCGGAACCGTAACTGCCTCGGTCCAACTCACGGAACTGCGGGTATTTGTACCCCGGGTACCCGGATCCCCGTTAATTGTTCGGGTACCCGGATACCCGTCAATTGTTCTATACGGAGCCTCCAAGACTGGGGTATACGTTGATTTATACCTGGTACATACACTGCTGCTGTGCCTCTAGACTCTCGCCTATCGCCCCTGCAGACTACAGACCGAGAATGGATATTACCCCTACCTGCCTTCGCACAACACGCTACACACACACCACACACGATTCCCCTGTCAGCGTAAACGGCCCTACTTTACCATGAACCGGGAAATATAGGCCACTCACGAGAAGTCCTAATCTTTCGAGGTGCTGTTCGCAGAGAGACCAACGATGTGATTGCGGCAACGACATCGAACGCCTGATTTTCTCGCGGAATTGACATTGGATGTTTGATGGGATGACTGGAAGAGAATCGGTCGGGGTTTTTATATTCGAGATTTTTACAGCGAGGTGTGTTTTGATATTTGACAGTAAGGTTTTTTGCTGCTGCAGCAGCCAGTGTGGGCGAAGGTTTCTCTAGCATTCTTCCTTCCGTTGTTCTGGGGTGTGTGGGTTCTGGTCGCATGATTTGTTTGATGCAACCTATTACATTCGAAGGATCGTCCTGATGACTCGACGAGCGAAATAAGTGTAAAAGGAAAATTACATGAATTCCGCGATTGCTTTTATTTCAACTCTCCACTCCCCATCTCTCTACTACTCGATCCCACAGAGAATACCCCTGCCCTACTTACCTTCGGTCTTTTTTCTTTGGCATGACTCATCGACAGAGGCGAAAGGAAGTCATGCCTTTCCACCTTCCACCTTACATGGCCGCTGCTCAACCGCTAAAGGGGGGGCATATAATGTATGGTAACCCCGCCCGTGTCCGCCTTACCACGCCGCCGCTCATACGCTTAAAGGGGAGCAAAAAGTGTATGGTGACCCGGGTCGATCCGGGTACTCGGTTCCGGTTCCGGCTCAGCCCCCCCCCACCCGGTCGGGTACCCGGTTCGATTGTTTTGAGGCGGGGGTCAACTCTATGCCACAGCCCCTCTGTCACTGCTTGCAGCAGGTAGACCCTCGTTCCTTTCACCCACGCTTGCCGCTGGCTCTGCAGCCCGCTGCTCGCCCGGACACAGCGACAAACGCGCTGCCCCCAGAACGGCACTCCGGGCGGCCGGTTCCGTGCTGGGCGCAGCAGGATAGCCGGCCGAGCCTTTTTCGGGTGTATATTGTCCGTGACGCTAAAAATCCGACAATTTTATTTTGTGATCGGCTCGGGCCACCTTGTGCATTCCGTGCCCTGTATGTAGCGCCCTCTATTTCTAGTATGAACAGGTATAGTGCGCTTAGTCCAACTTTTGATGTTACTAATAGTGAGGTCGAGCCCGAGGGCGTTCGTCCCTCGTATCCACCTCTCCCTCTGCTCATGGCACCTGAGCCCGGCACCGTTGTTCCAGTTCTGAACGGGCTTGGGACTCGTACCCGCTCGCATACAAGACGCGCAGCTGCGATTTGCAGTCACACAATAGGCACCCCTCGGGCGCATGCCTACCGGGTGAATTGTCCCACAACGACCATTCCGTTCATTTTGGCATTGATGCACGACCAACAATTTCTTCTTCGTCCGTGCGAGATGTATGACGTGCCCGACGCGCAGTTCGTGTGCCGGCATACGCTACGCCCACTATTACATGCCTGGTAGCAGATGTGTTTTTAGGATCAACGTGACTTCACTATGCCCTCGTAATATGATATTTCGGTTGAGCCCAGCAGTGCGGCTTTCTCTACACTAGACGTCCAGCAAGACACCGGTGTGCCGCCATATATACGGCAGCGATTCTTTTCATGCCGGAGTCGACAGCGGCATTTCTAGCAGAGAGATTTGTGCTGTGCCCGAGGAACAACGTGACTTCACTATACCTTCGTACGATGATATTTCAGTTAAGCCCAGTGGTGCAGTTTTTTCCTACACTACACGCCCGGCAAGCCACGGATGTGCCGTCATACAGCAGTGCTTATTTTCATGCCATAGCTGACAACGAAAAAATTCGGTACCAGGTACAGAGCAGCAGAGCTATCAGCTTGTATTCCTGTACCACCGTGCAGTGATTTTGATGCTGCACTGGGCACCGATTTTTTCGTTGCGACCGGCGGTCGAAGCGAGCGTATGAACCTGTCTGGTTCTTCGTTCGTGCCTGGTGTCTGGCCAGGACTCCACGTGTCGTAGACTGGGAGAATATTCGACTCGATGTAGACACTACTACGAGTCTGAGGTTGATCGGTTTTCGCACTTTGAGTCTTTGCCAGCGCCCAGCGAGCACGGTATTTTTATGCCTCTCGTTGACGTACGTGCGCGTTCTATTCCCCTACGTCCTACCCGTGACGTTTTTTGGGATTTTGTTAGCGCATCCCTGTACGATTGGGAGCACGATAATTTTTGGAATTCGAGTTTGCTGGCCATTTCATTTCCACCCGTACCAGTGTCCTCGTTATCCACGATGAGTTCGCCCAAAACCCAGCCATACAACCACCTGTTAGACACAGGCGACAAAATTCTCGCGGAAGCTAGCCCTTACGGCCTCATGTGGGGCATCGGATGCAGGGCCGACGCTATTCCTGCACGCCAGCCACCACTGTGGCGCGGCTTGCATTTGTCGGTCAAGACTCTGCAAAACGTGCGATATTTCTTCCCCGACCGTGCGCCGCCACCGACGCGCCACCAACCGTGGTCTCGGCATCTCGCCCTCTAGTAGAGACCGCATCTTTGAAAGGGGCCCTTCCACGCGACAGCGACTGTGCCCAAGTGACACGCCAGCAGCCGCCTCCTTGTCGGGATATCCCGACTCTCCTCCAAACGTGCCATCGGACCACGGCGGCGACGTTCTCGCAGTAATGTCCGTCGCCCGATCCGGTCAGCACCCCCCCTTGCTCGCCGAGCGAGAGCCTTGTCTTGTTGCTGATGTAGTAACCATGAACGGTTCTTCACCACCAAAATCAAGATCCACAGTGGCCTAGCTGTTATGCAGCTTGGATGCGTCGCCCTCTTAGATACGGACTCACCGCAGACCTTCATCGACACCCGCGCGTTCAAAAACATGAAACGCGTGGGTACTGTCTCTGCCACCTGCGAACGACACACCCCTCCCAGATCGTCGGGCGGCTTTGGTAAGTTCCCGCCTCTTGAGACCTTCGCTACAGTACGCTTAAGCGTACAGTTCTTCTACGACGATGAACCAATCACATCACTCGCAATATGGGCTACACGACGTGCTGCTCGAACGCGACAGCTGCATGCGGTTCCTGGACCGGTCCTACCGTACGAAGCTCCCCCTCCCGGGACTAAAGGGCGCAACAGCGTTTGTTCCCGGCTCTTCAGCCCACCCTCAGAGCTTCCACATATTATATGCGGGTGACACCGGCATAACCTCGTCCCGCGACCATCGACTTGTCGATGACGATTTGGTTCGCAGTAACGGTGCCCCTGCCCTCGCCGGTTGGTACCTGATCAACATGCTGCACGCGGCCTCTGATTTTTCTCCGGAAGAACGCTTGGTGCAAAATGATCGCCAGCACCATTCCATTAGCCGGCACCGCGGATCTAGACCCAGGTGCCTTGCTTGGCACCTCCCCTAGCCCGCTGTTACGCGTGGTCCTCAAAGCTGTCCTGTCCGACGCTTCGGCTCCTTCTTTACGTCCTCACGACTTTGACGCCCATCACCCCTCAGTCCCAGGTCCAGTCTCGCTCTTCCTGCCAATACACATGTGCCAGCGATTATCTCGCCGCTTCCGTGTTCGCGGTCCCTGTTGCACCTCTGCCGGCTCCAACCGAAGACACGGGCCTCGGCCAACGCGCCACTTCCTCCGAGCCTCCCCCATCACCCACCAATGGCAACGCACCGCACTCTTATTCGGTGGCAGTCCCCGTCTCATTCACGGTCGCCCTTGACAAAGCGGGGTCGGGAACCCTTCCTCCTGCTCTTCCTGTTCTTCACGACTCAGCCGAGCACCCAATGGGTTCAGATCCTCAGGAGCTCTCTGCCGTGTCTCAATTCAGCCTCGCGTGTCGCCCGGACCAACCGTGATCAAGTCCCGGTTGTGCCCGCGGCTCCGCCTCTGTTGCCCTCATCTTCACAGATGGCCCTGCCGTCCCTTCCCCCGTCGGGGCACATTTCGTCTCGGACCCGCCGTTGCCAAGCTGCCGCTGCTGGCGAGCCTACGACCGTCGTGGACTATGGTTTCGCTCGACCGCGTTCTACTCCACCCACCGTCCCACGACCAGCCCCTACGGCGCGCAAGCCGCGCCCGCCTCGGACCACCTCGCTTTCAGAGGTTTGTCCCCGGCCCTCCATCGACCCTGTTCCGATTGTGCCGATTGGGCCCACCACCGATGCGACCACACCTGCTCCGCCCTTACTTGGTACACTCCCACCAGATGCTCCTCGGCGTGCCAGCACTCCAGCCGCTCTCCCCGAGATACCGCCATCGGCAGAAATCGAGTTCGTCGAATCTGTCGAGCGATGCATGCAGTCCGATTGAGCGCGTGAACAACGCGCTGGACCGGTCTGTGACACCGCCATTCGGTATCTTCTTGTTGGCAGTCCCTCACCCCTCCCTATCGATTCCCTCCTTCACCTGGCGCCTCACAAACGCCCCCCGTTGTCCAAAGTGCGCTATTTAGCCGATAAAGGACGCCTTTACACAGACGACGACGGTATCCTCCTGCTCGTGCAGAAGTTAACACCCCCCGCTCTGGCTTGTCCCGACAAGCCTGGCGGCTGTACCACCCGGCTCTTCGACGACGAATCTACGTCCCGCTGCTTATGCGCCCGTGAACTATGCAAGCCTGCCATGCTAACGCCTCCTGCCATCTCGGCGTCGCCCGAACGCTCTCGATGCTCGAACGCTTTTATTGGTGGATTGGTATGAGCATCTGCACGCGGTGGTGGCTTCGCCGTTTGCCTCCAGTGCCAGGCGCGAAAGTACTCCAGACAGACGGTCCGTTGGCCCATTATCTCCCTCCTCTTGCGGTTCATCCCTGGTGTCGCGGTGAGCGTCGACCACTTCGGCACCCTTCCCGTCACACCTCGGGGCAACTGCTACATTCTTCTCTTCACGGGTAGGTACAGCCGGCGCGGAGACAGGTACGCCATCTCGGCTGCGAAATTTACGGCTGAAGACACCGCCGACATCTTCGTCGATAAGTACATCCCGCTTCGGGAGTGTCCGGTCAGCCCGCTCTCCGGCAACGGACTGCAATTCTGCTCCAATCTGACACATGCCGTCTACAAACTTCTGGGAATGCGAAAAATGCCACAAGCGCCTATCGTCCCAACGGCAACGGCGGCGTCGAGCGCGTCATTCACGCTATGGCTCAGATGCTAGCGATGGTCTGCAACCAAAGACAGGACGACTATTTACGGGGGTCCATAGTTAATAGGACCAAATATAGTAAGTAAAAATGGTTAAATATATAGGTTTCTATGTATACCATAGGTCCTGTTAACTATGGACCACCGTAATAGGACATCCATTTGCCGCTCGTGGAATTTGCTTCCAACAATTCCGTCAGCACCGCCACCGGGTTGGCCCCCAATGAGGTGTACATGAACCGCCTCCCTTTCCTTCCCCTCACCATATCGAGCAACACTACGCCCGAGGCCGCCTAAGCCTCGCCCGCGATCAACTCGAATACTGCGACCTCGCCGCCGACCGCCAACGGCATGCGTATGCGCTGGTGCGTGAACAACACGCTATCACGATTTCTCGCGTAGAGCGCCGCAACTCAGCGCTCTCAAACGCATTCAAGCAACGCCCTACCCATATACCAGCGGTGAATGGGTATGGATTTACAACACCGCTGCCACCATTCGCCAGGGTGCGAAATCTGGCACAGACGCCAAGGTTCTCAAGACGAACCTATCGCTCAACTAGACGGGTCTGTTCCAAGATATGATCTGCCGGCCCCGCGCCCTCCGACTCGACGCCGGACGGCCGCCCTTTGGCCGCCAAAGTGTTATACTTGGACCTTCCTAACGACATGCCGGGCGCTGACGCCCACTGTCGCGTGTCGGTAGCCCGCTGCAAACCTTGCACCAACCCACATGACACAACCGACCTCCCCCGATATTATCCCGCTGGACTAACGCAATACGTTATCAACATCCACACCTCCAAATTCCACCCCTTCCACATCCCCGCCGACGACGTTTTCGTGCCCGTTGAGCGTTTGGAGGTCGACAATATTTCCAACCAGTCCGTACGAGGCCGGGGCGAAGTCATCGCCGTTTTCTACGAACCGCGCTGGAAAAGCCTTCTCCGGCCGTCTTGGGAACGTGAATCGGACCTCCTTCACTCTCGCCAACACATCCTCCACTACTGGGCCGGTGCGTCCCTGCAACTTCGAGAGGCGAACAGGGCGTACCGCCGTGTGCGCGTGGGTGCCGCTCAACGCGAGCTCGCCCGCGACAAGAGCGCCTATTTTCTGCCTTCTGGATGCGGCCACGTCGACCAGCAAACGTGGACTCCTCGGATCAGCGGCACCGTCCTGCCTATCGGCGCCCACTTCTGGTACAAGGGTCAAAATCATCTTTGGTGGCTCGGAAAATGTTCCGCGCACACTTCAACTCCTGGAGAGTACGTGGCTCGCTTCTTGGACAATCCCGGACCGGTCAAACTCGCGCTGTCTTTAGCTCGATATACTACGGCTCTTGGAGCCGTTCGCGGCTCGTGATGTCTGCAAGTGCACCAAGGAAGCCCCCTCGTGCGTGGTATTGTGCGTAACGTCGACGAGTCCCGCGGAGCTGAATTGAGTGGCTCTGCAGACTTAAACACGCCCCCGTAACCAATTTTTGTTTTTGCAAGCTCGTCTGTAGTCGTCAGGGCTGGGGCTCGTCTCGTGTCACTTTTTTTATGGTTTCTTTGATTTGTTGTGCTGTAGGTGTACTGCTTGTTTTACTTTCCACGAATTCTCCAGTCATTTCCCTGCTTTCGGCAACCGACTGCTGAGTTCCCGCGCCGATTCGGCTTACGGTTGGACTAACTTCCAATTAACTTCCGCCTCCTTGCGATTCGGTCAAGCGTCTCTTGCGTTCCGTATCTACGAAATTTTTGGCCCCCTTTTCGAGAGCGGCGGAATGGTTCGTTTGCTTTGTGAATTCCTCTTGCGATCTTTTTCGATTCTTCAGGACCCGCGTGACCACTCGAAACAGTTTTTTCTGGGGGGGGGTTGTATCCCTTGGCCTTTCTCTGGTTTTCCCGAGGCCGTGTTCGCGAGCGTTTTATACGCATCTTACAGGTTGCCCTAGGTTTAGGTCTGACCACATTTGTCGTTCATGCGTTCCCTCTTTGTTTTCTTAGTATCCCCAAGCAGACCGAGGTGGTACATTTCGTTATTCAGCGACAGTTTGCATTCCGCCCTCTCCCGCGCGATATTGCATAGGCCGTGACGATGTCTGCTCTTGGCATTTTTTGAGTTTTAGCGCGTTCAGTGTCGATGAAATCCCGCACGCTTCCTTTCCGCCCTCTTTCTGTGGGATCAGGTCTTGACTGTCTTAGGTTCTCTCATGGCGTGATATCCTCTATTCCGACACTGTTCCCACTGTTCGAGTGAGCTCCGTCGCGCCTGTGCATGTCCCATTGCGTTACCCACTTGTTTGTTTTTCACATCTTCGAATCACCCCGTGCTTTCGCAGTGGGTAGTGTAATACGTATACTCTCCCTTTGTGTTTCGCTCCCAGGTACTTTCAATAGTACATTGCTCGACCAGCCTTAGCTTATGTAGCTCCTGGCTACGCGAGCCACATCGCTTCCTCGAGTTTTGTTCCTCGATTTAGCGTCCGGGTAGTTCTAGCTTGTTTTGCCTACTTTCGCGTACCCGTATTTCGGATTTGTTGTTGTCTGATTCGCAGTGTCCACGTGTGATCGGCTACAGTCTTACCCAGGTACAAGTTAGAGGTGTGGGAGGGGGTTGTGAAGCGCCGCATCTTCGATTCATTCTCCGAATTCTCCGGATTGCTTCGGTTCGTGTCTCAGTTTTCTATGCATCTGCATATACGGCCCTTCAGGGTGGGCTAGTGTTATGGTATCCCCTCTCCCGTTATGACTTGTAGCAAGCGTCCCTTCATCATACCTGGCAGGCGTTACCGCCTGCCTTCTGATGACTGCCTCCCCCCTTCGTTCAAAAAACAACCGACGAGGCGAGCAGCAACTATTACAAGAGCCTATGACTTCTAACATGGTCAAGCACCTTGTGTGAGTGACCAGAACAGAGTCAAAGGCCTCACCTGCTAGCAGTAGTCGGCCCCTGGGTCCATACTGACCTACACTTAATAACTCGAATAGGAACTGGGATTATTTTCCTTGAGCTGCACCAACTCGGGCGCACTTACAGATCCCTCGCTGAATTTTGGTATGATTCCCACCAGTTCGGTGGGAGAAGGCCGGCCTTAATTCAGAGGTTTCGTGCGATACCCGTCTCATCTCGATCGCCGTCGTCTGTGTCGAATCATGTAAAAAACGTCAAAGCTTTCGTCGGCCCCCACAACGATCCTCACCACTAATGCTATTTGTACATCCTCATCACTCGAGCACACCCGTAATAATGATACTGACTGGTAGAATGATACAAACACACTCGACCTTTGCGGGAAGTTTGAAACAAAAATCATATTGCATGTGGCCTTGCCTCGTACAGGCTGGTTCGGGCGAAGGCAAAACCGCAGAATAAGATGAAGAACAACAACAAGAAACAGAAGTCACAATTTTCTCGCGGCGATTCAAGTCCAACCGGGAATGAAATTCGCACAGACCTGGTTTGTTTCGCCTTTCCTATTTTTGTTTTTGTTTTTCGGGGTATCTTCCCTTTCTTGTGCTCCTTGTGTATTTAAGGTTGCCCCATGCTCAGAATAGTATACTTCAGTCCTTTATGCGTTCTGTGCCGTGGACGCCAATGGTCCCACGATCCCCCCTCAGGTCCCACGCGCCCTGTTTTTTGCTTCGCAGTGTGTTTTGTCTTCCCTTTTGACTTTGTTTCCGCGTGCATTCGCTCTTATTCTTCGGCGTCGCATTCTTGCGCCCAGTTGCAGTTGCGTTCGCCTTTTTATAGCCCAACTACGTTGGCATCTTGCGAGTGCACAGCCGACCCCGAACTTCCCCTTTCAACTCCATACCTGGTAATGGGTTTTCGTTCTTGCTAGAGGCGTCTTAGCCTCAACACGAGGTGTGGGATAGGCATGTAGCCTGATTGTTTGTTTGGGTTGATAAGCCGCATCCTCTTTCCGATACTCTTGGAGGTCATTGTTGATAACCTTAAAAGCGTCGTGTAATCTGCATCTACGAATATTCACGGTGGGCTAATGTCATGGAGTGCTATATACGGCATAATACGTAGCTATAGATACAGGAAAACTACGGCTGTTTGTAGGATTCGTGACGTCACGTTCCTGACAGGTTGTATACATGTCAGAATAGGGGAACCTCAAGTATTTCTGAGTTGAGTTCCCTATGATGTCACGCTGCTTCTTCCGTTCCCTAGATTCTCTCTGCTTGGTTTTCGTTTGCTGCGCCTTGGACCTTCACACCTGTTTCTTAATTTATTTACGTTTTTACTTCTTGCTTTATTTCTTTTTTTTCTCTCCTGCAATGTACGTGTTTTTTGCTGGCATGTGTATGCTGTGCTTGTCGTATCCAGTACGTTGGCATCTACGGGCTACTTATTGGTATAGCTCACATGGGTTGATATATGCCAGTAAACTGTCCAATGGTCTCACTGCAGTTTCTGAAAAGCACTTGCTCCCTGTGACTGGGTTTCCACTGTTCTCTCCACGGACGAAACGTGGTCGCCCTGGCAGCGCTCTATCACCAGTGGCTATTCACCTTATTTATCTTGTCTCGCCCGAACCCTTACACATTTTCGTGCGGCACCCTACCCTCAAATTTCCTGACCTGCGACTCCGCGGCGCAAGGGCTGCCCGTTGTGGTACTGCTCGTGCACGTTAGTTCCGCCTCTCTTCTTGGTTAATTGGCAAGACAGAAGTGTAGGTAGTGTGGGTCTCAGGGTTTTGGATTGCTCTGTCGGGAAATAACTTATTCTCATGTGCGACCATCCAGTACGAGTGTAGGATGGAAGCTTTATTTCCCGGGGTATTTCTTATCGCTGGCCGCTTGGATTTGGGTGGGCTTAAAGCTCAGCAACGATCCTGTCTTTGCTCGCATTTCCGTCTTTTCGGCAGTGATTTTTAAGGCAACAACCTCGTGTGGCTATAATTTAGTAGCAGCACCCATACAGCGATTCCACAGCCCCATCAACGCTTAACTTGGCATGCTAGGTGATGTCACACCGCGGTAACACCCCTCCCCAGCTTGTTGGCACCCAGGCTAACACGCGATCTGACGGACGATTTCTACCTCCATACTCGGTATTAGAAAAGCCCTCGTCAATAAAAACGGAGTCAGATACCTACCAGGGCTATCTTACTGCGACTGCCTTTTTACTGCCATGTTCAATGCTATGGTTGCCAGCGCGATGGAACCCTTGGTCATGCCAACCCGCAGGCCTCACCCTTTTATTACACACTTTTTCATCTCCGAGACGGCCAATTTTTCCCAATCGTTATTTGGGAACCAATTAAGCCAATTGGGCGAGCTAAAGTCATAAACCCGTCCTGCCCGGTCATCCTGCATATCTCCAACCGCGTAAGGTAATTCTGCCCTCGCACCTATCCGGCATTGGGATAGCAAACCTCGCTTACTTGTGGGTGAGCTCCTTCTCGGGCGGGCTGCTGTCTGGGTTTGTTCTCTGCTCAAGGTGGGGTGCAGGTTCCATAGGGCGTGAAATGTGTCTAGCTGCAGTTGGGGTAAACCTGTCCAGCGATTCTGCTTCCGTCACCCAGTCTGAACAAGCACCATCTATCCAGGTACCTTCCAGGTATTCCCAACGAACTCTTCCTGAATCACTCACCACGCTTCTCCGGTCAATCAGCGTATACATCGGGGCCGCTACGACCGCGTCCTCCTTGAGTCCTAGGTCTGTACCCCATGCGATTTGCGCAAACTCGTCCCCCATCGGATGTCTCAGGTCTGATGATCGTCTACAAAAGGTTTTGAGCGATGCTACTGGCACCGTGTGGGATCATGTTTTGCTCCCCTCCACGACCGCGCTCAGGCCCTTTAACACGACCTTTCTGACAGCCTACGGGCCTGCCAATTTCTCGTGAACCAACTTTGATCCCATCCACTGCCGGAAGAGCGAGCTATCCCTTTCCCATACCGGGACGAGGTCTCCTTCGGCCAAATTTACCTCGGAGGACGGCTACGATATCTCGGCGTTGCGACGTTGCCAGGCTACCTCTTTGTCCTCGAGGGCCTTCTTCAGCGTTTCCGCCACCGCCCACATGTTGGGACTGTTGTTTTTTATGAAGATTAATCGAAGATGCGGCTGCTCAAAACCCACTCCCACACCTCTAACATACCAGGCTACCAAGCCTCCTGAAGGGACGGCAAAAGTGCAAAAGGAAAGAAAGCCTACAGGTAAAAGGGCTCGATATACGACCGCCACAGGAACCACCGCCACATTCCCACGAGCATCCCTAGCGAGGGGGGATGGGGCGTGGCGCACCTGCATCCTTGAAAACGAAAGGACGCTGTCACAGTTGCTGCCGCGCCCCCGGCCACGGGGGAGGCAAGTCGAAAATGGAATATAAAAACGAGAGAATCCCAGCTCCCAGCTATTCTCTCGCCCCCTCTTTCCGTACCTTTCATCCGCCCGAATTAGTTTGGGTTAGAGGTCTTAGATAGACCACTGGGCTGCTGGTAAAACATTAACCCTCTACTCACCCAGGGTAAGCCTTCAACGCCTCCCTCCCCCGCCACACCCCCCCCCTGCAACGGAGGGATCTTGTTTTGAAGGCGTGTCTACTGCCGACTTACCGTATACGGGGTCGGACGTCCCGAAGACAAGCTTCGTTCCAAGTATCTTGGACCCATGGAGAGATTCATGAGATTTCCCGACAAACACGTCCATCCGGCGACGCTATGTGTGAACGTGATACTAGAATACTAGTAAATTCCTACTGGTGAAGGGCAGTCCATTAGACTACGCCCCGAACGTAAGCCTTACAACACCAGAAGAGCTATGTTGTACTATCTATACCGAGGTAAGAGTATGAGGTCTGAAAGGAGGGCTCGGCTCTAGCCTTGTCCTGAAACCCTGTTCCCTGTACGTATAGACTTCCAAGTAACGTGCAGGAGCACTCCGTCCCAGTCCCGTATCGCTATCCTGGGCCGTTGCAGGCCATCTCCGATAATGCAACAATAAGGTCACTATGGTAGTAGTGGGTGTACTGTTGGGCCGCACTGGGGGCTTGGGGGATGGGGTCAACGAGAGTTATGCGTAAGAAAAGGAAAGCTGCCTCAAAATAAACGAAATAAAACAGAAAACACCAGGGAGAACATAGCAGGAGAACAGAAGGAAGGAACAATGACGACCGGCGTAAACTTACCCGAGAATCATGAGCGAGATGGTCATGCGCGTGTGTCTGAGAAACCCTACGCGTAACTATTGGTTATCGCCAAGCGACACACACTCCACGACAGTGATGGCCGGGCCAGGTTTCAGCCGCTTGGTTGACAGGACCCCCCCCTCCAAAGCGCCTTTGTGTTGACGGCCCGTGTCGTGGCTTCAACGTATGTGTATGGCACTGCCGCTCTAATTCCCGTTATTCCATCTCCGCATGAAAACTCGCTGCAATGTCTGTCGGCTTTCTGTGCTTTTTCGCGCCATCCTTCAAACTTGATGCCGTGCTCCTGCAGATTATTCTTGAGGCACTCCACCCACTCCTTTTCCTGTCTCCCAGGATACGTCTTACCCCCGACTAATTCCCCGAACGTCGTCTTCTTCGGCAGGTGTTCCTCTCCCACGTGCGACGAAACCCGTGAACAACGTCTACGCACCGTCGCCTCAGTGCTCTCGCAGGCTGTCTTGGGAAGCTTATCGGCGTAGGAAAGTTGTGACCATCGTGCTTCCTTCGCCGCCAGTCGAGGTATCAAAGGAACAAAGAGTGGTAGACTGGCGTAGCTTGTCGTAATGGGCCTGGTTCGGGTTCCACGTGACGCACCCGTAGGAGAGTCTAGACTACCTCGCTCGGCGATTAGCAACTGCAACTTCAGCCGCAAGCACGCGCCTGGGCGGTCAAAGAAATCCGTTCGGTGATACAACCGCCGGAAGCATGCCCAGGTCCTCTGCAGATGCCGCACGGTCTCACCATTGAGGTCACTGTTTGCGCTTTTTGATAGCCCTCCCCCCAATATATAAACTTGGCTGTGCACATACGTTGTTCGCGGGTTTTCGTAGCACGTATGGAAGAGGAGCACCTGCCGAAGAAGGTGATATTCGGGGAATTGGTCGGGGGTAAGGGCTGGGAGACAGAAAAGGAGTGGGTAGAGTGCCTAAATAACGATCTGTAGGTGTACGGTATGAAGTTTGAAGGATGGAGCGAAGCAGTTCAGAAGGCCGGCGGATGACGCGGCCAGTTGGAGGACGCAGAGGAGGCCCTCATGCGGAGATGACACGATGCGGAAAACAGTACAGCGGCAGTGCGACACGCGAAGGTTGCAACCGTGACACGGGCCGTCAACACCAACGCATGGAGAGGGGGGGGGAGTCCTACCCAAGGGGCTTAAAGCTGGCTGTGGCCAATATGGTCGTGCTGTGTGCGTCTCCTCGCCGTATATCAGTAGCTAGCGCAAGCCTGCTCGGACTTCGTGGCCCCAGACACTACAGTGGTAAGCACCTAATTTTTGGTGTTGGCAATAGTCACAACAACAACAACAACAACAACAACAACAACAACAACAACAACAACAACAACAACAACAACAACAAATACAACGCAACAACTAAAGTGTGCGCCAATACGTCCATAGTGTCATGAGCGCCACCATCCTATACATACCGCCCTTATCATCCTCCTCGCTAGCGTACGAGTTGTTTTTCTTGACGGGCTCATTTTACTCAGCAATCGATGCGAACTACCTCGTTGACTGTGCGTCGTGGATTGGGGCGCGCGGCCGGCGTTTGCCGGCCAGCGGTGTTTGTACCACCCGTTTGGGGACTCGTGGGAACAACAGAGGCAGTTGCACTGAGTTGGTTGTGCAGGAATTATCAGGTTGTTGTGGAAGGAGCTGCCAACTGAACTATGACGTGTACCGCGAGTGAAAGGTTAACCAAGTTTCAAAGAGAAGGGCACTTACAGTAGGAGGGCGTACCGATTGGTTTGCGGGGTCTCCGTGTCCGACACACGCGGTAGCGCATGCCTACCCAAACTCCATTCCAAGTCGAACTGGCAAACATGATGGTTATTGTTTTAGACTAACATAAAGACGCCACAACAAGTAGAAAATGAATAGAAACAAGGGGCATGAGAGTATAAACGCATTCCGCCGTACAGTCTCCTATACTTTAGACGGAGACAAATTGCAGTACGATACCTGGTACCTGGTATAATTTATACCTGGTAGTTACTAATGCAACGCAACTTCAATAGGTGGAGATAATTTACAGAGTGCTGTTAATAGGCTGTGCAGGTATCAAGATGAAATATTCGAAGCACGCGCATTACCGTGTACGAGTACGTACTTGGAAGACAGCAAACTTTGTATCGACGCTACCGAGCAACCACAGTACAACTACCTTCACAACAAACTGCAAGGACTGAAAAAACAAACGCTACAGCCAGTGCGTTTTTGCCTTCTCGTGTCCGTCGCTTTACTTAGCAGCTCAAGTGGCAGGAGATTTTCCGCCCGGCAACACTTTGCAGTCGCCATAACCACATGTGTCTATCCTTACCCCCCCCACCCTGCACCCCCCTATAGCTGCCAATAACTACCTGGTCTGTGGCTTAATCACGCTTTCTTTCGCCTAGGATTCAGTTTGGCAAATTATGTCGCCTTTCACCGAATTTCGCTTGGCATGCCTTCTTTTTCCACGGCACAACAAGAAACACACCAAATTATTGGAAAATTAAGTGCCTTAGATGATTCGAACCGCGAACCTCCCGTCAACAGCGTGCGATAGCAGTGGTGTATCGCTATCACACACTTATATTGCACCATATACACACACGACACCAAAGGGACTAGAGTGAATCTGGGCGATGGGCGAACGATTAACCAGTGTATGGTCTTCCACGCTCCGTACGTGAGGCAACTACGAAGCCACCAACGGGTATCAGCAACAACCCCCCGGAATAAGCGGGATAGAAGTGTTTGTGGGGCATTTGCACAGAATCCGTTGACCAAGTACCCCTCAAGATTGAGAGCACACTCGCTATTTTTGCTTGCTGTAGGTTGGTCAGTACGAGGTAAAATCCGTGTTCGTGTCGAAGGCCGTCACTAAAACATTACAAGGGTGGAGACTATCGCGTCGTCGTTACTACCTGATTTCCGGTGGATATATGGAAGCACACAGCAGTAGCGTTTCTTTAATGTAATGGCATGTGTGTTCCTTCGAATCAGCAAACACGCAATCGTTGGAGTGTATATCTGTGTTCTTCACATTAAACCGTTATTTTCACCCGTCGACACCCAGAACACCCAGTGTACGTGCCGATCCTTCCATCCCCAGAGAGACACAAAATCTGTGGTCACAAAACTACGTCAGAGATACCACATGTAACGCGCTGAGGGAAAAAAAACAAGACAATGGCATGCCTTGCCATCGTACTGAATACGGCAGGCAAACACACACGTCAGCAATCCGTATACAATTGAAAAAAACGAACGACAAAGAATGTGCCCCCAGCGAGCGTGATTCCTGCTTCGTATATGATTCGAACTCGGCCCAAGGCCGTCCCCTACTTAGCCAACAAGTACGCGCAGGCACTGCTCCTACTCGCCTGTAGGGGTATGTGCAGTGGGTATCCTGGACAACGCAAACTCGCGCACGGGTTGCTCCCGCATATACCAATACAGCCCGCGTCTGTTCTGACAAAAAAACAAAACAAAGGGTACGAACATATATTCGAGAATACGCGTGTTGCATACATACAACAACCTGGTAATAACACTCGCACGTGGACGGCGCCATCCACGGCGGCCATGAACTTCAAGTAACAAGCTGGAGGGAGTGAGACTACGGTCGCGCAAAAACATGGTCCACGTCCACTACGAGTCACGTAAGCGGTGTGACATGCGACGAGAGCAGGCAAACACAACAGACAGAAAAAATGGTGCGTGATTGCACCCCATGAACTGTACCCTTAGCGGGACGAAACAAAAGTCAACGCAATAAAAAGCATCGTGCGTTAATTACTTTTTCATCATTTCTTCCCTCCTTGACGGCCGCGGCATCAAGCCACCTCGAATGGGGCGCTCTTGTGAGCAGAATAGCTATGCCTCGCAATCGCCCGCTCCTGACCGTGACACCGGGCTTCGACAAGCCAACAAATCCGACAGGCCAACGAAAACAGCGCGAGTGTCGGTGTGTAGCCACTGGACCTGCTAACGCCGCGAACCGCAAACAAACATAATGCTACCCCCCCAACTCTGTACACTGCAAAACCTTACTACCTTACACCAGCGGCGCCTAAACTATTCTCGGCGAATATGGCCAGTTTGCCAGCAATCTCACCAGCAGAAAGAAACATGTATATTTTACATTGGCCCGACGCCTGCCATTTCACTCCACTCGTGCCTCCCCCCGCCCACAAGTTTTGTTTTGACCACTAGCTGGCGCGGGACAAAACACACCCCATGCGAGTTACCGTACCACACACAACAAACACGAAATACAGTTATCAATAAAATCGTAGTAGAACGTCTTCCGGCCTAAATGATGGCGCCACCAAACGCAGTTACAACAACGCCTCGAACGCCTCAACGAACGCCTCGGGCGGCTGAGCGCCGGACAGAGGAACGGTCGCGGCGCTTCCCTCGCGGGAAATGATGAAGTACGGCACACCCGATACACCTTGAGTCTGGACACCCTGTTGGTACTCGTAGAGGACTTCTTGCTGGCCTTCCTTTCCTTCCAGGTACTCCTTGGTGCACTCCACTCCAGCCTGTTTGATTTTTAATTAAGAAAGAGCAAAGAGGGCAAACATCATAAAAGTTCAACGTACGTAACCGAGCAGCGGCCAGGTTTGAAAACAGACAGGCAGCAGTGGTGGCTTAGTACCTATCGTCGCATGGGTGCACCACAGAAAGGACTCGCAAAGGCGTGGCAACTTCGACTCTCTTGTACGACCCCATCAAGAGGGCGCCCAGCGTATCGTACACCCTCTAGCTATATCAGAAGCTTCACGTATCAAGACAGATCACGATTTGTATCATCTAGGCAGATCACGATATACTGTAGATAAATCTACTGCTGTAGACCCTACAGTTACCGTTAAGATATGTAGTGCAAGGTCCGTACCATACAGATCCTACCCGGGAAACGTGTTGCTAAAAAGCCGGGGTAAAAAAAATAGATCATTTCGACTGATCACGATCTACAGTACAGTAGATCATCTACAGTAGATTCTATAGTTGCCGTTAAGATATGTTCCTGGTAGTGTAAGATCCGCACCATACATATCCCACCCGGGAAACATGATCTAACATCGAGCAAAAACAAGGAGAAGGGACGTATCTGCCCCGGAACATCGAGAGTTTGAAATGGGGACCTGACCCGCCCGATGTGTGAAAGCTTTTCAACGATATCGTATGCCTCGCAGTGCAAAAACTCGATGATGTCTTGCATTTAGTATATTTGTTGATCTCACACTGACTTAAAGTCATTAGAAAATTCGTCCTCCGCGGGTTTCCATTGTCGAGGTGGCAGGGAGGCGTTTGCACTATCGTAGATCAAATTCCCTCGGGGGAAGAGAGGGTGGAGGCTCGAGGTAACACGAGGTCGGCGGCGAGTCATGCTACTGTCTCAAAACATGAAATTACGAGGCCATATACCTTGTAGCACGAGCCTCGAACTTATCACACGCCAAGCTCGCGGAGCTTCGACGAAGTCGTCGATCTCACAGCCGGGGGTGTCTTTTGGCTTACCACTCAAGCTAAGGTGTCTTTTGACTCGCCAGGTAACAACACGAAATCACGGGCACGCGGCGTACTGCTCTACATCGACGTACTGCGCTTAACCCTTTTAGAACCGCAGTCCCGTTTTGGGGGCAATCCACTCAAATTTCAAATAGTTTGTCCCCAAACCGGAACTGCGGTTCTAAAGGGGTTAAAGGGTAAAGTGGTGGCGCTGCTTGTATCAACGGTATCACATGTCCTACAGCATAACTTGTGCGTGTAAACACTCATGCGTACACGCCGGCGGCGCTCGCTTTCCCGCCCGCACCAAGTGCACACCGCACCTTCTGCGCGATTTCCAGAAGCACATCGGAGTTCGCGATGTTCTTGCCCTCCTCGAAGTACCCGTGGAATAGCTGCTCGATCATGTCTCCGCTCTTGTTTTGCTCGTCGGCGAGGCGGACCAGGCGGTGCGACCGGATGGTGTTGTGCACCCGCCTGTCGTTGTTGAAGTTGATGCCGGTCGATTTGCCCGCCCTCTCCAACGCCACTGCCATCCGGGAACCGGCGCCCTTGCCGTACTTCTTCTCCAGGTATTCCTGGCGAGGCAGCAGCAGGCGCGGGAGGGGAAAGAGGCGGCGGCGGCGGAGATGAAAAAAGGCGAATATTCGTCAGGAGGACGAAAAATATATGTGGGAAAACAAAGGAACAGTAGTTGATTTTACTCGTCGTAGAGTCGGCCTCGCGACGTCTACGTACTCGTACGGCCCAAGCTCGTCTTTCTGGCACAATGAAGTCGTTGGTTGAGATCTAATCGCGGTCCACGTCGCAACTACTGTACATCACCCCATATGTTTTTTATTTCATGCCGATACTAAGGGACAATGTCGGGCTCTACAAGCAGTTAGTACGTACAACATGTATTTTTGTGGACGAACTATCGTATGATACGCGGAAATATCGAAACGCAAACTTGTCCTACGAAGTCTGCACAGCAGTGCACCGGTATTTTTGGGGACAAATTATTTGTATTTAGTGAGGAATAATTTTGCAGTATACTAGTAAAAGGGTCACGTCCAATGTCCAAAGTACGTTGAACCCGCAAGTGGGAGCCGTCAAGTTGTGGTACGTTCTTTGTGGAATACTTACTTGCTGACTTGCTGACTGTTGTTGTAATCGCCTCGCGTCTCTACTATGTTCTGTCGGGATGATGTGTGTGTGTGTTCTTCACGTTAAACCGTTTTTTCTACCCGTCGACATCCAGCACAACCAGTGTCCGTGCCGATTCTTCAATCCTAGAAGAGATACAAGTTCTGTGGTCACAAAGCTACGCCACAGAGATACTACGTTGCCACGTGTGCAGTGTGCACTGCAGTGGGCAATGCAAAGCCATGTCATCATACTAGATACGACAGGCACGACATACGCAATCTATGAAATAGTGAAACGAAAAGAAACAGTCAAAGAGAAAACAAAAACAAGGTAGACAAATCGAAAGAGAAAAAGAAGAAAAATGAAAGCAAAATCTAAGAGAAACAATCTGTCGTGCTGATGTTATTCCTGCTGTACGCTGTTTTTTTTTGGTTTTTTTTTCTCATCCCATTCATTATCTTCGCACATCTTCTTCTCTCTCTCCTTCCAACTCGTAACTCAGATTCGAGGTCACATAGCAGGCTCTCCTCCCCCCTTCCCGCTACGGTACGTGCCTTCATTTTTATCGCGAGAAGATTTCAGCCTTTTCTTCCCTCGTCGACTCGCATCGAATTGTGCCTACCCACGCTGCAAGGCGCTCTCAACACGTACTGCTAGTCTAATAATCCCATGCACGAGAGTGTGTTATGTTAATCTTTCGCTGCGCCGCTCATTTGTCGCCAGTGCATTATTAGTACGAGTATGCACTTCAGTTATTTTTTTGTTCGATAATAGAGTGTTTGCGATTTTTATTTTTTTTACTTTTACTTCTCCAAAATTTCTCCCGAGGTAACTTTTTGAGGTAAATTTTGAAAAAAAAGCGAAAAAGTACTTCAGCGAAGTCAGGATTTCATCAAAAGTTGCGGTAACTTTTGGCTCTCTCATTGGCCTACACGCACCGAGCATCATCCCGACGCAAAACGCATCATCTCAAATATCGAAGGATCAAAACACCGAGCATCTTCCATGCCACCATGCTGCTTGCTGTACGCATCACGACAACCGCTGGGAGCACAGAGGCTCGAGAGGTGTAGCTTGAGTATAGCGCGCACGAGCGGCGTTGGATTGTGCCAGCGGGCCGCCGCCGCTGCTACGTAGGGTACAAGCTTTCGCCTACTTGGTGACGACGTGGAGGATGCTTCGTTCCAAAAAAGGACTCGCATCACACTCGTACTCGTACTCGTGCTCGCACCGAGCGCGACAGCTCGTGTATCATTTCGATTCCACCACACTGCAGCAGCAGCAGCAGCGGCGGCGGCAGCAGTGGCCGCGACAGTGGCGGCGGAGCGGAGCCCGCCGGCGCTGTGGCGTGCGTAGGCTGAGCGCAGCAGCAGCAGCAGCAGCAGCAGCGGGCAATCCAAAAAGGGAAGCTGGCTGGTGCTGTGCTGGTGCTGGTGCTGGTGCTGACGCTGTTTATTTTCGTTGCTCAAGCTGCCTCTAGCTGCGGCTAGCGCTTGCTAGCTCTCGCTTGCTGTGCTGCTGCTTGCAGTCGTGGGCTGGCAGTGGTGGCACGGCTGTCAACTCTGCCGCCGAAACGTTGCTGGGCCGCCGTTGCTACTCCCAAGCTGTTTTTTAGTTTTTAGTTTTTTTTTTTGGCGCGTTTGCCTCACCTCCCCCCTTCCCTTCTTATTTTCGGAGGCGTCGCCTGCAGGATTTGATTTACCTCACTCGCAAACACACCGAAATCAGGAAGGGAAGTAAATTCACTTTTTTTAGCGCAAGTGAAGTTTTTTTTTTTTTACCTCTATCGCAAACAATCTAATAACAACCTGCCACACCACGAACTTACAAGTGCAGCTTACAACAGACAAGTAGAGCAGCACACGATTGATGATGTCATGTAGGATCATGCAGCATGCAGCGATGGATGTTTATATACATATTGATACCAGGACAGCGCGGATTTGCTATTACTAGGCGGACGCGGGTCCTACAGTCATTATGTACGTATACTTACAAACGGGTCACGTTGGTGTCCGTCCTCACTGCCAATACGCAAGAGGATGCAACGATGAAACACCCATCACCTCGCAGCTCGTACAGCAGGTGCCGGAGTAGTCTAAAACCCGGAGAAGTCAGGTATGAATCGGCGTGGGGAAGTTATAATAGGCTATTTGTGTGTCTGACAGGTTGTCATGACCCCTCCTCAACGACCCCTCTACCCCGCGGCGCACCTGGATGGGCTCCTCCGACGTCTCCGGGGATTTTACATTGAGGAAGAAGGGCTTCCATCTGACGTCAAACGTGGGAGGCTGCGAGTCCTCCTCCGTGGGTCTCGTGGCAAACTGCTTCATGGCGCTTTCGAGGTTCCTCTTTCCGACGTAGCACCAGGGACAGACGTTGTCGCTGATAACCTGAACGCAACAGAGAGTATCGGATTTAGACGGAACAAATCAGCTAACGGCGGCAAAAAAGCAGGTCGTAGCTAGTGGCTACAGCATAGCAGGGCCTTTAGGGGGATGTACGCGCCCACTCGCGGCTTGCGATGCACGGCAATACACACACCAAGGTCGTGCATGACATCCAAGTACGAGTACGAGTACGAGTATGTCTGCTCCAAAGGACGAGTCGTTCATAAAATACTAAATACATGTCCATACCTTCACGTTGAACTTGGGCATCGCCATGGCAAGGGAGTGTTGTGCTGACCAGGTATCTATGGAGCTACTGTAATGGCTTAGGGCTGACAGCATAAAATTTTGTGATGGAATGTGCGACTCGAGGTCCTCGAGTATCGTGTCGGCCGGCCGGGGGGTTGGCGGTTAGGCCGCCACAGTTTGCCCCGCACAACGCCCGCACATGTTCTCAAATTCTGAATTTAGGAGTTCCAGAAAAGAACAGCGGACAATTTAGCGGAACAAAGGGGGTGGGGGACGATTTTGTGTTTTTATAGTGGTGGGTTGATGGATGGTCGCCGGAAAAAAAAAACACCTTGATGAGATTTTTAAATTTTGAGTTCTGTCGGAGAGTGCTTCGTCGTCCCAAGACAAGACCGGAAACCTGATCAAGGTGTACTTGAGATTGTGTCGAGGCGGCGAAGCTAGACGAAGGTAACCCCGAGAGAGAGAGGAGGAGAGTGATCGATAAGGAGGGGAAGGGGACAAATACTCTTAACCCTCCCCGACCACGGAGCCATGTCGCACGCTCAGGCAAACGGCACCGCTCCTCACCCTCCAGCTACAACCTCGACGTCGGATGGCCGTGATCCTCTCGAGCCAATGAAGTACATCGTGGTCACCGGCGGCGTCGTGAGCGGGTTGGGGAAAGGCGTGACCATCAGCAGCATCGGTCGCATGCTGAAGAACTGTGGGCTGCGGACGACCTCGATCAAGATCGACCCTTACCTGGTTAGTGGTTTGGTTTGCTCCTCGTCTTGGTGTGTCTGCGTTGCTTTGCTGCCCTGTACTACTACTGCTGTGTAGAACTGCTGCTGTGTTGGCTCATTCGTTCGTCTCCCACCATTGACTTGGCGTTGAGTTCAACTCTTTGAACATTCGTCATTGCGTTTGCTAAAATAGCCCTCGAAGGCAAGTCGACCTTTTACGTACACCATACGAACCAATTCGCTCACGCTGCCGAGACGAAACACTGCTCTCGGCGAGCTCCGCGCGCCGGCGAAGACGCGGGAGTGCGTTAGCGCCTTCCTCGCCGGGCGATGCCAGGGGTTGCAGCAGCAGTATTTTTCAATTTTCAAAAACTTCATACCAGGTATGCAAGCAAGCACGACCAACAAGCAGAGAGCCTCCGAGTACTCGCAGAATGCAAGCAGTACCTGTACGGGCCAGGTACACGAGTGCTGCTGTGAATGTACAGGTGCTGCTGCCAGCAGTTTTGAAACACACCATATACTGCTGTACGTTCTTAAAAAGGGATACGCCACTGGTCTAGGAATCAGGACACACGGACACCAACTGTCGTTCGATACGCCGTCGCCGTCAACAGAATCACACAACAACTATCGTTATCAGCACGAGCTGTTTTCGTTTCCCCGCGCCTTTTTTTTCGGTATATAGACTCGATCATACCATGTACCTTGCCTAGTCGTACATACACCTACGCCATTGTACATACGCGTCACCATGACAGCGGTACACGGCGGTACCGGTACGCCCCCCCCCCCTTTGGCAGCTTGCCAGAGCCGGCTCGTCGGTGCCTGCCTGCACGTCTGAGCTGACCTCGACGGGCTATGATATCTCACCGCAAAAGTATTTGATGTTCTCAAGCGAACAGCGAAGTCATGGGCCCTGAGATCACTGAGCTGAGGGCGAACGCTGCTTGGAACATGAACAGCGGGTGGTTCGTTTTTACATGGTATTAATAATATCCGCTCTAAATGTAAGATATCTTTTACACGTAACTGCTGTGCGTATGGTACGTGCGTCCCAAGTACCGAGTACTGCTGTATCCTACTGGTATAATAGAGCCTGCTAGTCTACGAAGCACGAAGCACGCTTGAGGCTCCATACCCGTGTTCTGCATGTCTGTGCTACGGCATTACGACGTACTGGTACGTATGTATTTTGTATGTACCTTCGAATATAACCCGTATTTACGAGCTACTACTGACATTTTACATGCTACATGTGACCTTCAACATGTATAAGAGCGGAGACAAGTCCCGGCTCTGCAGGCCATGTGCTACTGCTGCCCCTGGGTTTTGATTTCTTCTGATTTTTTGGCATTTTTTGGCTGTTTCAGCATAAGGCATATTTACCATGAACGAGCATAATCCAGGCATTTTGGCATACAGTTTCGGCGCATAAATCCTAGACAAAAGAGCATAATAAGGCAAACTCTCGAAAAAGAGCACAATCGGTACTATACAAGCGGGCGACGCCTCGCAAACCTTTACGAAAAACAAATTTACCCAAGGATGCGCCTGCCGTGTCGGTGGCCATGCATGCTGGGATCTGGGATCACGCGCATAGCAACGGCGGGCCGACAGTCACAATATGAGCAATACGCTGGCGCTCGCAAAGACGATCATTTGCAGGCTCTTCACGGATCAGGTCAAACCTCAGGGGTCGGGTCGGGCCGGGTCAGCTGACCCGACCCGACCCACGAAAAATTGAGGTGTGTTGACTTGACCCGAGCCGAACCGCGAGGTTTTTGAAGCCTCTTGGCCCGACCTGGCCCGACCCGCGAGATTAAAAAAGTTATTGACCCGACCCGACCCGACCCATGTGATTTGAAAATCTCCTGACCCGACCCGACCCGACCCGACCCGACCCGACCCGACCCGACCCGACCCAACCCAACCCACGATATTTCAAAACGTCCTGACCCAACCCGACCCGCCACCTTGGGATTGACCCGTGAGACACGGGTTTCATGCGGGTCGGGTCACCTTGACCCGTGAGACCATTTATCTTGAGCCGCAGGTTCGACCTGCGGATCCGGCCCGTGGGTCGACACTTCAAAAACAATTCAATATTCATTTATTGTACCCAGCAGCGATGTGTGGCCTGACTGCTGTAGTGAGTATGGATGGATGCGGGCATGCGCATATGGATTTGGCGGTGTTGAAGTATTTTTGAGTATTTGTACGAGGGAAGCCTTTGGGTACATGAGCGGGAAGTGTGTTAAGTGTCAAATCCGCGAGCCGAATGTGCGGGTCCGACCCGCGGGTCAGCAGAAAACAACTCGCGGGTCACGCTGGTCCGACCCGCGAGTGACCCGTTTCTCGCGGGTCATGACGTGACCTGACCCGTGAGCTTTTCATCTCCTCTTGACCCGACCCGACCCGTGAGATTTGAAAAGTTCTTGACCCGACCCGACCCGTGAGATTTGAAAAACTCTTGACCCGACCTGACCCGGCCCGCGAGATTTGAAAACCTCTTGACCAGACCCGACCCGATCCGTGAGATTTTGAACACGTCCTGACCCGACCCCACCCGACCCGACCCGTGGCAAATTAAACACCCCGTGACCCGACCCGCGGGTCGGGTCATGACCAGCGAAAAACAGGCATGGCCCTTTTGGGACTGCAGTTCCGTTTTTGGGACAAACCAGTCATTTTCCAAGTAGTTTGTCCCCAAAACGGGACAGCAGTTCTGAAAGATAAACGAGAAGAACCACAATGATTTTGGGTAGTACCCAGGGGGTAGAAGAAATCAAAGCCTACATATCTGCTGTGCTCAGTCAGGCCAGCATTGGCTCAGGCTGTCGGGCTGATCAGTTCAAGGACCCACGGCGTGAAAACCATGTGCCAATTGTTTGCCCTGTCTGACAAGCAACACTATGAGCAAGCGTTGTCACCGCTGGTATGTACTCGTATTGGTACCAAGTAATTACGGTACTTGATACCAGTCAAGATCTGCGAGGAACCAGGTATAGTCCACGGCGTGTTGTTACAGTTTGGTCACACTGACTGGTGCCTCGTGGCCCATCCCTCTTGTCGTGGTAGCCTTACCGAGAAAGAAAACGAAAGAGTCCGCCGTAAAACTGATAACGCGCTACGGGTACCTGCCATACTTCCAAGTATACAGATATACAGCATGCCTGTGTCTTTTCATGCTGACACTGAACAAAAGCTTCGTTGTGCGTATCAATTATAATTTCGATTGTTTTTTTCACCAGTACTCTACTGGACTCAATTATCAGACGATAGCAAACGCTTGCTTTTGAGTCAGGTATGTCGACCAGTTCGTGCAGGCTGGGCCGAGCCTAGTCCCCTCTAGAATTGCGCCCACTGTTTTGAGGGCGAGTAGCTTGAGAACACGTAGAGAGTTGGAACGTTTCTGCAGCGTAAGCCGCCGCCACCACCACCTTTCAGCCTGATCGATCGATGTGTACGCTCGCACTTTCGCGCGCTCTGACAGAATACGGATGCTGGCACCATGTCGCCGTTTGAGCACGGCGAGGTATTCGTGCTGGATGACGGGGGGGAAGCGGACTTGGACCTCGGCAACTACGAGAGATTCCTCGGGGTGCGGCTGTCGAGGGATCACAACATCACCACGGGGAAGGTAACTGGGAGAGAGAGGTGGGGTTGGAAGGGGAGGGAGGGGGGTGACGGGGGGGGGGGGGGGGGGGGGGGGCAAGAAAGACAGCTAGCAGATAGGAACACGCGAAGAGAGATATCGAGAGATAAGAGAGAGAAATGATCTCATCGTTCCGAGCAGCTCCGGGGGTGGTATATGGTGGCATGCTCACCGCGCGCTGGCCTTCGGCTCTCTCGCCCCTCCTGTAGACTGCTGTTACGATCACCTGTACCGCTCTTACCACTCTTCGGCAGTGTGACTACTGTTGCTGTTGTTACTACTACTACTACTACTACTACTACTACTACTACTAATACTGCTGTCACTATCAGTAGTGCGTCGCCTTGTTCGAGAAAGCTCACCGTCCCTCTCTGTTCCTTCGTCTATCTGTTTTCTTACCCCTTGCCTGTATTAATATTAATAAATGTATATCCGTCAGTCTGTCTGCTTGCCTGTAGGTCGGCGTGTCTGTCCGTACTTGCTCTCCTTTTATTTGGGCGCCCCCGCCTTCTCGTACTCTAGGTATGGGCCCAATCGCCGAACGAATGGAATACCGACCGACTTGATAGACGGAAACTCATTATGGTTCTGCCCTTCTGCGTCTCCCAGGTGTACCAGTCGGTCATCCTTAAGGAGCGCAAGGGGGAGTACCTGGGCAAAACGGTACAGGTTGTGCCGCACATCACGGACGAGATCCAGGTTAGAAGGAAGAGCAGCTGTAGGCCATAATCCGGACGATGAGTTTGAAATCAGGACCTCTCACAGCCATCGAAACGTGCGTGGTCGCTGCTGCTGCTGCTGCTGCTGCTGTCCTAGACCGTTGGAGGCATGCCCATGCTCGTGCGAGTGGATTGAGTTTGCCTGTCTCAGATACGCATCAGGACGACCGCCTGATCCGCCTAGAGGGGTTGCGCCATAAATGCGTTGGATTCGATCGTTTTGTCTTGGGATGGAGAAGTCGGGAGCCGGGGGAGGGGGTCATCGCGCTTTCGCTGCTGCCGTGCACCCACGGACACGAGTATTGACGAGGACTAGCAGGCGATTTTGCCGATTCCGAAGATGTCGGGGCCCGCGGTGCGCCCCCCGTGCGCCACTTCGCCGAGAAATTTGGAGGGCATGCATCCCTTTTCCCTCTCCGGAACGCGCGCGGGATCGCACCAGTGAGGAAGCAAAGGGGCCCCACGAATCGCTGTATGTTGAGCGCACTACGTTTTTGCTTTTCTTGTTTCAATTGTATCCATCTGTTCGAGCCTACGCCGAAACCCTTACCGGATACTCGCTAGATGTCGTTGTTGCTGTTGCTGTTGCCGTCCGCGCGTTGGTCGTTTCGTTTTGGTCTGTCCGTTCCTGTCGATTTTGTGTTGTTTCGTCTCGTTTTTGTTTGTTTTTTTTCGACCCGTTTCGTTTCGCTTTGGTCCGTGCCGTCCCAATCCCTTCGGTTTTTGTGTTGTCTCCGTTTCGTTTGGTTCTCTTTGTTTTCTTTTTAATTTTGTTGGTCCCGTTTCGTTTCGTTTCTTGTCGCGCTCGCGCCGCTGGATAAGGCGTGGATAGAGCGAGTGGCGGAGATACCCGTCGACGGCTCCAACCACCGCCCGGACGTGTGCCTCATAGAGGTGAGAGGTTGTGACAGCGGGTACTGCTATTAATACTACTACTGCTTGTATTACTACTATGAATAACCTATTCCAACCCAACCCAACCCAACCCAACCTAGACATATTTCAAGCTTACATGTCACCCAGGATAGGCTAACCTCACCAGGTACCAGGTAAGTCTCAAACAACAGCGGGAACGCTCAAAGGTGCGTGTGCAGTGGAAGATTTGAAGTTTAGCCTTCGAGAAGCCAGACTATAGCATGTGGTACCAGTGGTCCCTCTATAATGCCGGTATGCGCCAGCCAACAACATGGGCACTATACTAGCGGCAACCGGCAGTACTCCGCACACTATTAATACCACCCTGGTGAAGCCCCTCTATGCCAAGAGATTCCACAACTGGCACTGTAATGGGACCATTACTGGAACTCAGTAAAATATAACGGCGATCGACGAAGCGCTGCGCTTTGATCGCGTGATCGGTCGCGCGACAGGCATGGAGCACACCACCGCCAACAGCAGGGTAGCGTTGGATATCGCATGGGAGGGGAAGGCGTTGCTAAAAGCTGGGTGGCATTTATCTATAGCAGGGGAAAGGGAGGGGCTGGGGACACGGGGCGCTTGAGTGCTCCTCTTCTTGCCACTACGACACAGAAAGGGACACGTGAAGAAAAATATAGACGGAGCAACGAGAGGCCGCTGGGTTAGGGGTATCCACACCACAATGCATGGAGTTCATACGACGGCATGTTTCATGTCCTTTGGTCGCTTTCCCTGGGTCTCATAAGGGTTATAAGCGACAACCGGAAATGAAAACGAAAACGTAAATGAAAGCGAAGCAGCTCACGAAATCGAAATCAAACGCAAAAATGACAACAACATCTCAATCTCACCCGGAAACGCACAAATGCCCAGACCGGGGGGCCCAGAAGGGTTATAAACGAAAACCGGAAGCCTAAACACAAATCAAACTCATCCTTAGTCTCAATCTTGATCGCAAACGTCCACACACGCAGGTCGGGGGAACCGTAGGCGACATCGAGTCGTCCGTATTTCTGGAGGCGTTACGGCAGTTTCAGTTCCGCGTAGGCCGGAACCGCATGTCCCTGGTCCACGTTACGCTGGTGCCGGTGCTGGGCAGCGTCGGGGAGCAAAAGACGAAGCCCACGCAGCAGACCGTGCGAGAGCTGCGCTCCGTGGGGCTCCATCCCGATGTCATCTGCTGCAGGAGGTGAGCCTGGGCGGGGCGGGGGTTACGTGTAGTGCGCCGGCGAGCACTGCCGCTCTCACCTTGCCTTCATCGTACGCAAGAAAAATCGTAGGGGCTTTATATAAAGTCAGTTATTCATAGTTGACTTAAAGCAGTTCGTCACCCAACCTATCAAACCACGAGTAGCCGTCAAGGCATGCCTTCTTCACACGAGTATCCCGGTAAAGTAGGGTAGTGCTCGTAGTGTTTCCAGTAGAGTTCACCACGCGTTTATGCGACACAAAGGAACTGATTGGCTCAGGGCTAGGGTTAGCTACGTTCGTACCGCACACTCTGACCCTCAACCACAGCGTGAAATGCCGCGTAGCACTCAAGATAACACACCCCCTCGGACGATTTTCCAAAAGCTGGATTCGCCGACGACGGCTAGGGCGTATACACCTGGTACATATAACTTTGGTTTCGATGAAGTATACAAACAAATTCTCGAAGTGATCGAAATACTAAACTTTGCTGGTTGATGGCTGATGGCAGAGGCCGGGTGTTTTCCTTGCGAGTTTCATTATGCCCCGAGCGATGCGTCGATGCAACCCTCTGGACGAAATATTTCCGAAGCCACCGTTTTCGTTGTGTTTTGGTGGAAACCGGGTCTGGAGTTCATCCGAGGGGGTGTGTTATCTTATCACCCTAGTGTGATACGGTACACCGGGTAAAGCCGTGTGATGCGGGTCAATCAGCACCCCGGAGTTTTTCCACTGAGCTTAACCCCGCCCCCCCCTCACCCCCCCTCCGCTTGCGCCGTTACCTCTCCGCCTCGGTCTGGCGTGTTTGCCTCATGGAAACCCCGAGTGCAGTGCGGAGATGTTGCAAGAGTCCACTCGTAACAAGATTTCTATTTTCTGCCAAGTGCCTGTGAGTCAACAGTATGTCTGTTGTGCCATTTCGTTCCTTCGCTTGGTCACTGCTGCGTCCTTTTATTCTCTCTCCTTGCTTGTGTTCTTCCGTTTGGTCATGTTGTTTATTGGGTTCTGAATGAAGAATGAAACAATGATCGATTGATTGATTGATTGATTGATTGATTGATTGGTTGACTGATTGATTGGTTGGTTGACGGATCAATTAGTTGGCTGGTTGTGGCGTTCGGTCCCGCGCCACTGACGTTTTTTGTTCGACCTCCTTTGTGCGCCAGGCGACGAGCGTCCTGACGGTGCACGACGTGACGAACATCTACCACGTGCCTCTCATCCTCGTGGAGCAGGTGAGATAACTACAGTAGTACATTATTGAACACGTCACATTGCAGGAAGATAGCTGTACAACACTACCTGGTACACTTTAAAACGCTATGGTACGTGGCACTTTAGTACGTTACAGTTCTACAGTAGTACAGCATGTGTTGCTTGCAGTCCTCTTCGACCGTAGACAGTGACTGTCTCCATCTCTCTGCTTGCGTGGTCGGTCGCGATGTAGGCGTGCAGGGCGCGTGGTCGGTGCTGCTGTTGTGTTTACTGTTTTATTTTTGTTGTTGGTGATGGTGGTGATGGTGGTGGTGATGGTGGTGGTGGTGGTAGCGCTGGTTTTGTCATTGTTATCGGTGGTGGTGGTGGTGGTGGTGATTTTGCTAGGACGGTGTCGCTGTTAATGTCCATGTTCTTCTAGCGAAATATCGCGCCATTATTACAGCAGTACTGCAGTGGTCCCTCGATATATGCGCCAGCCGACAATACCGGCAATATTGCTGCAACCGGCTCTAAATTATCGGCATGCTGCCACACTGGTTGATCCCATCTGTGCCAAGTGATTCCACCGGTACTATAGAGGGGCCACTATGCTGTAATCGAAACCAAATATCGCCTACCGGTATCAACAATTGGGGATATGTTCTGGTCACTATACAGTAGTGTACAATCCGAAACCGCCGCCAAACTTGCTCCAAGCCGACGAAGCACACACCGTCCGTGTTTCAAACAAGCTAGAGAAAAAAAAACTAACAACGCGGTGACTGAAATCGTTTTGTTTGTTTGATTTATTTTCCTTCTTTCGTTTTGGTTCCGCTCTCGGCGGTGTTTTCGTGGGCCTGTCGGCGACGAAACGGGCAGGACCTCCACAACATCTTTCGGCGGCAGCTGGGCTTCGAAGGTGTCATGTCTCCCCCGGACATGAGCAGATGGAACCGCCTCGCCAGCTGCGTTGACGAGGTCACCGCCCCGGTTCGCATCGCAGTCGTCGGAAAGTACACAGGGCTTCAGGACTCCTACCTAAGCGTCATCAAGGTAAGAGGCGGGGAGCGCGCGGGGGATAGACCCTCGCACCCCTACAATGCCGGGCCGGAGCACGTCGGGTTTTCACGCGGGGGGGGTGGGCGGGGGGGGGGGGTACTCGATAGGAGAGATGTACTCGATCTCATGCATGTCCGTAGTCATATGACCATAGACCCTCGCATCCCTACAATGCCGGGGCGGAGCATGTCGGGTTTTCACCGACCAGGCAGATATTGCTTGCACCAAGCGCGAAGCGCCGTGAGGTGTCCGGCGAGTCGCGTGAACGGTGAACTGCATCCTATTATACTAAAAACCGCTTGTGAGGCGGACTTGCATATGGATGACAGCTTGAATGAGCTAATATCACGGGGGGGGGGGGTACTCATGTCATGCATGGCCGTAGTCGTATGACCATAGGGCTTCGCATGCCTGCAATGCGGGGACGGAGCACATCAGGTATTCACCGAGCAGGCAGACATGGCTTGCCTGGGAGGGCCCACACAGAGAACAGGCAGGGCGTGACAACATCAGCATAGGGTTTTTTATGTTCTTCCCTCGAGCCCCTCCCTCCCTCCCTCCCTCGATATTTTTTCGGTTGCAGGCTTTGAAACACTCGGCCGTGCACGTCGGGAGGGAGCTGACGCTGGTCTGGGTGGAGGCTTCCAACCTCGAGGTGAGCCTCCCTCCGTCACGCACCGGACGCCGTATACCGTATGGATGCGGGTTTTATCGCGCGGGGGGGTTCGGTGCAATCGTTTTTCGGCGCTCGTTTTATCCACAACGGTTCAGGGTGCTAAAAGTCGAGCATTACTTTTTTTGGGTAGCTTATTATTCAAGCTCTTTTCCGAAAAGGACGTGTTCGGTATTGGTAAAAGCAACGAGCGCCGAAGAACGATGGCACCCACATCCCTTGCGGTATTGTCATGTCGTGAGATGCTCACGTGTTACACTACTCGTACACATATTATTCTCAATGTTCCGAGTACCGGTATACATCATGTGTAGTATGTGTCTCATGTGTCATGTGTATCATTTGGCTGATACTCCGTGGTATGATATCGCGTGTCTAATGTATCATGTAATGTGTCACGTACCATGTGTACCAGGTATCATATTATGCCGTACTATGGTGTCGCGTGTCTAATGTATCATGTGATACACCAGGCATCACGTATTGTGTACCAGGTATCATATTATGCACCAATGGTGAAGAAGTAAGAGGTATTTCTTTTATGATGTGTCCCATGCATCGTGTACCATTATGTGTCACGCGTCCCGTCTCACGTGTCTCATGTACCATGTATAAGTATTTGGGTGTATAACATGTAATGGGTGCCGACGGGGTCTTGTCAGGCGTCTGGAATCGTGCCGATTGTGTGCCTCTTCACAACAATTAGCCTCTCTACATACACAACTGCCCCGTTTTGTTTCCCTTTTTTTTTCTTCCCATTTATTGTCTTCCGCCCTCTTTTTCCCCTCCCTGCTATTACGGGGGACCAACCATATTAAATAGGACCTACGGCACACACAAAAACCTATATATTTCGCTATTTTTACTAACAATATTTGGTCCTATTAACTATGGTGCCCCGTAGTAGTCGTAGCTCAGATCTGGGGTCACAAAGCAGGCTCTCCTCCCCCCTCCCCACTACGACTAACGCCATTTTTTCGGTCGTCTACTCGCGTTGAGGGGTAGGTGCACTGTAGAAAATGTCTACAGCAGGTAACCGATCAGTCAAAATCCAAACGTTGCGCGGTACGAACGAACAGATCAGATAGGTCAGATCCCCGCTTCATGATCTAGATACTTCGAGGCAGATAGAATCATGATATGTCTGATCTAGCTCATGTTGCCGGATGAGAGCCGTACATTCCACATGATCTAGCGCATGTTTCCTTGATTGGATCTGTACTACTGTGCTATGCAAATCTTGCACGACCTCTCACACCGGCAGGAGAGGAACTACTGTAGATGATCTATCTCATATGTCGGACCTGTGAAATCGTGTACGGGCTGTGTGAGTGCGTCGTCGAGCGTATCGTTCAACGGCTATTATCTCGAAACGACGCCGTTGATCCCCCCCCTCCCCCCTCATTAGAAGTTGTCATCCGTTTTAAGGTTCCTAGTAGGATGCAGCTCACTCACGGACTCGCCCAACACCTCACGGCGCTTGATGCAAACAATGTCTGCCTGGTCGGTGGAAACCCGACCTGCACCGTCCCAGCAGTGTAGGGATGCGAGGGTCTATGGTCATACGAGCAAGGCCGTGCATGACATGAGTACACCCGCCCCCCCTGTCGCTCCCGTCTTTTTTGCCTCACTAAAAAAAGGTGGAAATGTTGAAGGATTCCCCAGGGAAACACGCCGAAGCGTGGAACTCCCTTAAGGGCGTCGACGGCGTGGTCCTGCCGGGGGGCTTCGGGACGCGAGGGGTAGAAGGAAAAATCCTCACCGCCAAGTGAGTACGCAAACGAGAGTAAATCAGAAATGATGTATAAGATGGAGCGTTTTGTGCTGGCAGGGGCCGGGGTACGGGGGTACGGGATTACGCATAGGAATGTGGTTAGCAAAACGACGCGCGGGCGCGGTGGCGGTGGGGTGTAGTGGGGGTAGGGCGGGGTAGGGTAGAATATGGTAGGGTAAGGCAGGATAAGGTGGCGTGGGTTCGGGGTAAGGTAGGGTATGGCAGGTTGAGATAGAGTAAGCTAGACTAGACTAGGCTGGGCTAGGCTAGGCAAGGGTTGGGTAAAATAGGGTAGGGTAGGGTTGGGTAGGGGTAGGGAAGACTAAAGTAAGGCAGGGTAGGGTAGGGTATGCTAGGGATAGGTGTCGACCGATCAAGGGGACGATCTGTGTTGTGTTTTTTCCCCTGTTTGTGCAGAGCGCCCATCTGCTGCATTGCGGGGGGTCTTATGTAGCAAGAATCAGCGCCCACGATGGACCCAAAAACGACGTATCCCCACTATTCATATCTCTACACGCCATATCTGGTTCTGATTACCATGTTTCCCGAAATAGTCGTACTTGTAGCTGCTGTCACTTGTGTTGCTGTTGCTGCTGCAGCATCCTCGCTCTTGCATGGCATGACTTCTCGTGTATTCATGCTGTTCACCCCCCCCCCGCGCGCGCGCCTCCACTCAGTGCACAACATGCTATACGGCTTTTCGGAATGTTTTTTTTCTCATCCCTGCCCGCTCACACACAATGTGTACATAAGCGGAGATGACTCGTGAATAAAAAATTCGTTCAACCAATGTTGAGACTAAAAGCATCCGCCCCATGTAGGATACACAGGCATCGTGGTGGTGGTGGCAGTGGTAGTGGTAGTGGTGGTGATAGGGGTGACAGTAGTGGTGGCGGTGGTAGAGTGGGCAGTATGATGTCAGTGCTGGTGGTGGAGACGATAATAGTGGTGGCATGGGGGTGGTAGAGTGGTGTTCGTGATGATGACGCACCAGATATGCACACCCCGCCTATCGTTTCTCCTTCTGTACTCTGTCCCTTGACGTTTTTTTTTGTTTTCGTTCTTGTCGTGTCCTCTCCTTGGCGGTCGCCGCTCGCTCTACTCTAGGTGGGCGAGAGAGACGGGAAAGCCGCTGCTGGGCGTGTGCCTCGGCTTCCAGTGCATGGTGGTCGAGTACTGCCGAACACTGCTGGGCTGGGAGAATGCCAACAGCACGGAGTGCGAAGAGGAGACCTCTCATCCGGTGGTCATCTTCATGCCAGAGGTTGACAAGAAAGGTACAGACAGCAGTACCTTTTTTTTTGTCACAATATCCTCTCTATACGGGGCGTAGCGGTTGGCGGGTATTACACCGCTCGCTTCTGTCCGCCACCACCACCGTCATCGCCTACCACCGTGGACTTGCTGGCGGCAGGCCCGGTTTCTATCGGTCCATCGGCGGATTGGTTGATTTTGGTCGGTTGGTTGGTGCCTTGCTTGATTGGTTGGTTCACCCCGTTGGGACTCGGAGATAGCGACTGAAGTAACATTTTTTTGAGGTGTCTCTTAACCGTCTACGAGCAGCGCGAGGGTCCAGGTTTACGGGAAGGAATACGTTGCACCCATACCGTACGTGCCCTTGCATCAACCATTGTAGCTTGGACACTAACCATTGTAGCATCTCCCAACCAGGGAGTGGCCGCTGCTGTGGTCGCCATTTTCTATCGTCATTTTTCCCCCCCGCTGAATCGATTTGAATATGTATGTTAGTGGTTGATTGGCCGATGTTTTCTTGGGCCGCTTGCTTTTGCTGGTTGGCTGCATCGCCTTGCTTGACGGGTCGTGTGCAGCTGGTGTTGGTACGCCTAGAGCTCGGCAGCGTTTTCTCTCTCGAGGATGATCGCGGCCCCTGCCCAATCAACCCTCCATTGAAGGGAAAAAAAGAAACTGAAACGTCGTGGGAGCGTTGTGCTTTCCGTACCGTAGATTTGTCTTCCGTCACGATGTTGGTATTTATTCGATGTGCTCTACGGCATACAGCGCGCCCAGGGTGCGTATACTGCAGTGTTCTTCGGGTAGAAGGCCCGATTTCGCAATAGGCTGCGTGGCACGAGAGTCTGCATCGCTGCACATGGGCAGATGGGCGTGACACGCAAAGCCGGATCACGCGCCGTCCTCACGAGATTGGCCGCGGCCCCTTCAAGGAGAGAACGCGGACAGCGATACCTGATATTTCGGATGAATATACAGTATCGAATACCGATCGTGACCAAATATTTAAGGCCGCCCGGTTTAAGGCCATACCAGGTAGTAAAGATACAGACTACAGTAGGTAAATCGGCTTGTCACGAGAAAAAAAAACTTCTTGGAATTAGCTTGGGATCATGTTTTTCAGTAGTAAGAATGTAAGACTATACGAGTATCAAGAAATAAGACCACGTTTTTGGACTTGTTTGTCATTGTCTTGAAATGGATAGACCACTCACCACCGTACGGTTTGTGCACCTGGGGGGGAAATCGTACCAGGTACGATTTTTGAGTCCATCTTGAGATCTGATTACTCTAGGCCCCTCGTAATAGTACAGCAGTGGCGAGAAATTTATGGTCGTACTGAAAACGAAAACCTACTGAGAACGATGCCAGCTGAAATCGAGGCCTATCTGCCTGGCCGGCGGGGGGGCGGGGGTGTACTCATTATCATTTCATGGCCTTGCTCTTGCCCAGAAACAATGCGGGCGCGTTTCGGGAGGAGAGGGAGGTCGTGACGACGCCTTCCTTACCATGTAAACACCTTTCCTGAAGTTTCTGCAGTATATCATTTTGTATCATCTCACCCGCGATTCGTCTGAGCACCTTCTGTGTTCTGTACCTCCCCGCACCGCTGCCGTCCTCCCATGCGCTTCCCTTTTTACCCGTGTTGGTGTTCCTACTGTTCCCGCTACTACTGCTGCTGCTACTGCCACTGCTACTCCTACTACGTATTGCTATTGCTACTAAATACTAGTAGTAGTAGTAGTAGTACACTACTACTACTACTACTACTACTACTACTACTACTACTACTAATACTACAGCAATACTACTGTACTTATTCTACTGCTGCTCCTGCTAACACTGTACTGCTGCTGCCGATACTACTACTACTACTACTACTACTACTACTACTACTGATACTGCTGCCGCTGCTGCTGCTGCCACGACTGCTGCTGCTGATGTTTCTGTAGTCATGGGGGCTACGATGCGGCTAGGCCAGCGCAAGACGATCCTCCGACCTTTCTCGGCCGGTGATTCCTCTTTGTCTGCAAGACTGTACGGAGACGTGGAGGACGTCATGGAGCGCCACAGGCATCGGTAAGAGCGCCGTTTTTTGTTCGTGTTTCTTATATTGTTTCGTTTTTCATTTTTGTCGATTTCATTTGGTTTGGTTTCACGTCGATTTTGGTTGTGATTTTGATTTTGATATTTCGGTTTCAATTTGTTTTTCGGTTTTGAGTTCGGTGCGGTTCCGGTTTCGGCTGGTAGTGGTGCCTGTCCGTCGTGTTTCTCATGTGTTGTGTTTTTTCTTCGTATATTGGTCGCTTTCTGAATAGGCTCTGGTTTGTTTAGGGTTGTTTTTGTTTTTTGGTTGATGGTGCTATTTTACGAGTCGATGTTGTTTCCATGGTGTGTCGGTTCTTGTGTGTGTGTCTCGCCGCTTGCTGAATAAAAACACCTTTTTTTTCGGGGGGGGGGGAGGGGGGTTGAGGAGGCGCTGAATCGATCGATCAGCGCGCGGGGTTATGATATCGTGCGATGCTATGAATACTTGCCGCTGCCCTTTCCTCACCATTGGTTGGGTTTCGTTCCCGTAGTATTAATAGCAACAACCCCCGGTGGTAATGTCATGGGGGGGGTCTTGACAAAGCACAAAGGCCACGGGACCGCGGGTGACTAGCGATGCGTTCACGTCTCGATCCTGTCTCCTGCCCCCCCGCCCCGCACCCACACCCCCTTATATCCTTATTTCCGAGCGGGCGTACCGTAGATATTTTCCAGCATTTTATTTGGTTTCTCAAGTTGTACGGGATGTCTCCCCACAGGCCGTAGCTCGTGTTCCCCTCCGTACTATGCACGTATTAAATAGTGTTTCTATGCGTGTAGTTCTTCGAACGCGCCTGACGGTACGCTTTTACTATGTTTTTTTTTGTGACCACGGGCTTGTTTTCCCTGTAACAAGGAGTTTGTGTTTGGACATCATCGTCATCATCATTACAGAGTATCACACGGGTGATAAAATATAACACCCCCTTTAGTGAATTTCTGAGCCGATTTTCTCCAAAATAGTGGCTGTGGAAGTATCTGCTGTACTCAAGATACTTCCATGGACACATCGCTCGGCGTTTTGCACCCTGCCCGTTGCTAAAAGCGCAAATCAATCAGCGAGAAAATTCGTTACACGTGTGTTATCCGGTGTCATCATCATGTCCCCATCCCATCCTCGCTCGCCACCGCGAACATATGCCCCTGCAACTCCCGCCCCCACCCCCGTCCTATCTCCCGTTTGATAGTTACGAGGTTAACCCCAAGAGCATCGACGAGATTGAGAGCGCGGGGTTGGAGTTCGTCGGGAGAGATGAAACGGGCCTGAGGATGGAGATCGCGGAGATTCCACGTGAGTTTGACCACACCGGGAGTTGGGAGCGGGGGGGCGTGGTCGTGTGATGCATGGCCGTAATCGTGTGACCGTAGACCCTCGCATCCCTACAACGCCAGGACGGAGCACGTTGGGTTTTCACCGACGAAGCTGGCGTTGCTCGCACCAAGCGCGAGGTGGTGGTGGGGGGTGTACTACTGTCATGCATGGCGGCAGTCCGGGGGGGGGGGGGGGGGGGGGTGTACTCGATAGGAGATATGCACTCGATTTCATGCGTGACCGTAGTCGTATGACCAGGGGGGGGGGGGGGGGGGCAGTAGGCGCTGTTGCTTTCTTCCTTTCGTCGGTTTTCTCGTCTTGAGTGATTACGCTGTGTGTTCGTGCAAGCAGAAATTGCAGGCTTCGCTTCGCGACGGGAGTCTGGCTCCTCCAAAAGTATGGTTGATCACGCGCAGGACTGACTGAACATAAAACGAACGAGAAAACAACTGCGAAGAGATCGATACGAGAGTTTCTCGAGCCCTTCTGAATCGGGTACAGGGGGGAAGAAAAAACAGAGGGTGAGGGGGAGGGGGGTTAATTTTGTCTACATACCCTCACCCCATAACGAAACTAACGCTACCTTTTTCTCCCTCACCCCATATAACATATATATATACAGTAGGTTGGGTTGGCGTCGGTTGGCATCGACACTGTGAAACATGCCGCTCAATACTTGAGCTAGACAACCAGGGCGCCGTTTTTTTTTTTTTTTTTTTCGGAGGTCAGTCACAGCTGGTGGTCGAGTTGGCTCTTTCGTGCGGGGTGGAGAACCTGTACATCTGCACAAGGGGAATGACCGTATCACGTTAGTGTTTATGGTAAGGCATCCAAGAGGGGCTTAAATAGTACTCCTACTGCTGTTGTTGAATGTGGCCACTCCGGAAAGTAAAGTAACTCATTTATTCTGTCATCCATATGCAAGTCCGTCTCACACGCGGTTTTTGTTAGCAGGATGCAGCTCACCCTTCATGTTGACTCGCCGGATACCTTACGGCGCTTCGTGCTTGGTGCAAGCAATGCCTGCCTGGCCGGTGAACACCCGACGTGTTCCGTCCTGACATTGTAGGGATGCGAGGGTTCATGCCATGCATGATATCGAGGACACCCCACCCCTCGCTCTGCTCCAACACAACACACCGCAACAAAAAAAAACTCGATACGCACCAACCACCTGCTGCCGCTGAGGATCTCGCGTCAAGCACAAGTAGTGTCGAGTAGTCGTTGCGCGCGCGGAAGGAAGCAAGTGTTGTGTGTATAACTTACCGTGAATTTCAGTCGAGTCCGACTTTAGCGACTCGTGGCGTCCGCCCGCCATCCCGTTGTATTCCTATTATGTTTTCCCCTATTTTTTTTTCCTTTTTTCCTGTTCGATTTGCCTTAAAACACGGCCGCCTTACACTACGCGTAAGGAGCCCTTTTTGAGCTATCGATAGATGAAACCGGAAATCCCATAGACAATCTGAGGCCGTAGATATGCCGCCGTCCGATTGAAACCCCCCCAACACGAAAAACACGTTCCCTATTTCTTTTTTTTCTTTTTCAAGAGAGTACGGGATACCAGTGCATGTTTTTCCCCCAGCGCGAGGTCCCTAGCGATTGAGTGAGGGATGCCCTAATATATCAACTGTGATGCTTCCTCTTCGCGTGTTTTTTATCTTTTGATAGGGTCGAAGCACCCGTACTACGTTGGGACGCAGTACCACCCGGAGTTTCTGAGCAGGCCGCTGGAACCTTCGCCGCCTTTCTTGGGGCTGCTCCTGGCTAGCAGCGGCCAGATGGACGCCTGGCTGGAGGACAAGGGGAAGTTCCCCCCCAGCAGCAGTAGCAGCAGCAGCTCTTGAGGAGGGGGGGGGGAGGGCAGGGGAGAGGGGGGAAATCATAATACAAAATAAAAAATGCTGCAAAGGCTTTGCAAAACTACCGTAAAACACACAAGATGGCACACCCCCCCCCCCCTCTGACGATTTTCGAAGCTGATTTTCTCGACGACGGAGAGAGCGCCAGAAAACGCCTACCACGTACCGTAACGCCGCGTCTATGGAAATAAATCGACGGGATATTTCCCAAAGCCGCCATTTTGACTGTGTGCGCCCCTCCGCCCTGGTGTGGGGAAACATCGGCTCTGATATTGATCCTAGTTGCACGCATGTTGTCTTGCGTGTTTCACGGTATGTTGAATTGCACAATGCTCTAGAGATATACCGGTGTACCCAAATGCGAGCTCGGTCAAACTGGCTCGACTGAAGCCTGTGATGCAAAGCACTGCTGCTGCTGCTGCTCCACTCCCCAGTTGCGTATGAAAAGGAGGAGGTCCGATGTGGTGGTGGTGGCACCGTCCGTTTGCCATTGGCTCGTTTCCATTGCTGTCTAGCTTTTTCTGCTGTAGCTTTTTTAAGATAACAGCAGTATAATTCTGTGGTGCTCTTCGTTGGCTTGACCGGCAGTTGAATTGCACGGACAAGCACTACTGTGGAGCAATCAACCAGCAGTCGAGAATCAGTAAATCGATCGAGAAATCAATCAGTCGCCCCAGTTTTTTTTTCTTTTTCTTTTTTCTAGATTTGTGGCTTGGTGTGCGCCAGCCTGGGTTTCTTTTTCCTGGGCTGCGTTTTAAAAAGCGAAGAATTGTCTCGGTTCGTTCGACCAAGCTTTCACTGGTGCGTTGCGCTCTGCTCTGGGACCGAGAGAGCGTTCGTTGCCAAGAAAAAAAGAACAACTGGGTTGGCTGCTCCCCCACCCGGCGTCTTGATGCGATGTATTTCGGTTGCTGGTGTCATTGTCGTTGTTGTCGTTATCATCTTCCCTCCATTCCTGGATGTTTCTCAGCGTTGTGATTTTCCGACAGTTTTCTGTTGGGTGCGGGTTGTGCCGGTCTCTCCTCCAGAGCCAGCCCTGCTCACGACCGGTGGGTGTCGCTGTTGCCGCCGCAAGATTTTTCCCAGAATTTTCTGTCGCGTGTACGTAGTCGTCGGTCTCTTTTTCAGAGGCACAGCCCGAAAGCCGCTCACGACCGGTTGGTGCTGTTGGCGCCGTTAGAATATTTCCGAGAACGTTCTGTCGGGCGTGAGTTGTGCTGGTCATACTTTTTCAGAGCCAACCGAGCCACTCACGACCGGTTGGTGTTGCTGTGGCGAAATGGCGGAAACGTTTCACGCGTGAAATAGATCACGATCTACTGTTGACCATCTACTGTAGATCCTATAGTACGTGTCTCTGCCGTTACGAGATGCTGTGCAGGATCTGTATTAAATTCAGATCCATCGCAGGAAACCTGTGCTAGATCATGCAGATCATACGGCACTCTCACCCGGCAACGTGGATGAGCTTCGTACAGTAGCAGACCATACCCAGACCAGGAATCTATAGAGCATGACGTGAGGATTGATTATCTGTGTCCGCTACCTGATGTGTCGATCGTTTTGCGCTTGTGCCGACGCCATCATGGCGGCGTATGGTTTCGATCTGCCCTCCGCGGAAGATCCAGCTTATTTTTTCGGGTGCGGGGTTACTCGATTCGGGGTACGGCCAACTACCCGGGGGTGGTCGCAAGCTGACCCCTCCCAAGTCCGCCCGTTTCCTGCTACGTGCTGGTGCCGCTGGTGCTGCTGTCTGCTGTGGCGGGCGAAACTCTTTTTTTCTATTCGTTTTTCTGTTTTCTTGGGGGGAGGGGCGAAGAGCTTTTTTGAACGGGAGTTGCTTTATATTTACGCGAGGCATTAAGACTTTATCCCCCCCCCCGGCAAAGTTATCGTTGTGAGCTCTGTATGGAAGACGGGGGGGGGGAGTAAGGGTAGGGGAGGCGATGGTACGCAGGGTGTGTGCCCCCTGGCGCTACCGTGCGTTTTTTTTCAAAGAGGATATTATTTCCGTCCTTGTCTAGGCCTTTTCTGTTCCGGGGCATATCGGTCCGCCGCAAGGCCGTCAGGCTTGTCCTAGGTAACATCACTCTTGGACTCAACAGAACGGTAACATAGGTTCAGCAGCCATCGGGTCCTACTTTAGTTGTGGCCCATCCGGATTTGGTTTCTGTTTCGTACGTGGCCCTTAAGGCACGGTGTAGTCTGCCGACATCAACCTTTTAGATGGACGATTTTCGGTATCGGCTAGAGCTTCAGCCTGGAAGCTGTCGGAAACACTTTACTTGCTTGAGTACTACTGTTAGTTGCATGCTATTAGCGCTCGGGCAAATTCCGCCCATCGCTTAAATAAACGTGAAGAAGGTTTTACTGCGGTGATACAGCCCAGCATCATCGCTCCCTGTGTCAGGTACTATTATGGCTGTCTCCGCTGGAGCTGAGTCGGCGCGGTCGTTAAATTTTATTGAAGGTTGTGCTTCGCACTGTAGAGTTGCTGTGCATCAAGTGAGAGAGGGTCGGGGGGGCGGCTGGTTTCGCTATATTTTGAAAATTTATCCGAAAAAAAGACGATTTTGTGTTTCCAAAATTTTGTCCAGAAGTGGTCATCTGTGTTTCCGATTCGTTTTAAGGCGTGCGGAGGACAGAAAAAAAGTTCGTCGATGTTCATAGAGGCTCCGGAATTCGAGCCGTCGGGCGAGTAAAAGTGCAGTTGAGGGCTCGAAGCTCGCTGTATAAAGCGTCAACCCGTGCCCATTGACCCACCCCTTCTTTCCCGAACCAATCCTGACACACGCCAGTTAAGTACACCCTAACAACCGTACCATCTAAACAAACCATATTGTCATCTGTACCGGGGGGTGGTACGCAACTCGCTGCCAAATTTGGCGCCCCCCCTCCACGATGAGGGTATGCTCTGCTGTTCCCTAGGTGTTGCCTTAATATACGTGCGCGTATGGCGATCGAGGTCGTGGTGGTCGGTGTTTGGTTGAAGGCAAGAGTATGATTATAGGCCGACCATCTCTTGATAAAATCGTCTTGTAGACCCTTGTACTGTTACCCCGCGGAGTCGTCGACCTATAAACTTGACGTGAGGTCACACCCGCGCGACTGAAGCATTATGCGAAGATGAGTTTCCTAAAATGGATATCTACGTATCTCATAATGAGCTGTTTTTTCATTTTTTTAAATATTAATAGTATCACAGGCGGCGTATGGTGGGTGTATTGTGTACCTCCTTGGACTCAAAACCTTCGGGAAAACTCGGTTCGCTGATGAAAATGGTTTCTCGTTTGGGCGTCAAGGTAGTCTAGATCGTGAGGGAATTGGTCCAACTCAGTCATGCTGGAGTAGTTCGAACGGAGGAGCAGGAGTCGTTGGCGTGCGTGCGAAGGGCTGTATGGGTCATGTTGTACGCCCATGACGCAGGAATTGTCTCGGAGTCGGCTGAAGGGCTCGCGAAAATGATGGCTGTCATCGTGACTGTCTTCGAAGCAGCAGGCCTAACGGTGTCGGAAAAGAAGACAGACAATGCTTCTACAAACACCAGACCAGACAACCCTCGCACCCCCGCTCGTCATCCTAGCAGCAGGCCAGAGGTATAAGCAGACGGCCCAGTTCTTATACCAAAGGGGCATTATCCACGAAAATGCTGACCTCTCGCTCGAAATCGACCGATGGATCCGTCTCATGCGAGCGTGCCTCAAACGGTGCAGCCCGGAGTTGTATGATAGGACGACCGCCCCCCTTAGCCTGAAAGTACGAATGCTGAAGACCGAGGTGATTGAGACCCTGCTGTACGGGTGTGTGACGTGGACCGTCAAAGCGGAACACTTTGCCAAGCTTCGAATGGCTCACCACTAAATCCTGTTGCGAGTCATTGGCTTCCAGCGCCGACTTCGTACAGACCATGCCACCCTCTCGTACGCGAAGGCCCTCAAGATGACACGTTGCGATAGCATCGAAGCGACCATTCGTAAACGCGGCTCTTCCTTGCGGGGGGCGTGGCACGGCAGAGCAAGGAGCGACTACCAAGTCAGGAAATGTTCGGGACGATGGCTAGTGGGGAGAACCCGAGACCTGGCGGACAGTCTAAGCCTTGGCATAGATGCATAGGCGAAGACCTTAGGGAGTTCCGAGTCACCGAAGGGTCAACGGAACTTGCCCCCTTGGTGTTTGGAGTTGAGACCGCGCTGTGGTCCACTGCAGCAAAAAAGGCGGGGAAGTGATGCCGGGGGATCCTTGAAGCACCCGAACGGTCCATGGTGAGGTGGCACGAGGTCGAGGCTAAGCTGAGTAGGTAGCGCCGCGCATCCGCCGTGGGTGGTGTCCAAGGGAATGGGGAGGGGGGTGTACTCGATAGCAGAGATGTACTCAATCTCATGCGTGGTCGTAGTCGTATTACCATAGACCCTCGCATCCCTACCATGCCGGGACGGAGCATGTCGGGTTTTCACCTACCAGGCAGATATTGCTTGCACCAAACGTGAAGCGCCGTGAGGTGTCCGGCGAGTCGCATCAAGGGTGAGCTGCATCCTACAAAGAATCGCTTGTGAGGCGGAATTGCCTATGGATGACAGCTTCAATGAGTTCATTTAATTTCCGGTGTATCCACTTCCAGAGACAGCAATGGGAGTACCAAGTAACTGCCTCTTGGGTGCCTTACCTTGAACACTACGTGATACGATCAACTTCCTAGTGCGGAGTAAAGAATATTTACGTCGCACAGATGATTTAACCCGACGACCAGCTGTGGGCGACCGCCAAAAGAAACAAAAAAACGGTACCCTGGTTGTCTAGCTCACGTAGTGAGCGGCATGTTTTACAGTGTCGTTGCCAACCGACGCCAACCCAAGCTACAGTATATATAATAGGCGGAGGGGGGGGGGGGCAACAGGAGGAGTGCCAGAAAACCCGACCAAGGGAATGCGGAGAGGGGGGGGGACAGGAGGGGTAGAAGGGGAACTGCGGTGGACGAAAGTAGGAAAGAGATGGAAGACAGAGTAACACGGCACCAGGCCGACCAGGAAGTAAAACATGACTATACTACTCGTGCCACCAACTGGTGCGGCTGGTTCGAACGTGGTATTTCTTTGTCTTCCCTTCTTTTTGTTTTTTTCTTTCTTGCGCTGATCCTCTGTGATTTTCATTATATTTACTACTCGTTTTATTTATTTCTCTTCTTTCTTTCGATTGATAAGCCTTGCTTTGCTTGTTTCGTATTGTCTGATGCCAAGGGGCTGGGCATAGTTGACGAACGCAGGGCGGAGACGGCAGTATGGGTAGCAATGTACCAGGCGGACTAGCAGGGAGAACCTGGCTATGCTACTCGTACCACAAACTGCTGCCGCTACCTGGAGGGTGCTTTGTGCTTTGGTTTGCCTGTTGTTTCCCTTGGTTCTTAGTCTTACTCTGTTCCAAGTAGTAGTGGTGCTTTTCTTCTTGTTCTTTTTTTTCCAGCTCGTTCTTTTCAAGTGTCTGTCACATTCCCTGCGGGGGGGCACGACAGTTTGTTACTTCTATCTATTTATTTTTTGTTTTTTTCTTCTTTTTCTCTTTCGATTTGTCTTCTTTGTTTTTGTTTTCGTCTTTGTTTCCTTTCGTGTCTCTATTTCATATAATGTGTGTGTCGTGCCTATAGTATCCAGTATGATGACATGGCATCGCATTGCCCACTGTGCTTACTGCATACGTGGCAACGTAGTATACGTGGCAACGTAGTATCTCTGTGGCGTAGCTTTGTGACCACATAATTTTTATCTCCTATAGGATTGAAGAATTGGCACGGATACTGGCTGTGCTGGATGTCGACGGGTAGAAAGAACGGTTTATTGTGAAGAACACACACCTGGTAACATAACTCGCAGTGTGTACGCAGGAAATTTATTACAAAAAGCATGCCTAATTAATTGTAGAGCAGGGCAAGCGTCGCCCTACTGTTCCCTAGGTGTTGCCATTGAATACAAGGTTAGACGGAGGTATGGAAATTTCAGGGATTGATCGGGCTTAGAAGAAGCGGCCAAAAAGCAGGAACGATATGTACGGAACACGTCGGCTAGAAACAATAGCAGCATGTCCATTTGGGGTAGGAACGAAAAATAGCAGCAGCGATACGATAACACTATACTGCAGAGGTCAGGTGCATTTTGGGTAGGAGTGAAAAATTGCAGCCGCGACACGAGAACCACATACATACTGCAACCAAAAAGGTCGTGTTATGATACTGTGTTATTGTACTACCATGAATGTAGTTGAAAACCCAGTAATTACCTAGGTTCAGGCGCCGGGATCGTATTTGCAGTACTTATAAGGTGTATTTTTGGTGGAAAACCAGGGGTTTTCCAGAGACGCACGAGCTTGGTCTTAGTCTCCACCGTGTACGAAAGGAATAAAGCTGCTCTTCTTCCATCTCTAAGCAAACAAAAGACGTGAGTACCAACGAGTACCGACTTAATAGGCAAACCTGTCCGGGGATACTAACCCCGCGTGCTGATTTTAACAAGTGGCGTCGTCGGCAGGACGGGGCTGGCTTGGGTAATCGGGCCACTCATTTGTGGCACAGGACGCGTTTCCAGAGCTGTGGTCTGGGTTTAGGTGGTTTTTGGCGTATTCCGTGTTATTTTTCTTCTCGTTTTTGATATTTACTTTTCGCTTTTTCATGCATCTTCTTCGCCCCCCCCGTGTTGCGGGTGACATGGCGATATGCCTTTCGTTGACGCTTTCTTCCTGCCCCTTGAGGCTAGGTCTTCCTTTCATTTCTTTTTTACGTACTTTGCCCGCTTCGTTTCCTTGCCGTCCAAAGGTGTGGGAGCGGGGTTGGAATCGAGGTTTCCATTGTTTCCCCATAATTATGCATATACGGCTCATCAGAGTGGGCTAGTGTTATGATACTCCCTTGAATGAGGTTGAAAGCCCGGTAATTACCTGGGTGCAGGCACTGGGATCGTATTTGTAGTACTTGGAAGGCGTATTTTAGGTGGAAAACCAGAGACGCACGAGCTTGGTCTCAGTCTCCACCGTGTACGAAAGGAATAAAGCTACTCTTCTTCTATCTCGCAGCGAACAACACACGTGAGTCCCAACGAGTGTCCCGCCTGCTGATCTTAACAACTGCCTTGAATGAGGCTGCAAGCCCGGTATGAAACTTCCTCGCCCCCCCCCCGTTGCGGGTGGCATGACGTTGGCTTTCGTTGATGATTTATTTCTGCCTCGGCTAGGCGTTCCTTTCTTTCTTTTTGACGTATTTTGTCCGCTTCATTGCCTCGCCGTTCAGAGGTGTGGGAGTGGGTTTTGAGGAGCCGCATCTTCGACTCATGTTCTAGTTCGTGGAATCGAGGATTCCATGAATTTCCCATAATTCTGCATATGTTTGCGGCTCGTCAGAGTGGGCTAGTGTTATGGTACTGCCTTGGATGAGGCTGAAATCCCGGTAATTACCTGGGTTCAAGTATTGGGATCGTAATTGTAGTTCTTGGGGGGCGTCGTATCTCAGATGGAAAACCGAGCTTGGCTCTCAGTCTCCGCGTGCACGAAAGGAATACAGTTGCTCTTCTTCTATCTCTAAGCAAAACACACAATGTTGGTACTCACATGTCATGTGAGTACCAACGAGTACCGCAAACCTGTCCAGGGATACATAATGTCCCGACCTTGATCTTAACAGTTGACAGAGTACCAGTGCCCAGTCATCGGAACTCTGTGGTTGACTCGCGAATACAGGTCATTTTGAAGTACCGATTCCAAGAGTACGTCAAAAAGTACTCAAACGATAGAGTCCTCGTGAGTCTCAAGGGTACGAGGAGCTTATTTTTTTAATATATATCCTCCGGCGGATTACACTTCCACGTAACCGTGTCGTGTGTCAAATTAACCTATAGCTCCCGTTGCAACCTCAGCATAAGCTGCTGTTACTACTGGCGCTTGGGCACGTTGACCCGACCTGACCCCCGAGAGGGGCAGGTGCGGTGGAGATAGCCCCCCGGAAGAGTCATCTCTCCCGGGTAGTGTGGGACTTGCGCGAGCTCACCCTCTAACAAAAACCGAGGCTATGAGGCCTTCCCGCCGGACTCGGGCCAGTTACGGCCCACCCTACCCGTTGGGGCGTTGGTCCTCAGCTGAAATGGCTGAGTCCTCGCGAGTCTCATGGGTATTTGCATTCAAAATATAAAACCAAAACACAATTCGTATAACATTACGCAGTCGAATCGCGAAGATTGCGATGGCCCCGACGTGCCGTGTGCACACCCCTCCCAAGACGCCCCCCCGTAAAGTCCAAAATGACAAGGGCCATACAAGGAGAACTTTCGCCGATGATCGTTACGTACATGCATGCACCCCGTAAACAAAACTCTGTAGACAAAACAGATGATAATATACATGCAGCCGCGCAGAACACGAAGGCCGCGCCGTGCAACAACCTAAACCAAAGAAACAAACGCAGGCACGACCTCAACGGTGATGGTTACATAGCAGGTACAGTAGGTTGACTGTCGTCCTTGGTGGGCCGTTTATCGTCGTAACAATGTAGGTATCGAAAAAGTACGTGGAAGGTACGTACTCGTACTATCGCCTACTAAGAATATATATAGTAGTCTATTAATAGTACGGCGGTAGGGAGTAGGTTGTAGGTATCGGGGAATACATCGTCGTGTAATGTAGAGCAGGGCAAGCGTTGCCCTGCTGTTCCCTAGGTGTTTCCGTTCAATACAAGGTTGGACGGAGGTATGGAAATTTCAGGGATTGGTCGGGCTTACAAAATAGTCGTAATGTATACTGCTGTAGCCATCGAGAAATTACGTAGACAGTACGTACTCGTTCTGTACTCTAATGCAGCAGTCTACTGTAGTACGGCAGTAGGTGCGTTGGTCTTCCATAATGTTTTGTTCCTGCTGGGTACGACTCCGCGGTTGAATGCAACGACACCGTATTTTTTTTCTGCTGGGTACGGCTCCGCGGTTGAATTCAACGACATCGTACACAGGAGAAGTACCCATCAGTCACAACGGGCAGGAGGACAGCCTCAAATCCGTTGCTGTTTCTGCTCCTGCTACTACTGCTCCTGCTGAGAGCATCCCTGCTGCATAAATAATTAAGAACAACACAAAACACCCATCGATACAAATAAAGCCCCCCCCCGAAATGCTACGGTAGGAAAAAAACATCACCACAAGGTACTAAAAAAGTAGAAACATGCGCGTTTTGTTCATATATATCCACTCCTCGTCTTCCCATCGCGTGTGAGTTGAGTGGTTGAACGTGGTGAGCAAAGCAACGAGCCGAAGTTCTCCTCGAGAACGAACGGCATAATATAAAACATTTACATCTCGTAAGTATTTCTTGCACGAAATATAATACTGTAGGTCATAGCTTGACCGCACCCCGAGACCACGCGGTCTGGTCACCCCCCCGGCTCTTGGTTTGTCATGTAAAGTGCACGTATGGATCATGCGTAAGACAGAATGACGTACACTTTTCTTTCACAAAATTATCTGGAGCAGCTTCGCCAGAAACGGTCGAAGCCCAGAAGCGTGTGCCACGTGTTGTGTGTTGGTGAAAACATGAAGCACTTTACGGCAATCCAGAGCGACCTCCACTCCACGCCTGCCTGGACCCCCCCCCCCCCGCCAGGCCAAGTGAAACAAAACGTAACAGGAAACTACAACCTAACACAGCCAATTGCCAGAAAATTCCCCAGCACAGAGCACAGCCCGGAGAACTTTATCACCGGTCAACCCCAGCCAAAAAAAATCCGCGCCTTCTGAGGCACTGCGAATATCGGACGACAGACAACTCCGGAGGAAAAACGCCATGCGTACGCCGCAGTGTCCCATCCCAGTACACAATGGAAGTCCAGCGCAATGCTACAGGACGCAAGTGCTGAACAACCGCATGCGTGCGCAAAAGACGGCGGCCTTGATGTGGTTCGAAGACCGCAAGGGAATTGCAATCACTTGCTGTACAGTACGCTCGATACACGCGAGAGCGCCGCCGACAAAACAAATCGCTGGGGGGCAGCGACCCCACTACGCGTACCAAACACGCAAAAAACACGCAGCAGAAGCAGCAGTCGCTATAGACCACGTAAGAAAAAAAACAAAAAAAAAAACAGATAAAGTCTGAGACGTTGGCACAGAAGCAAGTACGAACAAGCGAGGAGGCGCGGCGGCTGCGCGACAAATCCGCAGCCAGGGATAACAGCTGTAACCACAACCTGCGAGAGTAGATCAATACCAGGTAGCTTATATTGACTCGCCGCTCGATTTCACGAAAACAGGCTATGGGATTCCTAAATCAACGCTCACCCACCCTTACGCCAGGCTGAAGAACGACAGCAGTAGTAGTACAAAACAAAACGCCGCGGCACGGTACGGTCGGGCCGAATGGGGTAATCTAGACCGAGAGCCAAGACTCCAACCTTCACAGATAAGATCTCCCTCCGGACAATGCCAACACCAGCAACGCGGCAAAGCTCGGCAACGCGCGGCAAGCCATTGACTCGACCGCTCCGCCCGTCCCCCCCAAAAAACACCTATACTGCCAAAAAAACAGCCCAAAAAGGATCTAAACGAGCGAGTGAACACACGCACACACGAAACAAGCAAACGCACGAACCTCCAACCGAAACACAGGCACCGTCAATCGAGGGATCAGCCCCTCCCTATCGAAACACAGACCCCTCTAGCCGCAACATCAGCCATCTAACCGAAAAACATCAGCCTCCGCCAACATAAAACATCCATCCTCCCAACCAAAACACCCGTCCCTTCGGCCGAAACATCAGCACGCTCCATGCGGTCCAACCAAAGCCGCCACTACCACCACTACCATCGCCGACCACCACCACCACCACGGATCACCACCGCCATCACCACCAACACCAACACAACCAAACACTCCATTATATCGCGTGCAGAGACACCCCACCGCCCATCGTGACACCCCCCCCCCCCGCGAAACCCCTCCCCGGCCCGCCCATAAACCGCAACAGCCCCACCCTTACGCTTTGCTTGCGATCTTACGCCAGCGGCCGGCGTCGGTAGAACAGGACGTACGCGTGCTGGGTGCGGACCCGCGACTCATCGACAGGTTGGCAGTCTTCGTCATCGCAAACGTACCACTTGTCCGACATCCCGCCCCCTTCCCAGTCGCGAACGTACGCGGTGTAGTGCCCGTGGGCCATGTCGCCCATGTGGTTGGACACGGCGAAGAGGTCGTATAGCGCAGACATCGGCCGACCTCCTTCGAGGGTTTCTCCTTAAAAGGCGTTCGTGGGTAGTGGGGAGAGGGGGGGGAGGGAGGTGAAGGGAGAGATACAGGCGATGAGATTGTCGCTTACGGAAGTGTTGGAAAACCGTTGCTGAGATACATTGAAACCTGATTTGAGTGAAGCTCGAGGGGGATCAAGCTTCGGATACTCTCTGGGTTACAGCTTCCCTTGTTATCCAGGATTGCTATCTTAGCGTTCTTGGTGTGCTCCAAAAATGCTGAAATTGGTAGTTCTGCCACCCTTCTGCCCTACGTCGGTACCTCGTCTTCCTGGTCCTCCATACTGCATACCACGTCTCCCTTCTGTGCTCGTTTTTCAGACATCTCAACGGGCTGTGAACTATCATAGCTGACCGAAGCAGGGAAAGTTTGGTAGTTGGTTGCTCCTCTGTTTTGGTCTTTCAACAGGAGCTCGAGAAATAGCCACAAAGGGATACCAGGTATATGGTACGTACGATCCGTATTCAAAGTGTGTTACTACCAGCACTACAAATATGCGGTACATAGCTCCGAATTTGTTCAATTGAAGGGAAAACGAGTACTCTGAACAGCAACTCTTGACTTTCGGCGCCGCTCGAGCAGATACAGCCTCCATATAAAAATGGTATCACGCTCATGGAGAGGAGACATCGACACGAGTCAAGCGCCTCCTACCGCAATCGTAGTCGTCCGCTTACCCCGGCAGTACGATGACATGTCCAGGCCGTTGATGGGGAAGTCCACAAACAACTCCACCTTGCCCCTATTCGGCCCGCTTTAGCGCGTTACAAATAACGGTGGCGAACGGGCGGCGAAAGGTGAGGGGCGGAGGAGGGATGAGGAAGCGCGCGGGGGGGGTATACTCGATAGGAGAGATGTACTCGATCTCATGCATGGCCGTAGTCGTATGACCATAGACCCTCGCATCCCTACAATGCCGGGACGGAGCACGACGGGTTTTCACCGACCAGGCAGACATTGCTTGCACCAAGCGCGAAGCGCCGTGAGGTGTCTGGCGAGTCGCATGAAGGGTGAGCTGCATCCTACTAAGAACCGCTTTTGAGGCGGACTTGCATATGGACGACAGCTTCAATGAGTTGATTTAATTTCCGGTGTAGGCATTTCCAGAGACAGCAATGGGATTACTATGTAACTGCCTCTTGGGTGCCTTACCTTGAACACTACGTGATACGATCAATTCCCTTGTGCGGAGTAAAGGTTCTTTACCTCGCACAAATGATCTAACTCGACAGCCAGCTGTGGGCGACCGCCAAAAAAAAAAAAAAAAAAAAAAACGGTACCCTGGTTGTCTAGCTCACGTAGTGAGCGGCATGTTTTACAGTGTCGTTGCCAATCGACACCAACCCAACCTATAAAAAATAGGGGCGGGGAGAAGCGCGGGGGGGGGGGGGGGTGTATTCATTATCATGGACGGCCGTAATCGTATGACCATGGGCCCTCGCATCCCTACATGCCGGGACGGAGCACATCGGCTTTTGACCGACCACGCAGATATGACTTGCACCGAGCGCGAAGCGCCGTGATGTGTTCGGCGAGTCGCATCCTGATAAAAAAACGCTTGTGAGGCGGATTTTCTTGCATATGGATGACAGCGTCGAATGAATCGAATAGGACCAACCCTCAACAGCAAACGGAAGGGTTTCCCAGAGACGTGGGGGTACCATCGCGGGATTACGCCCCGCACCCCTATCCAGTCGAGCGACAACGTTCGCGGGAACACGCTTGCAGCGGGCGAACGGACCGAAAAAGTCTTCCAACCAACAGTAGCACGCAGCCGACAGAATCCACCACCCTCCGCACCAATTGAACTGTCGGCGGCCCCCGACCCGCGACGTACGAGGGGAAGGACTCCCGCGTCACTGAGGGTGCTTTTTTTTTCCAAGAAAAAAGAAGCGCTCGGCGTGACACGAATGTAGCAGGACGCATCGAGTAAGCATGTATAAACCCATGAATGACACCAAACGTAACATCAGCCTTTGTCATGCAAAAAAGCCGCCCGAATGGAGGGAGCACAATGAACTGTCTACGTTCTCCCTCCCCGCCCCACTACCCGCCCTATATAGCAGCACGCTGAAACGTGGCGACGACCCCGTCACGGCCACACTCTTTGCATCGATGGCGCCGAGAGCGGGGGAGGAAAAGAGGGAAACAAGTCCTTACCAACAACACTATTATGGGGGACCATAGTTAATGGAACCTATGGTATACATAGAAACCTGTATATTTCACTCTTTTTACTAACAATATTTGGTGCTATTAACCCCTTGAGAACCGCAGTCCCGTTTTGGGACAAACTACTTGAAATTTGACTCGTTTGTCCCCAAAACGGGACTGCGGTTCTAAAAGGGTTAACTATGGTCCCCCGTAATAACACCATTACCGACACCACAGCAACAACAGCAACGACAGCAGCAACAACAAAATCTAGAACCCTTCGTCCCCCATCGGTTGACGGCGACTGTTGAGCCTCGACTCACACGTGCGAAAATCGCTTGAAGTGGAGGATCAGCACCTCCGGCAGAGACCACACTTGGATAGTCTTCACCGCCTACGAACGGAAAAGCAAACAGCAGAGCATCAGAGGACCACCAGGTGAGGGGGATGAGCTCAGGGATCACGATGTCACTCAATTCCAAGCATCAATCGAAAGGCGAGGACGTAAGGCATAAGTTACCGTCTCGGAGACATCGAACAGACCCAAAAACACCCAAAACACACACACACAACACACAAGCACAATATATATACACGTATATATATCCAGCCAGCCAGTGGCGGTCGGTTCCACTCTCAACATTCTATGAATAGTAAAAAAACAAACACACATACGAACGGAAGGACAAGCTGGAGTGGGAACAAAGCATGCCGGAGGAGAACGGGGGGGGGGGGGGGGGGGTATCGCCGTTTCAAAACACTTTTGCACAAAAGAGTACACACGCACTCGTTGTGCGTGCTCGCGCGACGACGATCCGCACCCAAACAACCGCAACCCATTGATGATTATGATGATGATGACAACGATATACTCACAAGGGCTGCACGTTGACTTCCCTGAAACTAGCCCGTGGTCACAAAACAGGCCAAAAACAAAAAAGGTTCTCGATGGAAGAAGACAAACAAGTACAGAAAATAGGTGCACCGCAGTACCAGTACGCAAGGGGACAGTACTAACGAGCTGCGGTATACCCTCCCGCATCACTTGCATCCCAACAATACCAGGGGACGCATCCATGGCATGTACACCCGACAAAAAATCAAAAGAAAAGGGTATATATACCCCACCTGTCTGAGCTCTTTGCAGTTCCCGCAGTGCCAAGAGTTGTCCTCGCAGAGCGTCTCCGGAACGGAAAACTGGAGGAGGTCGGCCGAAAGAGCAAGGAGCAGCGGGAACACGGGACAACGCACTTTTCATTTTAGCGCGGCAGCTACTCATACAACGGCTGGCGGTCGGTGATACCTTTGGCAAGAAAAAAAGCAGAGGTGCAACCATGAACAAGAGAAAAAAAAAAATATGGCGTGCCCGCTTCGGGTCGTGCGGCGGTCGAAGCTGTGAAACATCGTGACGGCCGCTCCTACCCATGGCTTCTGGTTGGGCGGCTTCTATTTAGACATCTGCCGTACGTGGACGAACCCTCAAGCGCCCCTATTGCTCGGTCGGCACGACTTCAGCGTATTGTCGTTACGTAACGGCTCTCAGGCTACCGAACGCCCGCCCGGGTCCGACCATACCAAGCCCATCTCAGCGGAGGAGAGACGCAAGGGACACGAGAAAACCCGCACCACCACCCCATCCACATGCCAGGCAGAGGCCGCGAAAACAGGAGCGGAAAAAAAGAAGAAAAGACAAGAACGACACCACCACCAACAACAACAACAACAAATACCCTGCATTTGTGGTGACGCGGGTGTTTAGACTCGCTGACCCCCCCCCCCGCCCTCTGAAGCTACGCCTCGTCGCCCGACCGTGCGTTCTCGCATTCGTTAGGCCGTATTCTTCATCAGTAATCGTAAAACATATTTGGGCTCCGAAGAACAATAGTTTGTACTGGTACATTCCTAAAAAATATATAAACCATCAGCTGTGAGATCGAGGATCTCGTCGAAATTTATCTGAGTACGAAATATTATATCAGGTACAGCGCAATAGGGCGGGCCGATATCCAAAAAAAAATGGTACTACGAGTGCTACACAGCTTTGTTCATAGCATGCTTGCTGTGCGGGCACCGTAAACCGATCAGCAACAGAGAGTACTATTAATACTTGTACGTAAAGTACGTGAAACAGAAGCCTCGCACCTTCTGAAGGCAGTCCTGGAGGCTGACTCGCTTGGCGCGCTGCGTCGTCTCCTGAACGCTGTGGGGGCACAACGCAAGTACCGTTTTTTTTCCGTTTGAGCGAGATTCGTGTTCCGTCAGTTGCGTGCAGATAAGCCGGGGTTGCATATATAGAGAAGAGACGCCTCATAGGTATCATAGCAGCAAAGGTATGGTTAGGCGTGGGAATGGATTCGTTGGAGACGAGAAAAATGTCCTGTCTACTCGACACCGTTGAAAAAAAAACATTTTTTTTGTTTAATAGGTACCACCACCCTATTCACTCGGTTTCAGACTACACTCACGATTGCAGCAAATACCTTAGTAGTCGACACAGGAAACGAATTGGATGATTGCGTTCGACAGACACATCCCGTCAACGGAAAAAGAGGGGATGGCTGAATATAAATTGATTTTATAATTGATTTGCAGATGTTTTTTCCGTCTATCCGATTGGAATATGTGGGGAAAAAACTCGATTCTTCAGCTTATCTTCGATACTTCCCTCTCGGGAAGAACTATGACTAAATAATCGATACGTCCCCTCCGCTAGGAATTTGCGCACACAGCAGTGCAGCCCGTTCTTGAATCCGACAAGTAGCCGACAAGAAATTCGCTCCAAAAGTGTATCCTCTTCGGACAATTCTTCATGGGAAATTCGAAAAAAAAAATCCTGAAATAAAAAAAGGGAAAATACAAGGACGTCCAGTCCAACCGAACAACTTGTCTTCATTGTATCGGGCAAAGGGTGCCAGACATGAGCGCGGCCGCACGCCGAGCGATTGCCATCACACCCCGTGCCATCGCCGCAACGAAGACCATCTATGATCGGGCCCTTGATGCAGCGGGAAGCGAGTCGCCCCTAGCTTTCAGACGTGCACACATCACTGCTGTCTCACGTGAGAAACCGCTCGAGTAAAAATACTCTACCGTACCACTCCGCCCGGAAAGATAGGGACGGTTCATGCATTAAAATGAAAATAAACGGTTCCTGACATTTCCGGAGTGGTAGGTACGTACGAGTACATACAGCAGCACCATGCAGAACTTCAAGCGCGAAGTAGGTGCAGTCTTGGCCGCAAGCCTCAATCAAGCCCAGCTGCACGCACAGCAACAACTCGTCCGTGAGCTACAACTCGTCCGTGAGGTAGAGGTGAGGCGCGCTTCCACGGAGGTGCGGGCAGCGCCTTCGAAGTCCCGGTCTCGGCGAAGTGCAGTATAGCAACACTCAGCCGATGTCGATGGCTAAACTGTGTGTGGGTATCTTCTTGTTTGCAGCAGCAGCAAAGCAGGACCACATAGCCTGCGACTTGATCTGTACATGATATACGTCACAGGGGGGGCAAGATTCTCGTGCTGCCGGCCACCGATCCCAAGGGGCCACTAGAAACGTGCGATTCGCTCACGCTCGCGCGTCCGTGTCTACGCTGCTGCTCGACGTTCTGGGCGCGCGCTGTCCAGCAGCACGTTTTGAGCAAAAAGCAAGGCTGACTTTTTTTAATGAAGTGGTATGTATACCTGGTATGCCTTGTTGGCCGGTTCCTATGCGGTTCGATTTTCGAGCTTCAGATTTGTATTTTTCGATCTAAAAAATGAATGACCCTGCTTATGCAGTCCAAATATGCAAAATCCGACCGGATTTTTTTCGGTTTGAGAATCCGATGACCCAAGTCGTCGGATTCGGGGCCAGAATCCGACGACTTGGGTCATCAGATTCTCAAATCGAAAAAGGGCATGCTCTCGAAATTCAAGATGTTATCCACGACAGCAAGCAGCAGCAGAACGACCGATGAGTTGGATGGCGACACAGCTGTATAGCGACGTTGCTTCGCGCCCGACCCGCGGTCGGCGGGCGATGCGTCCCTCCGTGGCCAGACTACAGTCGGGTGGCGTGGGCTCGGGCCTAGAGACCAAGAGAAGCGCACTCGGCACGTGCCACCTCTCCGTGGGTACGTACGAGTAGACCAACTACACTGCTGTACAGCAGCAGTAGAGTCCGTCACATTATGAAACACAAAATACCAAGACAGCTCGACTCTAGCGCACTCGCCACGTCTTTTCGCCACCACAAGTAGTCAGCCTAGGCTCGGACGCTTGGGTCCTACGCGCAGTGGAGCGCACCCAGCGCGTCTCTTCGCGGCGCCAGACCACAACAACAGCCGTTGGTCTTGGCGTTTGCCCGAATCTCAGCACGCGTAATAAATCTGTTTTTTCCGCATAGGAAGACTGTTTCGATTGCCAAGTTCACATCTGAAAATGCGATCGGGTCAAAATCTGAAGCTCGAAAATCGAACCGCATAGGAAACGGCCCTACGACGTGACGTCGTTTGAATTTCCCATCGCTGATTGGTTAATTTCTTAGAGAATTGTATTCTCAACTATAACGACCAGGGGAATATGTGTGCCAAATTTCACATCTAAAACCAATCCATTCCCACACCCAACGGTGTCCTATATATACAAGTGCTTCGCGCCTTGCGCATGCCACCCCAAGAGCGGTGCGTACTCACTCCAAAGATCAAGTGATGTATGACATCAAGAACACCAAAAAGAGCGTTACAAATTCTACAGCACATACTGGTAGACGATAGCGATAAAAGTACTGAAGCGAGTAACCGACAACTATTGTTCCTATATATGCATGCTTCGAAACATAATATGGCACACACATCCCGCCCTTCGTTCCCCCCCCCCCACCCTCTTTTATTCGAAGCTGCCACCCATATGCAAGAAAGTCCGCCTCATAGGCGTTTCTTAGTAGAATGCAGCTCACGCTTCATACGACTCGCCGAACACCTCACGGCGCTTCATGTCTGGTGCAATCTCTACCTCGTCGGTAAACACCCGACGTGCTCCGTTCCGGCATCGTCTATTATAGGGATGCGAGGGTCTATGGTCACACGACACGTCTACATGCATGACATGAATGCACCCGGGCACACCTGACGTGGTCCTTGACAGCGAAGGGCTCGGAAATTCTCTCATATTTCGAATTTTGTAGCATCAGCCCGCTCCAGTCGAGGCGCAAAAAGTCCAGCCCCTCCCGCCTCGTCCCGCGACAGTCCTGAGGTGTCGCAAGAAAGGTCGATGGTATGTATGTTACACATTTTGCCTATTTTGGTGCCGTTAATATGTTGTCGGTAGCTCCGCGCTTTTCTCAACAAAAGCACACAGGGTCACAAGCCGTATAGCGGGGAGACCCAGCAGGGAAAATACCCCAACCATTCTTACACCGCGTAAGTAATCGTACCTGCCATCGCATGCACTTCTACCCATAACGATGCGTGTCTGGTATACTTCGAGCATACAGCGTAAAAACACCACAGAAAAACGACCGATTTTCCACCAAAGCGGCCGCGAACGCCGGCAATGGCTACCCAGGTGCATTGACACATGGTTTCTAAAAAAACACACACACACCCTAAGTTCCACAGCTTCGCCTTATGCCCCCCTCGACAATAAGCATACACCCTGCATGAAGTTCACGTATGACCCGTAGTACACGCGATCGAAGCATCACACACAGGCTTGCAACGTTGACTTCGGACAAAATCCTCGATTTTCACGGCTCATGTGTGTGTGTTTTTTGTTATACACATTTTTTCTTCGTGTGTATCACATACAGTACACGCGACATATGTAAAACAAATCGAGAATGAAGAATTTCAGGTTTGCTTTTTTTTCTGTGTAATCAAGAATTTCCAGCTACGTACCGTGAGCGTTCGTGCTCAGCGAGGAACACTGTTGTAAATCCTACCTGGCATATAATACCTGGTAGTCTTCAAGAGCATATACTCAACGATGATATTACAATAAGCCGCGAGCCTTACGAAGCCAAAACAGGAGACTCTTGACTGCTGTCGCGTGCTGTATATATCCCTTACGTGTTTCCATGTAGAGCTGCATCCACGTTGTTGGGTAAACATTACTTGGAATTAGTGTGTGGGGGCATCTTCACGGTGGTAGTAGCGTTATAACCCCCCCCCCGCCCCTTGCACTCTCTTTCCCCCTTGGGTCGAAAGGCATCAATCGAGAAGTGTCACCTGTTGATTGAAATGCTTGCGTTCTCGATTCTCGGCGATCATCACTTTTCCAGGTGGGAAAAAGAAAAAAAGAAAAAAACGGATACGGTGGAGTCCTCTATTCTGACCAGTACCTCGTGGCGAGAGGGGTTCGCCCCGGACATCGATGCCGAAGCCGTGTTGAGTTCACAAAGCGTCGGTTAGAAGTCAGTAGCTGTAGTTATACGGGAGGGGGGAGGGGGGGGGGGGGTACATTATTGGTCTATGTTCGGCAGGTGTTCAGGTCTGATTGCTTTACAACATCTTCCATGTGTGATGTCGACGGATTCTGGATCTCCTTTGGATACAAGTGTGTGGATACCATGGTTGGAACAAAGCGCTACACATTGTCGTATTACAAAAAGGAATAGCAATGGAACTGACAACAGTGATGCACGTTGTTGCTCAGACGGGACGCGTGCTACAGACGTAAATAGAGAAGGGGGGTCAAGTACCAACCCTCTTCGGCCAAGGCTGACCGACGGAGGCACAGCACTAAAATCCGAATCGTGTTTTCACGAGAACATTTGCCATACGTTCCATATTTTGGCCATGGGGCTGTTCATCGGGGTTAAGCGTGCACATTTCCTAAACTTTGGGTCCGTGCATGTGACGAGGTACAGAGATCCCCTAGCGAGGACCCATGGAAAAAAATGCCTCCATGCTAGCTAACCCTACCGCTGCTAACCCTCTCTTGGGACTTTTTCAGAGAGGAAACATCGACGATAAAAACGATGACTCAGCAAAGCAGACACCGCGTGATTGGGGGGGGGGGGGGTGATACCAATCGATGTCCGAGTTACAACGCAAGGAGAGTCGTACGGTGCGTGCGCGCAGCATTCTCCTACCCGCACTGATGGGCGCTGACGCTGCTCGAAGACGGTTGATAACGTTGTTTTGGTCGCTATCTCGGGGTCCCACCCAGAGGGGTCAGGCGCTGACTGACCAGGCTATTAATAGTAGGCTCTTTTACCATAACAGGTCATCCTTTTTTAACGAAAAGGTCGCTCCATCTCTTTCTCACCAACACAGCCGCGGCCGGGACGTTCTCGAACGGAGGCACGTAGCGTCCGGTGCTGGTGACGATCACACCGTTCTCCTCGTCCAGCTCCTCTTGCTTCTGCGCCTGGTTCTGGTCCATCTTGTTTTTTGTTGTGTTTTCCGTTCGTTTGCGTCCACATCCGGGGGAACGAAGGGAGGGCGGGAGGGAGGGGGGGAGAAGCGGGGGTTGAGGCACGAAAGGACCTTCGCTCGCGACAACATCAATACCACGGGCTGGTAACAACAAAAATATATAATGGTAAAAAAATATTGCCTGTCAACCGAACGATGCTCCGCACTTTGGTTGACGAGCGAGGGCGCTCGGACGTGTGACACTACAATCGCTGTATAAATAACCGCCTGCCGCCAGTCTCCGACCTCCACCCACCCCCCCCCCCTTTACCGAAGGCGAAGGCGACGCACGCCCAGACCCGTCCCGGATACCACAACGCCTCCATGTCATGTGCAACAACAACCCCGCCTCTTCCCTCCAGGTTCGACTTTTCGGTATACCTGTACTGTATATATAGTTAACAAAGCCGACGACGCAAAAACAATAAACCAGACAATGATGGTTCGGCCGCTTAGTGTCGACTTCGCCGCCGTCAGTGCCACTGCCCCTCCTACCTCTGCTGCTACTGCTACTGCTGCTGCTGCTGCTGCTCACCCTCGCAAACCTTGGCGCGAACGAGTTGCTGGCCTCAGACACCTTCCGATAGCAGGAACGGGGCCGCAGGCGAGGTCGGTGCCAAGGGGAGGGTGGGAATAGGAGTGGAATAGGAGAAAGTCGAGGGGGGAGGTGGGTATAGGAGTGGACGGGGAGAGGGGGGGGGAGAAGGAGGAGAGGAGGGGACGGGGGGCGGAAGTAGATTGCTGCTTATCGTATATCACGGTACCAGGTATCAGGGAAAAATAAACTTTCCGAAAAAAAAATATAAGGGGAGCGGCGGCCGAGGACTGCCAAGGCCGGTGAACAGCACACCACGGTGAAATCGACGAGCAAACAAATAAAACGATCGCGTGGTCGGCAGCGACGGCAATCGCTGCTTCCGTCGCGGGCGGGGTTGGCGGCGCGATCCCGAGGCTTGATCGTTTCCGCCGCCAACCGACCAAACGACTAAAAAACGATCAAACGACTAAAATAAATGGTGTGCGGTGGTTGGCGCCACCTTCAAGCGAACGTAACGCAAGCCGCCAGACCCGAAACAGGACAACGAAACAACCACCACCGCCAGGTACTACGACAGCAACAGCCACACCAGCAACGACAACAAAAACAACAACAGCAACAGCAACAATGAAAACGTCAACCACCGCAGCAACAACTAAACCTACCACAACAACAGCAACAACAATAAAACAATAACAATAAAAACAACAACAATACCACAACAACAACGACCACGACAACCACTACATCTGAAACACACCACCACAGCAGCAAAGCGTTATATTTGTGAATATCTACGCGGGATTCTTCTGCGGTGCGGTGGGGGATGGCAGCGGTCGGTCGTGACTTACCTTGACGCGTCCTGTGCGGCAGAGTGCGTCCATAAAGTTGGGTTGTTCGATCCGTTCCTGCGTGTGGGCGAGTGGGGGGGGGGGGGGTCGAGTCGGGTGGAGGCGGGGGAGGGGGGGTGTACTCGATAGGAGAGATGTACTCGATATCATGCAAGGCCGTAGTCGTACGACCATAGACCCTCGCATCCCTACAATGCCGGAACGGAGCATGTCGGGTTTTCACCGACCAGGCAGACATTGCTTGCACCAAACGCGAAGCGCCGTGAGCTGTTGGGCGAGTCGCATGAAGGATGACCTGCAACCTACTCAGAACCGCTTGTGAGGCGGACTTGCATATGGATGACAGCTTCAAGGAGTAAATTTAATTTCCGGTGTAACCACTTCCAGAAACAGCAATGGGAGTACTATGCAACAGCCTCTTGGGTGCCTTACCTTGAACACTACGTGATACGATCAATTCCCTTGCGCGGAGTAAAGGTTGTTTACCTAGCACAAATGACCTAACTCGACGACCAGCTGTGGGCGACCGACAAAAAAAAAACAAAAAAAAACGGTACCCTGGTTGTCTAGCTCACGTAGTGAGCGGTATGTTTTACAGTGTCGTTGCCAACCGATACCAACCCGACCTATATAAAATAGGGGGCTTCAGAGGGGGGGGGGGTGTACTCATGATCATGCATGGCCGTAGTCGGATGAGGGGGGGGGGGGGGGCGGATGTCGAAACCTAGAGTGACGACTACAGCTGCATCGGCCACACGACGCATGTCGGGCTGCTGGGGTCTAGGTAGGGGGCGTGTCCGCAATGCAGCCAACGTAACGAGATGTGCTATTATACTACTCGGGAAGATAGTAATCTGGACCAAATAAGGTGTGTTAACACAGGGTGGATAGATGGTTTTTGGGTCCGTCTTGGGTTCTGATTCCTACTACATATGCCCACCCGTAATACGACAAACGCACATTAGGATGATGATACTTGTACTGTTGCACGCCCTTCCTCGAAAGGTTGCGAAACACACCTCGGACAACAGATCATGATCTGCTGTATAGATAGATCATGATCTACTGTAGATAATGTAGTTCCTCGCCTGCCGCTGTGAGAGGGTTGTGGTGCAGGATCTGCATAGTGCGCATTGTACGGGTCCCACCCGACAACATGCGCTAAGTGATACCAGGTACAAGGTAGTAGACCTATCTGCATCGATATCTAGGTAATCAAAAGTAGGATTGATCTGCCGATGATCTGTCGTCGATGATATGTAGATGATCTGTGGAAGGAACACATCAGCCTTGAAACATCTACAGTATATCATAAAGTGGGAACTGATCATCTGTCCCACACTTGTCGGTCGTTTTACCCGGATTCCAAAATGGTTTGAACACGACGGGCCGGGCGCGCCGCGGAGTTCGGGAAGGGCAACCTTTCAATATGATACATACAGTGGAGCGAGGGGTGCGGAGCCGCTCGGCACCATGGGCAAAAGCGTTAGGAAAAGCTTGACGGAACCGAGACGTAGTAGACGATAACAAACATATCAATCAGCGGCGGGTGTTTCGGCTCTCGTGCCCAGCCAGTGAACCCCCCCCCCCCTCCCTACGTCGCAAGAGGAGTCAAATTATATACTTGGAGTGAGAGTTGGGATGTTTTTGTCTGCGATGAAACAAAAGGGTCCAGACGGCAAAAAACGAAGTCCCGACCACAGAAACGCCCACGCCGCGATAGGCGGTGGATGAACAAAGCGTCGTACGTATCACCTTCAAAAGGCGAAAGAAGTCTGGTGTGTGTATCCACACCTCCTTGATCAGCCTGTTTGTCCACGCAAAGAAGGCAACGGGTTACCGGCAGGAAGATTTAGTAGCAGGGAAAAAATGCTGCCGGGAAAATGGCTGGGAGGAAGGGCGCGTGGGGCAAGGGTAACGTGCTCGAGCCCAATCAACTGTACCTTGACACGAGATGCACCGCGATCGGACAACACTGCTACTGTAGCAACTTGGCGATGAGCTAGGGGTGTTGCTAGTGAGCTAAAAGCACCGTTGTTGGAGCTCCGACAGCACGCAAAAAGAGCTTACCAGGTACTTATTTACGTCGGTGCCCAACAATGCTCACCACTTCAGCGGCGACTGCTGCGCTCGGGAGAGGGGACGATACCAAAAAACAAGCACAAATACAACCCCAACACCGCGACAGCGCTAAGAGAACACGACCAGGATCTACGACGACAAACACAACAACACAAACGACGATGACAGAACACCACCCACCACCACCACCCCACCCCCTTCTCCTTGCCGGCGAGTACAAAAAAGGAAAAGTCACAAAACAACGTACGAAAAACAGCTGACTTCGAAATAAGCAAAACAGGAACAAATATAATCAAGAACAGAAAAAAAAACCACATGATTCATTCATTTCGAGAACCAACCAGACGAAAAACAACATACCACAGCGAACAAATGCAGCAAAAGAACACACAAAACAAAAAATGATCAACTTCTTTGTTCCGCCTCACCGAAGACACGATATGCCCTCTGGGAACGAAACCAAGAATGGGGCCTCCTTGTCCTCCCACTTCAGCCGCGTCAGGCTGTCCAACTCCCTCGGCCAGTCAGCAGGCGAGAACTTCTCCACCATCTCGTCCGTGCAGGTAACCTGGCCTCCTCCGTAAAACACACGGTTAACGACGAGCGCGTGCCGCTGCCCGGGCACGCACTGGTGGGCCGTGATATCGTACCCCTGGGTAAAAGGAAGCACCTGTGGCGATGGATGAAGGAAGGGAGGGCAAGGCAGGGTCGGGAGCAAGGCAGGACAAGGCACGCGAGGAACCGGAGGGGGGGGCGGTTGCCAGATTTCAGACGAGCGTAAGTACGGGGGAGGGGGGAGGGAGAGAGGGATAAAGAACGGATGATGAGCTGCTGATAACAACACGCGGAGAAAAAAAAAAGACACATAGATAAAACTTGAGATAAAACTTGGCCATCACAGGCGGCGGTGACTACGCGTGGTCGTGTGGCACCTGGGTGCGCCTCTGTCTCTCTTTATCTCTCTCCCTCCCCCCCTCTCTCTCTCTCCCTCTCTCGTTCTCTCTTATCTCTCTCTCTACATTTCTCTCGAGGTGGAGAAGACAACGACGGCCCATCCCGTACTGAAGCTCGGTGGCCTCTGGCAACTCGAGGGAGGAACGAACGCAAAACCCGACACCGACAGAAGGATGCATTCTCCCTGTCTCGTTGTGTGTAACCACAGAGAGACGACGAAGAATCCGCACGGACACTGGATGTGCTGGATGTCGATGGGCGGGAATAACGCCTGTGGGAAGAGAACAAACGCCCTTGCCTCACCTCGGCCGAGTCGGGCAGTAAGCGGTATATACTCTGGCCACTAACGGGGACGACGACGATAACCATTTCATCCAAGCCGATCTCGAACATCGCAGACAGCTCCTCTGTCAAGGCCGAAGCAGAGGGCGGAGAGGGGGCGGGGGGGGGGAGTAGCGAGGGGTGGGAGGAGTTAGGGATGATCAGCCGCCATGTTTACGAGGGTAGCATGCCTTGCTTTGGGCACCGACGACAGTGGCACCATAGTGATGGTCGCGCCAGCGGTGAATCGGCATCGGCAACGTCGAGGGCAGATAGAGCCTCCGCAGCAACGACAACTGACGGCGGCTATGTAGAACGCCTACGGAAAAGCGGCGGTATACATGGCATGAAATGAAACAAAACGCAACCGTAACAACAACAGCAGCGACAGCAGCAACGACAACAGCACCAACACCAACACCAACACCACCAACAATAACAACAACGCCACCACCACCACCACCGCCACCACCACCACCACCACCACCGCCACCACCACCACCACCACCACCACCACCACCACCAACCACAAACAAACAAACAACCGCAACATCTAATGCAATCAGACCCATGACTTAATACACACTGCACACAAGCGGCGAACCTTTCAAGTCCGAAACCCGACCACCCTTCGGGAGCAAAACTCCAATCCTCCTCTGCCGGCGTCCCTCTGCTCCCAGTCCCCCCAAGATCGTCGCCGCGCTGCGTGTTCCATTATTTCCCGCGGCGGGTGTCTTGCTGGGGGCCAGGAGCGGTGCAAAGTCCAGCATCACGTGCAAACGTTGCCCGTCCAGCAGCTCCACCGGCATAACATTAAACTCGTCAAACTTTCTCGACAGCTGACGAGTTACGGAGTCAGGATAAGGAGGCGGCAAGAGGGGGAGGGGAACAGGGGGGGGGGGGTCAGACCAACACCGTTCGCTGAGGTCTCGAAACCTTGTACAGTGCGGAAAATAGCGAGCAAACCCTGCCACTTGTTGTCGTTGTGAGAGCGTCGCCTTTGCAGCCGTTCGGTCGTTTGGGCGATGGCCGCGAGCTAGATGAGCGAGGGGGGGCGGGCTTATAGGTAGCCCAAGTCGAAAGGTACAACTGCATGACAAAGGTGTGGGTGTAGTCGAGGCTGTTGTCGGTAAGGGTCGGTAAAAACCTTCCGAGTTTCGAGTGTTGCAGCTTGTCGATCATGCTTCTTACTCCATACACATACTGCAAAAAAAAAAAACTAATCCCAAGTAACATGCCCCAAAACAATGGTTGCAGTGCTCAAGGGCGAAACAACAGAACAAGCACAGCAAAGCTTACATAGCGTCAACTCCCAATGCGGGCAGAGGAGAAAAACGTGTCGCTGAACTCGGCTAATCAACGAATCGATCGTTGAATTGAACCCATGCACGAAATCAAGCGACGACGAGTCAACCGATCCACCATCAGCGAACCCGCCAATACGAGTCGAAACATCAAATATCAAAATATCGTTCCATTCAAGAATTGAGCTGAGACAGCTCAACTCGACGATAATCGACGAGGGAAGAGCAAAGCTGAACCCTTTCCGCGACTAACATGCAAGGCGTTTAACCGTAGTCGGGGGAGGGGAGGTGTACTCGATAGGAGAGATGTACTCGATCTCATGCAAGGCCGTAGTCGTACGACCATAGACCCTCGCATCCCTACAATGCCGGGACGGAGCATGTCGGGTTTTCACCGACCAGGCAGACATTGCTTGTACCAAGCGCGAACCGCCGTGAGGTGTCTGGCGAGTCGCATGAAGGGTGAGCTCCAGCCTACTAAGAACCGCTTGTGAGGCGGACTTGCATATGGAAAACAGCTTCAATGAGTTGATTTAATTTAGTCGGGAGGGACCAGTAGAAAGGAAGGCGAAGACTGGTGACGAGACGAGAAGAAGAACTCAACCGCTCCTACCACCCAACCCCGTCAATCCAAACTAAAACCGAAATATCGACCCGTGTGCGAGTCGATAGTCGACAGCACACCAACCGGTCTTGTCATGTCAGCGAACCCGCCAACGCAACGAAAAGCCCAACACCGGCACGCCCGGTAACCGATCTGCCGACAGGTCGACGACTCAAACCACATCCAACAAGAGGTGGACTAAAAAAAAACACACGACGAATATTGTTCATAGTGATGAATAGAGGCATTCAATTACTTTCCGTGTTCAGATAGACGATGAGTAGGTGCCTTGTCACCACGGACTCAATACTTTGGACATGAGTGAAAGTGAATTCAACAGCAACAACCAAGGCACGTGCTTGTTGCGTGCATATGCTTGCGGTCCGGCAAATCTGCTGCGCGTATGCCCGATCTGGCATATGCATCAACTCCAAGACAGAGAAAAGTCTCCCTCACTTTTCCGCACTGCGGGCACTCCAGGGTGCTCTTGAACTGCCCGTACAGGCTATCGACCAGGACGCTCCTGTCTCGCATCTTGAACATCTCCCACGATTGCGCCGCGATGAATTCGTCGGGCCTCCCACACTCCCCATCCTGACACGCCGAGACAAACGAACAAAAACGAGCTGTCAAAGCCAATGCCCCTCACGTCGGACACATCAGATCACTGGACATATCACACGGATGACACTACTAGACGGATCTCTGCGCCATCTGCATAAACAAGTTCCCACGGGGCTGACTGATCCACAGGAGCCAAATGCCTTATACACATGTCTCAACCGACTGATCTATCTGTCTGCACGCCTTCTCCATCCTCCAAACCCCTTGTCGTTCGCGCTGTGAAAGGGGGCAGGAGGGCTACATGCAAGACGAGACTCCATTCCACATGGCCTGCTTTACCCCGAGCGAGCAAACGCAGGACAAACGCCGTGCGTACAAATACTAGACAAACGAAAGGGCATGCCGTGCAGCGCCTACTGCTACTATTACTACTGATGTGTGTCGCGTTGTCCACAATGTCGCCAGAGACTCAATCCGGGGTCAGGACAAAACGAAAAGCGGCGGCGACGAGGACACAACACAACGAATAGAAAGGACAAAAAAAAGAAAAAGACAAGAGGGAACAAGAGGGACAGTTTGTAGACAAACAAGACGGGAAAACCAAACGGAAGGAAAGAGACACAATCTAGTGGGAAAAACTAAAACCACAAACAACAGAGACAAATTCCCTTTCCCCCCTCCCCCCTTGGTGGTCATACCACTACGGCCATGCATGATAACCAGTGTACCCCCTCCCCCCCTCCTCCCAAGAAAACAAAAACAGCTGGCATATATATACTATATATATGGGTAAGGGTAACGGGAAACAAATGCTAAAACCAGCTCCAAATTCTGGAACGCCTACTTCCTCCGTCTCTCTTCTTGCACACACCGGTAGAACGAGATAGGGCTTCTTCAAGACCCTGTTGAGATCCTCGTGCAACCCGTCCAACAGAAAGGACAGCACTTCCTGAGAGTCTTGCTGAGAGAAACCGTTGAACTGCCCAACAAAAAGAGATGAGGGGGCGGCGAGAGCATAGGTCGGCCAAAATCATCACCGACATGACTCACCAGACCACCCGCAATCGTCACCGACGTGACCCACAGGACCTCCCCACTCTTCAGCACGCGATGAGAAATCGTCCCACAGAAAATGCTACCGTGAGGGCGCCCTACGAAGGGTCTCCTCCGAAGGGTTTCCTCGAAAGAAGAGGCGGTTCCCCCTCCTCAGAAGAAAAAGAGGCCAATCAATTCACCTCATTGTTTCGTGGCTGTCACGACAACCAACAATCGCCACAGAACACATTTTCTGTCCGCTTGCAGTGCAACCTCCAGCTCCCTCTTCCTCCTCCCCCCTCTGCCCTGATACCTCCGGCCACGCCTTTTTCACTAGAAACCTGAGCATCGACCTTCGACTTCATATAGATAGACACTGACCCGTGTACCTGGCATGTATGAATATGCCACTCCGGACGGAAATGTAAGGCCTGTTATACATTAACATGAAGACCAAGCGGTCGGTATATAACGCTCAGAGTAGTACATATCTATAGATACATGTGATAGGGGAGGGGTTTCCTACTGCGGCGTTTCGCTAGACGTGTATACACGCTCATCTCGAATGCCAGCATTGTTACCTGAGGCGCAAACTGTGCGATGGCGCTTTTCAGCGCCGCTGGTGACACAGTTTTGCCGCTGCCAAACCACAGGTCCTGCCGACGGGCGCATGGCGAAAATCACGAAATGGTCACGCGACGGAAGGTAAGCCGACAATAGGTAAAAAAAACTACACACAGGGGCAACGCACGCATAAACACCAATCAGGTATACCGAAGATACAAAAAAAACGTCTACACGTACCCGGTAGTGTGGAACTACTTACGCACAGTAAATGAAACCGCCCATGGTAGACCTGCATAGATATACAGGCGTGGAAACACATAATCATGCAGAGACAAATTGTGGCACGTCCATCCCGCGGCATCGACACACGGGGGAAGCGGGGGGGGGTAGGGGTGAGGAAGGCACGGGATACTCTACACGCAGAGCAACGGCAGAAAAATAGGGAAGGGCAGCCATACGAACAAGGGAAGGCGGGGAACAACAGCAAATATATCAGAACAAAAAAAAACTTCGACGTCTTTTTTTGCCTGTTGCCTGTTGCATGTGGCATGTGGCACGCGGCGGCGGCGGCGGCCGGGGCGCGTTGGTTGAATCGCCAACTTGTTGTGTTCCCGCCGCGGTAATTTCACGAAGCCACGGGGATAACAAGCGACAACCGTTTTTTTTTTATAACATATGGCACACGGCATGTATTCTACAACGTGAGCTTGTGTGAACTTGAGCTTCAGTTTTACCCATCCGCCGGGGATACGTACACAAAACATATGAAGAAAACAGATACGTCAAACTTCCACACCTCCGACAGCTCATCCCCGAGAGATGATCTAGGCCCTTCAAGGCAAATCTACTCCCGGTCGTGCATGATCTAGCTCGTGTTACCAGGTAGGACCCATAATAATCTGTAAGATCTAGCACATATTTCCTGGTTTAGATCTGTCGTACGCAGATCCTGCAGAGTCTCGCACAAAGGCTGGTGAGGAACTACAGTAGATGATCTACAGATAGATCATCATCTGCCCGAGGCGCGACACTTTCACACGCGCGTGGCGGGACACCTTCCGGGCACCTCCCAACCGGACCACCCACAAACCAACAAAACACAACACACAAGCAAAACCACGCCGGACGCTCGCCGCTCGAGATCCGCTTGAACGACCATCTGTTGGAGAAAAAAAAACTCGAACGAAGCGTGACCAAGAAAACGCTTACCTTGAGAACGGTTTCGTACGCGCGAACGAGTCGTCCTCCCGTGCCTGAGAAGGGAGATGGAAAACAAAAAACAAAGAATGGGGAAAAAGAAGGGTCAAACCAACAATCACAAAAACTGGGGGTATAGAGATCGACATAAATAGACGGTGACCATCAAAGCCGGAAGGGGACAAGACTTGATGAAACGAGAAACATGAGCCGTAACTATTAATAGAACCCAACCGCGAGAAAGGGGAAGGAAGAGGCGGCCGGTGGCGATACATCCAACAAAAAAACACCAACGTGATCCGCACAGCCACCAAAAGCATCAACAACACCCAACGCCTTCCAAAACAAGAACAAAAAACGGGGAAGGCAAACCCGACAGGTTCAAAACTTTGATGAAGCGAAAAACACGAGCCGCGGTAAAAACAAAAACAACCAAACACGGGAGGGAAAGAGAGAAACTGTGGTACAGAGATTGAGAAAAAACGCCGGCGGGAAACACCCGACAACGAGCACCATCACCACAACGCACAATCACGGAAATAAGTACCAACACCAACCCCCCCTTGTCGCTCCACCAAGTTACACAGATCGAAAAAAAAAGAAGAGAAGATAGCGCCCTCGCATTCCTCTTCTACCGGTACGGTTGTCTCTCTCTCGCCTGGCGAATGATCTTTCGGCCCCACTACCCCACCCAAGTAGAACGGACAGGGGGCCGGCATTCGTGGCGCCCTTGACACAGAAACGCCACCGCCCAAAGACAGACGGGGTCGAGCTGCCTTACGAAAACAAAAAAGTTTCGCTGACTCAACAACTGCAGGCAGAGCACCGGCAAAAACCAGCAGCAACAACTGCAACACCAACAACACCACCGCCAACAAAATAGCCCCCCATCACCATCACTAACAATAACAACAACGGTAGCAGCAGCAGCAACAGCATCAACAACAACAACAACAACAACAACAACAACACCAACAACATAACCACCAGCACCACTACCGCCTGCAAGCGCTCTTTGACCACTCGACCCTTCCTATGTACAGTAGTCGCTCGGCGCCAGCTCATCGTCAACACCGTCACCACCAGCATCTCACCGAGAGGGTTGGTCGTGTTGAGGTCTCGCAGAAACGCATTCGTGAGGATGTGCCGCGTCAGAGGCTGCACGTGGCTCAGGCACTGGACCGCGGAGCTGAGGAAGCAAGTGTTGCCGAGGTTTGCCAGGCCAGCCTTGCCCCTTAACAACAACAAAAAGGAATAGAACAAACGAAGCAGACAAATAAACAAAAAATAAGACCACATACGCAAAAGCGAGCAAGCCGGCGACGGGGTGTGTGTGTGAACATGTGTTTCAGAGAGGTAAAACAAACAGAAAATACAAGGATAGGGGGGGGAGAGGGGTTCTACAGTAGGGTTATCATATCATTTTCTGACTAACGTTTCTCGCCGACTGAGGAACTACCCTGGTAAGGCCTCCCTTACCATTGGAAAACCTCGAGCGTTTACGAAAGTTTTCGCGAGACACACCTACACAGGGTATAGAATGGTTTCATGTGGAGCCTCAGGAACATTAGGTGCACCCCCCACGCTGGCAAGCATCGGAACGCAGAGTCAAGGCGGTCGAACAAACATGCCTTGATATATACCTGTTACATATTTACACAGCAGTGGTCCCTCTATAGCGCCGGTTCAACAGTACCAGTTGCCCGCTATAGTGCCTGTGGAATCGCTTGGCGAGACAATCCACGGTAGAGGTTGCACTTTTCGGGCCAAAAAGTTCGGACCGATTGAGTTCCTGAAGTGAGGAACCAACAGTTCGGATGAACATTTTTACTCGTATACCTGGTATTCATTTTAGGACTAGCGCATAAAAGCGCCGGTCGGGTGGCGCGAACCAATTTCTCCCAAGTATTGTATCGAGTGAGATATTGAGCTCCTAATGTGAAGGGCTCAGGAACGTCTGGTGCACCCCTACCGTGGGATGGCTCTGGCACAGATGGGCTTCACCCGTGTGGCAGTGGTCGGAATAGTGTCGGCGGCCGCTACAGTCCCGGCATTGTTGGCTGGCACATACACACCCGCACCATAGAGCGACCGGCACTACTGCGTCATACATCGGTCTGTTCGTTGCTTCGTCGATTAATCGGTCGGTCCTATAGTCTATTGGCCCAACCGTTCGTTGGTTGATTCAGCCGCCATCGATCGGCTCGCTGATTCGTGCGGCCGGTAAGCTTGCGTGCGCAGTTGGGGAGGGATAGGAAGGAAACACACCTCAACGTATCTCGGGAGTTGGGAGGGGGAGGGGGGGCGTACTCGATACCGTGCATGGCCGTAGTCGTATGACCATAGACCCCCGCATCCCTACAATGCCGGGACGGAGCACGTCGGGCTTTCACCGACCAGGCGAACATTGCTTGCACTAAGCGCGAAGCGCCGTGAGGTGTTGGGCGAGTCGCATGAAGGGTGAGCTGCATCATACTAACAACCGCTTGTGAAGCGGACTTGCATAAGGTTGACAGCGTCAATGAGTTGATTGATTTTCGGGTGCGGCGATTTCCAGAAACAGCAATGTGAGTATTATGTAAGTGCCTCGTGGGTGCCTTACCACAAACACTACCAGGTACCTGGTACCTGGTACGTGACACGATAATTCCCCTAGTTGCGAGGTAAAGGTTCTGCAACCCGTACAAAAGATATCACCCGATCGCCAGCTGTGACCGACCGCCAAAAAACAATAGCAACAACAACGGTACCCTGGTTGTCTAGCTCATGCAGTGAGCGGCATGTTTACAGTGTCACCGTTGCCAACCGACGCCAACTCAGCTATATAATACATAGATCTGGGTTAGGGGGGGGAGCTGCACACACCGATAGGCTGGTCGCGAAAAACAAAAAACAAAAAACAGCAATGCTGCAAACCAGACCGAAATGCTAAATGACGGTAACCAAACCGGATCGAATAAAGTGCACATCAACCAATCGATGCTGCAGCACGCAGGCAAAAGACATCAAGCGCAGCATGACGGCTGCAGAGTGATCGCCTGATGGCACGCGATCGATGGACAGGGGTGGTCGTAACAGGAGACAACAGAACGCGGGCGTGTGCGGGGGAAAACGTCGACACCTAAAAAGAGCAAAAGCAAGCGTTCGCGGGAGGATTGAACAAGGGAAAAAAATATAGAAAATATATATATAATAATAATATGTGGGCCGGGGCTGGGGTACCTACCTCTTCGCCATCGCCAAGCCCGCCTCCGGATCACTCCGACTACCGCCACACAACTTCTTGTGAAACCTCCAGTGGGCGCCCTGGCATTCCTTCGAACAGTAGAAAACCTTGTGCGAGTTCTGGACGGAAGAGCACAGGAAAACGGGAGGGGGGAGGTGGGGGGGGGGGGGGGGCGACAAAACGTTTGATGTCGCGTCTTCGCCATGACAAGAGTCTTGATGGCCCTCCGATTCCTAATACACGCATCCAAAAGCAAAATACCGCCACCAAGAACATGACAACTCTCGCAACAACAACCTTGGAGGCAAAAAAAAAACAAAAGCGTAACCCTAAAACTGTTTGAGCCTTGAGCTCACCGCATAAGAATGAGGGCTGTACATGGGCCGGGTCAAAACTCGCGGGTCGGGTCGGGTCGGGTCACCTAATCCGACCCCGACCCGATGCATGAGACTTCGAGGACCTCCTGACCCGAACCAACCCAGCGCAACCCCCTCCGTGAGATGTTGGAAGATCTCCTGACGCGCGAACAGCCCTGATGAAAGTAGAGCACCGCGGTGAACGTTCCCCGACCTCACGCGGACAAAAAACGATCAGTCCCCTTAACTCCTGGCGTAAACCTTCCTGCCCCCTTCACTGCACGCCGGTCCTGCCACAGTACTGTACCTATACCCAAAGCACGCTAAGCAAACCACGACTCCGGCGAGGACGAAAGCAACAGAAACAAAAAACACTGCCTCGGTCTCATTCCTCTGGTCCAGCGCGACGCGAAGTCTTTCACGCGTTTCCCACGCGCTTCCCCCCCGCACACAGCGCTCCTCAGCTACCGCCCCCTCCCACCCTCATACTCCCTTTCCTCCCTCCCTTGCCCACCATCCACTGCCCCTCCCTCACCTTGAAGCAAGCATTACACTTCGATCTCGCAGGTCGTCCGCACGCCGCACACAAACGTTGACCTGCTGCTGCTGCTATTGCCCCTGCCGCTCCTGCTCCTGCTGCTACTGCTCCTGCTGGGCGGGACGTGCTTTCCCGCCGCCCACCCACAACCCCGTCCCCCGTTTGTTCGCCGCCTTTCGCCTCCACGAAACCCTCGCCCTTCTCAATCGTCGGCTGGGAGGGGGGTTCATGGGTGGGAGCAGCGGGGATAGAACCGTTCAAGAGGGTGGTGGTGGTGGTGGTGGTGGTGGTGGTGGTGACGGTACTGCCGCCGCCGCAACCGTCGCCGCTGCCTTCCCCCACGCCGGTATCGACCGATTCCGCCACTTGCTTCGCTGGCGGTGGTTGGTGGCGAGAGGAGAGGGAACAGGAGGAGGAAGGGGAGGAAGGAGAAGAACACGAGGAAGAAGAAGAGGAGGTGAAGGTGGAAGAACGGAGGGGGGAAGACGACGACGACAACGAGGAGGAAGAGGAGGGCGCCTCTTGAAACTCCGGGCGGGCAGTGCCGCGCGACACTGACGCAGAAGAAGATGCGAGGCTCCGCTGTAGCTCGGGGTCGAGAAGAGAAAATTCCTACAGGTTGGTTATGTGAGAACGGCGGGGCGGCGGAGATGCATGCGGAGGAGGGGCGGAGAGTGGCACACACAGAGACAGGGGGAAAGGTTGCCATTTACAATACCGTCATGAGTGATGCCGGTATCTGCGTACACGCCGTGTTTACAGTCCAGATGTCGGTGGCAAGGGTTGACGGTGGACAAAGGAGAGCATAACGTGGGAAGGGTCGGGGGGGGGGGGGGGGGGTACTCGATATCATGCATGGCCGTAGTCGCATGACCTAGATCCTCGCATCCCTACAACGCCGGGGCGGAGCGGGTTGCTGCTGTTCTAAGACGGTCGGACACAGGATGCTTCGTGAATATGTGTTTCACTCCGACCACCACAGGAGCGAGTTCCGCTCCTCTCCACCGAATCAGCAAGCTCCACACCGGAGCATCCCCGAACAGCATACGGCACTTCTGATTGGGTAGAATTTGACAAGGCAGGGGGGCGGGGCGGGCTCCTTCTCACCGGGTAGAGCTGTGGCTCACACACGAGGCGTCCTGACTCGCTGTCCCTCACAGGCACCAACGACCTCGGCAACGCCGGCCCGCCTCCGTACCTGTAGCAGGAAAGCGCAAACGGAGGGACGGGGGTGTACCATCCGGCGGGCGCAATGGTTGGTGAATCACCATGAGGACCAAGGCGTTCCGTGCGTTTGAGCATGGGGACACCGATGAAACGGACGACAACGACCTGCGCTGCTGAACCGGGCGCGGCCGTGGCGGTGGTACAGGGACCGGCGAGGTCAGCACTTGCAGTCCGAAAAACTTGCGGATTTCAGCACACAAGTCCGCCCGCAAAACCACATCGCAGGGCTGCGTCAAGAGTACCCCCGATCGCATCGTGAAAGGAGGCTGGATCTGTATCCGCCCATGTCACCTTATTTACGAAGCCTATACGTATACCAGGTACATATTCAATTCCCCGAACATGGCAGCACCGACCGAGGAATAACGGACAGGGTAGACTCCGTATGCGCTAGACAGGACCCCGCCGGGCTTTCGTGCGCCGGCAGCGCGACGCTCACGTAGCCTTGGGCGGGGAACAGCTGGGGACTCACGGCAATGCCTGCACCAAGCGCCACGCCCTGACAATGTCGAAGTACCGCCTACTGACTACGCTGCGCATCAAACCTAGTCGTCTCAGGCGAGACAAAGCATTTTACGACAATTTTCGAGAACCCTCACCAGGCGTGAAGCGCCTTCCACGCTTCCTGCGGCACCAGAACAAAGTGGTACCCACGAACAAGGCGCAGTCGGAGGCGTCGTCCCGATCCGGGGACAGTTCCCGGTGTCCCCGCACTCAGCACTAGCGCCGAGTTGTCAATAGGGCCGGGGTGTGGAGCGCGTGGCGGCGGCGGGACTGACATTGCTGCTACCGCTGTTGCTGATGCTGTTGCTGATGTTGCTGCTGCTTCTGCTCCGGCTTCTGCTGCTTCTACTGCTGTCGCTGTTGCCGCCGCTGCTGCCAAGGCTGCTGGCGCGCGTGCAATCCAGATAACACGTGAATGAACAGCGGTCAGAAAGTTTTTTTTTTTTTTATCCTCCGGCGGATTGGCAAAAAATGTTTCCGATTGATATTAGGCAAGAGTGGATCGACTGCTACGGTCCACACTCCACACCTAACGTGCTTGCCACAAAATACACCATGTGAAATTGTCCCCTATTCTCTATATCCAATATACGCCTAGCAAGTATGTAACTCGTTCCCGTGTCTACCTCCTAGGGATTTGACGGTCTTCCAGCGCAAGACCATAACAACAGCCTACCGTTCCTAATCGGTGCGCGTTGCGGCGAGACAAAACCGGGGGCGGAATCTGTTCGCTGGGTCGTCACAGGCGGTTCTCAAAGGTCGCGATGGCGTGCTGTACGTCCCGCGCGGAACGACTAGCGGTGGCGGCCGAGACGCCGTCGCGCTGAGCATGTTGCGCCCAGACACTCAGATAAACAGCCACGAACCATACACCCTTCCTGCTCTCCTCGTCTCTCGCCCTTTCCCCCTGCCACCAGCAGCGAGGTTCCATCTTTGATTTCGAAAGTCGTCCGTCTCGCGGGGCTCACCTCCCTTCGGCTCGCCGTTCGTTCCAGCAACGCCGTTTGGTACCACCGAACTGTCGCCATCCCCACCACTACCACTACCACCACCACCGCCACCACAGTCGCTACCACCGCCCTCCCTGGTTTTCCCGAGACCCCTTGCTGCAATCAAAACGGGGGCCTTCGAAGTTTCCCCGCTAGAATCAGGGGTCACGACCGAATCGCTCCCTTTCTCGCAGCCGGTCATCTCATCCCCCGCCGCTTCTCCTTCGCCTTTCGCGGCCCCGCCAGATTGACCGCTGTTATCTGGCGACGCTCCGACCCCGACGGTTGCGGACGACACCACCGATTCACGGGAGGAAGAAGGGTCTACTCCTTCCCCTGACGTTCTACCGTCACCGTTGCGGTTGTCGTTGTTGTCGTCGTTGGCCTGTTGGCCTTCTCGTGGGCTACTGTCACCTTCGCGAGCGCCGTTGCCGCTGCCGTCGCCGCCGTCTAACTCGTTCCGCCGCCGTCCTCCCCTCTCGACCCCAACATCGACGCCCACCGCCGCCGCCACGTTGCGGCTATCTTCTTCGCCGCAAGCGGCAGCGGAGGCGGCAGTGGCAAGAGCAGCTGTAGCGGCAGCACCACCACCACCACCACCACCACCACCACCAGCAGAAGCAGCATCAGCGTCGGCAGTCGCGGCGCGCGCGGTGTCTTCCACGTCTTCGCCCGCAGCGGCGCCCTCCTCACATCCGGTGAAGCGCTGCCAGCGGAGCCACCACTGCCTGTCTACCACCGCCCACACGTCCCCCTCGCGAGGCTTTCGTCCACAACCCCGGAAAACAAATGCGATGACGGATGGCGCATCGGCGATTGCGGGAGATTAAGGGTAATAAGGGGGCGTGCGGTAGGCCCAAACTCGGCAGATCTGGCAAAAGGGCACGTTACCGGCTTGCTCACGTCCGTGAGCACCTATTTTTCCCGAGAATGGGGGGAGAACAAAGGCGAGCTCTTCGCGCACAGGCGGCACATCCAAAAAAGACCCGGCGCAGCACAAGTGTAAAGGGTTCACGAGTTTCAGTCTTCTCATCGGTATTTTCAAAGCCCATCAAACTTCGGGAATCTGCTCGCTTCTCGCTCCGTCCGTCAGTCTACTCGATAACCCACCCACTGAAAAGGGTACATCCGACTATCGAAAGCTCCCGGTGCACTAACCTCTTCTTTCGCCTGCGCCACCAACCAGCGAATGTCCTGCGCTTGTTTCACCGGGGGCGGACCTTCGTTCTCCCCCTCCCCCAAACCAACGGTCGGCGCTCCAGTCTCGCCTTCCCGCCCGACACCCTTGTCGCCGCCGCCGCCGCCACCACCACCGCCGACTCGGCCTCCGCCCTGACGGCGAGATTCTCCATCGTCCCCTGCTCGTGACCTAGCCCCGCCCCCTCCCGATTCTCGAAATCCCGGTGTCCCTCTCGCGCCATCTCCGGGTTCCAGCTCGCGCTTGAAGTCGACTCCTTGCCTCCCCGCGCCAACGACGACGTCGCTGGTGGTATCGCCTATTCCAGTAGACGACGCGATACCGACGGAATCGATTTCGGTCCCGCCCACCGCCACCGCTGCCGCCACAGCCTCCCCACAGTCAACTATCGTTCCACCGTTGCATTCGCCGTCACCCATCGGCGCCGAGACAAAACATCGCACCACGGAGGCGTGGGTGAGGACGGGGTGAGGGGCCGGAAACGTGTCCTCCTCCGCGGCGGTCATCGGCACCGACGGGGTGAAGCTCACCTTCGTCACGTTACCTTTCCCGGGCGACCCCGGCCGCGGCCGCCGCCTCCTCGACACTTCCAAAACGGTTCCTGTCGTGCGGGCGTCTCCACTCCCACCTCCACTTTCGACTCTACCACCGCAAACCCCACCGCCGCCGTTCGCACCCCCACCGTCATCCGGGCCTTTCGCACACCCAGCCACGTCGACGCGTCCAGCCAGGGTAGCTGCACTCTCACCCGCTGCCGCTACCCCGGTTGCAGACACAGCATTTCCACCTTCTTGTGACCGCGGCGGCTGCGGCGACGAAGGCCGCGGCGAAGAGCCGTCAACGTCGGGCACCGGGCGTTGACCCCACGAGGAACACCTTCTCGGGCCACCAAAGGTCAGCTCCTCGCCGGCACCGGCGTCAGGGCGGGCCCTAAGCTTAACGTTAGTGTCAGCCCCCGGACGTTTTCCCGCCGCCATCGCCGAGACGGAGGCGTCGACGGATGCGCTCGACGGTCTGAGAGCTCCGGGTGGCGCGAAGAAGGTCCCGTCGCCACCGACACTGCCGCCGCCGCCATCGCCGATGCCGCTCGGAGCTGCAACCCCCGTTCGGGCGGCGCCGTCACTAGAGCATGCTCCCTGGGATCCGCCGTCTGTTCTACCCTTTTTCGTCGATGGCAGCAGCAGCATTTTCTGGGCGTCCATATTTCCTAGGTCGGCAGACCACTTCAGGTCATCCCTGGCCTGTGGCGTTCGCAACGGTGCGGCGCGGCAGCACGGTCACGGTACGGTACGGTCACGGTACGGTCACGGTACGGTACGGTACGGTGCAGCACGGTACGGCACGGTACGGTACTGTACGGTACGGTACTGTACGGTACGGTACAGCATGGTACGTCACGATACGATACGGTACCAGACGGTACGGTACCAGACGGTACGGTACGCAGCGCGTCGAGGAGGTATGGTACGAGACGAGACGGTACGAGACTGGGTGAAAAAGGAGGCCGTTACGAGCAAGTAGGGAAAGCCGCCGCGAACACAATGAGCGTACAGCGTTTCCGACGGAGTTCTCCGACACCTCTGTCACCATCGAGTACACGCACAGCATGCATGCACGCAGTGCAAGGGGTGCAAGTTACGCGTACAGACATGGACAACAGCTCGTAGATTACACGCAAGATGCAATACGCGTACAATACAGAGCGTGAGCATGATGCGCACAACGCAAGAGCAGCAAGCTAAACGCAAATCAGATACGTTTAATTCACACACACCACCTTTGTTGCACTGCCCACAAGCAAAGCTGATATTGCCCAAACCCCCGAAAACAAAGGCACTGGAACCACGTCTGCCGCCGTTTTTTCTTGAGGACGTTTAGGTTTTCTGCTCTAGCTCCGAACGTTTCCGTCGAGCCAAATTTGGCAGGCCAGATTTGAGCTTCTTGGTGCACTCCCGTGAGTGTGCCAAATCGACAGCACTTCTCGTGTCCTCCTTCGGGGCGGAACTCGTCGCTGAAGTTTGAAAATGTGGTTCCAGGCGCTTGAATTTTCGGTTTCTCATACTGTAGCCAAGTATTTTTTTTCTGTTGCAGAATGAGAAGGAGGGACGCCGAAGCTGTACGAGTACGTACTCACAATATATTCTGTACACATTTGGCTCGCGTGCTCTCGCTTGCGTCAGTAGAAGCATGCCGAATAACTCCGTTTTCTCTCCCGATGCCGACACAGACAACACGTATAGTGTGCTGGCCTCGATATTGTAGACTGGCCGTGCTCTTAGAAAGAGCAGCGAGAAAACAATGGAGAATACTTTCTACTTCTGTATGCACGAGCGAGTATAGACAGCAGCAGTACTCCTGATCTGTGCAACCAAGCCCAGAGCGTAGAGCAGCAGCGTAGACAAGGACGCGCGAGCGTGAACGAATCGCACGTTCCTGGGGAGGCCTTGGGATTGGCGACCGGTAGCACGAGAAAGCTGTACCCCCTGTGATACACATCTTCTTGTACAGATCAAATCGCAGTATGTGGTCCTCTTTTACTGCTGTTGGGCACTTGTAAACAAGAAGAACATACCTACACACAGCATCAACAATCGCCTGCGGGTTGCTATACTGCACTTCGCCGACACCCGGATTTTCGACGGCGCTGCCTGTACCTTCGTGGCAGCGCGCCCCACCTCTAGCTCACGGGGAAGTTGCTGCTGTGCGTGGAGCTAGGCTGAGCATTGCGGCCAAGGCTGCATTCACCACGCGCCTGAGATCTGCATGGTGCTGCCGTACGTACTCGTACGTACCTACCGCTCTGTCCGAAAATGTAAAGAACAGCTTATTTTCATATTTATGATTAGACCATTCCTATATTTCCGGACAGGGTGGTACCATAGAGTATTTTTAGTCGATCGTTTTTCACGTGAGACAACAATAGTGATGGGTTCGCATCTGAACGCTAGGGGTAACTCGCTTCCTGCTGCATAAAGGCCCGATCACAGATGGTCTTCGCTGCTGGGATGACACCGGGTGTGATGGCGATCGCTCGGCGTGCTGCCGCTTTCATGTCTGGCACCGTTTGCCCGATACAATGAAGACTGGGCGTCCTTTTTATCTCGGGATATTTTTGTCGAATTTCCCATCAACAATTGACTCTACAAAAGAGGGTCAACTCGTGCAACAGATTTCATGTCGGCTACTTGTCGGATTCAGGCGCAGATTGTAGCTGTGTGCGCAAAGTCCTGCCGCATCGGTTGACTGGTTTCGATTTTCTAGTAGAGTCAAACAGTTCTTCCCTGGACAGAAAGAGACGAATACAACCTGAAAAATCGAGTTTTCCCGCGTATTTCCACGAAAATTAACGGAACAAAAATCTGCAGATCAAAACACAACGAGTCAGTCGATCATTCTCCATTGATTGGAAGAGTCTGTCGAGCTTTATAATCCAATTCGTTTCCCGTGTCGAGAAATCAGGTGCTCGGAGCTACCCGTGAATGTAGTCTGAAACCAAGTAAATAGGGTGGTGGCAGAGTATTTTCAAAATTGTTCTTTCGATTTTTTTTGAACGGATTCTCGAATAGACTGGACATTTTTTTACGTCTGAAACGAATCCATTCCCATGCTCAACAGTACGAGAAACCGAAAATTCAAGCGCCTGGAACCACATTTTCAAACTTCAGCGACGTGGTCCGTCCCGAAAGAGGACACGGAAAGTGCTGTCGTTTTGGCACACTCACAGGAGTGCCCCAAGGAGCTCATATCCGCCGTGTCAAGTTAGGCTAGATGGGAACGTTCGGAGCTGAAGCAGAAAAACGAATTGTTCTCCGGAAAAAAAATATGGCATATGTGGTTCCAATGTCTTTGTTGTCGGGAGATATTTTAGTCTTTTGTGGACAGTGCAACACAGGTGACATTCTTCCCCCTCTCCCCGCCCTCGGTGCTACCCCCGCCTCCATCCCCTTTCCCCCGTCCTGCTGTGCATGCCCCCATGTCTCCCGCCATGCTGCCGACAATCGCTCTCACCTCTCGCTTAGCCCCCAGGCCCACACGGGCGTGGTACCGCACAAGAAATGCCGCCGACTTGGAAGCAGTCTCGACGGAGGCCATCGACAACACCTGCAACGAGTTACGAAGGTTAAGACGCACCAGACAGGGCGGTAAAGCTTCCAAAGAACCATCCAAACTCACAGGGATCGCAGGCTGCGAGCCCTCGGCATAGACGGACAGCCGGCAAGTACGCAAGCAAAGACAAGAAGGGATCGGGGGAGAGACAATGGCCGGCTTCCCGACAACACGCCAAAAACAAAGAAGGATGGCCTTGTACTACAGTAGGCGCACCCCACCCGATCCCGAAAGAATACCTCAAGAAAAACGCACAAGGGGTGCAAGCAGCTCGCGCGTGGGCGAACGAGCCTGGCACGGAAACAGGGATCGACGCAAACCACGCGAATAAAGGGGGGCGGCTTGCAGCACGCACGTCGATGCCGCTCCCCCGCATCGCCGCCAAACTACAACAAGAACAACAACGGCAGCAGAACAGGGACAAAGACGACGACGACGAGGAGGAAACCAACAGCGAAACAGCACAGCCTTCGCTGCATGCTGTCGTGGGAGAAGTGACTACAAACATTTTTTTGGTTTTTCAAACGAGCACGATGGCGCATCGTTGCACAAAAAAAAAAAACAATGATCCGCTTCCCCCCGGCCCCGCGCGCTGCAAAAGCTGGTAGTACGTACGGCGAGAGAGCGCGGAACCACGCCAAGAGCACTACAGTATCGTGGACGATACCGTCGTGCGGCTCGCCCTTCAGCGGTCAAGGACAAGACAGCACCGTTCGCGCGCATGTCACCACCCCCTATGAACAACACGCAAGTTAACACATACCCTGGAACGGTTTTCCGAGCAGAGTTTCTCCTTACCAAGGGGGTCGTTCGCACACAACGAAAACAGACGTATCGCTCGCCACTGCCGATAAAAACAGGCTTGAAAAAAACGCCCGAGGGCGTGTATTATCTCCCACGGTTTACGTATGGCAGCGCTTTTCTAGAGAATTGCTGCTTGCTGGATACGGACCTCGCTGGCGTCCGCCTCCGCAAGGGTCATCAGGGCGAGCTTCACGTAAACCCTGCCACGGTTGTTGAGCGCCTTCGCCATATCCTGGGACGCCATCTCCTTGGGGAGCTGAAAGAAAAAGGGAAGAACAAAAAAAAAACAGAACGCGCGGTCGGGGGGAGGGGGGGCGGGGGGAGCGAATAGAGTGAGAGGGCGCAAGAACGGTTGACGATCACAAAAACGTACCATGTATGCTGTTTTTTACTGCTGCGCGATGTACCGATATTCATGTATGAACGACGTAAACTAGCGAAGCAGTGTCGCGCGCTGGTGGCTGGGGTGTGAGAAAAGGGGACGCCTTTTTGAGCGAAGCTACAATCAGTAGATAAATAGTATGTCGCCATTTCGTCACAGAAAAAATCGTTTCGCCCCCGCTAGCATCACAAGCAGATATTGAGAAACGTAGAGTACGATGCCCTCGGGGTGAGTGAGCTGCTAACATATACCGGGTATGTACTTTCCCACTGCCGTGCTGGTTCTTCTCCGCCGGAGGGAGCTACTACTGTACCTGGCGACGACCCGACGCGCACGGTCGCCCCATGATACGTACCGTGCCTTGCCTACAAGTACACTATTAGTAGTCGATAGCGGCGGCAACATACGTGATTCCAGCACGAGTTGTCAGGCTACAGTACAGATACAGCAGAAGTACGCTCGATCAAGCCAGCTCCGGGCTTCTGCAAGGATGGTCCGAGGGCGGCCATCTTTGGGGCGAGCCTTTGTGCTGGGGGGGGCATGGGCGTGGAGAGCCCCCCCCCCCCACCTCGGTTGGTGTCGGTTGGCAACGACACTGTAAAACAAGCCGCTCACTACGAGAGCTAGACAACCAGGGTACCGTTTGTTTGTTTTTTTGGCGGTCGCCCACAGCTGGTTGTCGAGTTATATCATTTGTGCGAGGTAAAGAACCTTTACTCCATACAGGGGAATTGATCGGATCACGTAGTGTTCAAGGTAAGGCACCCAAGATGCAGCTACATAGTTCTCCCATTGCTGTCCCTGGAAGTGGCTACACCGGAAATTAAATTAACTCATCGAAGCTGTCATCCATAAGCAAGTCCGCTCACAAGCATTTCTTAGTAGGATGCAGGTCACCCTTCATGCGACTCGCCGGGCACCTCACGACGCTTCGCGCTTGGTGCAAGCAATGTCTGCCTGGTCGGTGAAAATCCGACATGCTCCGTCCCGGCATTGTAGGGATGCGAGGGTCTATGGTCATACGACTACGGCCATGCACGAGATCGATTACATCTCTCCTATCGCGTACACCCCCCCCCAACCTCACAAGCGGTTCTGAGTAGGATGCAGCTCATCCTTCATGGGACTCGTCTAACACCTCACGGCGCTTCGCGCTTGGTGCAAGAAATGTCTGCCTGGTCGGTGAACACCTGACGTGGCTCCGTCCCGTCATTGTAGGGATGCGAGGGTCTATGGGCATACGACTACGGCCATGCATGACATGAGTACACCCCCCTCCACACACGGTGGTGCTACGCTGTCCCTCCTACCCCAAAAAACCAAAGACGCCGTGTAAATGGGCAGCGCCAAGACCGACAAGCGTTTGGGACATTGCAGCAGCATGTAACTCGTGCTCGTGCAAAATGATATACGGTACAGCAGCAGCGGTGTCTACGGCAGGGTTTGCGCACGAGGGTTTGCAGCGGTGCACTCACAATGGTGGGGTCCACCCTGTACACGAGGTCGAGAAAGTCGAACCCGACAGGTGAGTTCGTCTATATAGGAACCAGATACTGTAGGAGTATCTCCCGAGGGGTGTACGAGAGCGTGCCGGTGGCTTCATGCGAGTTTAGTGCAGAAGGTACGAGTCCGTTGGATTGGCATCCCATCGAAACCGCCAGAAAAAGGCATCGCGACGCAGCACGTCTCTTAGTACGAAGTAAAACGAGTGCGCAGAGAAAAAGACAAGGATGTGCTTGGATTGCAGGCAGGCAGCTACGATGGAACAAATGTCCGTCGATGAGCATCAACGAGCTTTGCAGCGCGTACTAAAGCAGCAGCAGCAGCAGCAACATTCGATCGTTAGGTGAACGGAATAGTGCTGATTTGTGCAGTACGATACTGTTGTAACATCGCGTCGTAGGTTAACCCCTTGAGCAACGCAGTCCCGATTCGGGGGCAAACCAGTCTAATTCCAAGTGATTTGTCCCCAAAACGGGACTGGGGTCCTAAAAGGGTTAATTAAGAGTTCGGGACGAATGAGGCCTCCTGCTGCGACCAGCCGGAGACTCTCACCCAGGGTTACTACTCCCGCGTTAATTGGCTGGCAATCAACACGGCACCTCGTCGGAGAGAGTAGGGACCCCCCGGGGGTAAAATAAACGCTAAACAAAACTGATGTCGTTGTCGACGGTACACCTCGCTACGTACCAACAACGGGCGGGCGGGATAGTCCGTTTTTCCTATTAAGTAATAGCCTCTTTATACTTTGTCGTGCTGTTGTAGCGGCGCGATATCGCTCACGGAGTGATATGTCTCCCTGTACAGCAATAGTGAGGCTTTCCCGAAAAGGGATCCACCCTGCGGGCGTCCCCCTTTCTCTGTGTGTCCCAGATTTCTGTGGTAACATCGCGTCGTAGGTTCATTCGTTTGCGATCAATGGGAGTGGGGCCTCTCTGCTGCGGCATGAGATCAACACCCATGCTTGTTGACCCGTCTCTTATCTCGTTGTCGTCGCTTGTTTGACTCGTATCCTTTTAGGCGGGTTCCTTCTCTTCCTTTTGGCCCCCAAACTTGTAGCCTACCTGGTAGTTGACTAGGGGTTCTGCTACCATTGGTTGTCCCGTAGGAGCGTCGTGTACGATTTGCCAAACTCCTCCGACAGTGATGAGGCGCTCACGTACGCGATTGCGGTGTGAGGCACCCGAAACGCGTTTACCTGGTAGTCGGCACAGCAGCACCACCACTTGTGACAGCGCTCGAACAGGCAGGCGAGCGAGCGAAGGCAAACAATAATGTTTCGAAAAAAACGTTCCCTCCAAGTCCCCTCTTCAAATATATCTACAGAGTGCGCCGCGCGTGGGCCCAAGCAGAAACCCGGACCGCCCGGCCATCCCTCCACGACGCCAAACCGCATCTTGAGATAACCGAACAAAATCACTATTTAACAGCACTAGCCTTTTGGAGCGTGTGGATGGCCTTCGAGTACTTCGCCAACGCATCGTCAAAGCTTCGATCCTTGAACAGCGTGTTCCCTTCCATTCTGTCCTCGTTCGCATCAGAGATTAGACGTAGCAAGATTTCCTCGCGACGCTTGTCATTCCTTGTCGAGGCCGCATCTTGCGCGGCGCCCGTTGAGAACGGTTCTGGTGAGCCGTACTTCGGGGCCACCATCGTTCTCAGTCCTAACCTACCAAATCAGCCAAAAAATCGCCAAGCGTACCCGGCCCGGTGGACCGAGTTGCGGTAGTGGGAGTTTCCCACGGCTAAGTTTGGAAACATCCGCGGGATTCGAGGGTTTCCACCCGAACTGAAAAACGTTATTTGAGCGGGAACATATAGTGGAAATTTTACGCCGTACGTTGGATCTGCCCTGCCCGCCTCCACACACCAGTCTCCTTACTCCAGTGAGCTAGCCTCAAAACTGCGTCTGTCTTCGGGACAAGTTAAAGCAAATATCGCAGTCAAATATCTGCAGGATAAAAGTTGCCGCGCCCAGCGAAAAAAACGTCGTCATATTTTGGCATCTTCGGCAAGATCTCCTGATTCGTCCGGCGCTCGTAGTCCGTCCCCTTGGTGATCAAAGTTCTTGCTTCAAGACCCTTCAAGACCGCCGCCGCATCTAGTGTATGCATACGAGACACCCGCTACACGCCTCCCTCGCGGCTATCGATACCGCGGCAAACTAGCCACGGCTTTCATCTGCGGGCCAACTATTCACAGGTGATACATTGCGATAGCTGGAGTAAAGACACGATAACGGTCAAAATATGGGATCATGAACGAAACGATACCGCTACGTTCTGTTGTAGTGTTGTGCCTGGTATCAAGTACATTCGCCGTTGGTGAGGTGCTGTATTGGAGGCAAACAGCAGTGGTCTTGTGGTATTCCCTTGCTTTCTTGTGGTCGCTGGCGGAACGCACGCGGGCATGCTCGAGCCCCGACGGGTCGGTCGGCGTTTGTAAGGGCAGTAGGTGAAACATGTGCAAGTTGTGCCTCACTCGAATGGACCCCACACAATCTTCAATACTGCAATGTTGGTGCTCATTGCTCTGGGTACAGGTGCGGCGACGGCCGAACTTGCCTGCCCCAAGGCGTGCGAAAAACTCTCGGACGAGTAGCTCATGAACATACAACGAAGCCTAAGATTGTCTCTGTCGAACTGCTGTCTACTGTATGAGGTATTGGACCTATTTCTCGAACTTGTTGAACCGCAGTAGTGAACTGGTCTATTGCTGTACTTACATACCAGGGTATTCATACCTCTTCAACAAGTAAAGCTGTAGACGACAGCACCAGTGATGCTGAGAATGTAGCCAGCACGTAAAATGCAACGTACCAGGTATGCAGGACGGACTCGACTTGTTCGAGGCAGCATGAATGCGAAGATGCGTCGTGGGTGTGAATGAGGGAGGAAAACACACCAAGGTACTCTGTATCGTAGAGCAAACGACCGACCATTTCCGCAGAAAACACCAATTGCACCTTCCGCCTCCACTCTGCGCGACACGCTATCGATAGGCTATGCCGGCCCTGACTATAGGTGACCACAGAACTAACGTTATTTTCTGCCCAAGATCGCGGCAGCCTCATGCTCGCCCGAAAAAGCCAAGAGGAGGTGCAGCCGCTTTCCGAGATATCAGCGGCAACTCGTCGGCGACAACAGATCCTGGTGGCGCGGCGGGAGAATGGGCGCCTTCTTCGCAACCAAACCACGCGACGCAGCTCGTGGTTGACCGGGTGAGATGCTTTGCGCTTCTTTTCGTCTCGTCTCGTCTCGACTCTCTGAGAATGTCATCCGATTAACACACTAACATCAACCTGCAGCAGCAGTATGCTGTTTAGAGGGGAGACTACATAAATACTAGGTACCTGGTACCTGGTATATAACGCGCTACAGTAGTAGTGGCGACTACGTAGGTCAGACCGAAAACATACCGGTATTCTGCGTTCAGCGCTCTCCTCGTTGTGATTTGAACGCGCAATGTAAAATTCGGGCCGGTAATTATCACTTCTTCTGGCAGTCTACATCAGTACCACCACCCGTAGAGCAAGACCAATACTACTGAGATGCACAGGATATACCCCTGAGACTTCCCACCTGGATGAAATAGCACTTGCTACTGGTATGAAATTCTTCGCACGTCAACAACAGGACGACATGGAAGCCGTGGCTTCCCTTTTCGGTCGCATCACGGCCATGAAACGACAAAGCTCTTCGCGTGACACCGAGGGGAACGCAGACGCAGAAGCATCGCTGGGCGCACACGTGCGGGTGATCATGCGGACAATGGAAAAGCGACTGGCTTGCCTGGGGGAGGGTCCTCTGCAGGCGAGCAATCGAAGAGAGAGAGAGAGAGAGAGAGATGAAGAGAGATTTTCCGTTGCCGCATCTTTAGGGCTGATCGTATTGCATGATAGTTGAACGGGAAATACGGCTATGATATTGCTCTCTCAGTGCATGGCCTACTAACGAGCTACGCTTGCGGTTGTCTTGGCAGGGCTTGCGGCCACCGGATGTGAAATGAGTGGTATCTATCGACATTCTCGGAATCGTCGTACAGCGTTGTTAGCAATCGACGTCGGTGGGGGCGAATGTCCCTTGCAGATGCCAAGGCCCGTCTACAGTAGCCTCGACGCACAATTATTAGTGTTGTGTCTTATTTCCCAACGCTGCTGCGCTCTCCTGCTACCCCTCGGCGGCGTCCCTTACGTTCTATGTGAGCGGGCCAACTCCGCCCGCTACGTTTGTTTGCCGACTTGGCGTTGAACTGCGAGAGTAGGTCCGTCACCGCCCTTGCAGCGCCCCAAAAACGTCGTCTGGGCTGAGCAGTGGGGGGTGGCATGCTCAGCTGGCGAATTGCCGCCGGGTACGACGCAAGATCATACCTGGTAGTTGATAAGCTTACAGCTGCCTACTCTCTGACGAGGACCCCTCCCCCTGCTCCCTTTTATCCTCGCCCCTCGTTGTGACAGGATGTGGAGGTGATTATGGCCAAGCACGGTCTTTACGACATCTGTTTTAAGGAGCTGATTGCGATCACGGGTGCGACTGACCCATATCTTGGGTGAGGCGCAACGCTGTCCACAACGGGGCTTGGCAATGTGATGGACCCCAGTAGCACCATTGCCTGTGCGTATTCTCGTTCTGCTGTGTTCCACCACAAGCCGCACGTTCTCCACAAATATCCTGCAAAACGTTGGGGTGCACCAGGATTTGAGCCAAACGAAAGTTGCTATTAGACTAAACATCCTACTGAACAACACTACTGCAGAACAAAATATTGGCCTACAATTAATATCAGTAGCGGTCTTCAGGTATCTACGGTACGTACGCTGCCCTTGAGCGTGCACCAGGATCCATGCAAGAGTGATGCTGCCTGAAGGGGCTTTTGATGAACTACTCCCCAAAAACTCAGAACCCCCTTCCTCCTCGAATGCCACAGTTGCGTGCTGGAGACCCTTCGAGACGTACACTGCGATCTCTTCGAAACACTGGCCGAAATACTTCGAGGAACTTTGACCGACTACCAACAGGTGGGAAACCCGTGATCCGGCTCTCACTGAGTTGCCGACAAGAAGGCAAAAGTGCTGTTTTTGCAACACGGATGGAAGCAACACCTCGCGGGGCACGGCACTGTCTTGCATTTAATCTGTTTGATTCCGCTGTTTTTAAAGAGGGTATTGTGTGTTTGGCGGCACTACTACGGGGGACCATAGTAAATAGGACCAAATATTGTCATTAAAAATAGGCAAATATATAGGTTTTTGTGTATACCGTAGGTCCTATTAACTATGGTCCCCCGTAGTAGTGCAGAAGAACAGCAGAAGTAGTAGCTCACGACAGCCCCGACATTGCGCGCACGGCTCTTTCTCGACAAAGGTTCGCAACGCCTGTCTGGGGAACGCCACGATGGCGTCCTCTAGGCTCCTGATTTTTCAAGATCGAAATTCCTGATCTGCAAAGGTTCGAGGAGTCTGATATTTGGATATCAAAAACAGTCTAACACCCTGACAAATCGGACGCACTGCTGTCGTGGCCGAAACTGCACGATACCATCGCCTCGGTGGAATCTGTCGGGAATCAGTGTCCCCCCCCCGAACTGCAAGCCGCAAGCGAAGATATTCGGTCATCATAGCAGCAGCAGGCTTGTAGCACGGCTGTCGCTGCCCTCTACGGAGTTTCGCGTGGCGGGTATCGCTTTCGGTGATAAGGCGCCGTATCTCCTGTGCACCTCTTCGCTTCGTCGTGCAGAACAAATGCGTTTGGTCGGCGTCTGACACACGCGTTCGTAAATTTCCCCCGTAGGAGATATCTGTTCTAGGAGAGGGCAGGAAGCGCGACGCTAGAGAGGCCGCGGAACTCGTTGAGGTGAGCACACTGGATGTTTGTTAGCCCCGCTGAAACGGAGAGGTCCAATTTGGGTTCCTCAAAGCTGAAGCTTGCCCGCGAAGCTCAGCACTCGTAGGGGTGGCAGCCAGCTATGGCATACACGGTTCTGGGGTATGTGTGCGCGTCAAGAGCGAGAAAACCTGGCACCCATACCATGGTTTATGTGTGGAAGCCTGAAACGAAAATGCAGGGAAAATACTGTTTTATCTCGAGCGGCACGGCACCAGCGCTGTGAGAGGCGAAGCTCGGTGGCAGCCACACCTCGAAAACATTATGATCTACAGTAGATACCAAAGTTCCTCGCCTGCCGATGTAAGAAATGGGGCTGAATCTGCACAGTACATATCTAATCCGGGAAAATGCGCTAGATCGGGTCGATTGTGCAGCTCCCACCTGGCAACATGAGCTAGATAAAACAAATCAGAGATCGATTTGCCCTCAAAGATCTAGATCATCAAGTTATAATCGATTTCCTGTCCGAGGTGTGGTTGCAACGAAACAGCCATACCTTCCTTTCTTCCCGCCGTGCACCATCTGCGAAACGTTAACGATTCCGGCAACCGGTGATGCTCGGCGTCACAGGCAGCACGAGCCCTGGAGAAAGAGGCTGAGACACAACATCGTCAGCTGCGAGATTTACGCCTACGATTGGGCCAACTGGAGGTGAGGAGAATCTAAGGAAATTCTGTGAGGACGCGACGAAAATTGCGATCGTTGTCGTGTAAAAATAATCTTGCGGCGATGAGGTTTATACTGGTTGGCTTAAGAAGTTGAAGAGAAAAGGCTTATTGGCAGTATCTGTTACCCCATGGTAACGACTTCGGTGGTTTTCAGATGACAGAAAAGAAAGTACCAGGTAGTTACGACGTCGATGTCCGCCTGTGACACGGTGTGAAAAGCATATATTGGCTTCAACCAAGCCCGATTGGTAACGTATCGTGCACCACGAATTACACACAAAGTCTATAATTGCAAAAGATATGCACCAAAGCCATTGAGAACTTCCAACAACAACTGCGACAGGAGGAAAACGCCTTGCTCAAGGACAACTCCACAGCGTGTCCCCTGCTGGCTAAACCTCCAACTCCTCCAAAAAGGCTCACGGTGGACACATTCCACCGTCTTAACAAAAAGAGTACGAGGGCGACTCTAGCGGTCCCAACGATGAAGATCTGCGGTGTTGGGGGACGGACGAGGTTCGTGCTATCTCCGGGAAGCTTTCGCACAACTGTTCTCACTGGAGAAGCGGGCAACGGGGCCGACACGTCTATGGAGGGCAGAACGACGGCAGCGGAAGTAGTCAGCGACTCAAGAAAACTCTCGGTGAAGCAGTTAAAGGTGATGGATTACTGTGCAAACCCACTCCTTTTCTGATCGATAGGAGCCTGAAGCGGATATCGAGTAGCCTTGCCGAAGTCCTGGGCAGGTTCTACACCCGTGTGCACAAGTGCCCCTGAGCCGCCCCGTGTGCGGGTTCCTGAAAGTGTCCAATGCAGCGCCTCTGAAACCATGACTCTCGGCTTCTTTTTTCCTCCCTTTCCGTTTAAAGTTTGATCGCAATATCTCTTCCTTGCTTGCCTGTCTCCCGTGCATCCCATCCGGACGCCAGAGCTTAATCGCTTCCGTTTTCGTCTCGAAAGAGAAGCACGACCGCCGCTGCGCAGCCCAGCGCATGCCAAGTCAGACCCTAGCGACACACGTAGACGACTTTCTGGTGAACAGGTAAGCCGTTGACGAGACACAACCAACGTTGGTGGTATTTGTTGCACATGTCTAGAGCCGCGCCGCCACGGTAGAGGTCGCACCTTTGAGCTCGAACATCTCTTACTGAGACGTAAGGTAGGGTAGGAAAACAGAACTATTTTTTTTTTAGGCTCCTCAATACGAGGGGCTCTATTCCTCACCCAAAAACGACCTTCAGGAAAAAAAATTCAACGTTGTGAACAATCCCGTGGCTCAAGTATTATGATAAACACAAGTGTAATTCCTATTAATACTATATCGAGTAGTTTTCCTGTTGAAAAACACGGCCAGACAAGAATATTTTGACCAAAAAGTGCTACCTATGTCGTAGCACGCCTCCTAAGCTGTACCGGGTTCCTCAACTGAGTAGTTACACCAATATTTCAGGACCATATGTATTCGGTTACCGCGTAAAGCATAGAGGTCCACAGGTGCACGGTCTTGCAAGAAAAGTAGGCGCCACCTCTAATGTAGCATGCGCTGTTTTCTATGTTTGTCTGCTTCGGAACGCTCATGTATCCCTTAGTAGGAACGCTCTTGTATATACACAAAGGCAAACACCGCTTTCTGTTGGTCGGTTTGTCGCTTGATCAAGCTAGGGCCGTACAGCTTGCGGTCTCAATGACCTCGATGAAAATAAAAGGCTAGGGAGTAGTTCCTGCGCGTCCCTGTTGTTGGTAGCTTTTCGCGATGGAGCAGTAACACTATATCAGGTATAAGGTTTATTTTTAGGTTCCAACTCAGAAGATATGCGCGTTCTACAGACACGGGTTGACCCCCGTGGCGAGAATTCAGGCGGAAGCGCTGTGGGAAGGCGTCGAGAAGTTCCAAGAAGAAGACAACAGCGTTAAGGTCTTCGAACTGACCATCCGGAACGAGGTGTGCTTGGTTGTAGAGAGGCGTCAAAAGGTAGAGGTTATATGGGCATCTTTGGGTATGAGGAGGGGGTGTACTCATGTCATGCATGGCCGTAGTCGTATGATCATACACCCTCGCATCCCTACGTTGCCGGGAGGGGGCACGTCGGGTTTTCACCGACCAGGCTAATACACACTACCTGATACGATCGTTTTCCTTGTGCGGAGCCAAGGTTCTCCACCCCACACCAAGTATCTAACTCGACCGCCACCCATGGTGACCGCCAAAAAAAAATAAAAAAACGGTACCATGATTGTCAAGCTCACGCAGTGATTAGCGTGTTCACAGCGTCGTTGTCAACCATCAACCCAACCAGGTATATATTTATATTTATATACAACAGGCCAAAAGGGAGGGGGGGTCAGTCAGAGGGCAAACTCGACTTTGAATTTATTGAAGCTCGGGGAGGAAATTCATATATTTCGGTGGATATGTGTCATGACCAAAGCAAAGGAGGTGGCGGCGGCGGATGTCGCACGGTCTTACACACTAACGTGCCCTGCGTCGGTCACGTCGTAAACGTGTTGGAACGCGTGGTGCGTCGAACTTTGTTAGCTGTACAGCGATAGCCCCCTACCTGCGTCCACGTCGGGATGGATCCCCGCACGAACACCGACCCCCACGATCAGGCGTCAGCTTCGACTGAGCACCAAAAAGGCCGTCGGTAGTTCACTGGAGGGGCAGGAGCAGCATGTCTTCATTCCGCGACACTGGGTGAAATGCACCGTCGAATGTCGACGCCGTGCATGAGACAGCCTCACGTCACCCCCACCCCCCATCTCCCTCCCATTGCCGTGTTTTTTACTTCTGCGTGCAGGTAGACGAGCGCTTCCGACTAGACCAGCAAAACCTCGAGCAGATCATCGTGGAGGTCATCCGGGCTAGAATTAGCGATAAAACAGCGCGTCATGAACGGGCCGACGTTGATGACCGCCGCCGCGACTACCGCCGCCGCTCGGGCCTGGCGGGCATCAGCAGGGCACGCAGCCGTCCTCGAAAAGTAGGGCAAGCGTTCGCCAGCGCCTCTGCCGTCGCTATCGACTCTCTCGTTCGTAGTCAGACACGCCCGGGAGCTTCGCTTGCCGAAGCAGACTGGCAAACAGTGGTTCGCTACGTCTACGGGAAGGCACCGGCAGACGCACAGACCGTTGGGATGCTGGTCAAAGAGGCCGCTATCAGTATGATTCAGGGTCGAGGGGGGCAAGACGTGGGCGCGGGCACGAGCAAGGGCAGCCAGGGAGGGCGGGCGGGGTCGAGAGGGAGTCCGGTGCCGTTCGGCATTTTCTTGCAGGTGCTGTTGGGGTACCAACTCCACGGGCACCTTCGTTGCTTGAGAAACTTCAAGGAGGACTTCCGAAAGGTAAAAATCGGTAGGACAGATGATTTGAGTACATTGCAGTTTCGCAACGATGTTTGCCGCCACCGTACTCAACCAATTGTGTTGTTTATCTCAGCAGTTCGTCGAAGCATCACCCACGCACTGCTGTGAATTGAAACAGGAATAAGGCGTGTTGTTAGGTCTTAGCTTTCCATTGCGAAGGCCCTATTTTTGCGAAATAAATCGTGTAGCTACTTCTTGGGGAATGTTCCGTGGTACTGGTCGACCGACGACCACTTTCAAGTGGACGGAGCGGGCTTCCCTTGGTTATTCGTTCGATTTCGACACAATCTGCCGAGACGTCGCCTCTGCGCTTGATCGGTGTACTTTGGGGGTGTCTGACGCTGCTCCCGTCAAAATAATATTAGGTGCATGTAGTCTATATGCCCTACTGTAGCGCCACCATACCTCCCATCTCGATGGCGATTTTTCAGAGAATGTTTCGGGCCGGGCGTCATACCGGGGGCCATGGATAGATGGGAAGAACAAGAACCGGGCAACCAAACCTACCTATAATAAATCGATACGGAAACGCTACAAATCTACTCGCACAACTGCTCGATCTAGAGGTACAACTCCACGCACGCAAAATTAATCGATCTAGAGATGACACGAGCCGAGACCGTGGCTCTCTCAACGCCCGCCTCTTCCCGCAGGTGGACGTCGACGCTGACGGTGTGGTGAATCCCAGCCAGTTTCTGGCGCTCGCCAAGCAAACGCTCCGGCGTGCACAGAAAGCAGCGGGGCCGCCTACCCCGACGCGAATGGGTCGAAACCGAGCAGGAGCGAAGGGGGCGCAAGAAATTATCGACCGCCAGGCAACTACACGATTAAGGGTAGCGGATCCCCACGGCTGTGGTAGGATAACGTTTTCGGAGTGTGTCGATCACCTGGTCCGTGGCGTCACTGTTTAGGTAGATTTAACGGTGTGTACTCCAGAAAGCACGGCCATGATCACCAGCGTCGTAGAAGGGTTTCGTACTACAACAGGGAGGGGTACCTTAGCAGTTCGGTAAGAGGGTATACTAAAGCGACAAGGGGCATGCGTTGCGGCAAATACACACGATTGTGCGACTTTTGCTTCCGTCGGAACGACGGCTTCTCCGTACCAGCAGTCGTGGAAAGTTCTTTCATGCTCAATCCTGCAAGACCCCCATCTATGGCATGGTGGGAGAACCTTAGTACTTTGAAGTCTCAATCGCTCGCATTGGCGCCGAGAGCCGATATTGTTGCGATGTTGGTTGCGAGCGCAGCCTGCACGAAACTGGGCTAGCGTCAACCCGGCAGTTTCAATGTTTCAACGGTAGATTAGAGGGGGTGCCCTGATTTCTGCTACCGCGTTCAGGCCACACGGGCGGGTGGCTCTGAACCTCACTAAAAACATTGGGCTTGAACTTATTTTGTTGGCGGTGCGTGACAGGCAACCCCGGGGCATGTCGTGAAACCAACAAGCGCACAAGCTTAAGAGTGCAAAGAAATAGGGTAACCCCTCGACCGAGTGGCTCTGAGCGACTGAACAAAAAAAATACCCCAAAGTAACCCCCACCTGCCGTAGCCTTCGTCGGGACATGGCTCAACGATTACCACCGGCACGAACATAAATTCAGGGTTGTAGTTATGGGGGATAACAAGCGGAATAGCCTGAACAAGGTTGTTACATTTAGCCGCATTATATACATTTTAACCTCCAGGCTTTTAGCTCTGACCCTCCCCACAACAAGTTGGCGAGGTCTCCAGGTGGTTTCAAGCGTCATCCAAGCGGCTACCCCGCCATTGAGTTGTCAAGAACAGTCAAATAAATATTGTGTCATGCCTTTTTCCCAACCTTCTTTCGAAGGTCATACCCTTGAGCATGGTGTCGTCCTCTTGTCATCAGGTCGACACCTAGTTTGCAGTTGATTTTGATCCGTTTCCCCACCGTCCGTCCGCCCGTCACTGGACCCGACTTCCGCTCTTGTGCTCGTCCCTGAGAAACCCCCGCAACTGGGCGGACTTGCTGGTCGGTGAGCACCCGCCGCCCATCTTCACGTTTGGTGCCACATGCCACACCTCGTCTGCCTGCCGCGGTTGTGAGCATTTCACACATCTCGGACAGATCATTGATTGCCGCTTCATGATCTAGAGTCTTTAAGACAGCTCTGTTCCCGATCTTGTATCATCCACTGTAGCTTGTGTTACCGGCTGGGACCCGAATAATCTGCATGATTTAAGCACATGTTTTCTGGGTTGGATCCGTACTGTGCATGCATAAATCCTGCACAACCTTTCACAGCGGGAGGTGGGGAACCAGATGATCTACTCTCTGTAAATCATGATTTGTCCGAGATGTGGAACAGTTCAGGAACGGAGCGATTGGCATTCAGCTGTGCACTTTCGGTATATAGCGTAGTGCAAGCAATTATAACTGTGCTGACATGGAGCTACCGGAGTACAGCAGGCAGCATATAGCCGCATCTAGACACACAACACAATAGCCAGTGCTGCATGCAGTATCCAAGCAGTTTCCTGTACGTACTCTGTATGTAGCTGTCTCACGATAGAGACGTTGGATGCCTACAGCACCGTGGGCAGCGAAACTATAGTCTACCATGTACCCTGGTATTTACTTTCGGCCACCCAGTTGGGGGGGGCGTAAGGTGCTATCTATCATAGAGTTGACGTAGCCGCTACAGGGTGGTCGCGCGTACCAACCAGTGCCGACACTTCTGCGGCAGGATGGTTCTGCTGTACTGCCAAGACACAACTGCCGGTAGCATCCTCCACGCACTGTATTTTGCTCTATCCCCTACCTTTGTTTGCATCGTTAGTATGTACTAGAATGACCACGAGTGCCCCACTCTGAAGTAGCAATTCGTGTGGTGGATAATTTGCGAATATGGCGTAAAACGTACCAGGTAGCTTCGAAGCCTCGGACCCTCTTGAGGTGACCCGCGTGTTCGTACCTGTATGTCGCACCGCTGAGACGAGCACCCGGGCCAAGCCTTCACTCGTAGATCCTGTGTGATATGGAGGTACTCATTGCGCATACTCTTTTATATGCCTTTTTTTCCAATCATTACTTTCACTTTCGAATTAATAGGAGGTTTTGCCCTCAGTGGTCTTCTTCTGGACAAGCCGTGGTCACAGTTGTCGTCCCTTCTCCCCCCCGGTACGTGCCTTCATTATTTGTCGCGCATAGGGTTCAGCCTTCCCACTGCTCGTCGATTATCATCGACTGTAGCTAACTCACGCTTTCGCGCTTTCCGCTGATCAATTCTCGTGCAAGGAAAAGTCCTTAGGGTCGATCTTACGGGGAGTGTTTTTCAGTTTTTTCAGTATTTTCCCGGGTAAAAAAAATACCGAAATTTCGGGAAAATACCGAAAAAAGCTGAAAAACAGCCCTCGTTAAGATCGACCCTTTTAGGATGCCTTTTAAAAAAAAAATCATCGTCACTTTTACTTTCCAGCCTAACTCGTAGGAGGTTTTTACCCTCAACGAGCTTCTGGACAAGCCGTGTGGTCACAGGTGTCTACCCTTCTCCCCCCCGCTACGTGTGCCTCTATTTTTTGTCGCGCATAGGGTTCAGCATTCCCACTGCTCGTCAATTTTCATCGAATGTAGCTAACTCACGCTCTCGCGCTTTCCGCTAATCAATTTGTTTATGCAAGAAAACCTCTTACAGATTAATTCTTCGTAGGGCGTAAAAGGAGGTATTTAAAAAATAAATCCTTTCAAGAAGAGACGATATATTGTTGTGAAGCTTAGATTGGGTAGGCGATTGGTTAACCTTTTACCCTTAGCCCAACGGACTAAGACCTTTCACAAATGGCGTCGACGGCAGGACATGGGTTGTTGGTCGTGAGTTCGAATCTCACGTCCACCATGAAATCGCTTTTTCAAAGATCAAGTGAGTTTTCTCATGTCAAGAACCTGAAAAATGCTCCTGGATCCCCAGAAATTGGAACCGCGTGTGGTGGCGCGTCGACCCGTTAAAATCCGGTCCTTTCCAGGGGGGGAGAGTGTTATGAGGCTTAGATTGGGTAGGCGATTGGTTAACCTTTTACCTTTAGCCCAACGGACTAAGACCTTCACAAATCGATGAACCATTGTGATTTCACGCGCAGGTTCGTGTCCTGCCGACGACGCCATTTATTTGTGAAGGTCTTAGTCCGTTGGGCTAAAAGGTAAAAGGTTAACCAATCGCCTACCCAATCTAAGCCTCATAACAATATCTGCCCCGACGAGAAACGCGACAGTCCACAGCTCACTGCGATGTGCAGCCCAACTTCAATCGAGCATGCCTGGACCATCCAGCTCTCTATATAGGAAAAGTCAAATAGGTTGTTCTTCTTTATCCCTAAGCTTCCTCCAGCGCAACATATTTTGCCGTTCGTTGTGCCCTCTTGCGTTCCTTCTATTTTTATACCAGGTATATATCTTCGGCAGCACTCGCCGAGAGCAAGCTTTGCAATCGTTCACAATGTTACATACCGGCACCAATCTCCAGGAACTTTTGGCAGTTTCCGCGGATTGCCGGCGTGCACGGAAATATCCTATCACAAGGTCTTTTTCCGTGTCCTCCGAAGGGTGAAATGGAGTTGCGCGTTTTCGCAGTGCTTGCTCGTAGGATTCGTAGGACCTGATGTTCAAAATGATAATTTCACAATTTTTTAGATTCTCAAAGCTTTTTTCAAGATGATATCATCAACACGATGAAACATATTTTTTTAGAAACTACCGTATTTATACCAAGTCAGATTGCCATCTGGTGAGCGTCAGACTGATAATCCTATGAGGATACGAGTATTATGTGTTCGTTTATAAAGCTGACTGAGTAGCTCAGTGGTCTATCCTTTATAAACGAACAAAAGAAGTACCTTTGGGCTCGATACGGCCTCCCGCCGATAACATCCTCCGGGGTTGATCAAGCCCCTAATCAGCGCCTGGTTTTTCCTTCATATTCTCCCCCTCCCTAGTCGTGAGTTATTTTACTCAACAGTTCACTCCACTTCCGACTCTCTGGTCGAGTGTTCTTTTATCGTTGTTCTCTCCACCTGATTTCCCTTTTTCTACCCACGGCAGAAAAAGCGGAAATACGACGTCTGGCGGGACTCGAACCCCGGACTTCTTTACTATCATACCAGCCTTATCCGTCTTGTAGGTGAACACCCACTTCGCGCCTACAGGTTTCCGCCCTCGTGGCGGTGTCGCGGCTTCATATGTACCGGACGTTTTGTGACTTTTCCCTTGCCATCCGACACAGTATCAATATCTTCAAAATCTTGGAACCAATCTGACAAAAAACGAAGAATTCAGTGCGGCGCAATCAAAAACCGGTATCTTTGTTCACGGCGAACACGGTACGCCTGACGGAGAAGTAGGGCAGAAGCCAAGCAACACAGGACAAGGAACGGGCTACTAATGCGGCCGGGGAGCAAGCTCCCAGTTGGAGCAGTTGCTGTGCTCTTCTTCGTTTCACCCATCGCGATCACAGGAGGAGCAAGCGCGAGCGTTGCCTGTGACTCCGGCGGGTGGGATGTGACGCCGAGCGAAGCGTACGTTTGGGGCTATACACCACCGCAAGGTTGCAGCTGCCAGGCAACGGGGGTGTCTCTCTCGGAGTGCGAGGTAACGCGCGCACCACAAGATAGCAACTGTCGCCCTGTCTTGTACCGCCACTACTAGGGCACGTGACGCCGTCATATTTGCTCAACACGCGTGCTTGCACAGCAATGTCTCTATGTGATATGGCATGATACAGCAGCAGATACAGCAGTATGATGATACGTACAGTACGAGGCACCCTGCATATATACATTTCGTCATCCTCAGCGGTACCTGGTATATGTACGCGCCAATTAACTCGCCGTCTACACAGAGAGCAGCCATAGGTGATGGCACAGCCAGAGTAGAGCTTCATGCAAAGACATTTGGCATTGCGGCTAGAAAAACATTGTAAAACTTTGAGGTATAACGTAGGGTATAACGTAGAGCTTCCCTTTCCGTGTTTGACGTGGTGACACCTCTGTGGCAGATCTTCGACTGTGGGTGCGTGTGCGACATGACGGCGGGTCAATGCGACATGAACTGCTGCTGCGATGCTGAGTGCACCAAAACCGAGCTGGCGCGCTTCTTGGAGCTGGATGCGTGTCTCGAGGAGGGTCCCGCCGATGAAGTCACCACTACATGCTATTCCACAGGTGCTGTAGCCACAGCAGTACCCAACACCAATTCGTAGATCACAACAGTTGGAATCGCTTGTGTCAGGTCGGTGTTGTTGACTTTTACATGAAGCGATTCACATGACGTGTACTGCTGTTTATGCATTTCACATTTCGTGACATGACAGCTATACGTATGCACCTCCTATTGATAGTCGAAATTCAGATCCGGGGTCACATAGCAGCCTCTCCTGCCACCTCCCCACTACAATTCATGACTTCGTTTTTATCGCGCGAGAACACTTCAGCCATTTCTTCCTTCGTCGACTCGCGTAGAATTTATGGGCTTAATCAGCAGCAAACGCCTTCGAGACTACGCTCGGGGTGTATTGTATGTATCACACGGTGGCTGGCTTTAACCATATGATCACACACCGGCCTTCTCAGGGGTTGCAGTTGGGGCATCATGTGCTTCAATGCCTGTATAGTCATGCGTTTTATGCGGTATTCCTTGTTCATCAACATTCAAGAATGACACGTTTCTTCTTGGTTCGCAGACGCACTCTCTCCGCACATTGTTCGACGTATGAAGTGGGGCAGTGCAACAATTGGTGGGTTCCCAGTGAGCTCTCTTCTGCTCCCATGTGTTCATACTGGCGTTGCCTGCACTCCCTCCCACCGTAAACAGGTTCCTTGGATACCATCAACCCGAGATATCCTCTTACCGGCGGCGGTGTCGCCCAAGCGGCGGTGGACGGCCTTCTTTGCGTGCAGTACGACAACAGCGGGTCCAAGGGAGAATTCTTCGAGGTGAACCAACCGTGCGTGGTATTCGTTGTTGTGGATTTGCGAAACGCTACAGTACTCACTGCTGTTAAAGGGCTTACTACCCTCTGGCGTAAACTGTCGACCTTTTACACTGTGCATATCTTAGCACCAGGTGGTTACTGTAGAAGGGATGAGCTACAAACTCCACTCAGTCAGCGTTGACTTGGAGGAGGTGATTGGCTACCCTTTCTATCCAATAACTTCACTCAGTCAGCGCTGACTTGGTGGAGTAGTGCGTTAAACCCCTTACATCCAATAGTGGCTCATGCACATTAGACGTTGTCGATGGCATAGGTTCGAAAATCACTTCTTCGAACCTTACTTCTACTACCGTGTGAACGCTTCCGAGGTGCGTCCCGAAAAATGAGCCTCTCTGGGTCCCCACGAAGATGGAGTTGACGACTGAATGAACACTTGTCATGACTCATCCCATGGTAGGAACTGCACTTTTTAGCTCAATATTGTCTGACCCATTCGAGCTCCTAAAGTGAGCAACGACCGGTTAGCACGATATGTTCACTACTGTAGTATACACGGTTTGGTTTTAGGACTACGTAGCTTATAGAAAGGTTAGTCGGGTTACGTTAACAAACGCTCTTCGAAGCCATGTTTCGCGTGAGATGTTGAGCTCCTCCTCCTCATGTAAGGAGCTCATAATATTTTCTGAGACAACACCTCTACGATGGCATTGCTTTTATGCGGCTGTTAGGGTGATACAACAGAATACGGAAATTCGTCCACCGACACATACGTCCCAAATACCCTACCGTCCCGATCGGGGAAGAACGTTGCACCAAGTCGGACAGATCGCTAGATGGTCATCTACAGCTGTAGATCGTCTGCTGTAGATCCTAACATGTCGCTACGATATGTTTGTCCGGGATATGTGCACAGTAATACAGATCCAAAACAGGACATATATATATGTGCCACTGTGGATCATGCAGACGATACGGCTCCCACCTGTCAACGTAAGCTAGATCTTGCAGATCAGTCGCCTGTCCGAGGTGTGGAATGTCGCAAGGCCTATCCTGGCCCTACCCCTGCAGAACTCGGTTAACTCTTTCCGCAGTACCAGGTATGTCGGTTGGTAAAACCTTCACACCACGCGCCAACGGTTAAAAAAAGCCGTACCGTATACATTTAGGGCGACGACACCGGTATCCGTGGAGCAGAACCTTGTAGAACCTCTACCCTAAGCAGAGATTGAAACAATGCTGATGGGATGGAGGGTTTGTATTTCGTTGACATATGTACTATGGCGAAAGCGGCGCGACCAAAGACGAAGAATATAGTTACAACAGAGATAGGGAAGCCTTTCGAGAACAATCCGTTGTTTGTTCGTAAGAGAGAGCTAGGCGTGTTGGTTCATGTCATGGGCGCTTGTTTGATCATTGACCCTTGACGGCAATGATTTTTGGTAGATCGCGCAGGATGGAGCTACCAAAGTTGATGCAGCACGTGACGGTGCTGGCAGACTGGTAGAGCACGCCAACGAACAATGTTGCTTCTGCTAGAGTCTGGCCAGAAGCTACTGGGCCAGACTTGCCGTAATTTCAAAGCTGAGGTATATCGCAAGCCATACAAGCCGTGCAACATCTTGTGAGATTGACGCAGAGTAGCCGCGGACACCACACTTGACCTAACGTTAATACGCTACTGTAGGCGAGTGACCCAACGATAAGAAGAGTGAGTGTACTTCGTTCACACCGTGCACGTCCTACATAGCATCTTCCCTCGAACATGGGTAAAATTAACGCATCGTCAATTTCGAAGAGGTACAGTCTCCGTTTCGTTCTAGTGAAGGCAAACAGACGCGTGAAATAACCCCCCCCTACACCGGAAATTAAATTACGGGCTGTCATCCATATGCAAGTCCGCCTCATAAGCGGTTTTTAGTAGGGTGCAGCTCACCCTTCATGCGACTCGCCGGACACCTCACGGCGCTTCGCGCTTGGTGCAAGCAATGTCTGCCTGGTCGGTGAAAACCCGACATGCTCCGTCTCGGCATTGTAGGGATGCGAGGGTCTATGGTCATACGACTACGGCCATGCATGAGTACATCTCTCCTATTGAATACACCCCCCCCCCCCCAAATGTTACCCCCCCCCCGGTTGGCGTCGGTTGGCTACGGCACTGTAAAACATGCCGCTCACTACGTGAGCTAGACAACCAGGGTACCGTTTTTTTTTGGGGGGGGTTTGGCGGTCGGTCACAGCTGGTTGTCGAGTTAGATCGTTTATGCGAGGTGAATAACCTTTACTCCGCACAAGTGGGAATGATCGTGTCACGTAGTGTTTATAGTAAGGCACCCAGGAGGCAGTTACATAGTACTCCCATTGCTGTCTCTGGAATTGCCCACGCCGGAAATTAAATTACCTCATTGATGCTGTCATCCATATGCAAGTCCGCCTCACAAGCGGTTCTTAGTAGGATGCGGCTCACCCTTCATGCGACTCGCCGGACATCTCACGGCGCTTCGCGCTTGGTGCAAGCAATGTCTGCCTGGTCGGTGAAAACCCGACATGCTCCGTCCCGACATTGTAGGGATGCGAGGGTCTATGGTCATACGACTGCGGCCATGCATGAGATCGAGTACATCTCTCCTATCGAATACACCCCCCCCCCCAAATATTGGAGATGGCTCTATTGAGAGTAAGAACGGTGCTCCCTCTCGGTAGGGGTGCGTGGTCAAAGGTCAAACGACTCAAGGCGAGCAACAAATGAGTCCCCCCCCCCCCCAGAAAAGGACTATTTGGACCGTTTCATGGCAAACATCTGCACACCGCGTATGTTTTTACTGTCCGTTTCCATCCACATTACATGGTGGGGATGATTATCACGTGCTCAGGACCCTGGGAACTTACCGACGACAATTTTTAGCGATATCGGCGGCCTTTCCGAGTTTTCTTATCACGACCTCTTGACGGCGTCTGCGGGCACGGGGGCTACAGAGGGCGACGCGACCTTTGACAAGGGGTGAGAAAATTTCCCGAGCGCTGCATGCCCCTCAATCACATCATGGTATTCCGCGATATACTGCTGCGTGTGTATATAGACTATTCGGTGTTCTGCCGCACGTTGAAGTATGTCAGATCAGCAGTCAAACGTGTCCAACACTACACGACAGTGCCCGTTCTTTTATCCCCCATGCGTCCACTATACCATTTTTTTGTGCTCTGTATCCACCAGCAATAACTAGTATTTTGATCTGGAAGGGGGGATGGATGTGCGTGCGGAGAGGGGAAGAATTTAGCACAATATATTCTGGCACGACCGAAAGTAAGAAATGTTCAAAGTCGTGGCTTTGCATACTATCTGGAGCAGGACACCGTGTAGAGACAACTTTGCTCGTCTATTCTTCGGCCTAGCTCCTACAGTTAGTAGCTCTCTTTGTTTTTTTTTACTACCACTGTTATCGCCGAGTTCTTACTTCAAGATGTAAACTAACGCATTGCACGGGTTCGGTTTGCGTGAATTCACTTGCCGTGATCTTCGCGTGGTACCATTGCGCTCCATGGCCGAAACAGCGATCGAATACCGGCGGCGTTTTTGGGCGATGACGGCGGTACAGTGGCGGCTTTCGGCGGCTTTTTTCCGGTGAGGACGCGTTACTCCGATTTTTCTTTGAGAAAAGACGTCGCACAACGAGATGCGAACGTATCACATTATAACCAAGCATTTCTAAGAACCACGCTTTCGCAACGTTGCCTGTGCTACACCGCTAATGTTTCCCACTCACGCAATAGTTTCAAAGCACAAACGATGGCGCTCTTCGTGAACTCAAGCATAGCACACGAGCACACCCCTTGTCGACGCCGGGATATGCTACTCAATACGGAGCGCAAGCCCTGTTCCCCTCGCCCTGGAGCATGTACGAGTCCGCACCGTATGCCAAAAGGAGTACGTTCTCTCTGCCCAAAAACGTGTTCATACATAGGTACAACCAACAGAGCACAACATGTCAAAGGTTGTAATATTAAACACCATCGATCTCAGTCTGGGTTCTTTAAACGGTCTGAAGACAAAAAGTTATCTATTGGTCCGCACGGTCGGTCCCCAACGGACAAAACCTTACAGCGGCTACCACTACTGGAAGGAGCACCCTGCGGGAAAGAACACACACGTACCAACACAGTCACGGAAACATCATGGTTAAGTTCAAGATCTCCCCCCTTCTCCCCTTCCCAATTCACTCAATTTTACTGATGCTCTCGATTATTTTAGTGGCGCATTGTCTGTCAATACGATGTATATGCTATATTGGAATCGGCCTACGACGTACAGAATGGTGCTACGGTATAAACGTGTTCCTGCCCTCTGTGCTATTTGCGCAATGCTCGTATAATTCTTGTTCGAACCGGAAACACACACACAACCAGCTTCCGGTGGCAGATGACATGGGCCGATGCAATGAGGCCAACTCCGTCGGGTTCGACGTTTCCGTCCCTGTAATCGGCGGGAGCGAAAACGCCTGTGCGAGGGAAGTGGAAAACCTCGAGGACGAATGTTCCCTGGCGTTCGGCTGGGACCGGTTCTCGGGTGACTTGTATGCAGGGACAAGCGGTACAGTGTCTCCCGCCGCTTCCTTCGACGGAGATGACTATGTGCAGGTGAATGGTGGCTCGGTCTTATTGCTTGCGTTCGGTTCGCGAAGATTATTAGCCATGGGCAAGCTAGTTAAAACATCAGAGTAACGCCAACAAAATACGGGAACGGCCTTCATGTGGCGTGCAGCGATGGTGTTCGACATTGTCTCACCTGAATGGAGTTCAGTACAGCATGTCACAGCAATCAGTGCCTAAACAAAAGCGGTGCGTCAAATGCGCTGTGTACCTTGGAGTTAAAGTTTTGCTTTGTGGTGGGTTGATGCCCTTGCCGGCGGCTAACGGCCTCAATAGCTGCCTTCTCGCTGTGGATGCCCAGCAGACGTGACCGACAGGGCGGGTCGCACAGCGTTGCCACGGCGCTGCGCATTGCCGAACCAACCAACCCGGTGTATTTTCTTTGCTTTGGTGGGGCTTGCTTTGCTCTGGTGCACTCGTGGCAACCCGGGAAGCCACGGTCGACAATACCGTAGATTCTCGAGAAGTGTTCCCCTTGGGGTGCGTGTTACGTTGGAGTCTGTTCATGCATGAAGGATAAATCAATGAGGCCACCCAGTTAGCGCTAACTGAGTGGCTCAGTATCTTATCCTTCATGAGAAAATAAAAGAAATTATGTGTGGGCCTGATCAGGCCATCGAGAATGTTGTCGGTGGGAAAAAAATATGAGCCCGAAGGTTATTCTTTCGTTCGTTTATGAAGGATACACTGCTGAATCACTTAGCCGGCGCTGACCGAGTGACTCAGTGGTTCATCCTTCATAAACGAACGGAGACAACTCCTTTTGTGGCTTCTCGACCGAAGTTTCGCCGCGCACGTGAAGAGTCCTTTCAGGGTATAGTATTTCGACGGAGCGCCAGTCCTGCCTAGCTAGCACGAGCCGTTTGAAGCGAACCAGCAGAGTTACGCAATCAACAAAGGAGCACCACGCCTTGGTGTCTGTGATTGCGATCTCCTTAATTGCGCCAAACGATAGATCCCATCGTCAGATAGACCGATTGTAGCTCAGAGATAGCCCCACCCTGCCCCCCTCACCCTTCATGCGACTCGACCTCCACCTCACGGCGCTTCGCGCTTGGTGCAAGCGATGTCTGCCTGGTCGGTGAAAACCCGACATGCTCCGTCCCAACATTGTAGGGATGCGAGGGTCTATGGTCATACGACTAAGGCCATGCATGAGATCGAGTACATATCTCCTATCGAGTGCACCCCCCCCCCTTAAAAATAGCGTCAAACAACAAGCAAAACAACCCACGATCACGCCCAAACACTCATACCCAGACTCGAACCCCACCCACAGGTGGAGATATCGTCGACTACCTGGCTTGATTGGGACACTGGCCAAGAGTCGGCCTTCGCAGACGTAAACTGTGGGGCGTTCTACTACGGGGGAGCGGATGCGACAGCAACGCATTCGAACTGCTCATTAGGAGGGGGGAGCGGGGTCAACGTGTCTACAGCTACGAACACATCGGAGGGATGCAAGAACTCGTTGTCATCTGTCTGTTACACTGTGAGTAACTCTCTGAGTAATTATTTTTTACGTTCTTGCTTGCCCTCCGCTCATACGTTTTCGTACGCTTGCTCCGAACGTGTCACGGTTATATTGTTGCTGTGGTTTTTAACCTAGCGGCAAAGGCGTGCGCACCCGTAAATCTCCGTATTGAGACTTTTGTACGAGCAGCTCTGCAAACGCTTGCCCTCTCGCAATCGCCCCTTCCTCACAAAAACAAACACGTGAATCCATCACACCTTGGACAAAGTCACGAAGAAACAATACCACACGCCTACTGCCCCCCGACGGTGAACTGTTTAAAGTGAGCGTCATATATACGTAGTGATGATGAACGCTGCCCTATTGTTGACGTATGCTGCCTACTGTTGACGTATACTACCGTGTTCACGAAAACTGCCCTATTGTAGACGAACAAGGCCTGCTGTTGACGAATACTCCCCGAATGTTGCCGAATACTTCCTACGAACCGTTGACGAAAACTACCCTATTGTTGACGAATATACCGCCTACTGGCAAGTACTGCCCTAATGTTAACGAATACTAACTTCAGCCCCCGTTCTCAGTCATCAGCCTTCACCCCCTCCTCCCCCCTCCCGTCACCCCGCCTCATTTTTCCAGATGTTGCACGATGGCGAAGGCAGCATTACAAAGGTGACCGCGGCCGTGATCCTCACCGATTTACCCGCTGGAACCGTCGTGGCGTCCCAGCGGTTCTCCGTCGAGTTCCTGTTAGACGATACCTCAGACGCCTCTTCGGCGCTGACGCGAAGCCAGGACCTTGGTAACCTGGTCAAGAGAGCAAGGTCTGGGAACCCGGGGTACTTGCCGGGTTTACCCGTGCTGGCGGGGCGACTGAAATCGTCAGGTCGGTGCAGCTAATCGGAACAGGCAGACCCCTACAAATTCTGCGCGTTTTTTGCGTTACTGACATTTTCCCCATAACTTACAAAGAGAATACAAACGAGAGCGAGAACACAGGAGGGATGGAAGCAGGGGACCGCCAGAGGCAAGAAGTGCCTTCGAAAAACATCTAGATCGCATGTCAGCGGTTGCGGTTTCATTTAGCGCTCTTAGTTCCCAGTATATATTTGTTTTTCTGGCTTTTACGAGTGAGTTCTCTCTCGTCGTTTGAGCCCCCGGGACCACACCCTGACGCGATCGCAGCACCCGGCTTGTCGTATCGAGCGCGTTCTCTCGAGGGGGGCTCAGCGCGCACGCGCCGACGTAGCCTCTGACTCCTGTGCACCCACGCGAAACGATATAGTATCTGAATTGTCTACACTGTCAGCTTACATACTGCACATGCGCTTTCTCTCGGTTCCATACTAATCTGGCCCTCTTTGGGACGGCCAAAAGACGGCAATGAGTATATTGCGGCCGGAGGCAGCACTGGTGGCGGTGGGCTGGAGCTCATGGCCGGGGAGGGGCGGGGCTGCGACGACGTCGGGACGTCTGCAGTCGAGTTCGGTTACGACGGGCTAGGCTGTTGCGTTCTCTCCCTCACCCGCGACGCCCTAGCGCAGGTGATACATGCATATAGTATGTCCCTCATGTCAAGTGACGAATACCGCGACGCATTTTGGCACGAGTCGACAAAGGAAACAAAGGGCTGAAGTCTTCTCGCGCTTCTCGCGGTACAAAAAAGGCAAGGCACGAGCCGTAGTGGGGGGGGGGGGGGGTGGAGCCTGCTATGTGGCCCCGGATATGCGTTGCAAGTGGGAGGAAGAGATAAAAGGAGGGCGAAAACGAAGAAATGGCGTAAAAAGAAAAAGAAAGAGACCAAACAATGAGGGGGTCACCGATATGCTAAACCCGCAAGAGACCACGGTTTTACCCCTTGTGACTCACCACCCCTCCCCCATATACTAAAACAGGCACATTCAGAGCAGTGGAGGCCTTGGCGCGGCCAAAAAGACCATGTATCCTACGTGTCGATAGTACACAGCATCTTTCATTGAGCGGCCTAGAGCCACTCGCTGGTCTATAGTATGAACCTGAGAGTACTCCCTAGGCTAGGTTCCATTACGCTGGCATAGTATTCAACATTTTTTGTTTTTTAAAGAGCACAGAGTACAGCATAATTGGATTTTCTTTTGCACTAAAGTAGCATGATTGGATCTTGTTTTAGGAGGCATAACAGGCGTATTAGCTGAGCGGAAATCAAGACAGCATAACACATAATAGAAAAAAACACAGCGTTTGAAAACGAAAAAAAACTAGAGCAGAAATGTATGTAAGCCTACCCCCCCCCCCCCTACTGTAACCTAGGCCTGGCGAGTGTTTTAAGCAGAGAGTCGTGAAGTTGTTCGCCTTCAGGTTCCTCACATGAGAAGCTCTACTATTAAGGAGGGACATACTGTAGAAATCAGAACCAAATATGGTGTGTACAGATAGGGGCATACACAGGTTTTGGGGTATTTCTGGGTTTAATTCTTATTACATATGCCCACCCGGAATAGGTCACTTGGGTACGGAAGTGCGTAGTGCTATATGACCAACATAACCAGCAAGCTCTTATGCCTCACAAAAAACCCGGTGTATGAGAAAACATACGTACGCACCTCGCCACCCGATAAGCAATTCTACCGGCTATATAGACGTGCCACAAAAACGTGATGTATAAATACCTCACAGTCCTGTGAAAGCTATCATATTCCCGAGAAGTTAAAAGTTGTTCCCCCGAAAAGTTCCAGTACTCGCGGATTGTGGTTGATGGCTATGTAGCGAAAAGTCTACCGGAGGGCTCAGCTAGCGACCGTCCCCTCTACACGAGTTCCTCGTTCTTTTATTGAACAAGATGTCTTAGACAGCTTCTCGGTAGAGGAGTCCGGCCAGCTACAAACAGTTTGCCCCCCGATATCCCCTTTACCTACAGCAGTAGCACGGTTCTATTGCACCAGATATGGCCGAAGCCATTGCCGCCTGTCCATCCGAAAGTCAGAAAAAAAATCGAGGGAAAACGTGTCTACTAACTTAAAGCGTCAGCGAAACTAATTACCCCCCCACACACACCGGCATTTAAACAACAGCACTGTACAGGATCCGGCCAGCACGTGGATCCAGACACCGGCTTCACACCATTGGCGTTTCAGAACACGTCGTCCACCGTCGAATACATCGGGGAGTACGGTAGCGCAGACCCATTGGACGTGTCCCAATGGATGGAGCTTCAGTTTTCTTCCAGTGCTGACACGGCATCGTGGGACGACGAGAGGTGGGTACCGCCTGTAGTGTCGATGCGTCCCTCCGGTTATCCTGATTTTTCGCCCAGTATGCCAGGTGACCACGTCTGCGATGTCCTTGCTGTGAGGTCCGCGAACGCTTACTCTCGTCAAAAATAACGCCGGCATCGTCTGACGAAATATTCCAGTTTCCGCCAGAATCAAATATGCAAGCCCCGGCCGCAGCCGCTCAGCTCTGCTCAGAAACCAACGCGTTTCGTTTCAGCATCCCACGCCAGTACGTTTAGCATGCGATGTTCGTTGTTTCTGTCTCGTAGTTTGTGACCACAGAGCTGGTATCTCACTACATCCACAGGTGGCCGGGACCCCCCCCTTGCGCATTGTGGACGTAATAAAAAGTGGGGACAATGGACAATATAGAAAATCTCCGCGAGGTGTCGGCAATCTCTCGGTGTGGTACGCCAAATGGTGTGTCACATTTTTCAAAGTCTCCACAAGGATTTTTTCACGACCATATTGTGCAAAGGGAGGGTCCTGGTCATCTGCGCGGAAATAAAATAATCGGCACTTACACTGGGCGTGCTGGATGTCGATAGGTGGAAGTAAGGTTTAATGTGAAAAGAATCGCACGCGCACGCTACGAATGCTCTAGCTCTTTGTATCGAGTCCCAATTGTTTTACGCCGTAATGGAGGGACATCTAACGTGGCTCTAAACGTTTCAGCGCACACAGGCACGGTCTGCTCAGGGAAGCAAGCACGAAGAAACAATTTCGGGTACCTACTACCCTTTTCGAGAGACCAGGCTACGGTGAAACCACGCATAAAAAAACTGAAAACAAACTAATTTTATTTCTTTTTTGATTCCCACAGAAAACCCTGCCCCCTGCTTTTGTTTTTGAACATGACCTGGGAGGAGTGGGATATCGTGTTTCTCGTTTTGTCGTGTTCCCCCTCGTCTGTGAAGCACACTATTGAGCACACTACGAAGGTGGTAGAAACCCGAACTTACATCCTCATACCCCCTTTTTTGCCTTGGCCATGACTCGAAGTGGCGTATGCTCAAGCATGGTGTCGACCCTGGAATATCGATTCCTGTTCGCTCCTGTGGGGTCTAAGGCAAACCCCCAGGTGAGCTGAGATGTCAACGGCGCGGGGGGATAGGTATAGCGAAAATAATACGATCTGCGTGCCGAGGCCAACGGCCTGTTCTTGAACCGATGGATCGTTATTCCATTTTTAGGAAATGATGCGCGATCACGGCCAATCCCTTGATCCTTTTCCCCCCGATACAGAACAACCACATATACCGGCATGCCTGATCGTAAGGGCGCACTTTGTATCTGTCGGACGGGAATGCTGGAGAACTATTGGATGGACGCGCTGTAGCCTCTGTGTTGAACCGTGCGGCGCATCGGGGGGGGGGGTGTGCCATTTACCGTCGTGCGCTACATTTTTCGGGTTGTTCTAGGCCGCACAACTTCGCACGCGCACACGAGCAGGCGACGCGAATCGTCTCAAAAAGGGGCCCCGGTCGTGGGGAGTTCTCTATTCTTGCCGCGTGATCCGGATACTCTTGGTTCGTAGACAGTCGGACGGGGTAGCCATGGCAATGGACTCCGGAGCCGCTTTCTGTTATTAGTACATAGCCGGGGTAACGCTTCCCATGGCCGCTTCGTTTTTCATCCCAAGGTGCTCCGTGCGGGCGTTAATCAAACCATCACGTTTCGACGCCCGCCTTTGATTCATCTTGTCCCGCTTTATGCACACCTGTACACGCGCATATTCGTACCAGAACAAAATCGTCTCCGCCGGTGCTCGGTACGGGAAATCGGACTGGGTCTGGCGAGAAGAGGCTGCGAGCGAGCAGAACTTCTGGGTGTGCAACAGCGCGTCGTTCAAGGCATATGATCATGAGGTACGCCAGGAGCCGGGCTGCGAGCAGTTCGTAGGAGCGAAAACACTACCGCAGCTCTTGTGTTTTCATAGCGCGAATCAGTGCAACATCTGAAAGGGACGAGAAGCCTAGCTGTACACGCGCACCTTGCCGATGAATGTGTCACCCCAAGTAGCAAGCTACAGCATGCCGTTGCATCCTCTTGTGCGCAGTGGTCGTCTTTTTCGTGTGACTTGTTGTACAGTAATACGAAGCGGTTGTACGTTTTCACTCGACGGAGTGTTTACGGACGAGCGTACGAGAACGTCGAACACCGCAAACGAGTAACTGGATTTCAAGCGTACCGTGCAAAGTTTTGTCTGCCGAATGATGTAGAGTTGTTTCTCATTCCACCAATTTCTCCAGCCGAGGCATAACAAAATTGGGATGCCCCTCCTGCCATTGGCATAACTCAAGTGCTGCCCAAACTCTTATTCCCCCGGTACCACACCCATGCCATCCCCGCCCACCGTCCGTCGCCTTTACACAGACGCAAGTTTACATGCCCCCGTCCCCTCCTGTGGCATTTACGGTCCCATGGGACGTCTTCTACCCGTTCTTCATATCCACGTCCGGGGCGGCGGCGACCGTACCCGACGACTCCCGAAATATTTTAGCTACCTCTGTATTCCCCGTGCTTCTCGGGCCTGCGTTCGTTGCCCTAATTGCGCAGTGCCTGTAAATTTACCGCTTTCTGTAAGCTGTTGGGTGTGAGAGGGAGGGGGGGGGCGTACCCATTTGTTGCTTGCCGTACTAATATGACCATTGACCACATCCCTTTCGAGGTGGCTGTGGGAGGGGGGGGGCGTACTCATTTGCTCATTTTTTGCTTGCCATAGTCATTTGATCATTGGCCACCGCATCCCTTTCGAAGGCGGCGGCGGGGGGGGGGGGGGGGGCAACAAAGGTCCCGAAAGACAGGGGTATCGGTGTCGCCGACGCACGACGCGCTTCGGGTCAACCATGCTCAGGCTGTTTTTGATCATGCAGAAGGCGTATGCAATGATGGTGGCAACGTGTTTTTTGTGGAACCTCACCCACGGTATGCGTAGAACTGCTGTCGTTGTTTTACCACCTCGAGGCTTTCGACGTTGATCGCTCGCCTAGCCTTGGCTCTGGTGATATTTGTCGCGACCATGTGCTAGAAGGATACAGCTTGTTTGTCGCCGATGTTTTCGTTGCCCGCTTGTCATTGATGTGGGCTTGGACACATCCATTTCTCTTGGGTGTCTAAATGCCGAAACAACTCCCACTCGACACCCGACTCTGCAGCGGCTGTGCATCTATTAATAGTGTTTAGACAGACCTCTTGAGTCAGTTTTACACCACAAAACCCCACAAGATGCCGAATGAACAGACAGCGGTGATTCCGTGTACCGCAATTTGTGCGTCAGGTGACGGGGCAATGAGCTAGTGGTGCGCTAACCGCTACCCTCGGTGGTGGAAGCCGAGGGGAACACTACGGTAGCAACACTCGGTCGTGCCTGTGGGGCTGCTGCACCTGAGGATGAAGGCTCTCACGGTGTTCGTCCGGCTCAAAAGAGGCCCCAACAATTCGGCCGGCTGTCTAAGCTAGAACCTTGCTTCTCTTGAAGTTGATTCAGATAATCGGTTTCCACTTCATAATCTACAATATACTTTTCAGAGCAGATCTACTCTAGATCTGGTATGTGTTTTTAGCTCATATTTTTTAGCTTATGTTCCCGCGGGTGGGACCCGTATATTCCCCATGATCTACGTACTCATACCGCATTTTGCTCTGGGTTGGATCTGCGCTACTGCTCACCAGGTATATGCAAACCCTGCACAACTTGTCACAACGGCACGGGTGAAGGTCTCGTGACCACCATGCGGAACACAAATCTGTTGCAACAAAAGTATCGCATAATCCACACGCGGAAAGCACAGACCACCTGTCGGCCAAGCACAAAGCTCTTTGCTCGTGGGCCAAAACATGGCATGAAACCAGGTTGTACCTGGTGCGAGTTTCGTGCTCGCACAGGAGATCATTTTTACGCGGCATTGAATGAATACGCCGTGCCCATGTATGAAACAGCGGTATAATACCGTTTTATCGCTTTTTTGCGACAGAGAATCCCAGCAAACCGGGGGACTAGGCAGCAACGGCAAGCATGGCCAGCCTCGAAGTGCACACTGGAGCGTGAAAAAGCATCCCCCCCAGATCTCGTTTTTGTGCGGCATCCATGCCATTTATGAATTCCTCACTCGCTCAGTCAGCCTTTAGCTGCTGAACCACTGAGCGGTCGTTGCAACCGCCTAACCTACTGTTGTAGCTTAACAACGGCCCTTTTGCCACCGTGCGCAGCTATGCGGGAACGTTCGTCGTGCCTCCAGCTGATTCAACTGGGGAAACGTCGAGCTAAAACGCCCGTGCTGCGCAGTCCATGGGAATGCTCAGCAGCGAATCAACCATGAGCGGTCCCACCCCTTGCCGTACAACCTTTACCACTCCTGTTGCCCCCCCCCTGCCCTTCCCACGCAGCGCCTCTTTAGCTTTCCGAGCTGAGAGTAGCTACTGCTGTGGCCGAAGAGCCAACGCTTCTTTGGTTTTCACAGCTCAGGACGGCTTCTGTGGTCCAAGTGCAAGATAAAATCAACCCGTCTCCTCACTCAGGCTCAGGCGCCCACCATGTTTGCCAAAAAGTTCCTCATGTTTTTGAATCGCGTGCTTTGCGCGAGGTGCGCGTGCACGTAACGCGCCTTTTGCCTTTTGCCGTCGCTTGTGCCTTGAGCGGCCTACGGCTTGCATCTGCACTCAAGTTATTCCTTCTTCCAGAACCCTGGGGAAAACAAACATGACAACGTGGCAGAAACAAATGCGCTCATCAGACATGGTGTGGGACAAAGCAGACGGGTGCTGGTGTGCGAACTATATATAACACCTACTAACACCTGATATAGGAGCACCACTGCTGTAGTGCATTCTCCACAAAGAGCGAAAGTGGCTGCGAAAGGATAAAGAGCAAACCGGTGTGGATGCGATAGAATGGACCACTTCGGCTTGCGGAGTTACATCGAAAGCCTGCCGACGATACGTCCCACGGCTCCTGCAACGTTCAGTCTCATTTCGAGCGGGCTTTTCAGCAGCTGCAATGCATTGTGCCTCTCACCGTGCTTGATCTGCTGGTGCCTCACAGCGCCGCAGACGATGCCGATGCCCAAGAACACGCCTCCACCCACAATCAGGCCCGCGCTTGTCTTGGTGAAGGGCGCCTTGGCGGTGTCGAAGACCAGCTTTAAAAACAAAAACGAACAAAATCGGACGAATAATGGCAACAAACGATTCCAAAATCAGCGCAGGGGGCGAAACCAATCAAACATTACCTCCGAAAAGCCGCAGGGGGGGAAACCAATCGAACATAACCTCCGAAAAAACGGTTCCAACTAAGATCAGTGGAGGGAGAAAATGCCAACTTGAAGAGGCGGCACAAAAGGCGCGGGTATCGCCGTCGCATGTGCCTCAAGATCTCAACAGGACCCCCCTACGCTCCGTGAAAAAATATCACCTGTTTTACCGATCGTAAAAAAATATAATTGTGCAAGGTCTTGATATCTGGACGAGCTACACGGGCGGCTGCAGCAACTGCTTGCGGCGAAGACGGCGACCGGACTCCCAATCGATTCCCACTTTAAGGGAGCTGTCTCATAATGGCACGGCATGTCAAGTACACGGACGGGGGGTGTCAATCAGGTCTACACGTACCCGTTGCTACCCCCCGGCGGAGGAGGCAGCAGCGCCGGCCGTTTTCCGGTGACGCTGTCTGCTAACCTTGTGCCGGCGGAAGGAAGGCTTATCCCGAAGTATGATGTCCTCCTCAATGAGGGTTTTAGCCAATCGTTCACATAATGAATAAAGGGTGACTTGTTTTGGTAAAATTGAGGGCTTCTCACGGGTCATTCCCCTTCATTTTTCGAAATCTCATGTGACGGCAAGGGTCGGGCCGGGTCACCCTTACCCAGCCCGACCCGATCCGACCCGTGAGGTTTGATCCGACCTTTGAACAGCCCTGATAAAATCGACCTGTTGACTCTGGTACTATTAATAGTATATCACTCACGGTCTGTATCTCTTTATGAGGTGACAATACAACCCGTAGTGCGCTTTGGTGGAAGTATCACACGCAGCTCGCAAAGTTTCGACGAAATCTCGACCTCACAGCTGAAGAGGTGTCTTTTAATTATTTGTACCGAAATCTTGAAAGAAACACGACTCAGCAATCGTCGACACCGCTCGGCTCTACTTGACTTGAGCTTCGGAGCCCTGCCTCGTAGGCGCGATGCTTAGACGTACGAAGCAATGACAAACGATGAGTACGTTTTCGCTGTTCTAGGCTGATTGATTTTCATTCGATTGGCATCTCAAAATGCTTTTGAAAATTGCGCCCCACCCTGAGCTGAACCAGTTCATAACTTCTCTAAAACGTGGGTGAAGTAAAGGGGGATGTGCTCGTAGGCTGTACTGGTAGGTTATAGAGGTCCTAGTCGTGGAGCTGTCAAAAACCTGTCACTGTTGCAGTAGGCGTCAAGGCTCAAAAATACCTTACGGCGTACTCCATTAATCCTATTGATAAATGTGTATCAGGTAGACTCTAAAACCTCGTGGGGCCAGCCTACTGCTATTCTCGTACTGGTTCCAGGTATACGGACGACACACCGATACGGAGTACCGTACTTGGTACCATGTACATCAAAAGATTATCGATGCTCGAAACCGCAAATAAGCGGAATGAAAAGCAGTAGTACCCAGTGAAACGATAAACAACCAAGAACGTCGTCGAACGAAACCCGACCGCGCGCGTCCGCCGCAGCCGCCGCCGCAGCGGCACTCCACACGCCGATCGCAGCGCAAAACACACGCCGGCCAAACAACGCTTACATGAGGGTGGTCATCGTGTCCGCCACCGGCCCGGGGCATCGACCGCGTGACGATGGTCCTGCGATGACCGCAAAATCAAGGAGGGGGGTGGGGGAAGTCGGCGCTGAGAGATATAGCGACCGCGACACGGGGTCCTTCGCGTTTGGGATGGATTTTGGAGACGAAAAACTCGGCAGACAAGAAGCGATCGGGATTATTACAATAGGGCCGTGAGTTGGCTGACGGTAAGTCGCTGACCAGTTTATTAGTAGGCTAGGTATTTACACGTACAGTTACGTAGGTACTTGAGGCCGGTAATTTGCGGAGCTCTGCGTTTTTGTGTCTGATTGGCGCGTTTGTGGAACGACGTGTGCGCATTTTTTTTCGTACAACAGACAACGACGTGTACCTGGTAGTCAGGTAGTTTGGTTACTTCGCCACCAATTAACAACCATTATTAATAGGAAACATCTCTTACGGGGAACCATATTAAACAGAACCTACGGTACACATTAAAACCCATAATTTTCCCTATTTTTACTAACACGTTTCGGTTCTATGTACTATATACTATGGTCCCCCGTAATACCGGCACCAGGTACACCACCGTAGTGTGATATGATAACACCCCCCCTTCATACGAAGTTCCAGACTGAGTTTCTCCACAGCGGGGAGAGTTTCAACACCAAGCGACGCGTACCAGTATATGGCAAGGGCTCCACGAGATCTGTTCCCGAAGCCGCCATTTTCAGTTTTGAGCGCCCCCCTGGTGCGGGAGAAAGGCAGCTGGCGGTCCTACGAGTATAAGGTAGAACCGCTATATACAGCAGTATACCTCTCGCTTTAAAGTACAGTAGGTACTACGTGGGGAGGGTCACTGCTGCTGGACAAGTTACGCGCAGGCTCTGCATTATATTCATAGACTACGAGTACTCATGTACCAGGTATGGTGTACCCGAACCAGGAACCAGTTGAAACTACTGTTTGTAACTACTCGTATACTTCGCATATGCTGTGAGCCGGACCAGGAACCAGTTGAAAGTACTTGTATACGAAGTACCAGGTATATGCTACTGCTGTGTGCCAGTGCTGTTGTGCTGTGTAGGAAAGGACTCGCCACGATTGTACCCTATACTCGTAGTCCATGCGATCCCAACCGGCACACAAAGGGAGCATGTGGCACACACGGAAGGATCACCTGTAGGAGGTCGTTTTTTTCGCGTATCCGCCGTGCCTCGTCACCCCCTCTACAGTATTAAATAGTACAATCGTGATGCGTGGTGGTCACACTTCCTGCTTCCTTCGTAACTGCACCTACTCTACAAATCAACTCTCGATGGGTACGAGTACCAGTTACCAGTAACCATACGTGCATACTCGTACCTGTGACCTGTGAGGCATTCTGTAGCGAAGTATATACTCGTACTACCTGGTACAGCGGTACTCGTCGACTTGTGTGTACTCACTCGTACATGGAACTTTGTTATCGTTCCACTGTCTGGTCAGACTCCAGGCCGGCAAGCGCAATCGTCCATAGACACTCAGAATTACAGTGGCCTTTATCCTGTACTCCCTATAGTCGATGCCCCTCGTGCGTCTCGTCAACAATCGTTGACCTCTTGCGGCTTCCAACTACCTTTGGCTACAGCAGTAGTACGCAAGAAAAGAGAGGGTCTCGGGTGTGCGTCTGAAAGGGAAAATCGGATGTGCCAGAAGACAGGCACGCTCAAGACCAGCCTCACCTCGTTTGTGGGGCGTGAACCACCCTGTTGATTGTTCGCAGCATCGGAGCCGACATGGTGCACTTATGTGTCTCTTGTATATGTGTGTACTACTGCTGCGGTAGCTGTTGTGCTGCCTCCTTTCACTCTCGCCTCTCGCGGCGCTGGATGACGAGTTTTTCACCAAGGGAGTTCCGCAGACACGAGGTTGCTTTTTTTTACAGTTTCATGTTTTTCGCAGAAGATCCGACGATGAACGATTTTCGACGAGCAACGATGCATCCAGGATTTACCGACCCAACCGTTCTGTGAAAAAATTGATGCATAATAGAAGGGCGCGCTGCGCACTGACGTACTGGCCTTCCTTGCGGATTGCTGATTCTCGAGTTGTTAGGCTGTTGGCGAAGAGTTCGCGAACTCAACTGTAAATGGAATAGAGTTCAACTGATTAGAGGCTACAGGCTACGGGAGTTCACCGGTAGCTCTAGAGCCCAACGAGTACCTTCACGACTATTAGACTGCCGGATCGTTGGGTTCTCGGCCATTGTGCCGCATTTGCCGGCCGAAACTTTGAAACCGACGGCGGCGGCCGAGAAAAAAGGATGTCTCCCGGTCTTCCACGCGACACTGACGCTGCTCTATTGCATGATTCGTATGCATAGATAGATGCACTTCTTCGCTTAGAGCAGAAGGAGACAGGCAAGTATGCGGGTCAACCCACGACTTCAGACATGACCGCGCAGGGCAGTAGTAGCGCAGCAGCAGTGTTGCACGACGTACGGTACACGACAAGAAGATGAAAAGGTATCGCGATATCTTCGCCTTGATTGCCAACTGCACGTGTTTCGTGGTTTCCGGACCCGACTTCCCCCTTCGTGCGCGGAGGGAGTCCGGACCATCTGTACGTAGCTTTCCCGCACCAACTGGCAGCTCGCCATTATGGACAGCGACGAGCTCGCCTCGGTGAAAGCCTTACGCAAGGCAAAGAAGAAAGAAATCCAAGCATGGATGACAGCTTTCGAGGAGCGAGAAGGCCGTTCTCCCGAAGCAAGGTGCGCGTATTGTAGTGCTGTAGGTCGGCACACGACACGTATTAGTATGGTCTTCAGTGATAGCCTTGGGTATGCGTGCGCTATCCTGAAACTGGAGCTTGGTTTACGTACGATGTTAGCTGTGTCGAGCACTCGGGTGGTGTTGGACCCCTCATGTGTTCGGACGAGACATCGTACAGCATTCCTCGCCCCGCGACAAATCTTACATCCTCGTAATTTTTACCAGGTATTGAATACCTGGTACCAGGTTTATATGGCTCTGCTGCGCCGGGCTTCGTACGACGTACATATAATATCTCATGCATCGGTATGGTATACCACCTGGTAACGCAAACAGTAGATTGGATACTGCTGTAGGTGATCGGGTAACATTTTACCAGTAGCCCAACAGACTAACACCTTAACCCATGTGCTACCCAGTCCAAACTAAGCCTTGCAACATACTAGGTATACGACTCTATGTTGCCACGTGCGTACAGAGTAGTCGGCCGGATCAATGCAGCCCTACGTACCGAATGAGCTAAACTCACAGTCACACCGAAAAAGTTTCAACGCCGAACAAGGTCCACAAAGGCAATAACGATCTACTACACGTATATACCTGGTCTACTGTACACCAGTAGTTCTATATATTATCCCAGTTAGAGAGCTGCACCACCGCAGCTTTAATTTTCAAGGTACCCCCAATAAATGGACGCTTATGTTGTCGTCGTATGCCCGTTGGATCCGCCCTGTTGTCATGAATGTTGTGTTACCCACGTCGTGATACGAAACAATAGCGACAAGGAGGCTGTACGGCCTATGTACCGCGAGTTCAAGGAGTTGGAGGCGAAGTTGGCAGAGCTAACGCTTGCGGAAGAAACCAAAAGCCGCACTGCACCTCCCGCTGGAGCGAGCGGTGAACCGGGCACTGATCACCTAAAGGGTAGTGATGGGGGAGCAGGCGGCGAGGATGATCTAACGGCGATGAAGGGCGAGAGAGACGCCAAAAAGCGAGAAATTAAGCTGTGGATTAAAGAATTCGAGGAGCGGGAAGGCCGGCCGCCCACAACGGAGTGAGTGTCACATATCACATGTGTATGATACGCACATAAATGTTGATGTCGTCTTTCTCGAAGGAATACTGGACAGTTTCGGCCCGTCGGGCAGATCTGGACAGATTGCTGCCCCACATCGTAACGACGAGATACATGGAAAACGGAAACTGAGTTTGTTTACGGCAGTACAGTGTAGTCTTGATTGCCGTGTATACCGGTGCTTGAGCGTTGCCCTTCTTTGCACGACTAAAGTATGCTTTAATGTCGTTGTGCGGTCGATGAATCGACACAGTCATTTTTCTTGTATTAACCCTCATGGGAATTTATCAACAAATGAAATATTATAGCATTCACCACACGGAACAACGTGAGTGGCTGTGGTAGAGGGCGGCCAGTACACCTCCCGAACCACCGTGAAGAGCGTTGACTTTGCACAGGGGTGCGATCGTTTTCCAGCGCTCTTTTTCTCGGCAACGGTAAGGGTGCCAGAGTCGACAACTATATTTTCCGAAGGCTCTCGACCAGATACTCCCGAAAGCACCTTATTCGGAATTGGCAACCTTCCTGTTAAAGAGAATCGGGCGCTGAAAAACGATCGTAGCCCTGTACGAACTCACGCTCTGTACGGTACAACTCAAGAAGACGTATGGCACGTGCGCAGCATGAACCTACCCATGCTGGACGCTCACACTGTCTAGACTGTCAATAAGGCCACGTGCCTCGATTGTTTTAGCCGCGGTTTTTGGGTCCCAAAAGCGTTACAGTGAAACACGGAAGTTAACACACCCCCTGGGACGAATTTCGGAACCCTTTTTCTTCGAAATTAAGGGGGGCACGCACAACGAAAATGGTGGCTTCGGGAGGATATCGTCGAGATTTTTCCATACCTGTAGGCGCATCGCTCGGCAGTTCTACCTTCTCCGTTGTCGAGAAAACGAGCTTGGAAATTCGTCGGAAGGAGTGTGCTATCTTATCACCCGTGTTATACGATAATAGCTTGATACTTCCATTTCGTGTTGTCAGACCACGACCGGTGTATGGTATTGTATTTCACCACTAGAGAGTTGCACAAGCTACATACAAGCACACTTCCTGAGGCTATTTCTTCCAACACCAACTTGTCTTCCTCTACCCAGGGAAAAAGCTCCTATCAAGACTCTTTACCGAGAGTTTAAAGACCTTGAGCATCGACTAGCCCAACCAATCGCCGACCAAACGCTGGCGGCGAGCAGCGTCTCCGATGTCCCAGCAACTCCGCCTGTTGAGGATGCTGCGATAGATATGGATGAGGTCAAAGCCGAGAAGAAGCGAGTCAAGCAAGAGATACAAACCTGGCTAGACGAGTTCGAGGCTCGGGAGGGGCGTCCGGCTGAACAAGCGTGAGTAAAAAAATACTTGGAAGTTAAGAAACCCAAACACGGGGACATCCATATATATGTCCAAACATTAAGCGGTAGCTGGCGCCGACCTTATTCGTTAGGACCGGTACCTGCGCGAGATCGAAATACTAGTTTTCACGATAAGAGTGTTCGTTTTGTCTTTGATAGATCGGTCTGTTGAAACACGTTTCCCATACGTGCGGTCACCGTCCCTCTATGCTCCCGCCTAAAATGGTAGCGTAGTCACGCTACGAACGACCGGATGAGGAACGTATGTGGATACATGCACACGAGCGCTCCTTGGTCGAAAACTTCTCACTCACCATGCAAATTGTAGTCACCATGTTTGGCATGTTCACCATCCGAGAATGCGCATCATGAGCTTCAACGTCAATCACTCGTAAACATTCCACCAACAAGAACAAACCCAAGGAAAACTAAAAACGGAAAACCCATGCACGGAGCCCAACTCCCTTCTGTACTTACTTCCGTCTCAACACCCATCAACTCCGTTGTTATTTGTTTGTCTTTGAAAACTCTGTGCTTGCCGGTATGTTCAGAGACAAAACAGAAATCCGGCCGTTGTACAAGCAGCACAAGAACCTCGAGCGCGAGTTGGAGCGCTTCGCCGATCAGGTCTCACCGGAGTCGACCGATGCTGCGGCCGGTGCAACATCTGCCGCTGCACCTTCCGCGCCCGAAGAGCCCAGCAATGAGCTCAATGCTGATATTCCTGCTCTTGTTAGCCCGACCGATTCGACAGGGGCGGGGGAAAAGACGAACTCGCAGGAAGGATACGCGGAGACTCCTACTGTGCCGACAAAAGACGCTGGCTCGGAAAGCCAGTTGGACAAGAACAACTCTGAGGGAATCGCGAAAGGTCCCGCGGAGAAAGAAAACGCGACCGCCGCTTCCGCCATCCCTGCACCCTCCGACCTCGAAGGCCAACTACCCACCAATACACCGTCGCCATCTACCGAACAAGACGGAGACTTGCAAGAAAGCGGCGACAGTGCGGACGGCGAAGCGAAAGAAGGCAGAACCTTGAAAACAAGCGGCGATGGTGGGAAGAGCGAAGCGAAAAGTGACAAAACGTTGAAAGGAATCGGTGACGAGGGGCAGGGTGGAGCGCAAGAAGGCGGAGACCTAGAAGGAAACGGAGACGGTGGAGAGGGCGAAGCGAGAGAAGACGGAGCTCTGGAAGGAAGTGGTGACGGTGGGGAGAGTGAAGCGAAAGAAGAGGAGATTGATGGTGGAGGGGCGAATGAGACCCAAAGGGACGTAGTTAGCGGCAACGACGGAAATGAGACCGAGAACCCTGAGGGTGAAGCAGCAAAGACCGATCAACCTCAACAGAATGAACCCTCCGAACAGGAGCACCTAATCGAAGTTCCAGGCGGTTCATTAGAAGTACCTTCAACGCCATTACTCTCTCCTGCGGGCGACATTGAGAAAATCGGGGTGGAAGGGGAGGAAGGAGATTCAGAAGTCGCGATGGAAAGCGTAATAGGAGAAGAGGGTGGTGATGTACCTGAAGGAGATGACGATGGAGACAAGGGGAGATTAGAACCCTGCGTCGAGGAGGAAACCCACGAGGCGTGGCCAGGTCGAGCGAGCGAAGATATTCCCGGCTCACCGGCGTCTCTTGCAGAGGGGAACAAGGAGGACGACGACGGCAACGACGACAAACCCATGTCTGCGCAAGAGGCACGAGTGAAACGCATGCGTGCGCGTTTCCTCCGCATGAAAAACCTTATCGACGACGACGCGGTTGGTGCTTCATCGATGATGGCAGCGTCGAGCACTCTCTTGGGGGGTGTGGACGCCTCGCTTGACATGGAAGAGAACGAGGGCGGCATAACTTCACCGCCAGGTGAGCCGATGGTTCATTCCTCTTGTGTTTTGAGTGAACTAAACGGTAGTACATCGCGGTCACTCGACGTTGTCGAGCATGCACAGGCTGGAGTAAAGGAAACACATAATATCCCTCCTCGCGCGTATGACATAAATGAAAGTGCTCTGGACCAGTCACGGGCGTAGCATCGACCGACCCGCAGGGAATACTTGTGGATGTGGATGGGGTACGCAGGTGTTTTTATCGGCGACTATCGACCAATTTCTGCCGCAAGCGATCGTTGATGTCTTTCCAAGAGACAGTACAATAATTGAGGTTCATATATCGGATATCCTTCCCCAATGGACGCCGCTGGCCGGCTATCATGGTGGGTGGTGTCCTACATTCGACAGCGTTCGCATCGTGGCTCAAGCGTTTCTTGAGCGTTTCATTGGACGCTACCATAGGCGGGTCTACAGTTCTTTGCGCTCATATGTCATGTTATCCCCGAACCAAAAATGTCGCCTCTGCTACTGCTTGCGACACCCACAGAAGAACGTGCTCGATCCCGCTGGGCGACCCTCGGGAGGGTCATCTCCCCTAGCGGCATGTTGCGTTCGCCACGTTCACCACGTTCCCAGTTTCAAGAAATCGCGGCCCGCTTAACAAATGGCGTCACAGGACGACCTGGCAGTCCATCGGAAGGGGGAAAAACGTCTCCCGCACCACGTGCAGACGACGGTGTATCCGATGCGTGGGCGACCAATCAACTGTCAAACCTTTTGCTTTTAGACGCCCCTTTGCCCACAAACCCACCCCCACCCCGTGTCGAGCTCCTCGAGGCAGAGGCATCGCGCCTTCGAACCGCGGTCGATCCTCCTCCGCCGGGGTACATGGCGGAGTACCAAGAAGGCGTGCGCGGAGCCGAGGTGGTCGTGGCAAGCGTTGGTGTCGAGGAAGTAGAAGCACGAGAGCGATCGTTAGAGCTGGAGCGCCTGGCCGACGCCCGCGAAGAAACAAATGTTTATCGCGCGAGGGAGGCAAATCTACTCTATCGCGAGGACCGGGCGCGCCGGCGAGTCTTGGCGCTAAAGGACTCCATTCAAAACTCCGTCCTCGTCGAGAAGCAGGCGGTCATAGAAATCTCGATAGCGCGGGAACGCGCCCTAGCGCCGGCCTTTGCGAGGGCACGTCGTGGCCTCGAGGCCGCCATCCGCGCTCAAGCCGGCAGAGTTCGGGAGGTATTTGGGGAGTTGCGCCCGGGAGAGATTCCTGGTGGTCGGCGTTTTAGAGTGGACTGGCGGGGGGTACCCCAGCCAGTGGAAATCCGGCTGCATTGTATCCGGGCAGTTCGAGATCGCCTCCCGCGCGGGTCCTACGTCATGTTGTCGAGCATGGCGGAGCGTCTTGGTGGGCGAGTGATGCGTTGGACCAAGGGACACGACTTCGACGACGTTGACGATGAGGACAGCATAGACACCGAAGGGGGTGACACCCGACCAGCCGCGACGATGCCGGTGCAGCACGGGGGGCGGTACTTTGACCGCGAGCTGAGGATCGATCAAAACGTGTACCAGCTGTGTCCGAGTAAGTCAGAGGTCCGCCCAGGAAACGTGATGATATTCGAACTGTTTCGCCTGGCTGGTAGTGGCGGCGGCGGAGGCGGCAGTGGCACGCGCAACGACAGCTGCAGGCACAAGGGTGGGGAATTAGACGAAGATACCGCGGTCGGGTGGTGTGTGCTGCCGCTTGCTGACTCTCGGCTCCGCGTGATCCGTGGGAGCTTCCGCATACCGTTGCTTCGAGGGGAGCCAAACCCAAATATTGACCTACACGAAGGGCTAGAGAAGCTCATCGCCGCCGACCTAGAAGCGTGGCTCGGCAACTTGTACCTAGACGTTAGACACTTGCCGCGAGAGGCTCGATTAGACGGTCCCGGCGCAGAGGGTGGGAGTTCTATTGGTGGAGAAGGGTTTGACATCGAGTACGACCACGTGCGGAAAGTGGTTCGTCTAGGAAAAGGGTTGTGTGCCAATCTGACTGCGCCGCAGGGCCGGTGGAGACGCGGATGGGGTAGGGGGCGCGATGATAGCAGTACCGTCGATGACGACGGCGCTTTAGTCACAAGACGAGCGGACGACGCTGATGCGAATGCCTCGTTGGACGGCGACGCTGACATCGAGGAAGGGGGCTGGGCTAGCGGGCTCATGGCAGCTATGGGGGTAGAGGAGGAGAAGAAAACGCCGGCAAATGATGAGGGAAGTGATGAACACAACAAAGCCGCGGGAAAATCAGCAGAACCTAGCGGGAGCGTGGCGGATGGCTCGGTGACCAAAAAGAAGGGATGGGGGGCAGTCTCGTTGAAAAACGTAAAAAAGCCTACCGAGAATCCTCTTAAACCGGCTGAGGATGGAGAAGGTGCCGCGGACGGATCGGTGGCTAAAAAAGTTGGATGGGGGGCAATCTCGAAAAATATCAAGAAGCCGATCGAGAATCCTGCTAAACCGGCAGAAGGTGGGGAAGGTGCCGCTACCGGCTCAACGACTAAGAAGGTGGGGTGGGGGTCAATTGCAAAAAATGTCAAGAAGCCTATCGGCAACGGTGCTACATCGGCAGAAGATGGGGAAGGCGCCACGGTCGGCTCGGTCGCTAAGAAGGCCGGGTGGGGGTCACTCGCGAAAAGCGTCGGGAAGTCGGCCGATAATAAGAACCCAGGCGATTGGCTACAACTTGTGGGAAAGGCCAAGAAAACGGTGAGAACCCACCTTTCGATTGCGAAGCTCATATTTGACTAGCGCTGTATACGGCCCCTCGCTCTGTGCAGTCACTGGCAACTATCGGGTTTCGGACGCAAGATATTTTCGGATGTCCTTTCCTTTCGGCCAATGCACGTGGCACATTTGTTGTTTGTCATGTATGCCCTGATGGTGGAGACCTCGAGCAGGTACAGCAATTGTTTTGATGGAAGTGGTTTCATGTACGGTATGCTTTTACCGCGGGTGTTCCTATTGACGTATCCTCGTCAGTCACGCGGCAGACCACGCGCCCCTTTAGTGCCGGTGATGCTACGTTAGGCCTTGAAACCCGTGATCAGCCCGATGAGCAAGCGACGACTCCAGCACGAGAGAACTAGGCCACTTTCATTCAGTGCGCTCTCTTTAATCCCCTCGACCACCCCATCCCCAACCCTTCATTGGCGAACGTAATTCCTTGAAGGGGTACCACTACTAGCGTCAATGTAAGAGTTAATATACCAGACAACTAAAAAATAACTTCCCCGGTTGCTCAAACCCTTGCAAACTTGTCCATTAATTCTTTAACAACACCTAAACCAACAACGAAGGGAGTTTTGGAAGCTGGAGGAGTGAACAAGACACCGGTGCCCGATGCACCGGCTCCTGACGGTGGCTGGGTAAGCGCCAACAAGCACCCGGACGGCGGCGAAAGCGATGATGGTATCGACGTGGACAAAACCATCGATGAAGAATGCCTGTCAGACGACGATTTGCTCAGGGGAAGCAAATTCCGTTTCACTCCACTGGGGGAGGCAGCCAAAGCGGTGGACACCGCCGCGGGGGCTGCGCTGAGCGAAGGAAGGAATGCCAAGGGTATGGGGCTTCGGAGGAGAGGGGAGGGCGCGCGGTGGGATAGCTCCGGGCTGGGAACGGGGTTTAAGGGACTGCCACGGCGATACGGCGGAGGCAACACCAGTGGGCGAGACAATCATGTTTGGACGCGCTTGACGAACACGGCGGAGATGGAATATTATCGTTTTGCCGTCGCCTCAGACCCAGGTTCGTGTTGTGCCACTTGTTATTTTGCGGGGAGCCGTTTTTGGGGTTCGCATCCCTTACCCCCGCAAACTGTTGCGAAGGACAAATTACCCAGAAGCGCGAGTTATGCAATGATTGTACAATACCACGTACCTACATGTACCAGCAGCATTCACACTACTCCAGCGTGGTGTAAGTCTCCCCGTGCGGTGTTACCTTGACCTTTCCAAAAGTACCGCTATTCTACTTTCGCATGCTCCAGACACGACGCCAAAAAATGTACCAGGTACAAGGTATATTGTAACCTTGGCGCGAATTTCAAAACGTGCCCAGAATAATTTAGCGATACAGACGGCCCCCAGTGTTTCCGCACCACCGGGAGTCGTAGCTCCAGTGATGCAACATCAATGCAATTTACGCCTCAGAAAAAGGGGGGAGGTGCACAACCATATGTTTTGGTGTAGAAAAGTGCCGACGGGGTTCTTTTTCGCCTTTGGGGTTCCCACCGGAGATCTGTTGGTGTTAATGAGGCGGGAGAGTTCTTGAAAAATCTCCAATCCACAGGTGGACGGAACCCCTTTCACAATGTGGAGACATTGAACAATGTAACACACTATCAGGCGTACAGAATTGAGAGGTTGTCGACACCCTGTGGGGTTTGCTACAATATTCAATTTCTCCACAATAATCGTTTTACGTCTACATTGTGCAGGGGAGGAGTCTCGGCCACCTGTGCTGTTGACTTTACGTTGGCCTCTATCGTTCTGCTATTTTCATAGAAATTCATTCCAGGTGTTGGCGTGCTTGGTGTGACCATCCTCTACCCGCCCTCTCCCCCCCCGGACCAAACAAACTCAGGTACTGATGCTCCTTCCACCCCGGCAAACATCATCCGCCACAAGCTGCGATATATTCGGCAGGAGATCCTCTTAGACCTGCACCCGCGCGGGTGGAAAAAAATGGAATACTGGCTTGCTGTTATGATATTCATCGGGGCGATGTGGCTACGAATCTACATCCACTCCATCGGACAGTGGTTTATGCTGTACTCCCTAGGAGTACCGGTTTTCAGCTTTTCGGTAAGAATTGGTCGTCAGGGAGGAGGGGTGTCAAATAATACATACGTGTTTTACAGGACTGTTGGGTGTTGTACGTCTTGAGACTGCCTCGGACCAATGACAACCCTACGAAATGTGTTGGGTCAGATATGCTGTGCAGCACCAATTAATCTCGCCAGATCGTGATGCCTTAACAGAGCGTTGCGTGTATTGGGAACCGCCTCCACGAACACGCTCCACGCCTCAATTATGATACCGGGTGAAGAAGCGACTGCAAGCCGTTGTTGGTTATGCAACGGATGAAGCTGGTGTAGCTGACGTAGCTGATGAAGCCGACGTAGCTGATGTTTCTGCCCCAGATTATCTCCGTTCCGTTGATAGTGTGTCCCTTTGGCGTCGGTGATGTTAGGTCAGGCTTTGAAATCCTTGATCAGCGATCAACCCGATGGGAAAGCGGCGACACCATCATGACGAAGCGAGGCCACTTCCCTCCAGTACACCCTCATCAATCCCCCCACCACTCTCTCCCCGCCGACGTCTGTTCGTCTTTTCGGTCGCAAAAAGCCGAGACTTTGGGAATTCGCCATTAAGTACATGGACCGCTCTTCTTCCCTCGGCGTGGAGATAGCGTTCGTATGGTGGGGCCCTACTTTCGTTACGCTTTGCTTCACAACAGTCGCAGCCTTGGCACGGTTATGGGGTATGGCGGCTTGTGGAGGGAAAGGCGGTGGTGGTGGCGAAGGAGTGCCAGAAGCTTTCTCGCGTTTCGTGGCGGCCTTTGGGGTCGGCGCGATGCTTGATCCTTATCTCTTGTTCGTCGTTGATTTTGTGGCCAACAATTACGGCTGCTCGGAACAGTGCTCGGACTACACCTCACCGTCCTGTCGATGTCACGAAGGAGATGCCTGGAAGTTGTACGTGAGGCTGGACGCGGAAGAATCAGCAGGGATTACCGGAGCTTTACTGACAATCATGGTGCGTCCAGGTCACTCTTGGGATAAACGACGAGGAGGGAGAATATAGTCGTATAGATTGCCGTCGGATCGCGTACGCTGTTGCAGCGCACTTATTTGTTTTTGTGTTCAAGCCTGTGGTATGATGGTGTTGTTGCTCTAAGCCTTACCGTGAACTCCATTGTTGGGTCCTACAATGGCCCCCTCCACCCTTCTTGTTGGAGATTTTTGTTGTATACCCAAGAATATGTCCATGCAACCTAGGGGCCTTTACTGAGAGGGAAGGTTTTGGACAACGTCGTTTGAGGAGCGCAAATTCAGAAACAAGGAGGGGTATCCATCACAACTGATTCCACGACTCTGCCGCGAACGCTGGGCAGAGCAAGTACCAGTTAATACTTTTGGAAAGGAATTGGTTGCAATTGCTGCTCTTGGCGCTGTTTGTCCTGCTCTACTCGTCTGCAATGTCATGACTTCCGCTTGTCCCCTCTCAACGTGTCGAAATTTTTCCCATCTTGCTAGATATACACCATGGTTTCCATCACGACGGCACTGATTCTCCACCAGTACCTACTCCACGCCCACATGAACGGGCGCATGCTGGACGTCTGGCGACGTCTCAACGCTCGAGAAGACGATTTCTTTGTGCCGCACGATCTGGAGGTTTCTGCAGCCGAGCTTCAGCACGCATGCATGCGTGCCAGACGATACAATGGCGCCGGGGGCGCCCGCCGCGAGGTAGTCGTTCACGACTTCCACGCCACCGACGAGACCCCCCCCGAAGGTGCATCACCCGAAAGCGACGTCAGCGGTGGCGACAATAAAAGGAAAAAACCGGGAAATAAACTGTGGGGGCGAGCGGCGAAGGCAGCCAAGATATCGGGCAGGGGAGATTCTTACGCAAGCCGCGTCTCTACAATGCACGTAGCAATCTACGACTTGACGGTAGAAGGCAAAAAATCTTTGCACCGTCAGTTCCTTCGAACGCCCAACGGTGCCATCCTGGAAATGTTCGGAGAGAACGATAGGGAGGTCGGGTGGCAGCTCAGATCGACCCTCAACGCCCTCATGCGAAAAGAGGCCGGGGGTGGGAGCAAGGTGGAGGAGGAAAAACAGGAGAAAGGGATTTTCGCGGGCATGCTTCCGGCATCCGCACCCCCCCCCGGGGTTGCGGCTCCTGCGGTTGCGATACCCTTAGAGGAGACTGTAGCAAAAAAACACGGCAGCACCGGCAGCACATCTACGGGGGCTACAGGTTCTTGATACTAGCACGATATTAACAGACGTGAGCGCGGAGGCCGCGGCGACGTATCATTGCGCGACACATGGGTGCATAGTTGTCGCGTGCCGAGGGTGTTCGTACAAGAGGGAAAAGTTCCATTGAAGGGTACGGGCAATGTTCTTCGCAGCCTATATCAATACCTGGTATTAAACATGGAGACTATAGAGTGCGTAAAAGTGGCACAGAACGACAATGTGATAGTCAAAGAGGGCCTGTTCGATGTCCTCCCGTGGTAGCAGCATAGTGAAGTCATGTGCACTCGGGGTAAATATACAACATCGTGCAGAAGTATGATATCATAAATAGGCTAGGTTAAACTGTGGGGAACACGAATTAGCTTTAGCTTCAGGAGTGCGCAGCGGAATAGTGTATTCGATAGGCACGGCCAAGAACAGTAGTGGCAGCACTGGCCCTGAGCTTCTTATTCCGTCATAGTATCGGGTAAGTCAACAACACTTGGCAGAAAGAAAGCAGAAATAACAAACAGACAGTGGCTACGTGTAGCGTACAACACACGTGACTAAACTAAGGGTACAAGGCAAAGAGACGCCAAACAGGGCTACGCTATTAGACAACCAGGTCCAGGCAAGAACTTAGGCAGCCGCCCCTCCATATAGCCCGAGTAGCATGTGGGCAGAGTGTTGAGTCTTCGTGGCGGTAAGGCTTAGGGTATGGATCGTTGTCGTCGGTTTCTGGGCGCTACGTGCAGAGCGCATAGGTCCGGCCTGGTGCAAGGTTGTTGCTCATGTTCGTAGATTCGTGGGTATGCACCTGCTATGCCGAGATAGAGCGAGCGATTCGTGGCATCAAGCGAGTTCGCGGCAACCACTTTTAACGGTCAAGCTGGTGCTTGATTGTCGCCCGGCACCGATCGCCACGAGCGTGCGATAGGGCCGTAATGTAGCCAAGCGTATGAGGGTACCTAGCCCGGAAGTGAAGCGCCTCGGCTATGTAGGGCTTGTCGGCCGCTTGAGAGGCGAACGCCGCCCGCACGTATCCCTCGTCGTCTCCGCTCTCCCTACGAGCGCCGATTTCTCCTTCGGGCTTATTAAAGCCGATGTTGTTGATGCTCCAAGGAGAGGCAGTTTTGCGGCCCCCACCTTCCCTTTGCTGACTTCTCTCGGTCTGTTTCGGCGACGGCGTTTGCGCACTGTGCCGAGACGGTACTCCTCGAGTCGACTTTAAAGGGTAGGCGGCAGTGACACAGCAGTCAGCGGAGTTCCTTGTACCGCCAGAGGGAACAGCTGTGACCGTGGCGCCGGTCGCGTCGGTGGGTTTTTCCTTGATCTTCGCCCTCGCGCGCTCGTTGTTCGTCGTGGACAAGGTTCTTGTCTTCGATGTAGAGGACGGCGATGAGGAGGATGATTGACCCTGAGACAGTTGGTTGTGTCGGCGCACGCCCAAAAGGAAAAGCGAGTTATTGAGATGATATAACTCCTCTTCTGAACGATAAAGAAACCGACCACAGGAAGGAAACCCTTCTAAAGGGCGTACAGACTTGCTGTTGACACCCCGACCCTATCCGTGCGCGCAGGCAGGCAGATACACAGTACGTACAATACTCGGGTTCGCCAGAGTTTTTTTGCTAGCGAGTGAAAACTTAGGTGACACCCGTAAAGGCACGGGGAGGTTACTCTACAAGCAAGCAGATCTCGAGCGTATCCCCGCAAACATTCCCCTCTCACTACCGTTCCGTTCCGTGCTTACCTGTGCCTTGCCGGATCGGTCCACTACCTTCGCCTTTGAGATGGAGAGCTTGCCAGGTGGCGCCAGCCCCCTTTGAATAGAGAAATCGCATGTTGTGTTCGGCCATTCGGCAAAGGTTGCACGGGATAGAAGGCTGTGCTCCTTGCGGTTTTCAGGTCGATCGAACCCCCATGGCTCCTTCGCAAAGCTCGTGTACTGGTCGAGACTGTATGGAAACACGGGGCTCGAGTCAGTATCGTTGGTCGGAGAGGGAAAACGCAGAAGAGTCGAAGCTTCCCGGAATTGCTCCGTCTGGGCAGAGGGTAGCGCATTGTGTTTTCCTCTTTTTTTCGACCGGATATTGATAAGTGCTGTGCTGGCACATATATCCTGCGTCTGCAGCTCTACTGCAAAATGCGCAGCTTGGAATTGTTTTGATGGTGTTTGTACGGTATACGTACTAGTACCGATATGCTTGTACAGTACGGTAACGTAGTATTGAAGTATGTACCGGCGACTGAGAATACAACCGATGTATTTTTGGCGCACGTTTTATTGTATTCTCTAATAAAATGGGAGGTTTTTTGTTCCCAAGAAGGGACCAACCAGGTACTCGTACCTCTGGTCAAAGTCACGAGTGAGACACACCCTGACACGTGACAGACAGAATAGGTATATCAACCGCTCGGCTGCGGCAATTTTTCCAGAAGAACACTGCTAGAGTATAGATAGGTCACCGAACCCCCCTTCTCCCCTGATCACATGCCAGCTCTGCAGCTCTGCCGCTTGAAACGTTTCTGAGGGATCTTGCCTTCCAGGATCCGGAAGATGTGCAACGTGCAACGTGAACCCACACGAAAGCACGAAAGGACTCGGACAAGCTCACCTAGCCCAGTAATCAGTGTTCATGCCTGTGCTGGATGCCCTTCGTGCCTTTCCCCTCACCCCCACCTTTCACCCCACGTCGTGATGTACACACAAGGAAGCCTTCGGCTGTTATAGCTCTTGCCGGGCTCCCCCTGGCTCTGAACTCTGACTTGCGGTTGTGGTGGCGAAACTTGAAACTTGTGGCGCTAAAGCTTGTGGGTTGGTGTCAAACCGGCACAGGATTCGCCGCAAACGTCCCCTATCCCCTAAACCCCTGGAGGCGTTTCGGGCACGTGGAGGTTTCCGAGAGGGCGAGAGCGAACCTAGCTTGAACAAACAGGCTAGCCTTGTCCGAGAGCGACAGCTAAAACTTGAACCTGGCGGGGAAGTCGGCAGGCTGTGTTGGGGTGGAGCGTGGACTGACACATCCACACTGGAGTTCACCGGCGGCCCTAGGTGTCGGGGTGCAAAATGAAGGCCGTAAAAACGCAGCGTGCGGTTAGGACATGCGGTGCTGCGGCATCAACCACAACTGCTGCTGTGGCAATGAGCATGCTCTTGCTCCTCGGAGAGGCCTCCTCGAGCGCTATGCCCATGGCCTTCGCGGGAGGGGACATCGTGGCCACTCTCAAGGAGTGCGGTGACTCGCCCGTCCGAACAGTCTCTTGCGTGGGCGCGCAAGGGTCGGGCAAGTCTACTCTCATGAGATCCATGTTTGGGGGTGGGGAGGCTCCCGCGGGCCTCGCCCTGCTGGAGGCGCGGAGCAGCGCGGCGCACGTGTCCGGGACGAACGACTTCGAAGTGGGCGCGGGACAGTCGATGGTTTCTCTGGCCGTCTCGGATGCCACGATTTACAACGTGCTTGTGCACGACCTCAGCCGGCCCGACGCTCTCTCGGAGGTTCAGGTGCGATGGTATCGGATGCGTTCGTGTACCGCAGACAGTATTGTTTGGGCAAGCGTGAAGCACGAGCAAGCAGTACGTACGTACTGCTGTAGTAGCAGGAGCGCGAAACGTAGGGAAGCCTCGATTATGTTACGCACCGTGCCGTAAGCCTTGCCGTACCAAGTACATATATATAAGCCGGTCGCCCCGGTGGTTCAAGTGGTTAACCTCGAATTCTACTTGTTTGAGTCCTGGGTTCGAGCCCCAGGAGGGTCGGACTTTGACTTTATTTGCAAAAATAAAAAAGGGATTCAATTGTTGAGAGCGCCTTGCAGCGTGGGTAGGCACAATTCGATGCGAGTCGACGAGGGAAGAAAAGGCTGAAATCTTCTCGCGATAAAAAAATGAAGGCACGTACCGTAGCGGGAAGGGGGGAGAAGAGCCTGCTGTGTGACCCCGGATCTGAGTTACGAGTTGGAAGGAGAGAGAGAAGAAGATGTGCGAAGATAATAAATGGGATGGAAAAAAAAAAAAAAAAACAACAACAAATAGTGGTATATTACTGCTGTTGTGCATTTAGCCTGTTCCTGTGTTGCTTTGGAACACCGGTATGAATACAGCAGTGCAGTAGTACTGGTTGTGGCCGCAGTTGTGTCATACCTGGGTTTGTTCTTTGTGTGTTTTCGGCCTCTGCTCTCGCTGCTTCCCGTCCAAGACCGTCGTTTCTGTAGGCTATGATGTTACTCACTCATGTCGAGTGTTCGGGTGAACGCAGTTAATCTACAGTGTACAAGCTACCCTCATGCATGCCCACAGCAGCAAGGTCGAGACTGCTGCTGTACGTCTTTTGACACCAGCATCGATCGCTCGCCAACAACAAAGTCAGCAGCGGCCCACAGGTTCTACAGCTGTGTTTGCTGTGCTTTGAATCACGGCGAGGCCTGCTTCTGTTCGCAGTGTGTTGATCTGAAGATCAATCCGAAACTACGCTGTACGACACCAGGTACCTGTTTCTGCGCTGTACGATACCAGCTACCGGTACCTAGTAATACCTGGTATCTGCTGTACAAGCACGATATTGGTAGTCGTGCGCGGACGAGTAAGAAACAGGAAAGCTGCTCCAGAAGAAATTTCTTCTTTGAGAATATGTGTATTCTACACCAACTTCTCAGTAGCGAATCCCGAAGTTACTATGCTCCTGTGAATCTCAGCGTGGGTGGCCTGCTTTCTTAATGCTCGTTTTCTTAATTATACAATTATGTCTCTATGGGGTATAGACGAGACGTATCACACAACTTGCAAAGCTGAGTATCAACTATTTAATTAGTCGAACTCACAGCTGACGTATTTCATCATAAAAAATCTCTCTATTATAGACCTATGTATGCCCTATGCCAATGGGAAAAAGAAGTACGAGTATCTATAAGAAGATCGAATTTCAAAGATACCCTCCAAAAATATTTAGAACACGCGTCTTTTTATTATGAGCACGTTTAGAAAAAACCCCCCAAACTTTTGGAAAGCCCAAAAAAAACAAATCCGGGGCCGATACGATGTTGGGCCAACATCGGCTTGAGAAAAACTCAAGCTGATCTTTGGTTGGAAGCGGCGAGATTCCGAGTCCTCGACAGACATCGATCGACAAAACCAACGACTGCGTCATGAATTCTGAACAGAGTGCGCTCGTTAGGGGCTCCGATCCACCCTAGGGTCACCGTCTTCACACCATGGCCGGAGTCATGTGGCGGGAGCTGACCAGGCGTATGATAAAAAAACAATTGGCCGCTGGTGTGCACAAACCAGAAGACAAAAAATCTCCATCCGTCTCGAATGGCGAAAAATAGTTTTTTTTTCAGGTTTGGGAGGATACCGTAGGGCGCCGCCGGCAAGCTCTCGCCCCCTAGACCATGGATCTACCTGATATCTTCGAGACCGTCATCTATATTCGCTGACCTTGCCGGACACCAAGCGGGTTGGCAGTGGGCTGAGTCTATGTTGAGATCGAGCGTCGATCGTCGCACGAGCTGGTTTCTATAAGCGTGTTGACAATTTGCAACCAGAAAAACAATTGCGCCGCCTGTGAGGCCTGCAGTCGTTGGGAAAAAAAAGAAGAAATAAAACATTTCTTCTCTTCTTTCCCACAGCGGCGGTACGAGGAAATTTTCCGCTGGTATTTGAAAGCGATATATTTGGAAGCTTACTGTTGCATTTCGCGTTTCCATTGACATGGGTCTTCATAGGGTTTACTCTCCGTTTCCACCATTAATATGATAACGTAGTAAAAACAAAACCTCGTACGAGTACGAGGACGTACCTCGACGTACCGGTATCTTTCCTTGACCGCACTTTTTTTTAGCACTTTTTTTTAATGCAGTTATATACGTACGTCTTTGGCCTCGGTTTTTTCTAAACAGTGATTTGACCGTCGTTGAAACATCTAGCCTCGAGCAAGCCACGGCCACGCGCTCGCGGTGGTGGCTTCACGCATGTCACCCGCCGCTGCCCACAAAGTCTCGTGTCTCTACTCGGTAAGGTAGGCGAGAAATCGCACTCCGCGTCTGCAAAAATCGTTCTTCACTTGTTCAAAGAATAGTAATTATTCCCAAGGCAACACATTCACGCAGGCAGGCACGCAGACAGACGGGCAGGCAGGCACGCAGACAGACGGGCAAGCAGGCACGCAGACAGACGGGCAGGCAGGGAAGCAGAGAGACAGACAAATATGCAGCCATCCAGCTAACAGATGGGCAGGCAGAGAGGCAGAGAGGCTGATATATAGGTGGCAAGACAGATACCAGTATACACACAGATAGGCGCAGAGACGGACAAAGAGGCTGACAGGCAGTTAGAAAGGCAGCCCAACAAACAACACAGACAGGCAGAAAGACATACAGGCAGGCAGTCGTACTGCACAGGCAGTCGTGCAGGCAGGCGCCGGTAGGCAGTCAAAAAGACGAGCAGACAGACCAGGGACAGACAGACGTAAAGGATCAGCGCAGAGGGGCATACTATACGGCGTATAGCGGCGACCTTCTTTTGTTGATCATGCGAACCCACCAAAACGCTCGACGTGTTCATGTTCAAAATATCAAAGGTGTAGTTTGCAATTTGCTCGTTGCTTTTGGCTTATATCTCCTTGCGTCGTCATTCGGGGGCGGGTTTCGAGCAGAGGAGGAAGGCCGACTGGTGTTTTTTATCTCGGCGAACTGTCCTTTACGTTGTAGGCTGGTATATGTACGACGGGAAAAGCCATGTATGCTGGTAGGGCTGGTTGTAGCTATCGGCACTTTTGTGACCTCGGTATCCCCCCGTTGCCCCTGGCTGCATTATTTTCTCGTCCTATTGAGAAACTCCCAGCGCTGTACGTAAGGTGCAGCTGTGGGTGCTTTTCTCACCCCCCTTGGCTGGCTGGTCGGTGCAAGCCCGATGTGCTCCGTCCCAGCAGTGTAGAGGTACAAGGGTCTAAGGTCATACGACTACGGCCATGTATGATATGAGCGCCCGCCTCCCCCTATTGTTTATAGGTTGGATTGGCGTCGGTTGGCAACGACACTGTAAAACATGCCGCTCTTTACGTGAGCTAGACGACCAGGGTTCCGTTTTCTTTTTCTTTTTCGTTTTCGGCGGTCGCCTACAGCTGGTCGTCGAGTTAGATCATTTGTGCGAGGTATAGAGCCTTTACTCCGCACAAGGGAATTGATCGTATCACGTAGTGTTCAAGGTAAGGCACCCAAGAGGCAGTTACATAGTATTCCCATTGCCGTCTCTGGAAGTGGCTACACCGGAAATTAAATTAACCCATTGAAGCGGTTCTTAGTAGGATGCAGCTCACCCTTCATGCGACTAGCCGGACACCTCACGGCGCTTCGCGCTTGGTGCAAGCAATGTCTGCCTGGTCGGTGAAAACCCGACATGCTCCGTCCCGGCATTGTAGGGATGTGAGGGTCTATGGTCATACGACTACGGCCATGCATGAGATCGAGTACATCTCTCCTATCGAGTACACCTCCCCTCTCCCCGGTTCTCCGTCTCGAGAGGGATGCGTGGTCAATGATCAAATGACTAAGGCAAGCAGCAAATGAGTACCCCCCCCCCCCCCCCCCCCCCGGACTGCATTCATTTTATGTTCCCTTGTGTGCTAACAGCCTGCGCTCGAGGAACTCCTAGCGCTTTACGAGGACGGAGTTGTCGACCCCGAACAGCAGAAGTTGCTTGTGATTGCTGTCCGCGACTGCGAAGACGGTATGGAGGCGGAGCTGGAGAAGGCGGTGGGGGACCGACTAAAGGCCGTATGGGCGGCCGCCGTCAAGCCCGAGGTACGGTTGCGGTGCGCGCCGGCAACTCGCACGGTGTGCTTCATTATATATACGTACGAACATCCTTCGAATTTGTGATGTTAAACGGACGTAGGCCTATCGATAGCGCCAGTCGTGCCGTCCGCTCATGCACGTGCAGCAAAAAAATACGGTCGGGTGAACTCACGCGTCTTCCTCTCCTGCTGCATGTATTCAGCTCTGAATCTACGTAGGCACTGGATATACTTCGGTAGGGAACCATGAGGAGTTAAGTAATCCATCGGACACAAAGGAAACAGATCGGCTCTCGGCTCCTTTCTCGAATCGGCAAAATCTTACGACCGGTGAAATTTATTTCCACTGCGCTCCCCATGTCGGCGACCGTCGCGAGCATTATATCGGCGTCGCACCCCTCCCCCCCCACCCTTCCCCCGCCCCCGCCACGTTCTTAGCATCGTATTCGTACGATGTACAACTCCCCTTCTCTTTACTGTTGCGTGGGGCCATAGTAATTGATCAGAACCCACGATGGACCCTATGTTCATGGACCGCATTTAATTCTGATCACGATTTTCCCCTTGTGTTGTTGCTTGTTGTTCGCTGCTTATTAACCCTTTTAGAACCGCGGTCCCATATGTGGGGACAAACCACTCAAATTTCAAGTAGTTTGCCCCCAAAACGGGACTGCGGTTCTAAAGGGGTTAATAGTAATAAATAGTACCTGACACGAACACGGTATTGTTTGTTCCTCTTTGTGTTTCTTGTTTTTTTTTTGTCCCGCTTGCCGTTTTGTTTATTTTTTGCGCGACCTAACGACCGACGGACTGAACGACCGACCGACTGACCGACCGATCCAACGGCCTAACGACTGACCGGCCCAAACGCGAAGGGCTTCTTGGATGCCTCTCTGGAAGACGTGCTGGATGTGAAGGTGTCGTGCCTACCGCACCACAGCTTCGCCAGCGACCAGTACCTATTGGAAGTCGGGAAGCTGAAGTCCAGCGTGACGGAGGGAGAGGCGGCGACCCCGGCGGCGGAGGTGGCCCGCTTGCTGCAGCAGGTGAGCAGTGGGAGGGGAGGGGGGGGGGGTACTCTCTTGTTGCTGGCCTTACTTATTTGGGCAGTGACCACGCACCCCTCTCGAGACTGACCGGGGGGGGGGGGGGGGGAAGGGGGTGTACTCGATAGCAGAGATGTACTCGATCTCATGCATGGCCGTAGTCGTATGACCATAGACCCTCGCATCCGTACAATGCCGGGATGGAGCATGTCGGGTTTTCACCGACCAGGCAAACATTGCTTGCACCAAGCGTGAAGCGCCGTGAGGTGTCCGGCGAGTCTCATGAAGGGTGAGCGGCATCCTATTAAGAACCGCTTGTGAGGCGGACTTGCTTATGGATGACAGCTTCTATGAGTAATTTAATTCCCGGTGTAGGCATTTCCAGAGGCAGCAATGGGAGTACTATGTAACAGCCTCTTGGGTGCCTTACCTTGAACACTACGTGATACGATTAATTCCCTTGTGCGGAGTAAAGGTTTTTCACCTCGTACAATTGATCTAACTCGACGACCAACTGTTCGCGACCGCCAAAAAACAAAACCAAACAAAAAAACGGTACCCTGGTTGTCTAGCTCACGTAGTGAGCGGCATGCTTTACAGTGTCGTTGCCAACCGACGCGGACCCAACCTTTATATTTATAAATATATGATATGGGGTACTCATGGAAGGAGGGGGGGGGGTACTCATGTTCATGCATGACCGTAGTCGTATGACCATAGACCCTCGCATCCCTACGGAGCACATCGGGTTTTCACCGACCAGACAGCAGGAGGGGGGGTGTACGCATTCTCATGTATGGGCGTAGTCGTATGACCGTAGATCCTCGCATCCCTACAATGCGGGGACGGAGCACGTCGGGTTTTCACCGGCCAGGCAGACATTGCTTGCACAAAGCGCGAAGCACCGTGGGCTGTTGGGCGAGTCGCTTGAAGCGTGAGCTGCATCCTACGAAGAACTGCTTTTGAGGCGGATTTTTTGGCATATGGATGACAGCATCAATGAATTGATTTAATTTGGTGTGGCGATTTCCAGAGACAGCAATGGGTTTACTATGTAACTGCCGGGTGCCTCACCATATACACAATACGTGATACGATCATCCCCCTTGTGTGGAGTAAAGGTTCTCCCCGCACAAAAGTGATCTAACTTGACCGCCAGCCGTGGTAACCGCCCAAACAGAAAACAAAAAAGCGGTACCCTGGCTGTCTAGCTCATGCAGTGGAGGCGTGTTTTACAGCGTCGTTGCCAACCGAAGCCAACCCAACCTATATATATATATATTAATATCAGGTATATAATATAGGGGAGGGGGGGGGGTGTACTCGATAAGAGATACAAGGCGCTTCGCTCCGCGGGCGGCCTACGCGGCCCGCTACGCTCGCTCTGGAAGAATAAAAGAACATCGAATTACGCGAAGAGGACAGAAGGTCGATAATTGAACATATATTTTTATGATTGTTGTAGTTGCAAATTGGCGACTTGATAATGCCAAGAGTCACATGCCGTACGTACGTACGTACATACCCCAGGTAGGGTACTGATTTTCTTCTTTCGATATGTTGTACCTGGTATGATATGTACCTGGTATGTACGCACGTGCGAGAAAGGACAGCATGGCACAGCAGCAGCACCGCAAAAACAATGAAAACGAAACCAAAAATTTCGGAAAGAGAAAAAAATCCCCGTCCCCTCTCACGTAATAATTGTCTGCCCCTGGAACACCTTGCACCAGTCAAAGAAGAAAACAAAAAAAAATGAACAGCAGAGCTTCTCTCCCAGCCTCGTACGCCGCCCGCCCCTTTCTCGACCACCTCGCCACCGATTCGGTCCGGGTAAAGCTTTCCTCCCTCTCCATCACAGTGATCCCCGTTGCCCGCCCCGCGTGAAGCCCGGTGCTTACCGTGACCCTCGTTCGCCAGCTCGACGATATCAATGGTCAGACGGGCGTTCGTCTCTGTCTATAGTTCAGCATGGTCACAAAAATAAGCACCGCTTGAATGTTAGCTTGCAATCCCGAACGACCCTTATGGACTCGTGCATACTCAGTCTAATTTTTCAGATGGAGGCAAAAGAGATCCCATTCATGCTTCCCTTGTGTCTAGAGGCACACACGACGCCTAGCCACGAAAACCCCGACCGCACTCCTTGCAACCCCCCCTCTACCCGCCAGCATCTGCCGACACCCGCGACGGCGCCGGGCTCACCCGCGCCGCAGTGCTCCGACTACACACGCGCACATGAAACGGAAGAAGAAATAAGGAAAAAATAACTGAAAGTGCAAAAGAAATTTCAACCAGCCGGTGAAAAAAAGCGAGAAAGAGAGCCTCCCAAACCGCTGAAAAAACAAAATCGACATTTTCTTTTTCCGAGATTTTTTTTCTTTTGTTCCGGGAAAAGAAGTGTGGCACGAGAAGTAAGCACGCAAAGAAAGGAAAGAATGCGAAGAAAGCAAGGATCGTAGAAGCGACAAAAAATCGTGGGAGACTCGCTGAGCGTGAGGCAGGTGCTTATTATGATCAAGTGATTTTAGGAAAAGGGTAACTTTAAGTATGTGTATACGCTCGCTCAGGAAGGAAAAAAGTACATCAAATTATGCGAAGCGAACAGAGGTCCACGATTGAGTTTAGTGTTTTCAAGGATCGTAATTGCAAACCGGCGACTTGATAATGCCAAGAGTCCCGCCGCCATGCTTCAGGAAAAAACAGCTCCGACGTCAGCTTGGATGCCACATATACGCTTCGCGTCGCGGATGGCGTACGTACGTACATACACCCCAGGTAGGGTACTACTGTCTGTACTTATTTTCTTCTTTCGATATGCTCTATGTCTGTACTGTACCTGGTATGTACGAAGACAGCGAAAGCACAGCACGGCACAGCAGCAAAAACAATGAAAATGAAACCGAAAACTCGGAAAGGAAAAAAAAACCCCGTCCCCTCTCGTGTAATATTTTTCTGCCTGATTGGAACACCTTACACCCGGTCGAAAAAAGAAGAAAATAAACAAATCGCACTGAAGAGCTTCTCTCTCGGCCTCGTACGCCGCCCGCCCCTCTCGCGACCACCTCGCTACCGATTCGGGCCGGGTAAAGTTTTTATAACTCTCTGCCACAATCAGCCCCGTCGCCCGCCCCGCGTGAAGCCCGGTGCTCACCATGGCCGTCGTTCGCCAGCTCGATAACGTTGGTGTTCAAACTGCACACCTCCCTCTTTCAACTTCAGCGTGGTCGCAAAAATAAGCACCGCTTGAATTTTATCTTGCCATCCCGAACGACCTTTATAAACTCGTACATACTCTATCAACAATCATAAATCGAAGCCAGACAAAGCCCGTTCATGCATTCCTCGTGTCTCGAGGCACACGCGACGCCTAGGCACAAAAGCGGCGACCGCGCTCCTTGCAACCCCCCCTCTACCCGCCAGCACCCGCTGGCACCCGCGACGGTGCCGGGTCCTCCCGCGATGCCGTGCTCGGAGAACACGCACGCACACGAAACGAAAGAAGAAAAAAGGAAGAAATGACGGAGAAAACAAAAAACTGCTGGAAAGGTCGGGCAAGTAATGAAAGGAGGCGGTTTGGAAGTGGGAGCTCTGAGAGGCCAGGGATGCACCAACCGAGCACGCTCAGGGGTTGTGATCTAAGTATGTAGTTCTATGTACTCGATCTCATGCATGGCCGTAGTCGTATGACCATAGATCCTCACATCCCTACAATGCCGGGACGGAGGGGGGGGGGGCAGGGCAAAAGACTCACGCAGCAGGGAAGAAAGGAGCCTCTTGATTGAGTTTCTCCTGCAAGAAATATCCCATACTGTACTATTAATACGAGGTACTTCCAAGTACATATCAATAGTGTTGTCCGCTAAATTGTGATTGCAGCTCTAGAAGGGTTAAAACGTATAGGTTGTAGTGAACCAGGTACGAAATACGACGACCTACTCGTATAAAGCGACAACGCTGTACCTGTAGGAAAGCGTAAATAAGAACTGGGGTAAAAACGTTACCATCGTGCTCCACGCGTTTTCGCACGCCTCCTTGCGTTCCAGTAGCGGCAGTATCCCAATTTTTACCCCAGCAGCAGCCCCGGACTTATCCGTGTGGACGATACTGTAGTCGGCACTTGTGTGTGTTTTCGAAACTTAACTTTTCACAGCTACTGCAGGACAGATCATGATCTATCTGTAGATCATCTACAGTAGTTCCTCTCTCCTGGCGTTGTGAGAGGTTGATTTTCGCGTAAAAAACAAGAGGGTTAACATGCCGTGGCTAAAGTATCTTTTGCATTTTAGGTTGGCTGTTGTGGTGCGCTGACAGTTCAGCCCCAATATTCGCAGGGTTGCTTACTCACGGGTCAGGTCAAAACTCGCGGTTCGGGTCGAGTCAGCTCGGGTCAGGGTGGCCTGGCCTGACCCGTGAGATTTTTAGAGACTTCCTGACCCGATCCGACCCGATTCTACCCAAGCCGTGCGCCACCGGACCCCCCCCCCCCGGCACCGTGACGGCGCCACGCCCGTCCCACACATGAACCCTCGGTGACCCCGCCGAAATATTACCCGTCGACGACGAAGTCGACGATCGGGGGGCTTAGAGAGGCGCTATCCCGGGGACGGGCTCGCTCTCTCCCTGGGAGCGGGGGCGGATCCCGACACTCCCTTGAGACTTTTGAAGACTTCTCGAGCCCGACCCGCGGGTCGGATCAGGACCCGTGAGGATCCCTGAAAATTATGACAAGCGCTACACCGATGGCCAGTTTTTTTTTTTCGACGATTTATTGAGAGCAGCCCGACTGGCTCGACTGGCGTGGAAGAGCAAAACCCTACTAGGTAGCATCGTCGGGGTAGTCAGTACCTAACGCGACAATATCGCGGCGGCGGTGGCTGGGCGGAGCGCCCTGGCAGGAACGCGGGAGGAGGAGGAGGAGGAGCATCGAACCCCTGTGAGGCCATAAGCGTACACAGAGCCAACTTTTTACATGTGATATTCCATGAACAGCCCCCTCCCCCCGCGCCTTCGTATGGCCGAATGGAGGCCACATGAGATCAACCGCCGTTTCTCTCTCTCTCTCCCTCTCTACCCCCCCCCCCTCCCCTCCCCATAGGTCTCTTCCTACGCAGGACCGTCGACGGAGTCTGTAGGTGGCAAGGCACTTACCGCGTCCTTCGTTGCGAGTGCCGCAGCTGCGAGGGGCGCCGCCAGCTTCCAGGTGAGCTCGGAGTTTTTAAGTTACCCTCACCAGCCAAGGGTTGGCGATGGCTCTAGGGGGACTCAGTCTTGGTTCGTGTCATTTTTGTGTTTAGTTTTTCTCTCGTCCTATTCGTTTGTTCTCTTTTTTTTACTCCAGCCTCCTCCCTAGCCGTAACTCAGATCCGGGGTCAGAGTGAGCTCTTCTCCCCCCCTCTCCACTAGGCGGCGTGCCTCGCCTTGTTTTCTAGATAAGAGTGCAGCATTTATTAATAGCCCCCACGTCGACTCGCGTAGAATAGTACTGGATGCTAATGCAGCCACATTGGTAATGCACACAGCAGTCGCATCCCGGCGCAGTGGACCCGCACGTTTTGGGACCTACTGTATGTTTAGGGAGCGCGAAAAAAATACACGACTGCGGGTGGGATCTTGTACAACGACAACTGGTTTGCGATTTTTATGAAACGGCAATTGCGATGATGCAGAAAACGACGACCGCAATCGTATACGACGTCGTCTGCGATATTATTTGTCGTCTGAACCTCGCCCTTTGCCATGATTTGCAGGCCCTCGTGGGGCGTATGGGAGCGGCGTTTACTGAGCTCAACACCGACTTCGGGGAGCTGTGCGACGGAGTGGTCGACACGGTGCTGGACGAGTATCAGCAGGCGGTGGAGGGGGTCAGCGGAGCGTCGGGGGTCTTGGCTCGGAAGCAGGCGGAGCTGAAGAGGAACATGCTGCGGGAGCTGGGCGAGAGGTGACGGATTCTTTTTTGGTTTCTTCGTGTTTTCCCTTCTGTTCCTACTTTGCTTTGTTCGTTCCCCTCCCCCTTTTTTTTCACTTATTTATGTGTTGTTCTTTTATGCCTCTTTATATTTATTTGTTTTTCCCCGCCTCTTTTGGTCTCGCGATTTCATATTTTCTTCGCCACTATTACGGGGGACCATAGTTAATAGGACCTGTGGTATACATAAAAACCTATATATTTAATCATATTTACTAACAATATTTGGTCCTATTAACTATGGTCCCCCGTAATAGCACTCAATACCGGTATAGATTATTCGTCGTTTTGAAGTGCGTGTTTTTTTGCGCGCTACGCAACTATGTTTTTTTGTTTCCTGCTGTAGCGGCACCTCTGATGAGTAGGAGGAGGAGGGGGGGGGAGAAGGGGGGTCTATTCTTCATCACGAGGACCGGTCTGCCTTGACTTTAGCGTGGCTGTTCTTCGTCTGCTGGTTCTCTGCCAAGGCGCGATCCCACTCGAGCGGCGTATACGCGCTTCCCCGTACCGTCTCTTGCTTGCGACGACGAGACGTGTGTATGATAATGTATGTGCACACATCGGGCAGACGAGGCGTGTTTGCCTTATAGGGGAGTCCCGTAATTTTTCTGGGGCTCCCTATCTGATTTCGAGAAAAGCTACTGTAAGCTAAAAGTAATAATCCGATAAGCAACGCCACCCTATACAGAGTAGGTATATCACGAATCATATTGTAAAATGCTGCTGGCATTCCGACGAAACTGGGTAAAGGCAACCCTGTCAGCCAGAAACCTTTTTGGCCAAAAAGTGCTATTAACACCTGTGTACCGTAGCACGCGTCCGATCATGATCTAGATCATCTGTAAATCATCTATTAATAGATCTTATACATGCCGTTGTGAGATGGTGTCCAAGAGCCATAAAGACATCTCAAAAAGGTTCCACACCCGGCTATAACTTGTGCGCAATAGCCGTGTCGTACAGATCATGCATATAGATCCCACTCGTCAAGCACGATCCCACTACAGATCATGCCGATCATGTAATTCAGGAATATATTAGTAGCTGCCCCGAGAGATCCTCTAGAGCACGATCCAGATCATGAAATGAGGATCTGTCTGATCTGCCCGAAGCGTGATTCGTCACAACGTATCCCCCACACCACACGCACCCTCCTTCCCTCTCTCCAAACCCCCCTTCCTCCTCAACTCGGCCCCCTCCCGATAGACATCGCCAAGGTTCCCCGGGGTCGCGGCGGCGCACGCGCACTTTGCCGCCACAACAGCAATTCAATGCGTCTTTTCTGCCTCCACACACGACTAACGCTCGCCCGCCTCGCTCTTCCTTCCCCCTCGCCCTTCCTTCGCCCTACCGGTGCTCCTCCTGCCCGCTTGCCTGTGCTTTCCCCCACCCGCCAACGGTTCATCGTTCCTGGCCGTGCGGCCGGTCAGACACGCTGTCCAGATGGAGCTCGTCCGAAAAGCTGCGAGGACGAAGTTTGACGAGGCTCTCGCGGGGATGAGGGTCAGCCCGGACGTTGGCAAGCAGATGGGGGACGCCATCCAGGTATGGTGGTACTCCTTTCTACTGCAACACTGCTGGTGTGGTACGGCGTATCATGCAGACAACGTGCTACTTGTGTGCTGTGTTGCGTTTCGCTGGGCTGTGCCGGGCGGTGCTGGGCGTGCTTTGCTGGGCCGGGCTGTCTACTGTACTGTATACACACTACAAGGTGTTTGTTGGGTACTTTACCAGGTACACATGGCATGTCGCCGGTTACCCTGTCAACTGCCAGCGTTATTTAGAAACGTCTCGTGTCGCAGGCGAACCAATCTCTTATGATTGTTTGTTGTGGAGCGGCATCGCGGGAAGAAATACGATGCTGTGCGATCACAAAGCCGAGGCGGGGCGTAAGGGCTCTCGAGAGGCGAAAATCACGGACATGACCGCCAACAAAAGGTTTCACGCCTTTCGAGAATCTATCCTCCTCCACGTTTGACGCTATATAGGCCGAAAATCTGCATGCCCCGCAGAATGGTACGCACGCTACCTCGTGCTACACGATTACCATGCGCATTGTTTCTCGCCTTACCCTCCACACACCCCCCCCCCCCCCCCCCCCCGCGCCCCGGCTTGCAAACGCCGCTCGAACTGTAGGATGCGGACAACGTTTTTCGTTTTTCGCAAAGCCCACACCGTACGTTTCGACCCCCCCCCTCCCGGCTTGCAAACGCCACTCGAATTACAGGAGGTGGACAATGTTTTCGCAAAGCCCACGCCTTGTGCTCTTCAACCCCCTCCCTCCCGGCTTGCAAACGCCGCTCGAATCGCGGGAGGCGGGCACATTTTTCGCAAAGGCCCCGCCTTTTACCCTCCACGCCCCCTCCCGGCGTGCAAACGCCACTCGAATCGCAGGAGGCGGACACATTTTTTTTCGCAACGCCTCCCCCGCTTACAGGCTCACAAAATCGCAGCAGGCGGAATTTTATCCTGCAAAGCCCCCGCTTTAACCCCCGACCCCACCTTCTCGGCTTGCAAACACCGCTCAATACGCAGGAGGCGGACAAATTTTTCGCGACGACCGCCAACGGCATGAGCAGCCGATACGGATCTTGGCCTTCCAACAGCGTGCGGAAGGACCTGAGGGATGAGATGCGGGAATTTGCCAGCGAGCGCTTGCAGCTCGTGCAGGTAGGCTTTTGGTTGGTTGGTTGGTTGGTTGATTGGTTGGTTGGTAGATTGGTCGGTCGGTTGATTGGTCGGTCGGTCGGTTGGTTGGTTGTTTGTGTGTCTGTTTGATTTGTTCGTTTGTTTGTGTGAGGGGTTGCTTGTTTGTTCTAGAGGATACTGGGGGATCGGCAACCGAACCAAGAACATGCCGCGGTTCGTTGCACGAAAATAATTGGCCGTGCTACTGTTAAATCATACCAGGGTATGCTAGGTTTGCCCTTTTGGCCTCGATGGCAACAAGGTGATATTGTTGATTGTTTATCGCGCGAATGGCAATTCCAAGCAGGTACAACACGGGACTGCGCTTGCGCGCGGGTAGGCCACGCAAGCAGAAAGTGTTGCTGCTAGTACCTGCCCGGTAGTAGCTGGTTTTTTTTTGTTGTGTGTTATTTTCTAGAGTTGTACGGCGCTTCAGGTATTGGGGAAAACGCTTGTACGCTCGTCGTATGTCCAACGCCCTTGTTCTGTATCCTTGCCGCTGTTGAAGTTGAACTTTATTCCCTGTATTTTGCTTTTTGAGGCACGTTTCTGAATCGTTTTCGTCGCACCTCAGTTTTCTCGGATACATCTCACGTGTTTGCGTCGCCTGCAGGGTTGTTGCGGCGCTCAACTCCCCTTTGGGCAACATCATCATTAGGTTTCATCTTGTACTGGATTTAGAGCTCTTGGCGTTATTTTTCGGCTCAGCGAGGCTCGGTTGTGCGTGCTACTCCCATGCACAAGTTGTTTCGGCCCTGGCTTTTTCCAATCCCCACTCCCCCCGCCCTGCCGCCCCCATCCCTGCAGTGCAGGGATGCGAGGGTGTATGCTGATACGACTACGACCATGCATAACATGAGCACACCCCACCCCCTCCCTTGCATCCCGCCTGTGTCCAAGCCGAGGCACTCAAGACACGTATCTTTTCCCGCCACAGTCCAGAAAAAGCATCGTAACGACCCGAAAACACCGTTCTTTATTTTATCATAATATTCCTCCATTTTTGTATGTACCGCGCGCCCCGCCACGTCGCGGTCGTAGGCTCAGGGTGGCATGGTGAACATGAAGAAGCGCAAGCCAGTGGGCATGGCCTTCCACTGGTTTTTGCCCAAGCCCTTCGGCACGGAGGCCAGGAGGAGCAGGCTCGCGCCTAGCGACCCCATGAGGTTCACGCACAAGCCCAGCCAGTCGTCGCCCATGTTCGTGGACTTGGCCATGCCCAGGCGGACGCACGTAAACTTCCCGAACGACGACGTCAAGGTTAGCGTTAGGGCTGTGTGAATATGTATAAGATGGGAAGGAAAGAGGCAGTGTGGTGTTGGGAGGGGTGTACTCGATAGGAAATATGTATTTGATCTCTTGCATGGCCGTAGTCGTATGACCATAGACCCTCGCATCCCTACAATGCCGGGACGGAGCATGTCGGGTTTCACCAACCAGGCAGACATTGCTTGCACCAAACGCGAAGCGCCGTGAGGTGTCTGGCGAGTGAATGGTGAGCAGCGTGCATCCTACGAAGAACCGTTTTTAAGGCGGACTTGCACATGGATGACAGCTTCAATGAGTTGATTTAATTTCCGGGGTAGGCATTTCCAGAGGCAGCAAGGGGAGTACTATGTAACAGCCTCTTGGGTGCCTTACCTTAAACACTACCTGGTACGTCATACGATCATTCCCACTTGTGCGGAGTAAAGGCTGTTCACCTCGCACAAACGATCTATAACTCGACAACCAGCTATGACCGACCGCAAAAAAAATAGGGAAAAAAAAGTGGTACCCTGGTTGTCTAGCTCACGTAGTGGGCGGCATGTTTTATAGTGTCGTTGCCAACCGACGCCAGCCCAACCTATTGTATTGAATGGGGGGGGGGGGTATATTTGGTTGACGAACAAATTTCATAGTTTCGTGCCAATCATAGGGTTAATTCTTTTTCGCGAAAGGGGGACACGGGGAAGAAAAATGTACACCAGGTACATGTTTCATGGGGGGCGTATATTGGTTGACGAAGAAATTCATTATTTCGTAGCCAGTATTAGGGTGCATTACGTCATTTCGCGGAAGAGGGACAAGATATTATGTACCAGGTGTATATATAGCTGTGGGCGGGGCTGTTCTCGAGATCGTTCGATTGTCGTGGACGGCGCGCAAGCGGAAAAGAGAAAAGGGACGCGCAGGGTCGAAGTTTGTTACGCAGAACAGACGCGGGTCTTGGCGCCAGTGTTTTTGTTGTTTTTTGCTTTGCAACCACTATGTTTTGTTGTTTGTGTTTTGCGGTGAGGGGGGTAGCGCTGTCCACTTCCGTCTGCTGGCGGCTACGGGTATGGGTGCCTCGTGCGCACCCGCGTGCACGCTTCGCATGGATGCACGTCATTTTTTCAGTACACCGGTGCTTTACCAGGTCTAATGTTCCGGTCTTATTGTGAAGGTCGTGAGGCTGCCGCGCCTGGCTCGAGCGCGCACCGTGCCGAGGCTTCCGAGAGAAGTTAAATTTGAAGCGTGTGTGCCGCGTGTGCGCTTGACCGCTCGGGGTGGCAAATGGCCGACTTGCGCGCACATCGTAGCATGACCACCATGGTCTGCAGCACTCGTCGTTGAGAGACTGTTCGGTTGATCAGGTACCAAACAAACGTGACACACCCTCCCCGCCCCCGCCCTCCCTTGGTCCCGCGGCCTCCGTTGTTCCACGGACGCGCGTCCTGGTTGTTTGTTGAAATCGCAGAATACGCCAATTCACGAGGACGTTGAAATGTTGCAGAGGGCTGCGAAGGATATGGTGAACGGGGCAGCTGACACGGACGGGTTCAAGGGGAAGATCCCAACCCCCCCCGGCGCTTAAACCCACCAGTACATTTTTCGTTTACAAGAAGGCTGCGACGTTGGGAGTGCAGGCGACGTGACATGCGGGGGTTGAGCGGCGGCCACAACTTGGACAGTGGTCACGGCGGCAGCAGCAGCAGCAGCAGCAACATCAATAGCAATAGGAGCACTACGAGCAATACCAGAAACACAGCAGTAGCGACCGCAGCATCAGTAACGGGCGGGAGTGTTGCACGGGCACCTGAGCGCTGTCGAAGGCACCTCTTGAAGGTGTCCAAGAAAATCTTCACAGAGAGGTGTCGAGGTTTCGACAGTGCTTGCCTTTTGACGCAGGGAGCACCCAACTTTCTTAAATCCCCCGAGTGGACTGTAAAATGTTCTTCGCAAGTTCGGGGCGCTCTCAGTATGAAATCGAATTGCTACCCGTGGTGCGAGGGACACGTGAAGGGGCAGAAGCGTATTTCTGCATTCTTGAGGTCGTGAAACTTCGGACAACGTGACCCAATTGAAGTCGCGAGCGGGCCAACAAGGTCGCCCGCGGCGTGAGTGTTTCTCGTATGTTCGCTGTCTCACCTCGTGGTGTGAGAGTGATGCGAAGGTTTGTCCGAGAGTGGTGTACAGGGAGGTGGCGCGTTGTTGGCTTCCTTGCTTCTTGTTCTCCCGGTGCTGCAGCGACCGTTACGCGTGTTGCCGAAGGGACCCATGGAAATGGGCTTCTACTTTTTCGCACGTACATACCTAGAGAGAGGGTTGAATGCTCTGTTTGACCTTGCAGCTCTTGGCTGGCTGTTCGTAGTGTCAGCTGTGCGTGTCGCGCCATGGCAATGACTTGAAAAAAAGTGTTGAATGGGCCTAAAACACATTTTTTAGTAATTAGATTAGTGGGTTTTTCCTCTATTCCTCGGCAGGAAAAGGGCACATTTTGGATATATCGTGAGGCAATACACCGATGCAAATTGTTTTCAGGCACTCGTACGGTCTGCTGCCGTAGTTGCAATCTTCAGTTACTCGGGGGATCCTGGTATGATGCGGACTGAGTCGTTGCCATAAAAAGAGCCCAATCGAAAGACGTCTGCCGACAAGGAAGGATCGTTACTGTTGCTGTTGTGGTGTGCATCGTCCTGCAGCATGAGATGCAGCAGCATACAGCAGCTGCAACATAAACTGCTGTTCTCTGATCGAATCACTGCGTGCAGCGGAGTGCTATCGAAATTGGCGTCCAACCTAAATAATTAAGGAGTTGTCTAGCACGGCAACGCATATCGTTAGCGCTGCACTGCAGTTGTCTTTATTCTATACCGGTAATGTGCACGTAGTGGTGATGACGTCGTTTCGGATGTTCAAGACTGTGCCGGTTTTAGTTTGCCTCGCGGCGCACCGGTTCTACCGTGCACCACCAGACCCCCTGCGGGCGCACGCCCGAGCTAAGCCCGCCCTACACATCAGCCTTCGGTGACCCCGACGAAAGATTTGCCGCCAACACCCAACTCGGCGAGCGGGAAGAGTACAGTTGTATACGTGTATTACTGCCGCAGAGTGCTCCTTGTTGTCGTTTCTTCTGGCAATACACCACCTCTTCTTACGTTTGTCATCGACGGCCACAGCAAGAAAACAATTGTCTGAAGGACAAGCATGGTGACTGAACAAGTCGGCGCGCAACGGAAATGCTGTTGTATTCGACTCAAAAGCATTAGAGGCGAGGCGAGACATTCTGCGATATACAGATATCGGCTGACGTGCTTTCCTGTATACACTACCGCCGTATAGACCAGGTAAACCACAACCTATTGATGGCTGTTGGGAGGTGGGGCGTCCTGCTCCCGCCGTGCTACCGTACTGCTGTACAGGCATACCACTTTGTCCCGTAATATAGTAACCGTATTTAACAATGAGGCGCGCGAAGCGCGGGCCTTATGTTCTTGGTTTTCCAAGGAAAAGAAGCAGACGTTCAGTCTGAGCCAAACCCCGCCTGCCGGGGTGCCGTCTGTGCCGGTGCCGACTGGTCTCTCTCCACACTCGCACCAACTCCAACTGCGACTTCACAAAAAAAAGACAAGCAAACTGAGAACAGCGCTCGAATGCATTTTATCGAGGGCAATAACTATGCCATTATATTCGACTCAAAAGCAAGCTCGACGTTGGACTATGAAGCTCGGCATAGGGGCCGCAGCGACCTAACACCCGCGTTATTGGCCTTGTTACTGTAGGTAGTCCCTCGGAAGGCATAACAGATACCAGGTACCTGGTATTGAATATCATACCAGATAGAGGGTATACACTACTTCTTGCTGCCGAAGGTAAGGGTAGTTGCTCGTACGATCCTACCTTAAAAATGAAACACCCATACTTTGGGGGGAAAAGCAGGGCACTGCCATTCCTTGGCGCTGTACTATATATACCTGGTACATATCATATACCAGGTATGATATATACGTATATGTGGGTGACGGGTCTCGTCCAACCTGCATGCATCCAGAGATCGTCGCAAGTGTCTCGCATGCAGGGATCAGCGTTTCATTTGTGGTCACAAGATATCCGTATCTTCTCGTACAACTACAGTATTATTAATAGTATGATGTATGATGCCAGGTCTCCCGGAATCTCACTGCAGGATCTCGGTACAACCCTTCGACGGGCAAAACATGATTCGCAACGTTGACCTGAGACCATCTGATGATGTATGGCTAGATGCGTCACTCGTCTTGTCGAAATACATGTAGTTCCTTTTCCGAAACTTGACCGAGACTGACTCCACACAGCGCTAAATAAAGGAAAATATTATTAGAGATCGGGAACCGATATTGTACGTATAATCTGCAGTTTGTTGTTGTAGACAGAATTAGGCGTTATGGTTCACATTCTTTGGCTGAGTACGTATCAGTAGTACGAAATAAAGTACTATTGTTATTATTGTTCCTGGTACCAGGTATATACGAGTTGACTAAATAATCACCTTCAAAAAGGTCAACACCGCCGGATCATTAGCATCACCCACCAGCTCTTTCGACAAAAACGAGGGGTCGTGGCATTCCAATCACGTTTTTACGGCGACGTCGAACACAGCGGAAGACCCAGCGATGCATACATGGTAAACGGTTGAAAAAAAATGAACAAGCTATTTTTTCAAATATACCAGTACCTGCACAAATCTGCGCATCCACTTTCAGGACGCGCTTCGGAACCTTCATGGTTCCGCGCCCTCAATCAGTACCAATACGCACTCTTTGGTACCGGTATGATACAGCGCTGCAGTGTTCAAGGGGTACATCCCCTCATTCTCGCCTCTTTGCAAAACTTCAAAAAGGGAGAGGTCGAAGCAACCAAAAACGCCACTTTAGTACGACACGCTTACGTGTATCGTGTGTGCGACCCAAGCGTGTTGGTTCGGCAGAAACCCCGCCAAATAGACATTGAAATAAACATAAAAGTGAGTTAATCACACACCATACCCAAGACATTTATTTATTGGAAATGCGCCAACGTGCGCCATACATGCCATGATATATGCCAAGCGCTTTTAACAGCAGGGCGGTTAGCCCACGCATTGTAAGTGGCCACCGAATAGAGCACCAACACTACGCTAACTGCAGAACTGCAGAATTCGCAGGCAAAATCAGACAAGACACTCGTGGCCACGTGGCACGCAAAATTTTCAGACAAGACACGCGCGGTCACGTGGCACGCAAATTTTTTACCAGTGCGAAGAATGATCGTATCGTACGCCTCGCGAACTCGCTCGATCTTGGGTCACTTCTGCAGCACGCGTATTGCTCTCCGAGTGCTCACTTTCCATGTTCAAACAGCTATGATAACTTTCATTTTCACTCGGCCAAGACTGGACGCTGTGAGTTTTCCTAGAAAGGGGGGGTTTCTCGAGCTGCGGCATGGCTTCACCCCAAGCGCTGTCGACGCGAGCTGGGAGAGCGCAATGCACTCCTCTCATCACGACATTTAGCGACGGTTCGTCGCCGGACAAGCGCGGGGGCCGAGTGAACAACACTACAAGCGAGCCAGACAACACTTGGTGCTACAAAACGACACTACTAATAGCCATCGCCTGCGTGCAGCAAAAAATCAAGAATGTACGCGTACAACATGGACAAGAGGTAACTACCCGTCTCTGCACACAATTCCGGTCGGTGCGATTCACGGTGCCCACGCTTCCGCGCTCGCTCGCTGCCTGTGCCACGCATGAAGCGCTCCACCTCCGCTCCACATCCGATGTCGAATCAGAATTCACGAAATACCTGATGAAGAAATCACGAATACCTGGCCCAGCGAGCGACCGCTGTCCAGCTGCAAGCCACGGGCCCAGTCTGTTCGCGTGTTCTACCAGATTGCCAGCAACGTTCCGTGCGGTATCCACTTGGTAGTCCCACAAGCGCGATCAACCAAACAGTGCACGCTGCTGTCGAAGTAAGCTACGTACTACTGATACGTACTCAGCCAAAGGAATATGAACCATAACGCCTAATTCTCTCTACAACAACAAACTGCAGATTATTATCATATCGGTTCCCGATCTCCAATAATATTTTTCAATGTGCGCGTACAACATGCACATGAGGTTAGAGTTTGCACTTCTTCAAGTTTTGGACTATGACTGCGCCACAAGGTACAGTTCGCGGTGCGCTCAGAACAGCGCGCCATGCAGCCAGCATTACGCTCCTCCCCGGCTCATCAGCGCCGAGCACGCATAAAAAGAGCGGCGCAATATAACGGCCACCAAAAAAACAGAATACTACCAAAAATGTTGTATATCATGACTACCCGCGAGTGCCTTGATCGCGAGTGCCTTAATCGTGGCACCCATCTCAGCTAATGAAAGTCAAACGCTTCTTAAGGTCGTGTTTTGTCAAGTACTCCAGGTATATTATTAATATTGAGTACCCGGGTACCAAACCTGGTTGTTTCGGTCATACTCCAGTAGATACCCGGGTATCCCGATAGTATATATATATATACCTCGGTGTTCCGAAATTAGATATCCGACTAAACACCTCAACATACCATTGGAAAATCTCCGTTTTAGCAGAACGGACTCTTTCGCCGGCGGAAATCAACGTCGTTCTAATCTGGCGGGATAAGTTCCGTCGATCCCTCAGTCTAATGGATATGAAAAAAATCGAATGCCAGCAGCCACCGTCAGCCAGCAGCCACCGTCACCTGACAGGCTGCCGTTTTACATAACTCAAAAACAAGAAGATAGCACAGACCAAAATCGTTACGCCTCAGCAGGGTCGCCGGCCAGATCTAAAGCCGCCATGGCCGCTGCCGCCGCCACCGCTGCCGAGGGATCTTCCCCGTTCGCCTTACGATCGGCCACGGATACAGAAAAGCTCCCGCTCTCCTGGTCGACTCGGTACACGCGCAACCGGTAGTCGTCTGGCGCTCCCGGGAACTTCGGCCGGCTATCCGATACGTCGACGTAAAGCGCCTGCCTCACGTCCAACGACCGTAGCAGTTCCTTCGGCAGCGTGGTCTCCCCCAAGTCGGTACTGCCGGGGCTGGCACTACCAATACCGCCACTGCCGCCGCTCTTACCGCTGCTTCCACGGCGAGTGTCCCTGTTAACATCGACGCCGACCGCAACAGGTTCCGGAGCACGCGACGGTGAACGTGTCAACGCCCCCAGGCCGGCGAGGCGCAAGAGGCGCTTCAAGTAGGCCCACTGTAACCCATGGAGCACGTGCACTCCGCGGGAGACGGGACTGATGCCCCGCTCTTTCTGCGCCGTCTCCTCTTCGTTAAGGAGCCACTGCTCGCGCTCGGTGAGGGAGGGGAGGGAGGCTCTCCCTGCGATGACCGCTGCCACCGCGTTGGCCTGGACCTCAAACAGGGGAAACGGTACGATGCTGCCGTCCGACGAGAGGCCGTTGGGGGTCAGACGGGGAGGAAGCGGGGGGGGGGGGGGGGGTACCCATTATTATGCGTGACCGTAGTCGTATAACCATAGACCCTCGCATCCCTACAATGCCGGGACGGAGCACGTCGGGTTTTCACCGATCAGGCAGACATTGCCTGCACCAAGCGCGAAGCGTCGTGAGGTCTTGGGCGAGTCGCATGAAGGGCAAGCTGCATTCTACTAAGAACCGCTTTTGAGGCGGGTGTTTTGGCATGTGGACGACAGCATCAATTAGTTGACTTAATTTCTGGTGTGGCCACTTCCAGAGACAGCAATGGGTTTACTATGTAACTGCCTCTTGGGTGCTTTACCACATGCACACTACGTAATACGATCGCCCCCCTTATGCGGAGTAAAGGTTCTCCCCGCACAAAAATGATCTAACTTGACCGCCAGCCGTGGTAAACGCCAAAAAAAAAAGTTCGTGCGTCGCATGAAGAGTGAGCTGCATACTACTCAGAAACGCTTGTGAGGCGGACTTGCATGTGGATGACAGCTTCAATGAGTTAATTTAATGAGTTAATGTGCAGGAAAGAAGGAGGGGGCGGGGAAGGAGAAGCGTGAGGCGGGAGGCAGGGAGAGAAAACGCAAGTGGGTGCGATAAGCTCGAAAACGATGATATGGCCGGGGGTGTCATGATGTCGTCGCTCTTACGGTCATCAAACCACGGCCGCCTAGATCGATGTACGTTTTATATCGTATTCTAGGGACGAACTATTTGCCTAAAGAGCACCAGGTATGCAGTGTTCTATTAATAGCTGTATTCGGTGATCATACAGTATGTATTCTGTCCGTGAAGATTGAAATCACATTTGGTGTTAAAATGAGTAATCGATAAATTCTGGAAGCAAAAGACAGAGCAGTACGATGTCGATTTCTTGTCAGATCATGCTGCGGGGGGATGTGGCGCAACTGAACCATAGCGAAGGGGGGGGGTGCATCACGCGCGGGTACTGTAGGCATTGCAGTCGACATATGTGCGTAGATCATCAGTTTTGCGAGGTGGTCGACATTTTGTTTGAAAATGGCAGACGTGTATGCGGAGACGGTAAGATACACGCGGGACGCATCGGACTGAAACAATGGAGTCCTTACCGCCACACTTGAAAACGCTCGCGTCGTTATCATTTCAACAGCGAGGACCTCACCTCTGCGGCAGGCCAACAAATGTCAGAGATGGATGCTTCACGTGGAACAGCTGCTCGTAAAGCGGGTGGACGCGCTCCGACGAAGGAGGCGTGAGCAGACCCGACCCTTCCAAGAACGGAAAGGAGTAGCTGTAGCCCGTGCACCACACCACGGTGTCCACCTGCATACGGAAGGCCCAAAACGAGCGAGGACATCCGCATCGGAAGATCAAAACGATTTGGGGATAGGGCGCCGTTAGGATCGCTGCGAGTCCCGACAGTTGTCGACATCACACTCGCCGACACTCGCCACTAAATCATGCTTGTGGGCATGCACGCGCCGTTCGAGGAGCGCAACAAAGCTGGTCTAGGAGCGCGGCAAGCTGGTCTGCACGGGCCTGAAGCTGCCGCTACGGCGACAATGCCTCACATACCGCATGAAACCCTGCGGTATGAAGCCTAAAGCAGAGCAACGAGCTACCATCCCTGCTCTCGAAAAGATACAAACCGCGTTTCGACCAAGGAACATACGCGTGTTTCGACCAAGGGAAATACGAACCCTACACCAGCCGTTGTATGCACGTAACGCAGCGCCCGTCGCAATCGATGCACCCCAATAAACGGAGAAGGTCGCACGCACGAGGACGGCAGACCCCGGCTCCCTCCCCCAGGATTTTTTCCAGCACGATTTGGTGCAGGATTCCGAGAAACGGGTATACCAGGCTGCTTATGAAACTCCTGCTAGGTCGTAGCACTGTGTGTTCTTCCGCGAAGTCCGAAGAAAGGGGGTCGGTGATGAAAATTAAAATTAAACTACACTGGCTGCCGCGAGTGGTATGCGGTGAATAAACCTCTAAACCCGAATACCAAAAATCGTGTGATCCGGGTGCGGCGAACGTACGCACCGCTATCCGTCGGGGTCACCCACCGATCGGTCATGGGGTGGCATGGGCACCGTGTATTTCAAACGCTGACGCATTGACAACCGCATTACACATCAGGGCATCGCCATTTTCATCTTCCATCACGCGACAAAAAAAAAAAGACAGGCCTTGCCCCACTTCTGAAGCTCCGCCAAACGTGGGCTCACCCAAGCGCTCGGAGGGGGGAGGGGGGGGGCATCCACAAACACTCGCGTCGCATCGTGCATCACCGCGCCGAGGTCACCTCTGCAGACGTCCCGTCCTTAAACCGGACACTGTTCGCGCCCTCGAAGTTCTCGAGCGTTGGCCGCCACCAGACGTTCCCCCGCTCCCCCCCCTTTAAGCTCTCGGAAGCTGCTCGGTCGCAGACATGAACCACGCTCGCTGGTATTAAATCGATGCGGAACCGAAAGGTAAACGGCGTGCGTTCGGGACGTCATCAGTGGCCGCTGCGACGAAAGATGCCTGCCGCAACGAAGCCAACAGGTAAATGCGGTGCAACCTGAGCCAATGGCTTCTAACACATGTGGATCATATGTTGAAGCGTAATATCCGACACGTGACGCGTGCTTACTTCGGGTCACGCACTTTTTCTAATTACCAGCGAGCGCACAGGCACCGCGCGCCTTGCCCTCATGCCACATTATCCCTTGTTCACTACCGCACCAACTATCCTCACAAATTCCAAGCAGTTCGGAGCGAAAAAAAGACCGGCTGCTCCTGGGTGCATCACACTGCCGTTCGAGCATCATATAATAAGAAGTGGAGTGGAGCGAAAGGAAGTGAAGACATGGAGACATCTTGCTTTACTGAGTATCTGGCCATGATTCAGTTGAAACCGTAGCAGTTAGTAGTCACCCACACATAGGCAGATGTCTCTTCTATGTACTGCGACAACTGGACCCATCCTTGCTGGCAGCGATATACAGGTACTGTACAGATCTGCATTACACCGACCACCACGAGCCCGCACTAAGGCTAAACACCAGGGCAGTGAGTTCGCCTACTAAAGACTTCACCGTAGCTGGGTGGCAAAGCAAGCCAGCCGGCTGACTTAATCTGTATCAACAAAAACCACGCATCGAGCCAAAAGCAAGCCAATCATATATCTGGTATATCTATTGCAGTCCGTCCTATGCCTAAACAACAAATAATTTGGTCAAGAGATGTTTGATACCTAGCTTGTAATATGTATACATACAAGCAGCAACTTAGAGTGGAGCACATAAACGCAAAAAAAAAGTACAGCTTTTTCTCCGACACACATTCAAAGCGCACACTGCGGCCTATGCAACTTAGAGTGGAGCACATACACGCAAAAAAAAAGTACAGCTTTTCCTCCGACACACATTCAAAGCGCACACTGCTGCCTATGCACGCCGGCATGTCTTCTCACGTCGCAGGTTGGCATACTACAGTAGCACAACGCGTACTCGCGCTGTGTTTGTCGTCGTGGCCACAGCGCCTCGCGGCCGCTTCATAGCAGCAGAGTGGTTATTGCTTTCAATCTTTGCTGATATTGTATCGTTCATCTTCGCTCTGATACTCGTATCACGTGACACGTATGTCGCCTTCTCACTGCCTCCGTGGGCGACGAAAGCACCATCGATTTCGCCAAGAACGGGGTCTCTGAAGGCCCCTAAAAAGCATACCCATCCTCCTCTGCTCGTGTTCAAAGCCGTGCCGAGTTCGCAAAGCTTGGTCATGTTAAATGCCCTCATTACGAGGTGAAAGGGGTCGTCCTGGGAAAAGTAAGCATACGCATTCCGCCGCATACCAGGCAGCAGGTAGCAGAGGTACTACAGTAGATATACCCGACGTCCCCGGGGGCTTAGTAGGTGGTCCGCGTGCGTACTAAGATCAATTTCGTAAGGTCGAGTCTCACCGAGTGCATACTCGTAAGGGACTTTTTCTTGCATGAAAACTGATTAGCGGAAAACGCGAAAGCGTGAGTTAGATACATTCGATGAAAATCGACGAGCAGTGGGAATGCGACAAAAGTGAAGGCACGTATCGGGGGGGGAGAAGGGACGACACTTGTGACCACGGCTTGTCCAGAAGAAGACCGCTGAGGGCAAAATCCTCCTACGAGTTATGCTGGAAAGTAGGAGTGATTATTAAAAAAAGTAAATAAAACATCCCACAAAACAACCGTCCTCAAGCCAAGCACAATCACCACTACCACCACCACCACCACCACCAGCTGAGCACCAGCAGCAGAAGCTTATCGCCGGTGGTAGTGGTGGTGGTTGTCGTTGCTGCTTCTGGTTGTGCTGATGATGGTGGCATATATATGTTGATGCGTGCTCACTGGAAAACCAGGCACCAGGTACCAGAGATCATCCACCACCATCCTCGCCACCAAGATCAGCTGACCAGCAGCAGCAGCAGCAGCAGAAGTAGCAGCAGAAGCTTGTTGCTGGTGGTGGTGGCAGTGGTGGTGATGGCGATGCGCATCAATATACTGCTGTTGTTTCAAGAACTATTGTCGCTGTCGTACATATTCTATCTGGTATCAAACACAGACGAGTATACGTACATACCTGGTACTACAGTAGGTTAAAGGTTTCTGCGCTGACGCACATCGCTAACCATGAAAGCGATGTCTCAAGACTATTGCACAATTATACCTAAACTCAGGTGAAAAGCATCCAACACCTCACTATTATTTTTTCGAGATCAGACAGGGAGGTGTACTTCAGGTTTTGTTTTTTTTTCAATAATCACTCCCACTTTCCAGCCTAGCTCGTAGGAGGTTTTACCCTCGACGACCTTCTGGACAAGCCGTGGTCACAGGTGTCTACCCTTCTCCCCCCCGGTACGTGCCTATATTTTTTGTCGCGCATAGGGTTCAGCATTCCCACTGCTCGTCGATTTTCATCGAATGTAGCTAACTCACGCCCTCGCGCTTTCCGCGAATCAATTTCTTTCATGCAAGAAAAAGCCCTTTATACGAGCATGCACTCGGTGGGACTTGAACCCACGAAATTGATCTTGATAGGCACGCGGACCACCTACCAAGCCACCGGGGACGCCGGTATATGCTGAAGCCAAGTAAATAAAATCTACAAAAAAAACGTTAAATCGTCTAGAAATCCCTCCCCACTGCTTTGTTTTTCACTTATCGTATGACTTTCTCTTCAGGCGTTATTTTTGCTGGACTAAAAGTAGGAACATTACGCATGCTCTTGCTGCTCCAGTTCCAAGTAACTTGCTGGTGTTTGCTGCTTTTGTTGTTGGGTTGTGGTGGGAACATTACGTGTGCTGCTTCTATCCCACACTAATTTCAAGTATTTTCTTCCCAAACACGTGGGCGCAGTAAAGGGGTTACTGCAAGAACGATGGGGATTAGGAGCGTGACGTATGCTCCTGACTGGTCAAGCTCAACAGATACAACATACCAGGTACATGTTCAATAGAAGAACAGCCAACGCAGTTAACTTGTTGCAGCTAGGGCTTTGACCACTCCAAGGCAATTGTCACGCTCCTCATTCCCACCCCTCTGTAAAAGTAACTCGCAGTATTTCGGCAGTTGTTATTATTTGGATGTTGGTATTATGTATACTCCAATACCTTGTATTCCTGAGGCTGAAGAGGGTCAAAATTTGGCTCGTCGAATTCGATTCTGGGCGATGGCTACACTTTTTCACGCACGCCACAAAAAAAACACGAAATGTTCGTAGTAATAGTAGTCAAACAGAAGGGCGCTGACCACACTCGTACTCCGCTGCCATGGAGCCGTATGGCAAGACAACCAGAGGTCACCTTCTTGGCTCGACTATGATCTGGTTGCAACAAGTACTGCCATTTTTAGCTGAAATTCATGAGCGATTCTAATAAACAGGCATATCGTGGGTCCAGGCCTCTGGCGGCATGACACCTTCATTTTTATATCCGAAGCACATGGTCGTGATATATAAAAAAGCGGATGGGGGGGAAATGGAGACCCCATGCTTTCTAGGCCTGAAGTTTCCTTTTTTTCGCCTTCAAACATGCTTTTCTGTCACGTATATGCCAGGTATATATTTGTATCGCCCATAATTTACTGCTGGTAGTCTCTAACCCCCGACTAAATACCCTTCCAGTTCTTTCTCATTTCCTTCATTTCCAGACTTTCACATTCGCTTCATAACTACTTCCTTCACTGTGGCGCTACCGCCGTGGGGGCGGGGAGGGGCGCTTAATCCCTAGTATGAATGTGTTACACACAGATACGCAGAATTTCACCCCAAAAAACACCGCACGCAACCATTAAAAACTATAATACCTAGTCAACCAGTCACTATTAATAGTCGGCGACTTGCAGTCAGCCAACTCACAGCCCGACTTCACCCTTTCCCGACTAAAAAAAACATCCTACGCTTCGTATTTCCAAGCAGTTTGAACCCCAAAACGTGGGTGTACTTCTGCATGTGGTTAATCAACACATGGGGCTCACCGACGGAGGACACCTCGCGAGCGATGTCGGCTCCGCTCGACCTGGACCCGACGCACAATACCCTCCGCCCCGAAAACGCCTCCACATCCGGCGTGTCGTAGGCGTATGCGTGTATGCTCGTCCCCCTAAAGCCGTCGAAGCCCTCAACCCGAGGAACAAAGGGCTTGTCAAAGTGCCCGTTGCAGATGCACACGGCGTCAAACGTTTCGACCATGGCCTTCGAGGCGGTAGACCCAGCCGCCACCGTCGCCGCCGCTGCTGCCGCACCCACCTCGAGAACCACCGCGCCGTTACTAACCTGCTCCGCGTCTGCCCCGGCCGTCGCGGCGCCACCCCCCCCGTTGGGCACTTTCCCCGCTCCCCGCGTGCCCCCGTTCTCCCCAAACGAGCTACGTAAATCGCGGCGATAGACAACCTCCCACCGTTCGGACGCACGGGAGCCATCGTGGTCTCTGTGTGCTTCGCTCTGCGCTGCGGGAAGAATTTGGTCACTATCATCGGCGGCGTTGACGGAATAGACGGAGTTCCCGTGAGAGGTAGGCGGCGAGTCCATCGGGATCGGCCGGATGGACTCCACCGGGCAGCCCAAGTTGATGAGCGGGTGGAGCTCGTGTTGTTCGGCGTAGTCGCAAAGGTAGTCGAGGACCTGGCCATGTGTGGCAAAGGACTGGACGTTTTCCGGGAACGGAAACCCTAGAAAGGACATCGACTCCTTCGGCAAGTTCGTCACCAGGCTGCGGTCTGAACAAAATCACAACAAAACAAAACGAAACAGGACAAAAAAAACGGCGCGAGGGAAGGGGTACCAGGGGCGAACGGAAGAGCACGGGAAAAAAACCATAGTCAGCGAGTGCATGAATGCCTACTATGGCGCGGGGCGCTTCTCTCTGTCTCTACCTGTGTCTCTCTCTCTCGCATACGCACGCGACGGAGCTACGCACGAGTATGGGCGGGCAAAAGTAGTGAAAGCGAGGGTGTTCACGTGCGGTGTGTGTGACTACGAGGATTCGAGGTGTGCTACAAACAAATAATTAAAACGAGCGAACACGAGTTTCTAACTTTGAGCGCGCCTAAAAATGCGGAGTCCTTTGCGAATGCTCTGTACCATGCACCAGGTATGTATCTACGTACGACCGCGACGAATGCCCGAAAAAAACGAAGCGAACCAACACCATACGTCACAACAGCAACAACAACAACAACCACCGTCCACTACTTGCCCTATTGTCCACCACCCACCAACGCACACAAGTTGACGACAATTAGAGCGTCCCGCTACGTAAGTTCCTATTAGTAGCGGTTGCTATACTCTGTGCTAACTTTAGCGCACCCTGCATATTTGCATGTAATGTACGTATGTATAAACACGTACTTTTGCGTACGACGTACGAGTACAGAGTTCATACGTTAATACGCATGTATCCTTGGGCCGGTTCTTCTTCTCATACCAGGTATAGTCTGGGATAAGAATGGGGGAAGCACCTCCCGTGGCCGGTGCTACCACCCCTCCCTTACTCTACAGTCTATATCAGTATCACGAATCTCCGTTGCTTGTGGTTTGTCGTTATACTGGTCGGGGCTGTTTTCCCACACTCCTCTCTCTAGGTTGCTCTCCCTGTAAGTCTTTGTATTACATCATCGGTTCATTCCCGAACGCCCCCCATGATCTGCTCTGCTCACTCAACGGAAACTCGATGATCAACCTGTATTGCTCCTCTGTCACCCCTGGGAGCATGGCACACCCCGACGAACCCGGTGACACTACTTGAGCCAGCTGCATGTACCTCCGAGCCGTTTTAGGGTTCTTCCAGAACGCCTTTTGCATAATTGTGGACAGGTCGTCGCCTGCTAATGCTCGTGAAACCGCCCCCCCCCCGACCTAAACGAATGCAGCCCTGTGCCTCGCGGTGGTGCGCAGGGGCGAAGGCTACCGTTGAGCGTCTCAAATAACCTCTTATTCTCGACCTGTATTAGGACAAGAAAGCTTGATGACCACTGATCTCGATGGGGCCTCTTTACTGTCCCATAATGAGGCCTTACCTTTGGGCCGGGTTGGGGGACCCTTCAAGAGCGTTCCCCAACTCGTTCCTGGGTAATACAGAATAATTTCAAAAGAGGGAGGGCAGACCCATACAAAGAGAAAAAAAAGTGTACGTACGGCCTCTCTAATTGGCTCAAAGTTGACCGAAATCAGTTGAAAGCTTGACAGAGTAGAAAAAGTCAGACATACCTTGACATTTTCGAGCCAAAATCAGTTACGATGTCATCCTGGCCAATAGCAGGCTTCCTGGGGTGTGTTTCGTACTTGTTGGAGTCAGTAACTGATTTTGGCCGAAAAGTGGTCAGGTATACCTGAATTTGGCTAAAACCCTACTATTTCATTGATTTTCACGGACAACACACCGCTCGTGGCGCGCGTTTTTTACTTGGTTTTAGTATGTACCTGATGTTGACCCGAACGGATCAGGTATACCCGATTTTGGCCACAGCCCTTGATATTACATAGTCGAACACAGCAAATGACAAATGGAACAACGCCACGCGGACATCGCCTTAGCATGCTATTAATATTAATATTTAGTAGACCCCAGAAGCACGCGGGGATGCCGCTTTTGGTTCCCTCGTAGTGTCGGTCGAGTGCTCTGCCGTAGGCGAGAGCCCTACTGCTGTGCTTCGTAGGCACATCCTACACGCCAGCCCTCTTTTGCCAAAAGACGGGAAAAAACTGGATGCTGTTGATGCATCCTGATTCATCTAAAATATTCGGCTTTCCATAGTACCTAGAAATCGCATCCCCCCAGAGCGGGATTCATTTTTGTTCGTCTTATTGCAAGTGGTCTAATACCGGCGCGAGCGGCACGTATCACGTATTACAATTCGTTTTTCCCTCAAATTTCGGCATTTCACCAAATTCAGCGAGGAGTACGCGCCTCAGTCAAAGATGTCAGGAGACATGGCCAGAGTCAAGCTGTCTGTCAAGGGAAATCCATGTGTCTAGACATATGTTCCCTACCCCCCTGGCAGAAAAAGCCCTCATTACATGCGTGGAAACCCCGATTTTTTTTTATTTTTTATCCTTGCGTGCTGTGGAAGGCAGGGTCGGAGATATCGTAGATCTCGTAACACGCACGTGCGAAGGACTCGTCACCGGTCAAGTAATATCATAATCTCGGGTCTCGAGCGGTCTCACATCATTGATGGTGCAGACCCGTCCTCGGGAAGATAGCTATCGGGAGATACGTAATCCGTCGCAGACTCTCGGCACCAAAAGGGAGCCCCCACAGAGTCAGTCTAGCACTAGCATCTCCTTGCTAAATATCAACGAAGAATTCTGCTCGGCATACGTCGGCCGTAACGACGGCTACAAAGGACCCTCGCTCCGCGACCTCATCACGGCGACGTCTCCGCGACTTCTACCCTACGACATCTCCGCGACGACCCCGGTACGAACGACCAGCGTAGGTACAACATCTACATTGGTGACCGCCGTGCCTTTTGTTCTACGATGCCACGCTCTGGAGGTCGATCAAAAAAGCAACGGACCAGGACACGTCTGGCGGCCGAGGCGGCCCCGGTCGGCGACGCGAGCGCCAACTTCTACAGCGACCTAGCGCCCGCTGACGAGGGCCTGGCCGCACAAGAGCCCGAAGGAGAGGAGCCCAGCCCCAGCCCCGACGAACCGACCAGGAGCAGCGCCGACGAGGAGGAGTCCAGAAATTCCAGCAGCGACGACGAGGCACAACCCGCCGAGGGGACCGCTTCAGCCTCCAGTTTGGCGGAGGACGTCATGGCGAGCCCGAGCCCCTTTCCTCCCGGCGACCCCGTTCGGGTGGAGACAACAGCGTGCCTTCGACGCTGCATGTTGAACGGCACCACTCCACCAGCCTGGGTTCTTCAGATGGTCATGCCTGCTAGCGCGGGCGTGGTGAACGGAGCTACAGCTGCCCAGATGGGCGAGTTGGCAACCTCGATGGCCTACATCGAGCGGGCAATAGTGTCCAACCTCTCGGCAGGACGAGGGCGGGCCCAACGGGCCACCTTCGCAAAGGACACTCGCGGCTCGGCCGACAAACGCGGCAGGTCGGTGAGCACGGACCGGTCGAAGTCCCGTCACACCACAGCAGTAGCGGCGGGGGCCGAGTGCGATTATCCGATGTGCCGGCACCGCACCTCCCACTCGCGCCCCGAGTGCCGTTTAGCAAATGCGCATGAGGAAAAAGGGTGGGTAGTGAGTAAGAAGGACAAGCGAGGGGGCCCGCGCCGGTTTCCTCAGACCGGTTCGGGGAGTAGGTTAACTAGGACCACCGAGCTCGCGGTGCAAACGATAGCGCAAGCAGCTAGCGTAACCGTAGCCAGCGTTGGTAGACCTAGTGATAAGAGGAGGGATAAAATTGGCCGCAAAACGAGAGCCACCCTCTCTGGCGAACACCTGTGCACAACACGTACATGCAGTCAACCAGTCGAATACTGTAACAGACTTAGTGAATAAGCAGCAGGTTCCGAGTGTTTTAGCAGTACAGCATGGAGTGGGACATACCGTAGAAACAACAAGCAGAGTCGAGAAGAGTAGTCAGCGTCAAAGAGTTACGTTTTCACCTTCCGTGGTACCGCAAGCCTTGTATGTTTCTGCTGTGAACCGCACTAATGAGAAGAAAAATCATCATCAGGGTTTTTTATCATGCGACGCTAACCGGGAAAAGCACTTTGATGCTTTCCATGCGTCGGCAATGAGTGGGTATCCCAGATATCCCACCGCTTTAAACTCGTCGTCGAAACGCGTACGAGTAAACGCCAGAGTCAATAATCATCCTGCGCACAACGTGACCATTGACACAGCAACTGATGTACCGTGCATTTCTGTTAACTCCGTCCAGACACACCCCACAACGACGACCCCGGTACGAACGACCAGCGCAGGTACAACATCTACAGTGCAGCGTGTTTTACTCGTTTTATATGGAGCTTAAAAAACATATCTATTAATAGATTCTGCACTTCAATTGCATTTTTCTGTAGATTGGACTCGGAAAAGTATCAAAATGTCGAAAAAATAAAATACAGGAAATCACACTACTTTCGACAATATTTTCAAGCGTTTTCGGAAGAACGGGAAATTTTCTTACGAAGTGACCCAGGGTTTGGCTATCAAGGCTGTCTGTCACGACGTTTGTTTGCCTTGACGGTGTCTGCCAAGGGGTAAAAGTGCTGTCTCCCGACATCTTTGGCCTCAGTTGGCTCGCGAAATAATCGTCCACCGGGCACAGAACCGTCACAACAGCAACTGCGCTCGCGGAAACCATCCGTGCGGTGGTCCCACTGTCATCGGCCTGACAAGGCAGGTGTCGGTGCCTTGGGGAGTGAAATCTATCACCAACTCATGACGCTACAACGCCCAACGCGACGAAGTCTCAGCTATATTGCCCTCACCGTGCTCAGTCGGTCGGCAACCTCGGTGCGGTCACCTTGTGAACTCCGCCACGAGAGCCCAGAAAGCCAATGTGCCTTCTGCGTTTGGCCATGACTTGCGAATTACCTTGGGAACGACCCTTGTCAGCCTTGTGCGCTCACGACTCACGAGTGGTGGCACAGCTCGAGCGGTGGGGCTACCCGATCAGGCTTGTACCTAAAATTTCCTGAAAAATCTTGAAAACTTCAAGACGTCATTTTTCGTGGTTGGAGATTTTCGGCTTTTCCGGAAGAAAAAAGGGAAAATATCGAATTTCCGGGAAAATACAGAAAAAACTGAATAACACCCCTCGGTAAGATCGGCCTTACTTCAAGACATATTATTCCTGGGTTGAAGTTTATCGGCTTTTCCGGAAAGAAAATTGAGAAAACACCGAAAGTTCGGGAAGATACAAAAAAAAACTGAAAAACATTCCCTTTCTAACGAGTATTACCCCTGATGCAGGGCGTCCGTGAAGAGAAAACAACACACCACGCCCCCAGAGGTCGGAATGAAAACCGTTGCAACCGTTATTATCACACGATGAAATAAAATAGGAAACATATTTCTTTTTCTTTCTTCATTTCTTCATTTTTTTTTCGACCCGTCCCCCGCCTGTCTCGCGAAAAAAATACTGTGAGACCTATGCCAATGGAAACGCGAAGTTCAAAAGTTTTTTTTCAAATATGTCGCTTTAAAAAAAACAGCCGAATTTTTTCTCGTACCGCCGCTGTGGGGAAAAAAAGAGAAAAATGTTTTTTTTTTTGTTTTTTTTCCCCAACGACTGCAGGCGGCGCAATTTGTGTTTTGCGGGTCGCAAATTGTCAACACGGTGATCGAAACCAGCTCGTGCGACGATCGACGCTCGATCTCGACATAGACTCAGCCCACGGCCAACCCACTCGGTATCTGGCAAGCCCAACGAGTATAGATGACGGCCTCGAAGATATCAGGTGGATCCATGGTCTAGGGGGCGAGAGCTTGCCGGCGGCGTCCTACGGTACCCTCCCAAACCTGAAAAAAAGTCTATTTTTTGCCATTCGAGACGGATGGAGAAGTTTTGTCTTCTGTTTTGTGCAAACCAGCGGCCAAATGTTTTTTTATCACACGCCTGGTCAGCTCCCGCCACATGACACCGGTCATGGTGTGAAGACGGTGACCCTGGGGTGGGTCGGAGCCCCTAACGAGCGCACTCCGTTCAGAATTCATGACGCAATCGTTGGTTTTGTTGATCGATGTCTGTCGAGGACTCGGAATCTCGCCGCTTTGAACCAAAGATCGGCCTGAGTTTTTCTCAAGCCGATGTTGGGCCAACATCGGCCCCAGATTTGCTTTTCTCGGGCTTTTCCAAAAGTTAGGATTTTTTTTTTTTTTTACGTGGCCCATAGGAAGCGTGTTCTGAATTTTTTTGGCGGGTATCTTTGAAATTCAAACTTTTTATTGCAACTTCGCTGTACCATTGGCATAGGTCTGACGGTTCACATTTTTTTTTTCCGGACGCCCTTGCCCGATACCAGGTACCGGTACCTGGTACCAGGGTATGCTGCACTTGCACTCTCGAACCGAACCGAAACCAAAGTGGACCTCCAGGGTGGACCGTAACTGGTCCGAGTCCGGCGGGAAGGCCTCATAGCCTTGGTTTTTGTTGGTGGGTGAGCAAACGCAAGTCCCACACTACCCGGGAGAGATGACTCTCCCGGGTGGCTATCTCCACCGCACCTGCTCCTCTCGGGGGTCAGGTCGGGTCAACGTGCCCAACTGGGCTAAATTGACACACGACACGAACGTGGAAGTGTGGTAAGCTTTATTTTTACCAATCCGCCGGAGGATAAAAAAAAAATAAAAAAAAAAAAAACTCCAGGGTCAGGGTATATGCTACAGCAAATACCCCACCCTCCACCCACCTTCCACCGGCACAAATAGTCATGAACGCGACTAATTACTTTTGTGCGAGTACGTACGCGCGCATAGCTGGTGCAGCGAACGACGAGGGAAAGCGACAAAGCTGGTCTACGAAGGCGCCCACAGCAGTCAGTGCCTGTATATTGGACGTACCTGGTACCAGGTACCTGGTATGTTTTATGTATTCGTGCTGCAACCTGTGAATCCACCCAGTCAGAATCCTCACAAGCACTGCCTTGCCAATTTCCCCGTCAACCGGCAGGAGTTGACTCATGACTTACACATCGGTGCTCGAGCTTCGGGCTCCGGCTTGTACCTCCAAACCCCTCCGACGTCATGCGACTTCTCGAAAATCGTCACCCGAAGCCCCTCGTCTCGCAGAATGCGACCCGCTGCTAATCCCGCCGCACCAGCGCCAATAACAGCGACAGAGGCTCCAGACCCCGGGAGCACCGCAGCACAATTGGCCTCGTCCTCGTCCGCAGCCAACGACTTCGTGCGCAAGTCGCACATCGCTAAGCGCCTAGTTTGGCTGCTTCGTCCGAAGCGCGCAGCAGTCGGCCGGCCGCCCCGATTTGGCTGCGCTTGGGTGACAGGACGAGGAGGAGGAGTTGGTAGGAGCCGCAGGCCTCTAGTACGTGACGATGTCTCCAGCAGCAGGAGAAGCGAGAGACCGCCTGATGGACGCAATCTACCCGAAGAAGAGGTGAAGGGCCAGTAAGGAGTGGCGGAGCCTCGAGCGATACCAAGCATGGGGTGCGTCATCGGGGGTGCAGGTGTCTACAGCTTGAGTCCGAGGGATAAAGCAGTCGGGCACTTGCGGCGCATCAATGGTCCTTTTTCGCTTTCGAACAAAGCACGGCCAATCAAAAGTCAGCTTTTTTTGTCCTCAACAGAAGCTGCTCCAAGTGACAGGTGGTTGGAGTTGTTGGTTCTTGGTTATTGCCGCGAGCTTCACGGGTAAGGGTGGGAACTTCTGCAAGCGGCACAGTAAAGAAAACGGGCGGGCGGATTGCATACGGCTACGATAAATAGTAAGTGCAGCTCGCGCGTCGTGCCTGCCGAAAAGGGCACATATTTTTCTGCTCATACCATAAGACGGTGTGCGTGATGGTGTGACGTTCATGCAGTCAGGATCAACAACCAGAAACACCTCGGAACATTGATTGCTTCAACCACCTCGTTCTGCAGCTCCGTAATTGCTCAGTGCATGTTCCGGATTGCACAGAGGTACTCGTAGGGTAGATGTTTTTGGTCGTGCCTACCTGGTATGCCAATTCGAGCTACACTCGCACGATACCCCATATTTAATTAACATCGTTATGGCTCTCCGGCGTAAGCAGTATTATTATTATTCTTGCCATTGTTGTAATACCGTTCGTCTTGACTGACGGCCAATTGGCGCACATACATAAACGCACAACACGACAACAGCAAATATATTCCGGGCCGCTGTCGTCATAGAATGGACGAAGCTGTACTGAACTGTATAGCGTGGGCCTGTACTGCTGCAAGACGGGCTGTATACGTGAGGCGGAGGCCTACGTATAGCAGCAGCGTGAAGCTGAACCTTACTATACCGCGTGGGGATATGCCCAGTCGTCGTAGGCCCGTACCGCAGTCTGGTGTACCGATAGGGCTCCACCATTATTATTGCCTCCTTCTCGCAACCCGTGGTTACGGTCGAACCACCCAATCTGCTTTGTGCTCATCGCGTAACAGAGTAGCCCCCTCGTCTTACATTGCCGCGCCCGGCGAGCGAAGCCAGCAACCGGTAGGCAAGTTGGTACTGTATAGCACGTTTGATGTGACGCGAATGCTGTCGTCGCCAAATATATCTTCGCATCCTCTGGATTTCGACTTTCGCCGTGTGTGAGTCGCCCCATCAGCCCACGTTGGTTCGAAGATAGCCACTGACTGGCATAGCGATAACAATGAGCAAAGGTGGCCGCACAACAACCGATAATGATGACCGCTGGCACATACGAGTAATAGTTTTCATTGTTTCTCACCTCGTCGCCCCCGTGGACCCCACTCCCCGGACTTACATCGATGATCTCATCGACCTTTCCTAGGTTCCGCAGAATACCATTACGATCGGTGACACAAGCGACGCCGAATTTTAAAGCTCGCGCCGGGACCTCGAGGCAAGCACGAGACAAGTCCATTGTTGCTGCTTTAAAGTACCGAGCCCATTGTCCGGGCATACTTTGCGTTTCGCCCTACAACAGTACCAGGTACTGTAATATTGTGTGATGCCTCGGCCAATAATCGATCGTAAAAAAGTTGATGGCCTGTAATTTGTTCGACCTCGAGATGCTCTGGAGGTGGTGAGATATCGTCGAGAGTGACGTGTCAGGGGCAGAGAGTTGTGGCGAAGGAGTTGAGGATGCGTTTCGTGAGATCCGTGTCTTCGGGGTTCCGACAGGGTTTACCTCGAACGGCATAGATGTGACATCAAACAACCTACAGTAGACGTGACATCCAACGGCACTGATGTAGCAGCTGGAGTCCTTAGCAGGGTTGTCGAAAGGGAAGTAGAGATAAAGGAGCTTGTTGTGCGCAGGGTATCCGACTGGGACATTAGAGGAGGGCATCGGGGCCGCATCGCGAATCTTGAACGGACCCCCCCACAACTGTCGTTGAAGGTTTTTTTTTCCTTGAGTGCAAGTGCGTATTTGCCTTCCTTCCTTAGCACCTTGATGCAAGCTGACACCGAAATTGCCGACCTACGCCCAGCTACCTACAGGGGGTTGGCGAAGCGCATCCGTGCCGGGTAAAATGCGGCGCTTCAGGCTGGACACGGTGGTGATGGCCAGGTGTTCGCAGACGATGCGGTGTGAGCGCTGTTGACGGTCGGTGGCGATGGCGATATTTCAGAGTAGTAGGCCAGCTCAGTTAGCCGTGGTCCACGGTTTGACGTACTTACATCGTAGGGGAGATCGAAAACCGCATGGGGGGGGACGTGACAGACGATCCGTGTGTGCTTCGTTGCGGGCTAAATCAGTAGCGGCGTTGACAGAGTCATTCCAGGCGAATCGGACTTGGCGGAGTTGTACATCTCAATCGGTCTCTTGTTCATTGACCACCATCTCGAGCATCTGAGCCATCGGGTGATAGATGCGCCGACGACGCCAACTCCCGTCCCCTGAGATAAGGGGAACTCTATTCTGCGGGTCTTCTTTTGGGGATGTATTACGTTGTATTGCTCATCTTTGGTCATATTGGTAGACCATTGGGTCCAGTGAAAAGTAAAAGAGAGTTGATGCAGGGCGCTTGTGTGTCAGCTGCCGGTATCCGTCGCGGTATGAGCGTCAATCGCTAGGAATCGTTTTTGATTGTGAAGTTCTTAGTCCGTTGGGCTAAAGGTAAATGGTTAACCAATCGCCTACCCCATCTAAGCCTCATAACACTTTCCCCCCCTGGAACGGACCTGCTTTTACAGGTCGACGCGCCACCACACGGGGTTCCTATTTCTGGGGATCCAGAAGCATTTTTCATATTTTTGACATGAGGAAACTCACTTTTCTTTAAAAATCACTTTTCTTTAAAATCGGTCCATGGTGGGGGTGAGATTCGAACTCAAGACCAACGACCCAAGTTCTGCCGTCGTCGCCATTTTGTTAAGGGTCTTAGTCCGTTGGGCTAAAGGTAAAAGGTTGACCAATCGCCTACCCGATTTAAGCCTCATAACATGATGAAAAAAAACTGATTCATGCCTGGAGAGAGCTTGAGAAGTCAGACAGACGGACAGAAACGTGGTTTTTTCTTACAGGTACCCCAGTGGACACTGGGGAATACCCTTCACGAGAAAATGGCGAACACGCGCGACCTACATATCACTCTGCTACTATCACTATTAAATATCGCGACGACTTGCTGTGATAGTTACCGGTACGCCGTATTCGCAACACTAACAAACTCCATTCTCACACTAACAGAAAAGGAAGGAAACACGCACCAGGTGCGGTGATTGGGAGCACAGTAGTGTGAAGGATTCCAAAAGATTTCACGGCCAAAAACTGTACGAATCTGAGAAGTGCGTGCGTTTCGCTAAAAAAACGTACGAACTGAAAGCCACCGATCAACAGCAGCATGAGAATAACACAAATGAGCAGCTCGAGCATATTCCCACTACTGTGTTTCGAACGTCTCCTGCGACGGACGTTCTGGTGTTCAGCGCCCAACAAGCCGCGGACGCATGAACCAGGGACAGTAGTACGAGGCGTAGCGTGATTCAAGAGGCGGAAAAGTTCTCCGGCCCATCACTATTACATTAGATGCTTTCCCCCAAGAGATTGTGTGATGCGCGCACTATACGTGCTTCGTGTTTCGCTCTTCGCCCACCTGTCGAGAGGCGGGAACTGCAGTATTCGGATTCACTCGGTCGAGCGCTTTCGCCTGAACCATACCGTAGCAAAGAAAGTGTACCTCTTGCAGCCATACGAAACCTTGTCTTTCTTCCCAACCACCTCACGCTCGAGACTACCTCGTTATGCGTGACCAACACCGGTGGCTCCATCCTTTTATCGCTGTGATAACAGTAGCAGTGGCACCTCTTCGGTCACTGAAAACCGCGATAAGCACGTGTTTCCTACGTTACCTGCCAGAGGAGTAGCCTCGCAGGGTAATTAAAAAAGTGAAGAGGCAGCATCAAACGTGCGTTACATGGTCAGCTGCTGTGCCTTCAGAAGTTACTGTTCTTCGCTTCGAAAGCGGACCGAAATACTGGAATTTAAGTTACGATGATGCTGGTATAAACTTCGCCACGGAACCTGACCTCTGACTCCTACCGACAACCAGCGGCAACACGTGACTACAACAAAAACGTGAAATCGTTAGTATAAAAAAAGTTTTTGGAAAAAGGAAATGGATGAAGAACCGCCATCACCTCTATAAAAAATACAAAGCGACACCCTACCCGTGTGCGTCGACCGACCAATAGGAAACATTCGAACTCCTACTTCGCCTTATCGGCATGTACCACTCCTTTTGAAAAACACAAAGAGGAAACCGCGCTCTACCCGTACACTGATCGCGCGGAGAGGTTGGAACGTTACAGAGCTGATTATACCAACACACCGCAGTGGCACGTTCCACCAGTCGACCAACCAACAGGAAACATTCGAACTCCTACTTCGCCTTATCGGCATGTACCACTCCTTTTGAAAAACACAAAGAGGAAACCGCGCTCTACCCGGACACTGATCGCGCGGAGAGGTTGGAACGTTACAGAGCTGATTATACCAACACACCGCAGTGGCACGTTCCACCAGTCGACCAACCAACAGGAAACATTCGAACTCCTACTTCGCTTTATCGGCATGTACCACTCATTTTGAAAAACACAAAGAGTAAACCGCGCTCTACCCGGACACTGATCGCGCGGAGAGGTTGGAACGTTACAGAGCTGATTATACCAACACACCGCAGTGGCACGTTCCACCCGTCTCACCAACATGCCCGGTACACGGCACAGTATCGTACAGGAAAACAAAATAATATATCCACACATGATATCTCATCGTTTCGCTACTCACACGAGTCACACAAAATGACCGCTTGCAAAGGTCGCGTACGACGCGCGTGGGGGGAGGAAGAGGCAAACCTATAGTGTGCCCCGCCAATACTACAACATTCGCCGAGCGGGCACCCCACTCGGCTAGACCACGACGATCACCACGCCAGAAATAAACATTTCATCTCTCCACCCCATCCTTCACCACTACCCTCTCACTCTCTCAGCCCACCGCGACACCAGAGGGTTAATTTTTTAAAAGCTCAAGTCTCAGACTCTTCTTACTTCTTCAGCGGGCGCTCCAGGTGCCTGCCGACGGTTACGCGTGCCGCGTACGCTATGATTTTCGCGAGGTGCACGAAGTCCTCGTCCTCGAAGTGCGGCGGAAGCTTGAGGTCGTAGGCCAATGCGAGGGCGCTGTCCGTCGTCGGCAAGTCCTGGACCGGTCCTCCGAACCCTCGCCAGTTCACGTGCCACCTGGCGTTCACTTTGGAGCGCAGCCAGTTCACAGGAACCCCGAGTTCTTGGCACTTGCCCTGTTTCAGGGGACGGGAAAGGGCGGCAAGGGAGGCGGGGGGGCGTCGGGTTAGGGGTGAGGGGGAGGGAGGCCCACGCCCCGTGCGGTGCTAACGAGCCAGTCGGCAGGGGCGGGGGCTTCTAGGAGCTGAAACAGCGTTGCATCCTACGGTCTCTCTCTCTCCCGCACTCTTTCTTTCCCCCCAACTCTCTTTACGGACCTGAAACAAGAGGTTTTCTTCTTCAGAGGCCTTTACCAATCGAAAGTTGAGGTGATCGCCGACGTCATCAACGCGCTTGTCCAGCTTGGGAACTTGGATCAACCCCGACGCCTCCTCCTCCAACGTCTCCACCACCTGAAAGACAAAAAACAAACCAGAGCAGAGGGTATCTACTATTCCACAAGTGAAACACTTGTGGTATCTGGAACGGGTTCAGAAAATTCGTCTGTCTGTCCGATCAGGGTCACTCAATGGTCACCTACGGACAACTTTCTTTCGAAACGGCGACGCCCATGCCCCACGCATCAGGTCGAAGCCCTCGCGGAGGCGATCGTTATGGTCCAAACGACACCTCTCCGCGTGTCCTGTGTGTGGAGTTATCAGAGTTGACTTCCAGCATCCCGAACGGGGTGACGAGACGTGAGCTCGCCCAAGGCCAGCGGAAAAATTGTCAGTCGACTCTATTTTCAAGTGGAATCATATGAGTATGACATTCTGGAACTGCTGTGCTACGAACCATCAGCGGCACAGCACTCGCAAAGGCTTTCCTTCGTTCTTCCCGCCTTCCCGCTTCGTTCCGTCCCTTCCACGCTTCCTCCCACTCTCCCTCTCTCCATCCCTCCCTTCCTCCCTCCCTCCCCCACTCGCTGTCTATCCTCCCTCCCTCTCTCCTCCTTCCTTGTTGTGTTGCCCTCCCTGGTGCCTGGTACCTAGGAGGTACTCTGCTCGCCGAGTTTTTACTTCAATATAAAAATTAACCCCTTCAGAGCCGCAGTCCCGTTTTGGGGACAAACTGCAGTACTTGAAATTTGAGTGGTTTGTCGACATAACGGGACTGCTGTTTTACTAGAGATAGTATGTTTCACTCGCCGAGATTTTACTTCTATATACAAATTACTTCTATATACAAATTAATTGCGTTCGCCCGTCGTGATGTGTCTCATAATCTTATAATGCCGTTTTGCTTAACTCATAATACTTGACGTAACAGCCATTTCGAAATTCGTAAATCCTTCGGGTCTTTAATCCGTATATTTTTCATGTCCGGTGAAAATATCTAGACTCGAATTCATCCCATTTAAGTGTGGCTGCCGCACTCATGCATTGCCTTATGTCGTTCTACTGGATATGACAGGAACGACATACACATTCTATGAAAGAGAAAAAGCAAGAATCAGGAAAGAAAACATACCAGATATGCAGATTTTCGAAGATTTCAGCGCGAGGGGGTGTTGAACAGAGACCAAAAGATAGGTATGCGCAGTGCCAACTCATCATACAACAAACCCGACCAACTACAAAAAATGGGCACGAGTACACACACTTGTGGAATAAGCACGCCAACCCCTTTCGTTGGCCGTGCAATAACAATTAATATTGACATGCCGATTGATCGTGGAGGCGGTAGAGCAGCGCACCCCGAAACGCCTCGTGATTGCGTTGATCGTCCTTGTGTGGATCGTCTTTGGGTAGAATGTTCACACACACAGATGGACGAGGCAAAGCACGCGGGGTGCAGAGCGTTTGCAGGGCGCAGAGTTCATCAATCAAGGGGACGGAGGCATCCACCATGTTCCCCCACGGAACCGACCGACCGACCGACCGGCCGACCAATCAACCAACCGACCAGAGCGCAAAAAGCAGCAATGGTGCTTCTCCTCAGGAACGAAGCGTGCCCTCGTCTTCTTCATCTCTCCGAACTCTCGTCTCCGCTTCGACTAGTCATGATTCAGAAGCATTGCGCAGTACACAGAGTATATACCGGTTCCTGGCACGTTCTGTTTACGCCCGCGCTTCTTCCCAGGTCCCATCCCGTCCTGTTCCAATTTTGGTGCCGTCCTATTCAATTCAGTCATTGCGCCACCCTCTCACCATTCGATACCTTCGGTTGTACTGCACGACCCTCTCCGGCAAAGTCTTGAGCAGGGGCCTCAGCACGGCCGCGGTGATCTCGCTCATCCTCACGGACAGGTTGGGCACGGCCAGCATGGCCGCCTCGCACAGGGCGTCCGACGGGCGCACCAGGTGCTTGGCTGGACAGGGTTGAAGAAGGGCGGACAGGCGCGCAGTGACGGACTGAACACGATCGGTGAATAACGTCGACCGAGCACGACATACCGGGCGCGAAGCTTAAAACAATACGCACTTCGGGCCGGGACCCTCCGTGCCAGCTCTACAGCTGCAATAGAGACAATTGGACGCGCCCTAGGTTTACATCCGAGACGGTGTGTAGTACTGGATGTATTGTTTTTAGTCGTGGCGGCATAGAGGAGAGGCCGACCAACACGGTGTCAACATCCTTCCGGATGCGACACTCGTCAGCTCGAACCAGAAATGTTTTTGCTCCGTTCCCTAATGTACTGGGGATGGGCGACGGCGCCAACGTCTTAGACGTGGAAACAACCGCATCGCGCGTAAATCCTTGCACACATAAGACAGGCAACTCGGCAACGGCCTTGGCGTCACGTACGCAGCGGCGTCAGCCCCCCATCAAGACCCTGCTGAGGTATTAACTCCCGACGCTTGAATAGTCCCACCATCGCGACTAGCCGCGGCTATCTACCCAATACATGATCCAGAGCGGCTTGAATGGGCCTTGCGAACCCTCCCGCTCATCTCTCCCCCTTTCCCCCCTACCCATGCGCGGAACTTATATACCTCGTCCAGAAACTAGCCCACGCAAGACCTCTTCAAGAAGTAAAACGGCGCGCCGACGTTCGGCGCGACTCTGTGCGATTTACCGCAGAGTTCCTGCCCTCTGGGTGCCTCTCACCGTATCTTCGCTCGTAAGCCCCGGCCAGGTAGATGGCCCGTGCGGCAATCTCGTCATCCCCCGTGGTGATGAACCCGCCCTCCCCGGAGTTGATCACCTTGTCCGATTGAGTCGAGTAGGCGGCAGCCTGACAGCAGTGTCAACGACCGGTCGCGAAAAAAGGACACGGGTTTCCATTCAAATCGCAATCCTCGGTCGCCGTGAATAAAACGTGGCTGACGCGCGTCACAGCAGTGCCAATACACCACGAGAAGCGGACAGAGCCGAGCCGCGCAGCTGCAGTAGTGCGGCGACCTCCCTTCCACGCCCGTAAAACACAAACACACCCTGGCGGACCGAAGCAGCGCCAAGGAAGCACACTGCAGCAGAACGTAGCTTTTGTATTTACTTTACAAACGTGTGTGGATGGGCTCACGAGCCAGGTATGCTCCTTTTTCCTCATCACCCGCGTACAGCACTATCTCGCCTTTTTTTTGTCGACAGAGCGCGCGGCAACAGCGCTTCAGCTGCAATCGCACAGAAAGCGAGCGACCGGCAGTAGCGCTCTGCCACAGCACAGCCTCACCTTGCCGTGGTATCCGAGCTGCCGACCGCGCCACTTAACCCCGCAAGCGTGGGCACAGTCCTCCACCAACACCAACCCGTACCGCTCGCAAATTTCTACCACCCTGTCCATGTCACACACCTGTTGGCATAACAAAAAGCACGAAAAGGTTAGGCGACAGCGACAACGTACTCGAGAGCGTGTACGATGCTCCGCGAGCGCAGTGTTCACGGGGGCGTTCGGACGAAAAACGAGAGATGTCCTCACCATGAGTGTTTCTGCATATTCACCCACACCCCGAAGAAAATATTATGTGGTTGGATCACCACACAATGTCAAATACTTTTTTAATTTAACCATACCCCATAGAAAAAGGTACGATTCGATCAAAATACAAGATATTCCACGAAGGACAATACTGTAGATTCCACAAAGCAAAACCAACGGGCAAAACATCAACGGCAACGATATTTCCCTTCGACCCGACACCCAATCTACGTGCGGTGCACACAGCGCCACCGGTGGTACAATGGTACGCATAGTTTTGTGTTCAACGTAATGGTATATTTTTCGGGTTGACCCGCGCTGCTCGGCCAGGTTGGGCGCTACCAAGAACCATGGCGCAATTGTTCTACGGGGCCAGCGCCCTTTCATACTGGGTGAGCGCCCTTTCAAAGTAGCGGTACTGATATTGTGTGTGTTCGCACCTTACCACGCATGTGAGACACAAGGAGGATCTTAGCTCCCGATTCCTCCGCCTTCCGCTCCAAGTCGTCAAGGTCCAACGTCCAACTTAGCCAAGCCGACCGACAAAACGAACAACCAATCAGAGCAAGTGCGGGATGTCAACAGGGTGAAAAGGGCACCCCATGTCGTTGCAGCAACAAGGCTGATGATTGTCGGTCGTACGGTTAAAATCCGGCCTGACCTGTCCGACTTCAAGAACAGGGTTACCTTACAAGAAAGAGCGCGAGAGCGCCGACCTGCAGCCTCGGGGGGAAAAACAATCTTGCTATATCGGTCCCATTCTTTTAATGCACGGAATCAGCATCGCGAAACAATAGTGCTTTTGCTACCTGCAAAGGATCCCGCAGTAGTTTTCTACGGGATCAGCCACGTAAACTGATGGCTCGTTATATCGAGATCTGGTTGGCCGAACACCGTTTACTGATGGCTACCAACTACCAGGTACAGAATTTGGGAGCGAATAATTTCAGGCCCGACTTTGGACGAACATAAGAATGAGGTACAACAGGAAATCTTCTGCTGAAATTAGAGCAGAGGACACACCCTGCTTTGACAAGAATTTCGACAGCGGAGAGGGTGTAAACGTCGAGCCATGTGGCGATGTGCGGAGATATCTCGACGCCGCTACTTCGTTGTGTGTGCCCCGCTATTAATATTGTCGGAGCAACTCTTACCTGAAATTCGTCCCAGGGGAGGTGGGTGTTATCGCTAGCGTGTTGTACGGTAATCGAGAGAAAAAAAAAACACCCTGTCTCTTTATCTGTATGTTTATTATCTAACTGTTTGCGCCGAAAGCTTTCACGCTTATCGACACGATTCAACGCAGACGGCGGCGATCGAGAAGAGACAGGTATCGCACGAAGCCTCTAAATCTCTAAGTAAGGCCGACCTAAGTCCCACGGAGTTGATGGGGAAAATACCAGGATTCAGCAAGGGATCTGTGATTGAGTGCCCGCGGGTTGGTGGCGCTCAGTCAAACAATCCCAATTCCTACATGGTAAATATATCATGTGTCTGTGTTCTTCACATTGAACCGTTCCTTATACAGCACCCGTCGACATTCATTTCAGCACACCCTCTCTGTCCTTACTAAATCTTAATCCTAGTGAGATAAAAGCTCTGTGGTCACAAAACCACGACATAAAGATACTGCAAATGCAGTCAGGAGAGTAGACGATGCAATGCCATGTCATCGTACCGGATACGACAGGCACAACCTGGTACATGCCAAGCAATCCAGGTGCGAACAAGCGGAAGAAACAGAGGATAAACCATGAGTAGTGGTAAAAAAAAATAGAAGAAAAAATTAAGGAATTTTGTTGTCTCCTTATTCTCATATTACGTACCAGGTACAGAAGTACGACAGCATGTATTATACATACCGTGAAACCTGGCACTAGATCATTACCAGGTACCAGGTATTTGTTACTGGTACTCGTACCAGGTTCAGGAGTATGCACTGCTGTACCAGGTTATGCTCGCCGTTACAGCCGATGAAGTCGCGGAGAAGTCGTCGTGAAGGGGTCCTGAAGCGAGAGTCCCTTGTAGCCGTCGTTAGGGCCGACGTGAGCCGAGTAGATTTCTTTCGTGTACTTTAGAAAGGAATTGTCAGACCCAAGAGGGTCAACGTTCTTAGAGTAACCCCGCAGGTGACCACAAGCGTGGAGGTACCCGTGTACTCATCGTGAACACAGAACTTGTATCTCTTCTATAATAGGATTGAAGAATCGGCACGGACACTGGTTGTGCTGAATGTCGACGGGTAGAAAGAACGAACACACACATACTGCTGTAGTCGGCTTGAGGGGGGAGTGGGATCTTTCATGGATGACTTCGAGATGTATCCTTGTATCCTTCCTTGCATGCGTGTTCCGAGGTTCCGAGGTCTACGATCGACACGTCTTTTCTTTTACCCTGTCCGGGACAGCAGTTGCATACCTGGTAATACTGGGGGCACAGACTAAAGATGTCAGGAGACAGCAATTTCACCCAGCAACTTTGCCTCTCGACATATAATACCTTGAATGACACCAAACTACTACCGGTAGGTTTTAGCGTAGAACACTCGCCCCTACACCCTTGACAGCGCACGTTTCGTGTTGCTTGACACATGTCTCCTGACTTTTTTGTCACGGACTGCTTCCAAGAAAAACAAAAACAAAAGATAGGCGCAAATTTATCGGTAAAGCAAACGAAATGTCAACGTACCGGGTACGAGAACATTGTGTGCCTTTATAACCTATAATGGTACCACGACTGCTGTACCTACTGCAGCTGTAATACGCACCATGCCGATAGCTTCGCGAATCCTTACGGTCGACTGACCGGATGAATGCCATTCCCGCGCTACATTGCTGTAGAACGCGTAGAACCAGGTACCTCGTACCAGGTATACTACGGTTAACTATCGTGAGGTAAAATTAGTTCCTGCCTGTGGGTATCGTGCAACATGCAGGGAAGGAGAGGGAACATAGCCATGCATGACATGCAATGCCCCCTTCGCACCTTTCACCGCACTCCACCAGAACCGGCTCCGCTCCCAGCCTCAAGACGGTCGAAGTCACCGCGGTGAACGTAAACGCGTTCGTCAGCACCTTGTCCCCTGGTTGAACTCCCACGCTGAGAAGCGCAATGAGTATCGCGGATGAGCACGAGTTCACACCGACTGCAAAACGCGCTCCTGTCGCCTTTGCGAACTCTTGCTCGGCCAGAGCCACCTGGGAGGCCTCTGCCGACTCACAGCTGTACCGGAACAGTCTGCCGCTGCGGAGAACCGCGACGGCGGCTTCTATGCCCTCCTCCGGGATGCTCATCGGCCGGGTGAAGTCTTTGCTGAATGTCAGGGGCGTTGCTTCTCCGTTTCCATCGATCTCCTCCTTGGCTTGCTGCTGCCGCTGCTGCTGTCGTTGGTCTTGTCGTATCTGTATGTTGCCAACTCCAACGGGCTCCACCACACCGTTGCTGCTAGCTACCAATCCCGACCCTTGAGATAGCACGGCACTGAGTAGGAGTATGAAGCCAGCGACTGCTGTCGAGGCGCGCCAGCAGTTCATGGTGCGCCCCTTGCGGCTGGGGGCTTCTCGGTGTGGTGTGTGGTGTGGTGTGCGTGATGCCAGCGAAGAACACGATATTCGGATACCTGAAGAAAAAAATGGGACCACTTTTGTTATTCCTGCTTCAATACACTTGAAAACTTGAGACATTCGGACACTTTCTTCGTAGATTGCGTAGATTTTTTGCCCTTCGCATATTCTCGCGCCCGATGTCAATGGTGAATGGGCTGACTTTACTCGGCAAGGGGCGACCGTCGGGCTACACCGGAACAACGGCGAGCTCACGCACCGTAACCATGACACGGTGCAAGCGACTGGTTACCTTACTCGTGCTATGCCTTCCGGTGGGGGGTTTCATACCGCCATATTTGGGTCCCCCAAAATCAAGGTTCGCACCGCCATATTTGGGTCCCCCAAAATCAAGGTTCGCGCCGCTGGGCACCATGATGGGCTGCCTTAGAAGCAGCACCATGATGGGCTGCCCCAGCAGCAGCAGCAGCAGCAGCAGCAGCAGCAGCAGCAGCAGCAGAAGCAGCAGAAGCAGCAGCAGAAGCAGCAACAACAGCAGTAGCAGCAGTAGCAGCAGCAGCTGTGACAGGGTGTCACCGCCCAGAGCAATTGGCTCCGGTGGGTGGAGCACAGAAGAGGTGGCCACAGCAAGAGAAACCCTCATCAACAGCGAGGGTTTCGAAATCCTCGCCAAACGAGCCGCAGAGAGGCTCGATTGCGACGAAGTAAAAGAGGCGGAGGGCGGCGGTAGAGGTAGCACGGCCACCATGGGGCTTCGTAGCGCAGAGATGGCCACAACGACGACGGCGACAGAGCAAGAGGATGCCACTAGCAGTTCTCGGACACGGGCTGGCGAATGGAAACGGAATGCAGACAAGCTCAAAAGTTTGCGATTGACTGTGCTCGAGAGCGGCAGAGCTCTTGAGATTGCGAGCAAGTTGCTCGTACGGCGCGACGACAACCGCAACCGCCGCTCCACCAGCGAGCGGAACGAGCTTCACGCGACCTCTCCTCCACGCCAGCAAGAGTTCATCGAGGACACACCGCAAGGGCCCAGCTTCGACGACATGGTAGAGGGGCAAGATGCGAAGAGCGCGGCCGTGGCGACGGAGGGAGGGTGGGGGAGGGGAGAGGCAAGTCCGGGGCCGCCGGGGATCCGATGGTTCCGCCGCATTGCGACGAAAATGTCACGTGTGGGAAGGCAAGCCAGGGGAAAGGTTGCGCGAGTTTATAGTCGGGAGTTGGGAACGATCGACGATTTGATCCGTCGAGATGCATAGAAGGCGCGTTGTTGACGAGTAAGTGCCCCAGACAGGTTGCTGGCCGATATTAAGTCGCGGCGTTGGGAGTGCATGCCACCTCTCTCTGTGCGCGTACCGATATACGAGGTGCATGTTTCATATACATACATACATACCTGGTGGTACTCTGCAGAAGGCTCTCTATTAGTAGGCTCTCTGCTGTGCTGTACCAGCTACCGGTATTATTATGATATTACATCCTAATATGAATAGTAGTACTTGTAGCGCTGCCGCTGCTGATTCATCCGAACCGCATAATAGGAAGCAGCCTGAAACTTTTTTTTGCCAAAAACGAGTCCCCTCAGGAATGCCTTTGCCCAAATTATACAGATTGATAGTTTGTGATAATCAGGGGACAAGCTGCTTTGTAGCAGCTGTCACTGGCCATGCATACGGGTACCGGGTACAGGCGCTGTTTGAGGCTGTGCGATATCTGAAAAACCCATACTGTAGAGGGAGGAGTTAGTCGGTACACACATCCGGCTGTATACTTGGTCCTTGCTTGCGCTTTTAGTGTTTCAGGCAGTATATCATGTTGCGAAGTGTAGCTTTTTGGCAAGGCCGACTTGTAAACGTGCACCTTTGGAAAAACGTGAAGTTGATAATCTGGAATATAGCCGGGTATCTGTGGTTACATGGATGGTTCCGGTTCTGACGATCGCGGTTTGGGGTACAAAGGTAGCATCTCAGTTGGCACAACTACTGTTGTAGTGCAAAGTTGCCCGTAGGCTCTGTTATGCGGCGATCACTTGATGCAGATCTTTTTTCTGTACCAGGCTTGTGATTATCTATACCGCTGTTTTTACTGGACATAGCCAGGTGCCAGGTATCTGGTAAGCTATACCTGTAGTACCTGTCGGCATTTTTTTCAAAAATGGTCGAGGAGCCCACTGCTGTTTTGTGTTACGTATTGTGATTGCCCCTGGGTCACCCCATTTTTTTCATGATTTTAGCAGTCCCTGTAGCCTTGCCTGTAGCGGGACTTCTGAAAAGGCGCTGCTTCGCTTGTATGTTGTGTCCCGACGGCTCTTTCGTTGCATATACTCGTGGGCGTTTGCCTGGTACATCCCAGGTATGGGTGAACAACGCAGCCCTCGCACCCTTCATTCCCGCTCTCATATATTTTGTAATTTGTGATATTTGGCAGCTGCGTGCTACGGTATCTTCGCGCGTAACGGGTATGCCAACGTACGTGAACATTCCGACGATGGAGGCACAAAATAAAAAACGAGAAGCAAGGCAAACCTGTGCCCCTGGTACTGATAAAGTTTTTCCAACAGTATACTCCGAAAAATCGGAAATACAGCAGTAGTGTAGTACCTGGTATAATAGTACTGCTGTACACTACCCCCTGTACAGCAGGACTCCGATTGAGGAGGGTAGTACACTGGTCTCAGCGCGGTGAACCCCCGCCCAAAATACACGACTTGTCCGTGACCGCGGAGACAACAAACATCGACGAAAAAAATGCGACGCGCTTGACGCTCTGTGCTCTTTGCTGAGCCTTTATTCACACCGCAGCACCTGCACCAAAACAAACAACACCAACACACCAACTTGTGTTCTTGCACGCCCACGGAATTCTCGATGTATTCCTGCTCTTCCAGAGTAGCCAAGAAATAATGTCTGTCTCACAAAACACGGACGGGACCCCCCTCCCTAAAAATTCTCCGTGAGCATGGCTCTAGCCAAACGCAGCTGAAACTTGAGCGGGCTTCGCGGTCGGAGGCGCTCGTCAAAGGCGTTGAACTCGCACATCTGCAGCGTTTCCAGGTACCACGCCACCCGGACTCCAGGAAGTAGCGCCGCAAACGCCCCCGCCGGCAGCTTTCCCTCCGCCTCTTCCCGTACCGCCGCCAGCCCTTCCTCAGCGGCTTCTATGTGCCCCTTCGCGACAGACGCCACCTCAAAGACGCACTCCGCTAACGCGTGCGCCTCCGTGGCGTCCTGCGGCCCCCTCTCGAGAACGGCGCGTCGCAGGAGAAATTTTCGCATTACCTCCGACGGTAGGACGCAGGATTCCACGAGCCTTCCACCTCCGCCAGGTGAAGGCGGCGGCGGCGGCTGTGCGAGCGACCTTAGAAGCGTACATACCCCCGTCGCTTTCCCCACGTGACCGGCGGCGTGTCCCAATGCTGCCGCGCTCGGCACTGCTCCCGCCCGAACACCGGCTAGCTCAAGCGACAGGTAGAGGAGCGAAGAGGCTGTGTTCTCCGCGTACCTTTTTGAGGGGCGGGTGTGAAGTGGGCGATACGGAAGTGACGAGGGCGTTAGAGGCCTCGGAGGTGTGCGGTACCTATACATATTGGGTTCGCCGCAGCATTGCGGCGGTGAGGATTAGTGCCATACAATAGGCGTGGTGTATGGCGCAGCCAGTGGGCGGCGTGATGATAGCTACTGCTGCGCCGAGGGGGGGAAACCGACGAAGAGATGTGCAGCTCCGTCGAAGCCCCCAATCACAGTGCCTCCCGTAGATCCGGCACGTCAGCCGGCGACAGCCAAACTGGTTGCCAGACTATATTTTAGGCAGTTCCTTTCGTATTTGCAGCTGTTGCGCCAACTACCCGTGATACATGCCTAGAAACACCATCTCCGAAAGTAAAAACACGCCGATGGAATCAAGCAGAACTAACCCTGCTGGTTCACCATTACTGTCCCCCCGCCACTGCAGTCGCACCTAACATAAGGATCGCATCTACTGTGCACGTAAACACTGAAAGACAAATAAATGATACATACCTGTTGCTAGGAACTGGCGCAGCAGGATATTCATCACTGTCGTCAACTAGGGTGCGTTCCTAGATGGTAGACAGTGGTATTAATAGTAGTACTCGTCGTTGTCTCCTCGACACTTCAAAATATATTTCGCTGCAAAACCAGTTGTGGTCCTTGTTCGGTCACATGGCACTAGACATCGGATCAGGCTCCAATTCGCTACTACTACTGTACTGATATTGCTGTAGTACCGCACACAAGAGAGAAGACAGCCGGACCAGGGATCACGCTCAAATATATTACAGCTAAGTCGTCTGCGAGTAGTACAACGTACTTGTACAACAGTTACGGGTGATATTTTGTGCTTGTCGACCACAAAAAACAGCGACATCGACCAGAAAAAAAAACCCATCCCCGCCAAAAGCCGACGCCTCCACCCACCGTAGAATTACTTGATTTCGGTATGCAAAATTCTGTAATATTCAGAAGCATAGTGCGGCAGATCGCGCATGAATACTGAACTGAAAGTTCGTGTACGTCTCCAGATCTAATACGCCCACATGGTGCAAAGGTTTTTTAATTTGACATTGGAGAAAAAATAAAGGTGAAATCGCCGAAAAACTGGCTGTTTTGGGGATACCTTTCGAAGTAATGTAGACATAGATCGCCATCATGAGTTACAATTCGTGAAAAAACCTGGCCACCATGATGATTGGGTTGTGTACCATCTAGTAAAACAAACCCCGCTTCATTTTACTACGTTGGAGCGGAGGGCTACGTCTTCAAAAATAGGGTAGTATGGGCAATGAAGGGCAATGAACGCAAGAAAAAACTTCGAATGGGCCACGGGCTTTGCAACATTTTGCTCCTTTTCGTATGAAATATATGATACGTTTATTCAAATAATAGGTACCTGGTATTGTTGTTCTCACATTAATTCATATAGCTGACCTCTTCGAGCAAAAAGGGGATAATATATACCAGGTATGGTACCAGGTTTATTGTTTCGTATACGTGAAGCTTGTATCACTCATCGAGGAATAGACAACAGGTGGTTTGCAAACAATTTGTGAAGGGTGAAGGGTGCTCCACCTCCTGCGCTGCCTGACGCTGCTGCTGCTGCTGCTGTCGCTGCTGCTGCTGCGGCGGCTGCGGCCTAATGCTGCAGCGGCTCCAATGAATGAATGAACGTTTGTTGTGAACGGAATTATGCAATGAATGGAGCAGGGAGATTTGCTCTTCGAGCACGAGTATGTGAAGTTTGCTCGCAAAAAAAACATGAGTTTAATATACCGAGGTATATTGTATTGTTGTTTCTTCTTGTTTTATTCGCTATTATCATCGCTTTCCGACGGCGAACACGAGGCGTCCGAGCCTGATGAGCCTGAGCCCGACCCAGACCCCAAACGCTCCGACCCAGACTCCGACCCCGACCTCGACCTCTCCGACCCCTCTACACTAGATTCGGAGGTGGAGGGTTCGCTTTCATCCCCCGACCTTCCTTGCGATCCCGAGCACCCGCCTGCGTCGCTACCTAGATCACCCTCCGAGTCGGATCCCATCCGAAAACAACCGCAATGTGGAGGACATGCAGCACACAGCCTAGGCGGAGGCAATAAATGCGCTCCTCATCTGGAGGAGGGGTCGCTTCGTTGCTTGCTCAGGAGGACGGTTGTTGAGGGCTCGGTGCTGATGGCATCTCGTCCGCAGGCTCCGCGATCGACATGTTGAGGCCGCGTGTACAGCGCGCTTGCTGCTGCTGCTTCAGGCAGCAACAGCAGCAGCAGCAGCAGCAGACAGCAGCAGCAGTGCGACTTCCGTCGAACTATTCAGCCTATTTTGGTGATGTGTGTGACATTTGGCTACGGTTTGATTGGTTTATCGATGATGGATTATTTCAAACTAATAATCGCCAAAAAACACTTTTTTCGCCCCGAAAAATACAAATTAGCACCCCTAACAGTAGTACCACACAGCAACAACAGCATTACTGGTGCATCGTGCTATTGTACATACGTGCGTACAGCAGTACTGGTCTGGAGTCTGGAGCCGAACTCGAGTGGGAAAAACAAAACCAGGAACTGCGGGATGCTGCTGTTGCTGTAGCTGGAGCTGTGCTCCCGACGGAGTGTTCCGGTCGAGGCTGCTGAGATGTACCAGGTAGCTGTCTTGCCACGGCGCAGCAATCGTACAGCAAAAAGCACACCAACAAGACGGAGCCCAGAAACGCAGTTCCGGTGGCGGCTCAGGGCGCGCAGCCGTGGCGGCGCGGTTCAGTGGCTTGTCGTCCGATCGATAGCTGCCCCGTGCATGCTCGTGCTTCTTTTTGGTTTTGATCTTTCAAACCCGAGGACACAAAACCCCATGTTGTTTTGCCGAAAACCCCACACCATATACTGCCAAACGTCACGGCGGGGGCTTCAGGCAGCTATTCGGGCACCCTATTTTTTCGGCGTCGTCAAAATTAGAAACTCGCATTTACAACACCCTACGCGTAACTGCAACACCGTACGTACGGGAATGCGTGGAAATCACAATCCGCCGCTCACATTTCCATCTCCTCCAGTGTTTCCGGTTGCGTTCGTTCCAAGTCGGCCATTCTCGCGTCCAGCAATCGGTCGAACCATCGACGGGTGAGTCCAGCCTTCTCCTTGCCGACGACTTGCGCCAAGGCAAGCGCGACAGGTTGCGGGGGCGGCTCCCCCACGAATATATCTGTATCGTAGACAGCACGGTCAGAGGGAAAGCACCTAGCACGTATCAGACCCACAGCCCCACTGATGTGGGGAATATACTACGACTATAGGGGCCCCATAAGTAGGGGTGGGCAATGCAGTCCATCGACCTCGTCCTTCAGGTTCGGAACATGCAAATCGAACCATACGCAAGAGATGCATCTGCCATGCGTAAGTTGTCCTGGTCTACCGGTACCATAAATCGGGTCAGTTGGCGTATTTGTCACCTGCCCGATGACCAGTCCAACTTGGACTTCTTCTTGTCGGGATTCGCACAACCTCACTGTTCTATTCGATAACTGTCGTTTGCGCTGGATTCGCACTTTCCTCGCCGATCTAAATGCCAATAAATGGACGCGAACTCGAATTGTTGAGATTGTTAGCGTGTGTCAAATTTAACCGCGTTTCCCGCGAAAAAGAGAGCTGCGCGAGTCAAAAAGAGGAGCGTTTATGTCCAAAATCAGCTCTGCTGCTGCCGCTTCTGCTGGTTGTGCTGATGGTGCTGGACAGGAACAAAAGAAGTGCTGGAAGTGCATGTACTTCAGTGGCGAAGGAAACAAAAACACACACACATTTTTCCAGATTTTCCTTCCAGGCGGATCCCCGGGGGTTTTATTCATTTTATGTTTTCAATGCAGGGATTCGTTTTTCCCGCCCCTTGCTTATCGTATATATAGCTTGTGTTATCAAATATGATCCCGTCTCTTGGCGCCAAACAGCTACCCGGTATGGTATAAGGTAGGGGTGCTACCTGCCGGGTACCCGCCACGAACGGGTACCCGACAAATTATGGAGGTTGGGCTCGGACTCGTGACCGGGTAACCCGGTGTTTCAGGTGACCGGAACCGGGTCCACCGGGTACCCGGGTACCCCTTCGACATATCATCCCGTAGATAGTTCTCAAGCGGGCCTGACAAGTAGCGGCGAGTTCAACCTGAGATACTGCAGTACTACAATACAAGCAGCAGTAGGCAGCAGTGAGATCGAGATGGGGAACGTTCCTGAATGATCCTCTAACCCGGTTCAAAGGTTAGGCCTCCTTATTTGGACAGTTGACAAGCACACAAGCCCTCAAGTCATAAAGTCGTCTTCTACACATACAGACCGGAGAAGTAAGAGTGCATTTGAAACGCTCAGTGGTAGCTTGCACCCCTGCACGCCCAGCAACAGCACCTGGCCCAGGAGTCCACCCTCTGCACTTCCCGCTTTTTCCTACTTTAAATTCCAACAAGAAACCGCGCCGCCCAGCTCCTTCACATTGTCTCCCAAAAGATGGACCTCACCAAAGGCTCCCGTTTCGAGAACTTGGAGGCCTACATCGCGGTCACAACCACCCAGGAGGACGGGGTTCCTGTCCCCGTCATGGCGCGATTCACCATCGCCCGGGGGTAGCGGGCGCCAGCCGACCTGCTCACCGTCAATCAGGTCCTTTGGACTTGCGCCGGAGCCGTTGAGGTGGGTTCAGCGGACGGTAAGCCAGATCTCGCCCAGGCGACGATAGACGCATTAAACGCGGGGGGAGGAGCCGACGGGGCTCCAAACCCGCACCCCGACAGGAACGCCAAGCGAACCCTCGTCCAGACTACGAGGGCGTACCTGTGTGGCTGCGAGGAAAACGGGGGCCTGCTATCCGCGTGGAAGGGTGCGGTTTTCCCTTCGGCCTTACCCCACATCATGCAGGAGCCTAGCAGTCCCGCGAATGAGCCCAGCAGTCCCGTCCCCCCTTCCGGAGCTCAGTTTCGTCCCCCAAACTCGCCCGACCTCGACGCCCTGGACAGCAACCCCCACCACCACCTCAATAATAAAGCGAGGATGTTGGACATCGAGCTCGACGGTCCATCGCGGCGGGGGAGGACTTCTTGTCGGCGGCACCGATGCCGGAGGAGCCGCCCCTCACCTCCACCACCGGAAAGATTCAGGTGACATTTACAGGATTCCTGCTTCAATACAACGTTGAGTATTTATTGGCAAGCAAGAGACCGCATGTGACAGGTTGCACAGCCTAGTCGGAGGACGGAACTAGTCAGCAGATACATGACACAATGCACAGCCACGAGTATGAGTAGAAAGGAGCTGTCAAGGGGCACTCAGCAAACACACACAGGAGTTTTGAAGTGCCAGGCGGGTCTCTCCAATTTATGGATATCAGGCAGCTTTACGGATACACGCCGGAGGCTTTGTCTGCTGTCTCCAGAAAAATTGTATAGGTTATAGAGAGGTCAGTCTCCGGTGCGTGCCCAAAAGCGGATTTCATGTGTAGCACAGGTATAATGCATGTCGCCCGTAACACGTACCAGGTACGTGCGAAGCATGCACGCAGAATCAAGATTCACTTGCACCAACACGCCGTAACACGTATTAAGGCAGGAAATCATACATATACCTAGTACACGCACAAGATTAGAAGTAAAATTGTACATGCGCGCCGGCAGACCCGAGATTCATCTACGTACGCATCGAAAATTTTAGCTCAAAATACCATGTACGTACGTGACAGACAGGCAGAACCGAGATTCACTTGCACACACACGTCATCACATGTATGTACGTAGACAGGAAATTATACATCGCACCATATACATATACCTGGTAAGTACAAATCATAAATGCACGCCAGCACAGTTAGGTTCAGAAACGGGGTCCATATCGACCACTAAAAAGTGGCATGATGAACGCGATGAAATGCATACCAGGCTAATCAAATTTAACAACCAAAGGAGACAAGAAAAAGCCAATAATACCATTTTTTCCCTGCGGTCCTGAAACAACTCGATACTAGTATACAACTCAAAAGTGCGTTTTAGAATCATATCTAGCTCGCTCTACGTCACGATTTGGGGCTTTAAACTATGCTGACACCTGTAAAACCATATGATCTACGCTTTGTGCGAAAAAGAAAGATGATCCGATATCTGGCGACCACGCTACAAGTGGAAATGTCCCCAAAATCAGCGATTTCACGTATATTTTGCTCTATTCAACAGCAGCATGTCGTACCAAGTAACGTATCAACAATGTGAATCGTACGGATCCTTTATCTGGTTTTGGTTCACGCATCGTGCGAATCCGCACCCGTATTGAGTCATTTGCCAAGGATATAGAGTTCGCCAAAAATCACCTGTTCGAGTAGGATGGGTAAATCTCGGCAACGAAAGACTAGGACAAAAAACGACAGGCAAGCAGCTCTAAAAAAAAACAGCGATGAGTTCCTCGCTCGAACTGGAGTTACGATGTCCGAAGCTGGGAGGTTAAGGCGTGTTGAGAACGCTGCGGAGGGCCGCGAGCTTCAAATGATGGAGCGACGCCACAGCAGAGCACTTTCTCTCCGAGCGCGGTGGCAAACTTGGCGTGCACGCGCATCAACGGATTGTTGAGCATCACATACGGTTTACTCCAATAGTTCATAGAAGGCGTCCCGAGAAGCTTGCTCGGTGCCCACTGCGAAAAAATCCACGTGACGTAATCCCAACGCCTGTCGAGGATAGTCGCTCCCTCCCACATAACCATCCAGCGTGTTTCAGCAGGCCTGATAAACTTCTCGCTCCACGCCACCCCAAATTTTGCGAGGATCAAAGTCTTGAACTGCGACCATGTCGTGTTGGAAACATCCGACTTGCTCGTGTTGTACCAGACAGAACCGAGCAAAGAAACGAGGTGCTGTTTTGGCCATTCGTGCCATGAACCGGTTCCGAGAGGGCCCATGAAACTATCGGTCTGCATCCCCGCGCTAATGGCGAGGTGGAGGACATGCAAGAGACATCCGATCCGAAACGCGTAGATAATGGGAACATATGCGTCAGCAGTCGCCTGCGCAGCTTCGCCATCCTCCATCCTCTTTCGCCCCTCTCCTTCCCGCTCCAAAGTATGTAGTTTCAATCACCTCTCTCGCAGGTGGTACGCCGCAAGGCAACACTTTTTTTGTTGTTTCCGCTTTTCACCTCTCTCGCCGCAGGTCGCCAGGTATTTTTTTTGTGTTTTCGCGCTGGGGCTGTTGACATTTTGGCCGCTATATAATGGAATTTGTTGATGGCTGGTGTATTTTTGATGCGTCGTCATTGGTGAAAAAAAAAACATTTCATTTTTCTCGTAACGACCTTCGGACATGAATTTGGGTGAAATCGGCTATAAAACACCCCTAGTTTCTGGCCCTAACAGTTTCACGTACGTACGCATCAAGAGTTAGTTTAAGATACTATGTACGTATGTGACAGACCCAAGGTCCACGCACTCACGTACGTCAAGCGCCCGAGATTTCCGTATGAATGTAAACCAAGCTTTTCTCGTACGAACCCACCCACATACGTCAGGCGAGAGTACGTACGTTAGATACCTTTTTCCGAAATCTATCCAAATTATTTTCAGACTTCCACGTGCGTCAAGCTCTCGAGCTTTGCGTATGCTCAAGATCCACACGACACGGACGTGCGGAAACCGTGACGTCACGTACGTCGATACGTACGCCCGTGGATCGTACGTACGTAGCTCTTGACGAAAATCTCAAATTCTGAAATATTTTTGAAATAGGTTTAAAACAACAAATATTTTCAAAACTCACAGAATCAAATTTTCAAATTTTCAAAAATTTCATATACATTTTTTGAAACAGTAAAATTCAAACATAAAAATAAGCAATTACCTGGTATTTGTTTTGCTGAAATCAGGTGTTTTGAAACCAAGGATATGTAGAAAAAAAATGTTACAAAAGTACAAAAACGAACCGCCATAATAGGCTCAAGCGCCCTGCACAGTCAACGTACCGGGAGGGTACATATTGGGGACGGTATTCGGTGTACTCATATGATTTCTCGGAGGTGTGGAAGCCAGGGTCGGAGATATCGTAGATCTCGTAACACGCACGCGCGAAGGACACGTCACCGGTCAAGAAATATCAAATCTCGAGCCACGAGCGGTCTCACGTCATCGACGGTGTTGGCCCGTCCTCGGGAAATAGCTATCGGGAGATAATCCGCCGCAAACTCTGGGGGGACAAAAAGTCCTCCCCACCGAGTCAGACTAGCTCTAGCATCTCCTTGCTAAATATCAACGAAGAACTCTGCTCGGCTTACGTCGGCCGTAACGACGGCTACAAGGGACTCTCGCTTCGCAACCTCATCACGGCGACTTCTACACTGCGACGCCTCCGCGACTACCTCGGTACGAACGACGAGCACAGGTACTACATTGGTGACCACCGTGTTATTTTACTATGCCACGCTCTGGAGGACGGTCGAAAAAGCAACGCACCAAGATACGCCTTGCGGCCGAGGCGGCGCCCAGCGACCGCCCTGACGCAAACTTCTTGAACGATCTGGCGCCCGGCGACGACGGACCCGCCGCAAGTGAGCCCGAGGCCGAGGAGCCCAACCCCAGCGTCGACGAAGCAGCACCAAATGAGGCCGAGGAAGAGGAGCCCAGCAACTCCAGCGACGACGACGAGCAGCCTGCCGAGGGGGCAGCTCAAGCCTCCAGTTTGGCGGAGGACGCCATGGCCGGCCCGAGCCCCGGCCCCCCCGGCGACCCCGTTCGCCTGGAGACAGCAGCGTGCCTCCGACGCTGCATGCTGGACGGCACGACTCCGCCAGCCTGGGTTCTCCAGCTGGTCATGTCCCCTAACGCGAGCCTCGTGGACGGACCAGCAGCTGCCCAAGATGGGCGAGATGAGAGGAGTCTCAACGTTGCCAAAACAAATTCTCGACGTAGCTTTTGAGGGGACCGTAAACTCACAGACTGACGAAGCCACCCCAATCCAGCAGTCGAGCAGTTCTGGCAGCAGCAGCCACTCCCCCCTTGACCTATCTAGCCAACCCTTGCAAGCAGCACGCACATCCTCTGCTGTGTCCCCACCCGCTAACGCTCGCTCACAGCAGCCAGTACGTACATCCTCTGCTGTAGCCCCACCCACCAACGCTTTCGTGATGCAGCCAGCACGTACATCCTCTGCTGTAAGTGAAGAGACTAACCAGTCAACCCGAATCTTGAGCCAGCCGATTGATCACGAAACGTTTTCCATCAAAAAGACAGACCTTCCGTCTTTACTCAAACTATTATGGGGGGGCATACTGTAGTAAATAGGACCAATATTGTTAGTAAAAGTAGGTAAATATATAGGTTTTTGTTTGTACCGTAGGTCATATTTACTATGGTCCCCCGTAATAGTCGGATCACCCTCGGAAGATGTGCCCGAGATCATGGCACTCATCCGCTCTTGCATCCGCTTACACTCTCCTGACGGTACACCGGAAGCAACTATCGACCACCTACACTGCGACGCCTCCGCGACTACATCCCTACGAACGACGAGCACAGGTACTACAGAGGTGTTGATTATATTTGCCTTGATATATTCGGTTGATGGCGTCGGGCGGGTACACATCATGCGAACACACACGTTTTAGATATATTTAATATACCAAGACATGCTGTTGATAAGTCCCAAGCGAAGAAAGATGATGCTTCTGCTTTTAGTATTATTCTCCCGGCAGAGTAGATACAGATGGAAGTGGTCATGTGGGTATCACGTACACCCACAGAAGCAACCACCAAGTAATTCATATAAGCCAATATACCCAATAGTCATGAAACCGTCAAAATACTGAACAAGCATATTCGAACACATGCGAGGGTACTCGAGCCAGCAGAATATCAGCACAAGAGTAGGTATGCACACGCACATTGCACCCCCTCGCACGACACCGCACACGTCTAGTTATTGCAAACGCACGGCGAGCGCACAACGCACGCACGCACGCACGACGCCCGCACAACGCCCGCACAACGCACGCACAACGCACGCACAATGCACACACACGCATGCACGACGCACTCACACGAAGCTCTGGACGTACCGCCCAACCCCACGCACATTCCCGCACACATTTTACGGCCAAATACCCGGCCAAGCTCCAGCATACGCACGAGTACCATAATGCGCGACATCAACAACACCGCCGGCTCCATCGAGGAGCTCGTTCCCCAGCTGACGCAGTTGGTAGCGCTGTGCCGCCAGCGCCCGGGCGAGATTTCGCCGGAGCTCGCTTCCATCTCCACACTCTTTGCCGGGGTGAATAAGTGCATCGCACTGAAGCAGCCCGTCAGGGCGGCTTTATATATATTTCAAGACACTCACCAGTGAGATGGTTGGGGCAACGTCGGTCGACCGAGTGGCCCTGGATTTGTCCCTCAAAAACCTCAAGAAGCTCGGGGGACAGTCGGTGATCGCCGAGTTTCACGGTTAGAACCGGGGACTGGGGGGAGTGAGCAGGGCGGGCGCCTACCGGAGCCCTCGCAGCCAGCCGGCCACGTTTATCAGTTTCCCGGTAGGGCGAGGGTACACCTTACCGCTGTCGGGACGGGGGGTCTCGGTGCCGGGTTGGACTACCCCCTCCCCCTACACCCCCCTTCGCCGCGAAGGAGGACGCACGATTGGGGGCAGAGGAGGGGCCCAGATGGTCAGGTAGTCGTAGACGTCGACAACCAGACAGTGTTTGATGCTTTTCGTGAAGGAAAGTCCTTGGATGCTCGGATACCCGAGGTTATTACTACAGTAGACAACAAGGAGGCAGACCATCTTTCTCGAGCGAATGGCGGGGAGTACGCACGTATAACTGAGGAAGCGTTTGATATTCTTAGGGGTGATTGGGGAAGGGTTGACATGGGTTTCGATGGCCACGACGGCTTCGTCTCAGCGAACACCAGAAGGGGTCCACGGGGCAGGGGAACAGCTCTCTTTCTTTTCACGTTATCACACGGAGGCAAGCACAGGGGTAGACGTGTCAAGCCAGGAAGTCAGCAGGGTGCCCGATTTTTCGAGGGAATGTTTTGGTTTCCCACCCCCGGGCATCATAGGAATCGTACTGCGACACCTGGAAGAGAAAAGGGCGCACGCAGATATTTCGGTACCGGATCTGAAGCTACAGTGGTTCACTAGGCTGGAGGGGGCGACAGTAAGGTACCTGAGGGTGTCAGAACCAGGAGGGGCGAGTCAGTTTTCCCGCCTGCACCATCAGAGAAACAGGTTACCGCACTGTTTTCACAAATGGGGAATGAGGGCGCTGGAAGTGGATTTCAGACGGGAATAAAAGTCACATTTTACACCACAAACGCGTTTCATCTACGTACATTGGTTTCGAGAAATTGCACGCATACAGTCGTTTGACACCACAACCGATCGGCGCGTGTGTTACTTTGACCAACACCGGACCAAACAGGTTGTTCGGGGGATGCTTGGATCAACGCGTTCTTTGGTACGACAGATGGTCACCTTGCTCACAGGATTTTCAGCAAGAATGGTAAAAAAAGGACACAACTACTAGTTGATTGGTCAAAGCATCGGCGATAAGGGCGCGAGTACTTTGCTCAAAGTGTCTCGGCGAGAACAGACCAGGCGTTCAGTTTCTGTCAAAAATTGCGCAAAACCGAGCAACATTGTTAGTGAGGGCGAGACCCGTAGATAAGAAAGCTGTTGAGAAGTGGGCGGAACCTTCCACACCGCCGTGGCAGCACTGGCACTCGCTAAAAGCAGGGAACCAGACAACGGACTTGATTAACAAATTTCTGAAATCGCGCGTAGGAAAAGGAGCCAAGAACATGGCGTCCGCGGGACCAACGGACGTTCTTCACTTCTTATGTTGGCTAGATTCGTGCGGGGAACGGAGGCGCACAGTAGTGCACGGCGTCGACTGTGAAGCAGTAGGGACAGATCCTATGACGGACGCGAGGGGGTTATGCAACAAGAGGTTCGCCCACGAATTCCTCACAACAAAATGCCGTAAGTTAGCAGTAGCGTAGGGGTGGCCCCAGCGTGGTGCGACCAGTTGAGGGTGGGCAACCCAGTCCGGAGTGACATGGTGACCCAATACATGGCTTTCACTGGGTCCTTACGCGCACCCTCATCCAGCGCATTCTTAGACTCCCGAACCACTGCGGTTTTCTGTTCAACTTCCAATGGGGAAAGACCATGCCAGACGGAGCGCACAATCTGCTCACAGTCCCTTATGACGAGCAGAACGCAGACACGTGCCCAATGACAGCGGTCGAAAACTGGATAGCGACAGTCAAATTCGTCGGGTGGAACATGGAGAAAGGTTACCTTTTTCCGACCATCTCCAAGGTAGGAGAGGACCGCAGACCGGTGCAAGGCTCGCTCCTACTCTCAGAGAGCCAAATGACAGTGCTTTTGAAGCAGAGCGCAGTAGCAACAGGCGTGCAAGGGGATTTCTCGATGCGTTCGTTCAGGTCGGGGGAAGCGGTTTCGCGAGCATTTTCAGGAGTTTATCTATCCACTATCATGCAACGGGCGTTCTGGAAGAACCCCAAAACGGCGTTGAGATACATGTTGCTAACTCAAGTAGTGTCACCAGGATCTTCGGGGTATTGAATGACCCCCGGTGTAACGGAGGACCAGTACAAGTTGATCAATGAGTTTCCCCTGAGTGAGCAGAGTTGGTCATGGGCGGCTTTCGGAAATGAACCAAATCTATACTACGACATTATATATACCAGGTACCTGGTACCTGGTTTGTTTTATGGCATATTTCAAAATTTGCGTCCAAGAGAGAGAGCGGAGTGTGGGAGGCAGACTTCGATCACCACAACGACCAACCGCAGGTGGCGGAGAATCGTGACACTGAAATAGACGGTAGAGTAAGGGAGGGTTGGTAGCATCGACCACGGGAGGTGCTTCCCCCATTCTTATCCCACACTATATGAAAAGAACTGGTCCAAGAATACATGCGTACCAGGTATTATCCAGGACCGAGATGGGGAACGTTCTTGAATGATCCCCTAACCCGGTCCAAAGGGTAGGCCTCATTATTGGGACAGCAGTTGACAAGTACACAAAGCCCACAAGTCATCAAGCCGTTTTTCTACAAATACAGAACGGAGAAGAAAGAGTTTATTAGAGACACCGCCCGACCACCCCACTAATAAACACTATTAATACCAAGTACCGTATACCAGGTACATGCGGGGACACCAGGTACTCCCGGGACACCAGGTACTCCCGGACCTGATGCTGGAGTTTTCTTCTCCTGACTTTAATAATCGCCGGTAGAAAAGACCCGAGTGTCCGATTTTCTTAAAGTTCGACATATACAGAGAAGCCCGACGACACCCGGGGGCTATTTTCGCCGTCGGTGTGGCAGCACCGACCTTCGGTAGGTGCTTCCACCATCCTTATCCCACACTATACATGAAAACAAGAACGGGTCCAAGAGCGCATGCGTATTGTATTCGGAATTTGGGTTTGAACGTATTTCGGAAGAGCCGGAAGAGCGCGTGATACACCAGAGACCAGAGGGGCGAGTCTCGTCGAACCTGCCATGGAATCCTTCCACCACTGCATTCGCATTCTTCCTGGCATCACGTTTCCGCGAACTGCATCCTTGATGCCCGCGGTCTCCACGTTGAACGCCTTTATCGCCAAAGCCGCGGGTCTGTTCGAGCAAGAGAGGCCACCAGGAGCACAGGAGATCAACACCAAAAAAACAAAACCAAAGCATCAAACAGAAGTTGTCCCCGCAAAAATGTCACGAGTAAGGTGACGCAGTACGAGTGAGAGTGAGGCAGCAGTAACGGTCTGAACGACGTATACGAGGGAGTCCGACCGAACACAGCAACATCGGGACAAATAAAAGCGAGGGGGTGCCGCTTTCGCAGCACGGTGAAGTGTGGTTATCCTCGGTCAACGACGTAGGTATAGGTTCTGTGGCATTGCAATGGCTTTTTTGTGTTACCCGTGGTGCCTGGTGTACCCTGGAAAGAGTTCACGCCGAAGTCGCCGATCGAGACCTGCCAACAAGAGGAATCGCACCGCAGCACGTGTACATGGTACATCTTACGACTGCAAATACCAGTTCAACGTTGCAACTCGTTACCATACGGTGTCGCAAGAGGCGAGGCCTCGTTTCCTTCGCATAGCCCGATTGAGGATAGTAAATGCACAACAGCAGTAGTACGGAAAGAGCACTGGCCCTACTGGTTACACCACACATGTTGGCACCTCAGGCTTACCTCAAGTCAGAGCCCTGGAGAAGGCTGTAGAGGTACCCATCATAGTCACCACGTTTGACAATTTCACTGCACTGCGCGAATGGACCTGGCGGTACGCTCGCCTCGCCTCTTTGCGTGGTAATTCTCCGAGCAAACCCTCGTGCAATTGCCGGTGCCGTGCGCATCTCGATCGCCTTAGCTTGCTGCTTTGCGGTGGTGTGTGCAAGATATGCGAGGTCGGGTCTCCACTGTTTTATGGCGGCATCTTTTGCTAGGGGTTTGGTGGTGGTTTCGTTTGGCCACAGCCCGCGGGCGGTTACAGGTTACACCGCAAGCACCGAGAGCTTTCTATCCACTGCTGCTCGCTGGGGGCTCATAATAATTTAAGAGGAGAAGGAGACCAACAGAAAGTTCTATAGTATGGTGCGGCTTGGGCTTAGTCGCTCGAAAGACCGGATAAATGTCGCGTACAACTCTAGAACATGGTATTAACCCTTTTAGGACCGCAGTCTCGTTTTGGGGACAAATTACTTAGAATTTGAGTGGTCTGTCCCCACAACGGAACTGCGGTTCCAAAGGGGTTACGATACCAGGTATCTACATAGATGGGCAACGGAAACACATGGAAACGCAAACGCAAGGCGCAAGGCGCAACCAGGTAAAGGGTCGAAACGTTTTTCAGTTTGTTTCGGTATTAAATTTTCCCCGAAATTTCGGTATTTTCCCACGTATAGGAAAAAAATGCTCAATTGCCGTTTGTTCGAGCGTAGATACTCGCTACCAATTAATTACTCCGACTATAAGACAAGGTAGTTGCTCGTTGCTCCTTACGACTTATTCAGGTAGATCCCCTCATCATCATCCTCGTCGCCTGTTGCGCAGGCTTCATTGGTCCAGGTCTTCGCCAGCGCTTTTGCCGAAAACCTCTCACGTCGGACACATCATCAGATAGATTCCCTATTTTTTTAATTACAGAGCAGTAGGTCATTTTGGACCTGTGACACATCGTGATCTATGGGATCTGCATGATCTAGACCCTTGTTATGTTTTTATCTATAGGATTTGTATGATCTACCTGGTATTATTTAATATGGTACCTGGTAGTGCATGTTTTTCCAGATGGGATCTGAGGCGTTCTACGATAGAGGTATCACATTATTAGGGAAACAAAAAACTTTCTGAGCCACCACACGGCGTCCTTACCGGGCGGGTGCCAGTTGAAGGAAGGATGGGTACGTATATTATGTAAAACGTGTGCTCTACATTGTTGAGCCTACTGCGTACGTACGTACACGTACGAGATGCGTGTAGCATCAATCATGTTCTTACGTTTGTCCCCTTTTTAGTCCGCGTTGTACCTTGGGGGGACATACGAGTCTCTACCGTAGAACGCTTGATCTATAAGATCTAGATCTTCGACACATACATACATGTTCGCCTGGGTGGGATCTGTATGGCCCGCTTGATCTATTATAGGTCATTTCGCCTTACGCGATCGACAGACACATACGAGTACCGTACATCAGGGGACTGTCAGAGTAACTGATATGATATGGGAGATTTACTTGCGCTTTTAACTTTTCGACGAGACAAGTATGAAATACGTTGTTGGCAGAACAGCATGTGGGATGTGGGGGGCTTGACCTGTTTATCACCTTATTATATAAGTGGTCGCTGCTTGTGAGGGGCTTGACCTGTGACCGCAGTACTGACTTCTGTTGATTGAGTGTTTCTGCATGTTAAACTGACCGGCACTCTGTTAGATTATCAAGGCATGTGTGTGTGGTTAACATTCATCGTATTGTATACGTACGTACGCGTTCGTTCGCCGCTACTAATCTCACCCAATACTGATGCCAGGTACGACGTCTCACATTCCAATACTACCGCTGTTTCGTCACCATGTCAAAATAACCCAAGAGATTCCCGACACGTTTACGGAGTGGGGCAGCTGCATCTCTAAGAGTCCGCGCATGCATTGGGTTCCCGGGTATGATTAGAATAATCTACTGTAGTAGTAGCTCTGCGCACATGTTTGCTTGCCTTAGACACTGTGTGTCACGGCTCTTTTTGCGAAGGGTAGCCCGCGCGTGAGCTATACGTGATCTAGTGATAGCTCTCTTGCACAAATGTTTTCCGGAGCGGGGTCTGTCTACCACGGCTCGATGACACACGTTTGCCGGGGTGGGATACTCTATACAGGACAGATCTTGGGCACATATTGGGTAAGATCCTCGGGACCTAGCTCCTTTCACGCTCCGGGATCTGTAGGATCTGCATAATAAATGTGGCACGTGTTTATCCGGGTGGAATCTAAAGGATCTAGATATTTTGTAGATGTTTACTAGATGGGATCTGCACAAGACGGCTCTTTCACACACATTGGCCGAGTGGGAGTTATATAGGATCTAAATATTTTGCACAATATTTCAGAGGGGCTGCCATGGGATCGAGATAATCTAGATGATCTAGATGATGGTCTGTTCGGCGTGTGGAAACTTGCAAAAAAATCATTATATACACCCGCAAAACGTCGATATTGCGCCTCCTTTTGAAACGCCGGCTTAGCCATCCGTAGGCACTGAAAACGTTATCAAAGCACAGGGTGAAGGACACATATGTTACTTGTTCACCTGGTGCGTGTTAGGATCGTGTAAATATGTGCATAGCTGAGAACCTCCGGCTCTATAACTTCAACCACTGTCAAGCATTTCATCAGACCCAGAGTCCAATTGTAGTGTACAGTTCAATGACAGTTTAAATATTATTTTGGGCCAGGATGGTTCAAACTCATACTATTAACAGGCTAGAGACAGGGTGTGCCCTGAACCCTAGAGTAATTCTACCCATAGTATCAGTATAAAAATGGGAAAAGTCGAGCCAAAAAATCATACGTCCCAATCCTGTAGTGCACCAAATAACTGAAGGTGCAAGTCGTTCTTGGCACCTCTTTGCCTCAAAAATGACTAACTGGGACAAACCAAACGTTGGTGTCTTCCAGCATGTTGTGCTGCTCGTGGTGCTGCTCGCGCCACGCTACCCTCCACTCTACCGCTACCACTACTAGACACTGGTATCTAACGCCGCTAGCGCCAACCCAAACGCTTGCATGGGCGACAACGGCCACCGAAAATCTAAGGCGAACTCGTCGGTCCCTGACTTTCCAAACGACAACAACATTAGTTCCCCCCCATCGTCTTGGTCTTGCCCGTTGCCCTCCCCCTGCTTCCACTCTTCTCCCCGTACCCGCGGCGGTGGTGTCCCACTTTCGCTTTCGTCCCGCGCAACGCATCTTTCATCGTCGCTGCTTACGCGGTGCAATATTTTTTGTCGTAGATTGGCGTCGTCGCTGTCTGCGAGTACCAGCTGAACGTTCTTCACGGACAGATTGGTGGTGCCATTGGTACAATCGGGGAAGTCGAGAACGTAAGCCCTCACCTGCGGGGGGGGGGGTGGGGGGCGTGAAATAGTGTACGTGTCAGCAAAGTTGTTCGTTTTAGGCTGGATCATTGGCAGATACTTGTACCAGGTTTCATGAACAGTGGGAGTTATGAGAGTGCGAACTTTATGGGAATTTGAATATATATGGGGATTTGAGGTGCATAATCTACCCACGTCCTTTTTTTGTTCCAAAGGTACCAGTACATCAGAACACACATCATTCTCTTCGTAAACCTTGATTAATGTGTGCATCTGCTGGTAACGTTGCTAACAGTGTCACAGGTACGTACGTGTAGAACAGCGACTTGAAACACACACAGAGGTACTACCATCAAACGTGAGTAACCTATGCGTTCTGACAGTCTAATCGTCCAACGCCAAGCGGAATTGCGTTGCTCTTGCGACACATTTCTCTCGCACATGTACGGCGACGTGAATCCCGCACTCGTTGTCGCGCAACTCAAAATCTTCCTGAACTTGGTGCCGGGGTGCCCTCACTCACATCGCAGTCGTAGCGCGGCTTACGATCTCGCATCCGTACGGTACCAGGCTGACGATGTTGCTCGTAGTTCGTGAAACCCCCTCCTCTTCCCTTGTTGGCATCGTTCAATATAAGGCTGTCCACGCCGATGGAAGCCTGCACATGGGTGGAAGATTGAAGAAACACGCGTGGAGGCACAACGAAGAAAATGGATGTACTCATAGCGAAAGTACTTTGTTAAGCTTGACAAGGGAGGGAACAGGGGGGACGCGGGGTGCCACATGCAAGCATGTGCGTATCGTGATGCGCTCATTTCGATAATGCTACGAATTCGATACTGGGAATATTGTGGGCAACTGTGTTTACGCATCCAGCAGATCCACTAACGCGCTTGGCAACCGGGACAAGCGTCTAGCGCGGCGGACGGGTGCCGCTGGATCAAAACCTTTTGGCAGCCTTACATACCTCCATTGAACGTGGTCCGTCGGCTGCACCGCGAGTGGAGGAGAATGTAACCGCTGCCAGCCCCGTCCTCGTGAAGAGACCTCGTCGCCGGTCTTTGGAGGACCGCCTGCAACATAAGTGATAGAACAAGTGTTGCGGTTCAGGTTAAGCGTAGCTTGGTATCGAGTCATGATGAAGAGTACGTAAAACCCGACACTATATTTCTTGCCGTCGGGTGACAAAATGTACTACTAATAATACACTATACTATACCCAAATGTATCACGCTATACTACACGATACTGGAATATACTACACTAGACTGGACTATACTAGACTACACTGCACCACACTACACTGCACCACACTATACATACTGCATTAGACTATAGTAGTACTACACCAGACTACACTGGTACTAGACTACACTACATAAAAAAAACGCATTGAAGGGTTGAAACGCCGGTTAAACAGCAACGAGCAATCACACCGTCCTGCAGTAGCAAGGCAAGACACACTGAAGGAAATGCCACGGTCTCCAATCTCGACTGAACCTATCGGCATACGCCGACGTTCGCATTGCGCTTGTTTCAAGCGTACCCCGAAGCAGTCAATTCGTTAGATGTATGCTATTGTTTTATTGTTTGTTTTTCCGTCCGACAAAGTATCGTGCATGTTCCAGTCCGACTTGAATTCAATATCCCTTATTACCGCATTATTACAGTAGTCTCTCTTCTATCGTTCTGAACCAAAAGTTAACATACCTTCTCATCTTGAAGGCTCCTAATTTCACCTCCCTCCCTTGGTAAACTCTCGTTTACTCTATATACTCCTCGTCAATGTTCCACCCTCACGTCATTGGTAGCAGTGCATATCCTTACCCCGGCGATATACCGTGGTCGTACAGCGTGTACGCTCTGCCACTCCCGTCATGCGCCCGAAGTTTTCCTAAATAGTGTCGCTGCGAGCGGAACATGCGCATACGGGTTCGCGAGGTTGGCAAGGCGGGAGAGCAGTGTGGCTCCAATCGACGAGGCAGCCAGTGCGGGGGAATAGATAGTGGAAAGTGTTTTCAGCTCTTTACGCGAACGCCTTTTCTTCTCTTTGCTTTTTTCTCTGATATCACAAGTGTTCTTCTCACAGGCACTTGGTCCCACGTCTGCATCTTTCTCCAGAGGGGCAGAGCCTCGACACGCATCATTCCATCGTCAACAAGTATTGGGGTTGTCTTTATCGTGCTGTATTTGATAGTTGCACTTACATTAGCAGGAGCGTTCTTCGGTGCAAGTCTCCTCTGTTTTGTTTACCAAAACCAAGAGAACGAACCCAGTACCCAAAGCGACTATAGTGGCTATATCACCGGTTATTGACAACGTTTTCCAACCCACATCATCTCGGTGGGCTCGTCGTACTACTGCGCGTCGAGACTACTAGTATTACGCCAACAATTGTCAGGGGCGCACGTCTCCGTATTGTCGCTGCCCGCTCACCGAATATTTGGTCATTTCCAAGGCTGGACTGGCGCTTATGTAGTAGTTTGCCGTTCGACTCAGACCCTGCTGTGTTGCTGACATCATGAACCCCATACCGTCCTGCCGCAGACCGCGACGGGGAGATACGCGTGCGGTTCGCGGTTGGCAGGTGCGGACATAAGGGTGGGTTGGGGGTAAGCGGGGTGGTTATTTCCCTTCGTGAAGAATACTTGAGTGCATGCCCACTTCAAATTTTGTGGGCAAGCTTAACCTCCGCCGACGAAACTGCAACGGTGCACGGTTCAGGTTGGCACGAAAAAGATGGATATTGCAGACTATTGATGCCAATCGGCGAGGAGACGTTGGCTACAATATATCATCAACTTTTTAGCTTGGTATCTGCTTGCCTCAATATGGTGCAGATGGTACACCCACGTCAGGGCCTTGTTCCAGCCACCATCTCGCCGCCTTGTGACCCGACATCGTATCGCCCCGTATTTTCTGGGCACGGGTCTTCTCAGCGGCCGTTGTAAAAGGTGTAAGTGTAAAGGTGTAAAAGGCAAGGAGGGACGAACAACCAAGCAAAAACAAAACTGGCGATTTGTGCAGACGTGATAATCAGCACAATCAGCACCAAGAGAATGAGAGTCACCATCGAAGAAAAGTCCTTCACCAAGAGGATATAAAGCCACCACACTATAGATGTTGTGCCCTACTGCCACTCATATCTGCGGCGCATCACGACGAGGGAACCACACCTCGTCTATCTTCTTTCGCGCCGTCCGACGGCATGATGGTCGGAAAACATTACTTTTCGGCAACGCTCGAAACCGCCCACAACGTGAAAACGCTCTTGAGAAAAATATATACATTTGCGCTGTACAAGCCTTTTCTTATTCTTGATTAAGCTTAAGGCGAGCCGAAACCCACGAGAGCTAGAGTATAGTATATACTTATTTTTTTAGGCTCCTTTCGTGAGAAGCTGTATATCCCCACCTAAAAACCTGACGTTCGTGAGAAAAACTGTACCTGGCATGTACCGGTTACGCTTGGCCCGATGAACGCACTCATCTGGCGTATGGGTACGCATGCGTATAGTGAACGATCTTGTATACCACACGTAGGATTTCACTTATATTTGGTAGATCCTCCACAGAGGACCTCCCCGTCAGGCAGAAACGCTTTTGGTCAAAGTGCAGTATATACGTGTTTACCCCTACTGCCTATTGCACGGTAGCGAGCGTTCGTTACCCGGTCAAGAAGGCTCGCATGGGAAAGAAAGTCAGGCCCGTCAATCTCAGGCTCGCTCCGGCTTCAAGCGTGGCTCCGGCAGATTTATCCCTCCCCCGTCTCTGGGATCGACTCGAGGAAGAGCGGACGGGCAAGGCACGGCACCGGGGTGCGCACGGCAAGGAAGGCGCCTGCCCTTCAGGCTCCTCGACGACCGGCCAAGCTTCGACCAACGCTGTCGGTGCGATGAGAGGCCTACAATCAAGAGTGATTGGGAAGTAGTTGAAGAAGGTATTGAAAGAGTCTTTGAGGGAGTGGGAGGGCTAATCTGAACATAATTAGCATGGGTGAGACTTTGCCTGAGCCTGAGGTGTGTGCACAACCAGGTCCCAGAACCCCCCACCCGGCGGCTTGGTCGAAAGTGATCACCTCGTTAACCACCTACCAGGTACGTGTTGTAAAATTCGCAGTTCTTGAACTGCTCCAATGCATATTTGGCAATGCCACTCAAACTCCGTTATGGACGATCTTCCGCCTCCGGAGGCAGAAATAGAGAAACACCGAAGCTCGCAAAGGTGATGTGGGGCCTCTTTCTAGCGCTTAAAATTCGACCGCAGTGAATGTGCTGTACCTGACAACGTTTTCGGCCCCACTATCCACCGCCACCACCACCCCCGCCGCCGCCGCCGCTATTGCTGCCTCTGCTGTCGCCGCCGCTTCCTCATTTACCATCTCCTGCCGCCCCACCGCCGCTGCCCCCTCCCCCGCCGCTGACTCCGCCCAAATCGCGTTATGCGCTACTCGCTGCCAACGCCTTGATTCCTCTTCCTGGACTTGAGCCTCTCGAGCTCTCTGAGCTTCACGAACGGCGTTGGCATTGAAAGAACCAAAGGATGCACTGCAAGACGTGCCGAGACCAAGGTCATGACGAGAAGAACGCCGAAGGGAAGGGTTGTAACACACGCCATAACGTTCACCCCTTGCGCGCAGGAAGCTCCTTGTGCCCTACGTAGGCAAAATAAAAAATAAGTCTTATTCGTCCAAGGTGCAGGCGGAAACAACTCGATACATTCTTGAAAAATTGTACAGATAGGGGATGGTTTTCCCTGGCCTCTGGCGCTCGACCTGGAATAGTGGCGAGTACAAAAGCTGTTGCGGCACGCTTGTTGCCTTGTATGTACCCATCGTGTTAAGCATTCACTACTGAGGTCCGACTGCTGATAGAACCAAACTGCTTTAAACTTGTACTGTGTTCAGACGGAGAATCAAGTTGTCGTTGTCGGATGTACCGCACAACATTAAGTACCCGAAGCCTGCAGTATGACTCCAACCTACACCGCACAAGTGGACAACGACCCCGCCAACCACCCGAATTCAGCAGGTATTGCAAGGTTGCCGACATACATGGATGGTGACTGTAGAACCGCGTCGAAAGGCGCACGTTGACGTGCGTTTATTTCCCTGACTTCACGCCGCAGCCTTTGATCCGTTGCCCTTTTCTCGTCTTGCGCTGCAAGGTGCCTCTCCCACTCCTAGATACCGTCCACATGGCACGTTTTTGACAAGTGTGGGAGATAGAGGCGTTTTTTTCCGCTTGGTTAAAAGCGCTCCTCAGGGGTCCAAGCGCAGGCAGCATCATACGCTGTTTTGTTTCGCCCACGGCACAAATAGTCAATCACTACTTGTGTTCATGCTTGACTTGATTGACGTGCGGACCATACTCTCCAGCCTCAAGGTAACTGACGGCTCGTGTATGGATGGAAAAGGTTTTACGTGAAGCGTGAAAGTCGGTCGTCAACAGCAGAATGGTCCCACTCTGCGGGACACCCCCTTGTTCGCGTGACTTTCAAAGCCCGTTCTCTACAGCAACATCAAGATAGTTGCACAGTTAATAGTGCGGATAGATAGAAGGGATATAACCTTCTGCTCTACCCAGTCAGCGCTGACTTGCTGTTGTAGACTAACAGCTTATCTCTTCTAGCCTACAAATACCAGTGGAGCAAATTCTCACCGTGCGGACATGGATGCGAAATGCGTGCCGTCTCCATGCTCGTTGTACCACCTCACAACTCCGCACCTCGACCACTTGCCGCTCCAGCTTCAGCGCCTCCCAGGCACCCTCTCTTGTTGTTCGTCAACCATGGTCGTGCAAGGTAATGCGGGAGATTTTAATGTAAGCAAACTAACGCATGCACGTTCAAATGACAACAACATCGCCCGCTGAACAAGGGGGGTGGAGACATCTTCTATCCCTGCCGACTCTGAGAGCGTGGGGTCGTGGTGAGCATTGGTGGTTGATCTATGATGAGTTCGGGGCGACTATTACGGGGGACCATAGTAAATAAGACCTACGGTACACACAAAAACCTATAGATTTCCCTATTTTTACTAACAATATTTGGCCCTATTTACTATGTCCCCCCGTAAGAGCTGGTATACACTGGTCGTTGCCTGGTTGATCAAGACCAAGCGCTCATACAGGCCCTTGTTTCGTTTTTTTGTAATTTGTCACCATCACTTTTATGTTCCAGTCTTCTGTACAAGCTGTGGTCATAGGTGTCTGCTCTTCTCCCCCCGGTACTTGCCTTCATTTTTCTCGCGAAGAGGGGGCCACTTCAGCATTCCCACTGCTCGTCGACTTTCGTTGAGTTTTGTTAACTCGTATTTCGATGGTATTATTTGCACTCGTTTTGTATTGGTGGTGCTTGTCGCGGCAAACCCTCAACTACTGTTTATCTGTCCACCTCAGCCACGTATCATACCAGCCGACCGAAACTAAGCCACAGCACAGAAATCAGAGTACTACGAACTGTGGTGGGAAAAGGGACAAACCTGAAGAATATGACGTTGTGACCGAGCCTGCAGATATTGCCTTCGTTGCTCAAGACCCTGCGAGCGGATGGCGTGACACAAGCGAGTGGGAAACACAACACAATTTGGTTTTCACATTGCACCTCGAAGCAGACGCCTCAGAAGGCCAACACAAACGACTACGAGTCGACTGCAGCAGTGCCGTGCCGATGCGACAGACATATTTTCCCTGCGAATACTATCCTACAACAACGAGTACGACCATAAAGAAAACGACCGCCCAGCTGCGAAACCGATCGATTGGTCTATGTCCATCCCCGGCAGCTACGTCAAACACGCTCATCACCTTTGCAATACGCTAGGAACGCCCCTGAAGTCATTGAAAAACGCCTCCTTGTCCACTCTTCGACCCGAGGGCAGCAAGAGGCTCTCCACTCGCGCGACCGCCAACACACCCGCCGCGGACAGCTGCCGGAGGAGACTGTCGGAGTCAAGGTAGGCCGGAGACAACTCTTCGTTCGGCTTCACGCAGATAATGTGGTGGACCTGTGACGACAGATGGAGGGCAAACATAATCAGATGGAGGGCGAACGATGCAAACCGTGGATGTACCCGTATCCACTTCAACCTTAGCTGCGAGTTTTTTGGGTAAAACTACTTGTACTTATTATGAAATAAATATGTTTACAGCTGCACCCACGCTACGGCGCTTTTGGGGAAAACTACTTGGATTGGTGTGGCATATTTTTCCCGGCAGTGAAAGGGTTGAAGGTTTGGTTTGTCCTTCCGGTGCCCCGGTGGGTCGAGAGTTCGGGGCAGGCAGGGGGAGGAAGGGTGGCGTAAAACGTCGTGACGGTACCGTTAGTGCATCGCGTTGGCTGAGCTCCGACGAAGCGCCCCGTTGGGTGATTAATGTGCCTGCCATATTTCTCGTCGATCTTCAACGCGAAGATCAACCAATCACTCCCTGGCCTCGATGACGAAGACGTCCGCTCTTGCATGCCAAATGTGTGCCATATTCGTAGACGTGGAAGGAAGATGTTGGTTTGCGCAAACGAGTACGTACACTCGCCGGAGCTGAAGTTGTTGGTCGGGCGCATGCTCTCGACGCACATGTCCTTGTGCCAGAATAGAACGAGGCAATGCTGCAGCCCCCCCCCCTCTCCTTCACCCCCCTTCGACTCTATTTGGCGACTCATGGCCCACGACGTGAATAGACGACAGCGTAGGTACGCCAATCATTAACCTCTGCTCCCTGGACATGGCCAAACCAGAAAAAAACATAGTTGTATTCGACGCTGTTACCCATAATGTAAGAAAACCCGACTCACAAGCGGTTCTTGGTAGGATGCAGCTCATCCTTCATGCCACTCGCCAACACCTCACGGCGTGTGGTCGGTGAAAACTCGCCGTGCCCCGTCTCGGTATTGTAGGGATGCGAGGGTCTATGTTCATACGACTGCGGCCATGCATGACACGACATGAGTACCCCGCCCTCCCCTTCTCTGATACTGTAACATCTGGGGAACAACATGCAGACGGCACGTACCGCAGGCACGCCAAACACTACCACCCCCCCGCGCGCGCGCTTGTCCGACGCTGTTACTACATCTAGATAACGTTAAATACCTCAGTGCTTCCAATTTCATCGATCAACCTCGTAAGCTGCCTTTGATGCTGCGACAATACAGGCTCGTCGACGGCCCCGTGGTCATGCCAGTCGTGTAAGTCATGTAAGTCATGTGCTCGGTGGTCGTCGGTGCCGTCCTTTGTGCTAGCTCTTCGTTTGTCTCTGTGTTTAAGGAGAAATCATAACGCAAGCGACGAGGGGTGCGTATGTTCGAGACTGTACGTAGATAGAGGATGCGGTCTGAGAAAGCCCAACACGAAAAAGAGAGATAATCTCTCATAAAAAACGAGAAAAAAGAAAACTAATAGTATGTCTGCTAAAAAACGGAAAGGAGGGATAATCCTTCATACGAACGTGTTGCTGTTACGACGTGTTCGGGACGGTCTTGCAGCCTGTCCACTCGAGTGAGTGCCATCGAGTTCGGTCATTTTTTCTTGTAATCAGCACTCGGTGCCCGAGCTCTCAGACAAGGTTTTAAAACGTTGGTGTGGCCGCACCAGTTGGAATCATGTTGCCGCTGGTAGCTGAGATGGTAGCATGGGGAGGGCGACCTTCGTAGTGTTTTAGAGGGGGCACTACTCGCGACGATGCCCTTTGCCCCGGCTCTCTACTTGGAGGAGACGACCAGCTTGTCGAAAAAAAATCTCGTCTGGGTTGTTGTGCGGGTTTTGAGGTCGGTTCAGACAAGCTAATACAACTAGAGACGCCTAACTTAGCTGATATATATATATATAATGCTCCGGCGGGTTGGTAAAAATAAATCTTAAGCTCACCACACTTCCACATTCCCGTGCCGTATGTCAATCTAACCTATGGCTCCCGTTGCAATGTCAGCGCAGGCTGCAGTTGCTACTGGTGCTTGGGGCACATTGACCCGACCTGACCCCCGGGAGGGGCAGGTGCGGTGGAGATATCGCAGCTATTTCCGGTGACGGCATCACACGTCGTCACTACATCTTTTTTACGCCCCTGAAGACGGTTCCTATCTCTATGTCTATCCCGATTATAAGACGATCCCTATGTCTACTTTACGCACCTGTATCGATCGCATCTCGACCCGATGCCGATCAACTCGTTGGTGCATGCTCCGTCAAGAAGGTCAAGCAAGTTTTCCCCGATTTCGCTCTCGTTTTTCTCCAAAAAGTTGGCGGCTGTGTACTGCACGAGCCCTGCGTAGACGGGCACCCATCGGCGGCGCCGGGTGGTTGTATATATTGGCGGCAGCACGGGAGACAAGAGGACCAATCATTCCCATATATGATCCCGACGTGAACACTTTAAAAAGCAATTATGGAATTATTTGCTGTGTGTTTACGTCAATTTCAGGACGGGGTGCGTTGAACGCACATGTTATGAGGCTTAGATTGGGTAGGCGATTGGTTAACCTTTTACGTTCAGCCCAACGGACTAAGACCTTCACAAAGGGGCACTGGGCGGCTCTGGGCCTCAGTGTCTCGTCCACCACGAGGGGAAGCAGACCCTCCCTCCTCGTGAGTCTCCATCGTGCAGTGGGGCAAACTGACTCTAAAAAAAAAGCTAAACGAAAGCAAAAACAGAGTGAAAAAAAACTTGTGCCGGCAAAAAGGCGACAAGTCCTAAGCCGAAGACGCCACTTGTTAAGATCATGGACAGCGGGACACTTTGTATCCCTGGGCAGGTCTGCCTATTAAGCCGGTACTCATTGGTACTCACGTTGATGTTCGCTTAGAGATAGAAGAGCCACTTCATTCCTTTCGTGCACGACGGAGACAGAGACCACGCTAGTGCCTCTCTGGAAAACCCCTGGTTCTCCACCTAAGATACGCCTTCCACGTACTACATAATACGATCCCTGTGCCAGAACCCAGGTAATTACCGGGCTTTCAACCTCATACAAAGCAGTATCATAACACACAGCAGATGTCATGGCGTCTTCTTAATATATATATATATATATATATATATATATATATATATATACCTGGTATATTATATATATATGAGATTCCGCATTTTTTAATGCGGAGAAGAGCTAATATGGGAGGAGGGGCCGGAAAGGGAAGGTAGCGGGTCCCTCGCAAGTCGAGGGGGGCAACGGGAACAGCATACATAACCTTCAACGTGGCCGAAGATGGCTCGTTTCTTGGTGGGCATTGTTAGAGGATCCCGCACTCTTGAGCAACCGAGTCAAACACTATTGTAACAGTCGCGCGTGTTTCGATCAGTGCAACGAAGTCCACGCGGTCGGTTAAAAAAGGCAACAATCCCGCGTTCTCAGAGGCACGAGCTCAAGGAAGCCCGCACTGTAGCAAGCGATGGCGGTGTCTATGTACGGCGAACCGTACTTCAGCTCGGCAGCCTGCAAGTATTAAAACACGTATAAAAAGTTCTCGCAGGCCGTTCAATGCCAGCGGTGCCGTGCACCCACTGTTCTATATGGCCACTGCCAGGGAATTTTGAGGCGTTCCGCCCCCAATCCCGATCACGCGTGCGTTCGAAAGCGAAACGGCCGATCAGTGCAGACAGTCTTTGTGCACGGCAAATAAGCAACCAAACAAGAACACTCTGGACGGAAATAGAAGGACCGTTTAGACGTTACTATGAATAGCAAGCGGCCCCTATATGGACAAACAACCCAGACTGGTAAGGCTCACTTTTCTGGGGGGATGGGCGCTACTCGTAAAGACAACTGGATGAATGAAAATGTGCTCAGCGGCGAGCGCTAAACTTAATCCCATCAGGCATGAAATAGTACATGATGGTCAAGGTTAAGCGAGGATGGTGTCGCGATAAAGACTTCAAGGCTTGCCCAGAGGAGGTTGTCTCTTCTTGGCGGGCCCATACACTAATCAAGTAATACAGGTAATGTACACTCGCCCTGACTCGCCTCCGAAATGGTTGATATAAAAACTGGGGTCTGCTCGACCGTCGGACTTGGGATCGGCGGCATACACAGGGCAAGCGCCGCCCAAGCTCCCCGCGACGCCGTGACGACCCCCGCTGCCTCGAACGCACCAGTAATCATCATCATCGTCACCGTTTGCCTCGGCCGACATGCCACCGTCGTCCTCCGGCTGCTGCTGCTGCTGCTGCCTCGACATCTCTGCCGGTAGCTTGCCCACGAAAGAGCGGTTGCTCCCCTCCGGCCTTGAAGTTTCGGCATCGGCAAGGCGTATCAAGCCCAGAGGACCTGGCGGATTTGTGTAGAGCACGACGACCCCTGGCGCTATTCATCTGCAGATGTCGTGATATTAACAAATGTCTACACACGTGACCCATTTGACGAGGTCGTGGAGCCGCGGACACGTGCTGCGATGGAGGTGGCACTCTTCTGATAGACAGGGTCCTGACTAACCCAGCATACAATGTTTGAGCCTCGTTTGAGTTTTTACGTACAGTATATTATTCGTTGTACGATTTGGTCATGGGATTGTTTGTCGATACAAGCGTACATTGTTTCTGCAAGTAAGGTGTTGGTGTTCATGGAGCTCCTCAAGGGAGGAGAGGTATCAAGAAGCAATTACGCGCAACCCTACCGCATACAGCATGAGTCCGAGCACTATAGATGACACACCATTCTCGAATACAAGATTAAAATTAAGATTGCCCGAGCTATTTTTGTCACTGGTTGCCGTAGGTTCGCTACGTAGGACAACGTACTTGAATGTTAGAGTGTCACACGTTTAGACCTGTGGGCTTTCGTTGTCACCGTCATCGTCTATACTCAACAACGAAAGCGAACAACACCGGCTTTATAACCCCAGGCACTAACTGTCGTTGGGTGAGACCAAAAGCCAACCGGAGCAACCCGCGCTGCCTAATGGCGATGAGACACGGTACTGACGCAGCAGACAAAATGCCTCCAGACCCGAAGCGAAGGCTATGCCGCCACATGGCTGCCGTCTAAAATGCCACCAACACAACGAGTTATGGCGGTCTACAGTCTGCAGTCGTTGCACCGCTCTCACCCTCAAACATGGCCAAAATTTCCCGACTGCGTTTCGCCAGTGCGACGGCCTCATGAACCCACATCCGTTTCTGCCCGGAGCGTTTCTCGCACCCGCTGCCGGTGTCAACCTCGCCCTGCAGGATTTTTCCGCGGATTTTCTCGGCGGAGTAGTTTCTGCAGAGCTGCTCAAACCCGCTTAGTTCCATATTTTCCACGCTATGTACATGATCGGCGCAACGGCCGCGAGGGGAGGCGGGAAAGGGGAATAGCCGGGAGTAAAGTGAAGGGCGCGTGGTAGGGATGTTTTCGTGGGAATGGTAGGCGGCTGTGCGGGCCGTGCAGTTTGTTGCACAGAAGGGGCGACGAAAAAAGGTGAGTGCGACTTTTTCAGGACCAACGCAGCGTGCGCACATCCGAACATCTTGTACATATACATACCTCTCTTCTACTTTTTGGTCGTCCGAGCTAAACGGACTATAATAAAGCCTCGATAAAAAACGCCGGTGTTTTGAAATACGTACCCTGCACATAGATTCAATACACTGTTGCGAAAACAGTGTGTTTCGTTTCTCGTCCTGAAGCGTAGGGGGAGCGTCACGAAGCCTTGGAGGTTTGGAGTCCTTTTGCTCCGCCTCCTTTTACTGATATTAGGAGATCAAAACTAGGCTGACACGGTTACGCGAAATGAGAAGCATTTCCCCCCTCTCTTCACGTACCCCTGAGTGTCCAAGAGCCCTACAAAGAGGGCGTCTTGTCTCTCTTCCGAGGGCGGGAGGCATGTCGAAGCGTTGACTCGTTTCACCAGCCACCGGAACAACCTCAGGTACACCTGGCTTTGGGGAGGGACAACGGCACCATATATTACGATTTCGGTCTTGGGGGACAAGGGACGCCGGGATGATAAATTATCCCAGTTGTCCGCAGAAGGAGCAAGAGACGGTATATACTGGCGGAACATGCTGACGAAAAAACCCGTAGCTCCGCGTCTAATGCAAGCGTCGACCAACAGCAGATAACCTCAAGCATCGGGACAAAATCGTCAAACTGCAAAGTTCTCGCCGTACTGCATTAAATACCCGTAGCGTGCTCTTCTTCCACCAAAATTCGCCCTAACTCTCCCTGCCTTGCGCCTTTGAAAAATGATTCTTGCGCAGAGTTTCCTTGATCCCACCACGAACCTCTTGAGCGAGCTTGTCTCTTGCCCCCTCGGCCTCCTGTCTGTTCAGCGGCACGACAAGCATCTCGCCGCCCCGCTGTCTTCGTCTCCTGGATGATTCCCGCGACACGTGGGCCTTGCTATCCACGCCCCCTGCTGCAAGCCTCCTCGTGAGCAGCGCGTTGAGCAAGTCGTGCTTCTTACATCCCAGCATTTCTCTCGCTGCCTCAAACGGCGCTTCGTCATACACCTAAAGAATCCCCCCCGATTATTGTTCGAATGAAGGAAACAAGCGCACAAACGTTGGAAGTGTCTCTGCTAGGAGTAGCAACGGTGTTTCGACTCGAAGGAATGCGTGGTCAACGATCGACCGAATAAGGCAAGCAACAAACGAGTACCGCCCCCCTTCCCTCCTCAAGAATTCATGGAGCGGAAAAGCCGACAAAAAAATTACCAGGTATCTCGGTATGATAAGCCGGGGGCGCTGCTGCGAGCGGGAACATGGCACGTTGGCACAACCAGCATGCTCGGATTCGCCGAAATTACGCTGAACGACAAGTAGATACCTGCATCTGTTGACTGTACTCGACAAGTGGTGCCTTTTGCGCTCAACCCGTTTAAAACTGCAACCACACTTCCGCAACGAACTGCTTGGAATTGAGTAAGAAAAGTCTTGCGAGGGGCACAAGAGGGTTAACAGCACAGGGCAGATCACCTCGTCAGTCGAGTGCACTGTTTGCAACAGAGGGAGGAAGAGCAAAAAGGGTCCCCGATGAGGAACGAAACGCGGAGCTTCGCAATTTCTCACCTGTACGGCATCGAAATTTCGATGAATCTCTTCGCCGCCAACGTCTTTGAAGTCGATCTGACGTCAGAGGCAAGAGCGAACAGCGCGTCAGAACGTACGTTCAGGAGTTTGTTGGAGCAAAGGAGCTACTGCAGTTCACATCGTCCCTCAGTTCACATAGTTCCTCCACGAAATATCGCCAGCTAACTGCCCCCACTTGTAGAGTAAACGTTCACCTGGTGGAGGTGTAAAACAGCCGACACTCCGCGCAGCACGCAGTCTACCTCCGTCCCTGCAATCCCCACCGCTGTCATCGCGTCGGTCGTGTCTTTCAGTGTCCCGCGAGACCCAAGGGGGTCGAACATTCTCGATGGGATTTCTGCCACCCCGTCCTGTGAAAAGGAGTAGGAACTGTTCCCAGGCTCGCTCCGCCACGCCAAACCGATGCCGCCCGGGGCTTGACCCCGTTGTGACTCAGCGGTAAGACGGAAATCTGCCGCGGTTTTACCCTCGAGACGGACGCGCTTCTTCATCTCCTTGTCAGCGTTCAAGATCTATGTTCATACAGCACGGATTCGTTGTGCCACGAATGTACACACGAAGTTGCCGAGTGGGGTGAATAAGGCGGAAACCGGGTGTATGTAGCATCCTGACACTGGCAGCGATCGCAGGTTCGTGTGGGCTCGGGGGGAGGGGGGACCGCTAAGACCAGGCAGCTCGCGCAGGCCAAACGTTGCCGTACTTGTGGAGTGAGTGTTTTTGGATTGACCCAAGAGCGCCTGCTAGAGCTTACCAGGTATCTGCTATCAAGCATTTAATGGCACACATTTGTGTAAACTTGATCATTCATAAATCTGGATGATGCAGCTTCATTCCAGGTCAGCCTCTATAACAGCTATTCGTGCAACCTCCTCCCGGTCAATGCCAATCTGTCCTAAACGGCCCAATACAATGCAAGTTTATCGTACGAAGAGCAGGCGCAACGAGGAACAGCATAGGACGCGTTGTTTTCTCGTCGTTTCCGTCGTTTCATTTTATCAATAGACAACTGTTGGCGAATATCAGGTAGCTCATTGTGGGCGACTAGCTGACTATCGGCGAATACGTGACTGCTTACACACAACGTTCCGGGGGCAGCTGGCGACTGGCGACTAGAGACTAGCATAGCCTTCCAAACCTGGTAAAAGACGTGGAATGTTTTCCCTCCGGGGCGCCAGCCAGAGAGCCTTGACGCTTCGAGTCGGAGCGTGATCGACTCCACCCCGCGCACTCGAGACGCATCCCTAGAGAAAAAAACCTTCGTGTGCAGTGCGAAGCGGCTGCTGTTCTCGCTCAAGGGCTGGGAGTGACGTCGTGTAAGGCACACCGGTACGAAATGCGTGGAAGATACGTCAGCAAGAACCCCCCCCCGGCCTCCAGGGCAGGAACAGCGTCACTGACGCAGGGGTGTCAGTATGAGTATTTATTAGCAAAACAGGGGCGGTATCTATGCTGCAGGATTCGAAGCGTACGTGCCAACCATGAATATATACATCACAGTCTGGAACCCTCCGGGCGGTCAACACGGGTCCGAGACGCGCGCGTAGATTCCTCGAATCTCGAACATAAATCTTCCATTTAAACGGCTATAACGGCTATAACGGCCATACGAGTCGCCGTTCGGACCTGTTTTCCCTGCGTTGGACCGCACTAGTGGTACGGCATTGCCTCTGGGACACTTCTCCTTTCTTAGCGTCTCGGCACACTCTCCAGTGCGAGGAAGGGGGGACCCAAGCGTGTGCTTAACAGGGTGTATACTCTTGCGTACCCGGGCACCAAGCCTGGTTCTGTTCATACCCGGGTAGATACCCGTCATACCGGCTATAGACCCGTCATACCCGGGTATACACCTGTCATACTCGAGCAGATACTCGGGTATATCCGGAGTAGAAACCCTCGAGCGAACACCCCCTTGGAAGCGTCCAAATTGGTTTTCGATAGCATGTTTCATCGCCCAAAAATGGGGCAAAAAACGTCAAGTTTCGGCATGATTTGGTGAATGCCCATGCTCGTGCGTGGTATGTAGGGATGCGCCAATTTTTCCCTGAGCCTATTCACTAAAGGAGCTCCATTCTATTAGTGAGTCACTCAAGAATCAGACTTTTAGAAGCTTTAAAGCTTTCAACTCGGCGAGCAATCCCACCACTTGCAGTATGTGTGTAAGGAGTACATTAGGGCAATACCGTAGCTATAATAAAACGATACTGGGGCAGTTGGATTGACGCATGCTACAACGGGGGTATCACTTTTTTGAGGCAATAGTTCTGACTGACCAGGCTCCTTAGCCCAACATCGTCGGAATGCCAATATTATTTTACACCATTATACTTATATATACATACCACTTTGTCCTGAAATATTAAGGTCGTTTGCAAATAAATATTAAATATAAACGGCCCTTATTTTTCGGAAGAGAGTGGTATGGGCTTAGGTGCGGGCCCCACCGTTTGTTAAGGTCTTAGTCCGTTGGGCTAAAGGTAAAAGGTTAACCAATCGCCTACCCAATCTAAATCTCATAACGCTCTCCCCCCTGGAACGGACCGGATTTACGGGTCGACGCGTGACACCAACACGCGGTTCCAATTTCTGGGGGTCCAGAAGGATTTTTCAGATTCTTGACATGAGGAAATTCGCTTTTCTTCAAAAAGAGGTTTCATGGTGGACGTGAGATTCGAGCTCACGACCAACAACCCCATGTCCTGCCGTCGACGCCATTTGTGAAGGTCTTAGTCCGTTGGGATGAAGATAAAAGGTTAGCCAATCGCCTACCCAACCTAAGCCTCATAACACCACCCCTGTGTTTTGACGAAAAATAAAGCTTCCCGTTTCGTACACAACACGCGCCATTCCCCCCATGCGTTACCTACCGTCCTCGCGTTGCCGAAGCTCTCCAGAATTGTCCTGTGACACGCCACCAGTCTCCTCAAGTGCTCTTCTACGTGCACGCCGACCTCCTCATTAGCGCTCTCGGCTGGAGGCCACGGTTGCGAAACGAAGGGATCTGTACTTGGCGATGTCAAGTGTGCCGCGGCGATAAGGTGATCCAGCACCACAGAGGCGGTGAACGATTTGCCTGAGCCGGATTCGCCGCCAAGGATGATCTCTTGACTGCCGCGCCCCTCGCACAGCGCCCAGTAGGCGGCGGCGCCCACCCCGTAGACGTGTGCCGGCAGATCCGTACGGTTATACCTCATGTACTTTGACTGTGTTACGTACGCGCATGGCACAACGCAAACAGACCAGGGTGGGCTAGTGGATGAGTGGATGGATGGGTGGAGGGGCGGGTGAATGGATGAGTGGATGATTGGATGGAAGGGGTGGGCGGGTGGATGGGTGGGTGGGTGAGTGGAGGGATGGATGGATGGATGGATGGATGGATGGGTGGTTGGGTGTACTTGTGTGGATGTGTGGGTGTGCAGGTGTGTGAGTGGGTGGGTGGATGAGGGGATGAGTGGGTGGTGGGATCGAAGTACCAGCACGGCGCTCATTCGGGCGTTTACCCTCGAACACGCCTGTGAAGGGTTTAGGCCAAGGACTTGAGTTTTTCCGTCATACCCTCTGAAACCCTACGAGGCTACCGTAACAATAAACGTATTCTGCACGTTCATGGACTGTACAAATATACTATATATACTGCACCTGCATGCCTCTGCCATAAACTTCCACGAGGCTCCGGCAAGGGTTGAGCGCAATCATTGCGCTCCCCGCGCCAGTGTAGGGCGTCCCGGCTAAATACCTTGATCGTATGTTTTCGACAACCACCTCGTCGTCCAAGCCACGCAATTCGACCAGATCTTCTACCGGCTGGTGGTGTTGCAGGTATTGGTCGGAAGGAGACGCGCATCCATCCAGGTTGTCTGGTGCTTGTTGGTTGGAGGTCATTCCCCGACTCTTGCTTCAGTACTATCAATACGATAAGTATCACGTTCCAACACCCAGTAGGTATACTACTGTACCTGTGGTGTGCAGCAGACTTGGGCGACAGAGACAGTACCCAGGAGATCTGCGACTACTGCTTTATTCTTCGTCTGTCGAGTAGAGCTACGGTATGCATCCACTTGTAGCCAGGCCTACAGTAGTCCGTTCCGGTGTGTCACGAGCTGCAGCGGGAGAGGTGTCAAGGAGTATGAGTCGTCAGTTGGGATAAACTTGTATGCCCATGATGTTCAAGCCGGTCGCCCCGGTGGTTCAAGTGGTTAACCTCGAATTCTACTTGTTTGAGTCCTGGGTTCGAGCCCCAGGTGGGTCGGACTTTGACTTAATTTGCAAAAATGAAAAAAGGATTCAATTGTTGAGAGCGCCTTGCAGCGTGGGTAGGCACAATTCGATGCGAGTCGACGAGGGAAGAAAAGGCTGAAATCTTCTCGCGATAAAAATGAAGGCACGTACCGTAGCGGGAAGGGGGGAGAAGAGCCTGCTATGTGACCCCGGATCTGAGTTACGAGTTGGAAGGAGAGATAAAAAGATTTGCGAAGATAATGAATGGGATGATAAAAAAATAAAAAAATAAAAAAATATCACAGCGTCAAGGTAGTGTCATTCGCAGTTTGTGTTGGTATAACTACGAGACGACTGTGAAGTTCACCAACGTACCCACACACTCTGTCGTACGTTCATAGCGCTGTAGAGTGTTCTACTACTGTACGTAACACTATACCTGGTTAAAAAATTCGTGCGTCGTGTGCTTCATCAACCAAGTTGGGGACAGAAAACATCTCATCGACGCGCATACTACTCTGTTCCTATATGTGAGGAGTGTTTTTATTCAATACTACCATGCCAAATATCCTTCTACTTAGGAACAGAGTGGTATAGATAAAATGTCGCCACAAGCTGGCTCTCCGAGTCTGCAGAGCGGCTGATCAGATATGACAACTACTGTTTGTAGCTGCGTAGGCAATGATTGTATACCTGGTACGTCAATGTTCTCGCCTTAGCGAGTCCCTCGTCATCATCAGCGGAAGGTCGGAGTGAACCACCACGATCGAACAACAGTCGGCGGTGTGCGCATATACCGCACGTTCCAGGTACTGTACAACGCGAATACATCCCAACAAATACTCGTATTAATAGTCGTTGGTTCCGCATGCGCTGTATGACTGTACGATATGATGATTTACTGAATGCCTGGATATTCACCGTATGACCACAAAAACTAACTCATCCCATATACTCGCACTACATGAGCACGCGCCTTGAACGTTTCAAGCACAAAAGCTTTTCACCGACCGACTTATGTTGCCGTCCTGGCTGCAGCCCTTTGTAGAGCAGTCCTACAGCAGCCGCAGTGCTTGTACGAGGCACTGGGCTTTCGGCGGGGTAATTACAAAAAATAACACGGTTAAATTCCGCCGCGTGTTTGTTGCTCTTCGACCACAAGGCTTGAAACCGTTTCATGACAAGAAGAGTGGATATGCAGCACAAACAGTTGTCTTTAAGGCGTCGGCTGTGGCAGACGTATACAGCCCACTAAACTGAGGTTTCGAGGGGGGGAAAGTGTTGTAAGGCCAGGCGATTGGTTAAACTTTCACCGATAGCCCAACGGACTAGGACATGGCGACGACTGCAGAACGTGGGTCGTTGGTCGTGAGCTCGAATCTCACGTCCACCATGAAATCGCCAGTGAATCCCATGTCAAGAATCTGAAAAATCCTTCTGGATCCCCAGAAATTGGAACCGCGTGTTGGTGTCACGCGTCGACTCGTATATCTGACCCGTTCCAGGGGGGGAGGGTGCTTTAAGACTTACCTTTAGCCTAACGGACTAAGACCTCAACATTTTCCACCGATACGACGAGCTGTTACGTTTTTTTTTCATATTTATGGTATGTACTTACTGGGGAAGGACAGGGTCGTGAGCGCTTGTACCACCGCTCTACAGTCCAGGGACATCTTGACGACCTCATCACTTCCGGGACAAGACTATAGGCTTGATATGCTTCGAAATAATGAAAAAAATCCGTACCCCCACAAATGGGGAGATGCAAGATGGATGTACCCGCAGATTATCATATACCAGGTACCAGGTACCAGGTACCAGGTACCTGGTGTAGGTTCTTCTACTACTTACTGTGGACTCGTATTAATAGTATTAATAGTGAATCATTAGATCAAACGGTATGAGACACAAGATGCAGGATACAGGCAAGGATACGTATGTATGTGTGAAAGATATCGGTACGAACATACAGGTACACACATTTACAAGAAAGAAGATACAAGATACTAGCCACAACGAAAATATTACAAGGTACGTACGACGACAACACGCCAAGAGAAGGGAGGGAAGAGGTAAACACCCACTACTACTACTACTACTACTACTACTACTACTACTACTACTACTACTACTGTACAATCTGGAGGTCCTACTTACTGCTGTACCCGGTAATTAGTGGTGTACACCTCGGAAGAAATGCGCCCTGGCAGGGAGAAGTAAAAGTCACTGTCTGAATCTTGCGTTTGACTCCCGACATCGTCATTATTACATGAAGCGTCGCAGGAAACCATTCACGTTTAATTTGCCATGTGGCACCACTCACTCTCAGTAACTACAGTAGTAGTACATACATACCAGGTACCTGGTATTACAGTGTTATTACTGTATTTCTGCCACTGATATCCACTCCCGTAGTTAATAGCAGCTAGCAGTCTCTCTTGGGCCGTGCGACTGCGCCGGTTGAGGGCGTGCAAGCCTTTAAAATAACAGAGGTGGTTGGGGCGGCGTATCGCGGCGAGTCAGTGGTATGAGCACGATCCAGCCTCATTCAGCTCAAAGGAAAGAGTGATGCCTGGCTACCATGGTTGGTTATCATTTATCACGAGCGGTGGGTGGGGTATTTTGTTGTTGTGCGACGTGTTCTACGATAGAGGTAGCACATTTCCGCTATACCAGGTAATATTTTCTGAATGACGGGGCCACTAGCCTAAAATGGTCGGAATTGCGATTTTGTGTCGAAAAATAAATGATGTATTTGTATACTTCGGCCATGGGATTATTCGTCAATTCGCAATTTGACTTGCTGACGTCAGTTTTCGGGTGAGGAGTGGAGCTCTTCAAGTGAGGAGCCTCAGAAAATCTGGGGTGAACCTCTATCGTAGAACCCCTCGTGCGTACGTACGGACTGGATGTGTTTTACAATAAGGGGTGTTCGGGGCTTCATCGCCTAGTTTTCAAGACGCCAGAAACCGGAGGAAAGCCGGAAAAGTTGGAGCGGGACGCTTTTATGTCAGTCGGCTACCGGTTTCTACGCGGTATCTGGTTTCAAACGTTTCGGACCGTTTGGAAAAACAGATAGATGTGTGTTGCAGTAGTAGTAGTAGTAGTAGTAGTAGTGGTAGTAGCAGTAGTAGTAGTAGTAGTAGTAGTGGTAGTAGCAGTAGTAGTAGTGGTAGTAGTAGTAATAGTAGTATTACGGGGGACCATAGTTAATGGGACCTATGGTATACATAAAACCCTATATATTTGACTATTTTTACTAACAACATTTGGTCCTATTAACTGTGGTCCCCCGTAATAGTAGTAGTAGTAGTAGTGGTAGTAGTAGTGGTAGTAGTAGTACTGTAGATCACGCAGACTATTCGGTTCCCAGCCGGCAATATGAGCAAATCCTACAGATTCGGTATCTCGCTGCCTTGGAAAAATTACCAGGTACTCGTACGAGTACAGTAGTAGTACACCACATGGAAATCGATGATATGTCGCATGTATGTTCGAGAAACAAAAATTAAAAATAAATCGACCTATCTATGTACGCGAATAGATCGACTGTTGAAACAGTGTCATCTTCGATTTAAATTTTGGTGTGTGCTTGTACTCGTATCGGTGTCATCATCGTGTCGGATTCGATCGTCGTTCGATGCCCACATTTCTTCAAAATACGTTAAAAAGCGAGACAGGGGAATGGGGGGGGGGGGGGGGAATAGAGATCAATCATCGTGTTGCCACGGTGGGCAAACACACACACAAAAAAAACTGTCAGCCTTTTCCATGGTATTATAATATGTATGGAAAAAAAAAAAAAAAAAAAACGTTGACCGCGCAACGTTTTTTTCTTGTTTTACTTTCCTCATGTACGTTCGTACGAAAAACATAAAAAGGACGACGAGGACGAAGACCAACTAATTGATCCCTCACCGACTTCCCTTCGCGGCGGTCGATGCGAGAAGAAAAGCGAGAGAAAGGCTAGAACCCAAAACATAATTCTACTACGACTACTACTACTCTTAGACTACGCACGTGCCCACGGCCGCACATCACATCACTACCGGATACCCCGCGTGAGTGGTTTCTCCTGGGCGGCACGGAACACCACCCCCCAACAACACCGTCGACTATCGGATCACCTACTACCACCACCACACCTCATGGTAATTTAAAGGCAAGTTCAAGGCATTCTGTGAGACGGTTGCCTTTGATTGATCCAAAACTGCTGGCGATGATGCGCTGCTGATCGTCGTGCGCCATCATAGTAAACAACAACAATTGTAAGTGCCAAGACCGCCGAGTGCGGCCCCGCACTGCAGCGGAAAAGCACCAGCAGGTTCAAGCGCTCAGCCAACAATACCCGCCCTCGGAACATGGGATATAAATTCCACCAACCAACAGTCAACAGAAAAATATGATGAGAGGAGGAGTGTCCTGAACCTATACGAGAACGGCTCAGCGAAATGAAGACTTACTACAGTTACTACATCCGATCTGCGGATCGTACACTGAATCGAACAGAGTCGGGCCCTCCATCCCATCCCATGCTATCCCACCCCTAGCAGGTCACGCAATGTCACAAACCAGAAGTCTAATAACCTACCTGCGAAAGTGTTCACCGCAGCACTCCAGAACGCGCAACACGCGGAAAACGGCAGGCCTTTGCTTGCACCAAAACATGCTGGAACCTCAAGTTTGCTCAATTCTGTATTTTCATCCTGACGTAGTTCAGGAGGCAAAAAAATGAAACCCGAACGGACACCCACCACAACCCAAACCGTTACGCTCACGCAATCAACATCGCACAATCACTCTCCAAAGTAAAAAAAAATACGCTCGCGCGGCATCGGCAAGATGCCCTAGGAACGTATGATACAACGACAACATTATCATCTACTGGTACCTTCTGTTGGAAGCGTTAGCGCACGCGGGGCGCTTCACGCCAAACACCCCCCTCGCCAAAAAGCATCCACATCTCCACTAGCTCTCATGAGGGAGAGATACACCATTAACTCTTCTCTGCTTCGATAATACTCAGCACACGGCCCAATACCTGAACCCGCCGCTTGCCCTCTTTACCAACTCCACACACGCAGGGGACGATCCATCCACGGGGGAAAAAAACGATGGGTTTCACCTCGTCTAATGCTTCGAGGGCAAACAACAAAAACATTCCAAGAGCACGCCCCCGCCCCCCCCCCCCCCCCCCCCCGCCGCCCACCCCCCGCTCCGTCCCCTCTCGCGCTTGGTGCAAAGCAATGTCTGCCTGGTCGGTGAAAACCCGGCGTGCTCCGTCCCGGCGTTGTAGGGATGCGAAGGTCTATGGCCATACGACTACGGCCATGGCATGATATCGAGTACACCCCCGCCCCCCCACCCCTCTCCCCCCTCCCCGGAGCAGCCCACCCACCACGTCCACTTTCCCGTCATCTCGAACGTTCAGGCAAACGCACGCCACGATCTAGAGAAAAGGTACCTTCTCCCCCCCCCCCCCCCCCCGGACCCCTACTTCCCCCCTCGCCTCCACTGCCAGCCGTCCATCGACGAACGCGGCGCCAAGTTACGTAAGCACCGAAAAATATCGGCGAAGCACATCAAAGACGACAACGACCTACATTCGTTCGCGTCAACACCCGGAAAGCAACAGAGAACAAAACGAAACAGAACAGAACCGAAACGATACTTCGAGACAAAAAAACGAAAAAGAAGTCTCGCCAAACGCCAAACGCCCCTCTTGTTCACCCCCCTTCCCTCACCCCCCCCCCCCCCCCCCGCCTTCCTTCTCCTTTTCCCCCTCCTGCGTGCTCTCTCTCTGTCTCTCTCTCTCTCCCTCGGTCACCACAGGACGCGTCGCTCATCTCCAGCCCTATACGCATCGCGACTAGACGGTGTTTGCGCTTAAAAAAGTACCTGCTTTTTTCGTTTCAGAAAAAGGTTCCTCGCCACAACCATTCCATATTTTCCGTCGGTCCGCGTCCGTCCCATATCCATATTTTCTGTCGGTCTCGATCCGTCCCATACTTTCCGTCTGTCCGTGTCCTGAGAAAAGGTGGGTATTTTTTCCTCGCGCGCCTCTCTCTCTATCTCGCGCGTGGACTATCCTCGCTCCCCTGCCCCCCCCCCCCCCCCCCCCCCTCCCGCCTCCCGCGTCACGATCGGTCCTCGTATAAAAAAAGCTTCCATTTTAGAAGAGCTCCTTGGATTTTTTGGCGGAAACCTGCTTCCATTTGGGCTGTGTGGCAAATTTGGCCTTGGACATGCCGAAGACCTCCTTGAACTCCCCTTCACTGAGGTACTGCTCGCGGCACAGCGGGTCCACCCCATCGATCTCCTTTCCGTACCTGCGCCAACAAACGGTATCACGTTGATAAAAGAGCCAATAAACGGTACATTCGTGGAACGTGCGGAAAAAGTATCCATCCAAGCTCGCAAAGATGAGCTCTGAGGATTTTTTTTTCATCTCACAGTTTCGGTTTCTTTCATAACGTCAAAATATATGTATCTATCTACTGCACATACGTACCGATTTGCTTTCGCCCGTCGTTGTGGTTTTCGTTTTTTGGACAGTATAGACTTCAAACTTTTAACGGCTGGTGGACCTTTCGTTTTTATCAGCTGCACAAAACGTCCGGGTAAGATTTTAACTTGCGTCGCCCCACGCCCGAAACGCCTCCGAGGGGGGAAACAATTGTACGTATACGGTACAAATATTCATTAAAACGACTACAAATATACCACGAAGGACCGTGTGACTCGAACAACGACATACAGGCCGCTCGCGGTTTGCCAGGTTCGGAGGCGGGCGGGGGGGGGGAGGGGGGTCGGTCCATAGAGGGAGGTTTATTTTCACGCCACCCACTAATTACGGGGGGACGCGGCGGCGGCGGCGGGGGGGGGGGGGTCCATAGAAGGCGTTTTTTTGTTGCGCCGCCCGATGGCGATGGCCAAGGGGTATTGAGCTCGTTCAAAAAAGGCGCGCCGTGGCTTCGGGAGGCAGGGACGGAGGGAGGTAGGGGAGGAGGGAGGATGAGGATGGTGGGTCGAGATGTTGGAAGTTACCTCCTTCTCCGTGTCGCGTCGTTTTTGCGCGTTAGAATTCCATGATTGATCAACCTTCGGCGCTCCCGACGATTCGAAATGTTTGCACTAGAGTTGATTCCGTGAGTTCAAATCCCACCGTCCGCGGAAAAAAATTCTTCATGTGCAAAACTAAAGAAAGGAACTTCAGCGAGTGCACATTTTTTTTTTGGGCAGGCGCGATTCGACGCGAGTCGATGAGGGAAGGAAGAAATGACGTGTCTCGCGACAAGAATGAAGACACGAGCGGTATTGGGGGAGGAGAGCCTGCCTGCTATGTGGCCCCAGATTTTAGTTACGACTGTTACGGGGGATCATGTTAATAGGATCAAATATTGTTGGTAAAAATAGCGAAGTAAATAGGTTTTTGTGTGCACCGTAGGTCCTATTTAATATGGTCCCCCCGGTAATAGATGGGAGGCAGAGATAAAATACGGGCGAAGATTATAAAGGGAAAGGAAAACAATCAAGAAAAAAATTACGTGTAATAATCCTATATTCGGCGACAGTGGAGTATGATATATATAGGTATACTTCGAAGTGCATGTCAGTTGTGAGTTCGACAGATCGGTCATATAGTCGTTGCTCTCAGACCTGTAACAACTTGTAACATGTAGACAACTTCGAAAAACTACACACCCCGTACGAGTAGAAGGCGCGATCGGATTATCACACCAAGCTTGCAAAAATGAGTTACGTATGAGTAATTTTTCGATTTCAACAGCTTCGTTTTTCTGTTCTTTTCTTTATTTTTATAACCCCGACACTAGTATTAAGCTTCGCCAGCTGCGTCGTATTGTGTGTACGAATTCGACTATACTATTACGGGGGACCATAGTTGATAGAACCTATGGTATGCACAAAAACCTATATATTTTACCCTTTTTACTCACAATATTTGGTCCTATTAACTATGGTCCTCCGTAATATTAATAATACGCTGCTTCTGGTTCGGTTACGAACTGCTCGGAGTTACGGCAGATTAAGAAATGTGATATGTATATTCACTGTATGAAGTGCGAAAAATAGCGTCGAAACGAAAGTTCAAGCCTGGTCCCTCCAAAAACGAAGTCCGATTTTCCGTACGTATGACTCCACTCTTACCGAGAACACACGAAAACAAGAAAAATCGGCATTCCTCTTTATTAATAGATGTTTTGAGTCCCAGACAGGGGGTGGGGATACAAAAATCACGCAAAAAACAACTGAAAAAAACATGTTTTCGATCAATTTCTGACGAAAATTCCAACCCGCTCTACAATTCGAAGTAGTTTGTTTCCAATTCCGACATGGTGGCGACTGCGCCTCCGCTTTCTCTTTATTATACTACTCTGACCAGAAACATAAACACCATTCGGACTCTGATTCGATATAAAACGGTGACTATATTCCATGGACAGAGTAGTATAATATCCCTTTTGGGTAACATCAGACAAGGGGGAAAAAAATGACGAGTATGAACGAAAAAATGTCGAAGTACAGCATCACCATCATCAAACCAAAACGGGGCGGCCCGGGTGTGCTGGGGTTATATCTGTCGTAGAGGGGGGGGGGGGCGGGGGGTAAGGAACTTCACGACACGTGCACAGCTCATCCTATTTAGACGGAGAACAACCAATACATACGTCTCCATTTTCGGCCTCTTTTAACCCCCCCCAATTGGGAATGGTTGTATCACGTAGTGTTCAAGGTAAGGCACCAGGCCCCCAAGAGGCAGTTACATAGTATTCCCATTGCGGTCTCTGGAAATGCCTACACCGGAAATAAATCAACTCATTGAAGCTGTCGTCCATATGCAAGTCCGCCTCAAAAGCGGTTCTTAGTAGGATGCAGCTCACCCTTCATGCGACTCGCCAGACACCTCACGGCGCTTCGCGCTTGGTGCAAGCAATGTCTGCCTGGTCGGTGAAAACCCGACATGCTCCGTCCCGGCATTGTAGGGATGCGAGGGTCTATGGTCAGACGACTACGGCCATGCATGAGATCGAGTACATCTCTCCTATCGAGTACACCCCCCCCCCCCTTGGTACTCATATTAACCACTACGTACAGCAATTAGCGGGCACTGACTCTTCTGCGTGATCAAACGGATGATGAACACAATTTATTTGGTGTCCGAGCTACAACGCAAGGGAGTCAGTCGCACATCGCGACAGGCGCAACATGAGGCAACCTGTGCCGCTCCGCAGCTGGGCGCTCACACTGGGCGCTCATCAAAGCTCATTACCAACCATCGTTTGTGTCGCTTCAAGGGTATCAATGGTGTCGCATTGCTGCATTGGAATCGCAAGCCGGCTGACACAAAGCACAAACGTAACCGTAATTCAGAAAACACGCACACACACCGCCCCCCCAGGCAGCTCACTCACCCCTTCAAATCCGCGTACGGGATGGTATCTCCCGTGAACGTAATAGCCATGTCTCTCGACGCGGCCCCTCCCCCGCCCCCCCCAGCCGGGGCAGCCCCGTCGCCGGGTGGGGGGGGCAGGTCATCCATCGTCGTCGTGCCTGGAGCGTTGGCGAGCTCACCGTCCTTCTTTGCCTGCAACATACAAGGTATCAAACAACCCAAACAACAGTTATCCATACCAGCTGCCACGACGTACTGCAAGGCTGACGCAGGGTAGAAGACGCCACGCGCGCGTCGGCGGAGGAGTTAGGGTCGAAAAAAAGAAAAAACAAAACAAAACACAACACAACTAAACAAATACGAAACCACGGACTCGCGTACACGTAAACGGGACATTATGAAGTACGGGTGTATATTTCGATTCCAAGTCTGTTGAGTCCAAGGAACCTATAAAAAAAAATCATGCATGCCCGCCCGCTCGCCCACCCGCCCGAAATATCGCATCGCCACACCCAGACTCCAAGCGGCTCAATCCAAATGCCTAGTCCAAGAAACAACAACGAAACAACATCACACACATAAAACACGAACGAATGAAAGCACGCACGCACGCATGCACGCACGAGCGTATGCTATTGTACGCCAACACACAGCCAAACCATGCAATACACTATTACCCCTACACACCAAGAATCTCTCACATATGATACACACAAAAAAATCTTATCACATCCCATCATTTCCAACAATAAAAATACGGAACAAAGGGACCAGGCCCACCCACTCCACTCAGGTCGGGGCGTCACAACACACTTTTGGCAACAAACACACTGTCAAACGTCTTCTTCCCTTTTCTGCTGCTGCTGTGCACTATTACGGGGGATCATAGTAAATAGGACCTACGGTAAATACAAAAACCTTTATATTTCGCTATTTCTACCAACAATATTTGGTCCTGTGTACTATGTCGTAATATGTGGATGCTCTGCTGCTGCCGGAGTAACCAATATTTCTTGCGTCACCCTCAGAGGAAACCCTTGCAGTACTCAATTATTTCTCTGAGCTCGTACCTCTCACCCGAAAAGTGTTGTTGAGAGAAAAGCCACAAGTACAACCCGACGAATGGCCACAAAGGTAAACAAAACAACAGGTACCAAGGTGTACCTGGTACACATTACGAACAACTGAAAAAAAAAAGCAACAGGCACTAACTCCAACGATATCTTCGAGTGGGGGAGGAGCGCCCGGTCAAGTCACAAAAACGTTCGCCAAAAAAGTGTTACGAACCCCCTGTACATATAATATTAGCTTCAACATGAAAAGCACGAACACAAACACACCTACCCACGCGCTGAACGCACCTTTTCTTCCTTGGCCGCGTCGAGCTTAGCCTGGTAAGGGTCGACGAAGGTGTTCTTCGAGGTGAGCAGGGGGTCCCACCCCCTGAAGTGCTGCGTGAACATCGGGGGCTCGTTGCCCGCGGCCAGCTGGACCACCGGCGTGTCAGGGCTGCGGCCGTCGGCAGCGGTGTCGATGTACTGCTGGGCCACGTTCATAGACTTTTTTTGTTCATTTATGTTATATTCATTTCGCATTTGCAGAACGAAGATCAGAACGGTTCGTTAGTAATCGAAGCGTCCCCCCGGCGACGAAGAAAGGCGCAGAGAGCACGAACGCGCCAGAGCGGAAGGGAAGGGCAGAGAAGGGAAGAGCAGAGAACAAGGAAGATAATAGCCGAGCAAAAGACAGAGAATGGCCGAAAAAAAGACAAGAGAACATACCAGCAGCAGAGAAGGGCAGGGGGGGGAAGAGCAGAGAACATACCCGAACAAAGCCGAGAAACAAGCGGAGGAGATCGGAGACCAGGCAAGACCAAACCAGACAGCAGAGCAGACCAGAGAGCCGAGCACAGCAGCGCGAGCACAGCAGCAGAGCAGAGAAAATCGATACCGGTAGCAGACGGGCGGGCGCAAGGGACGGGGCGGAGGGCGGGCAGGGGAGGCGCGGTGAGAAAGAGAGTGAGAGAAGATAGACTGAGCTTGCGCATTGTTCCTTCGCGGATCGGTAGTTCGCGCGCTTCATTCGTGACGTTTTTGTTCACGGGCCGCTGCGATGGGTGTTTTCCTTTCGCTTCCGTCTGCCAGACGAAGAAACGATTGTGGCACGCTAAACTATTATACACACCATCGCAAGAATTGCACGGGAAACCAAGAAGCACAGAGCACACACACCCGCCCTCCCAGACCGGGGAAACGCCTGCTTACGCCTGCCCAACCGCCAAGCACCACGAGACACACCCCATCATGCCCCGCCCACATTTTCGAACACCCGCCCCCCTCCTCCAAACGGCAGTCCATCATATACTCCCAACATACTCTAGAGTTCTCCGCCTCCGCCTCCGCCTTCAACGACATAACATGCACTCCACAAATTATCGAACCCCCTCTGTCGCCTGCCCATAACACAACAACATCACGCGCCCCACATGTTCTCGAAGTCCCTTCTCCTCCCCTCACCCATCCCTCTCCCTCATGGCGCAACAGCCCATCTCGAACCCCTCTCTCCCATCCCTTCACTTCCCCTCTGCTCTCCATGCCCCCTACCCCCTCACCCCCCCCCCCCTCCATGGTCATACGACTACGGCCATGCATGGGATCGAGTGCATATCTCCTATAAAGTACCCCCCCGCCCCTCCTCTCCCCTCCTACTTCCCCCATACCCCCCCCGCCTCCTCCTCCCCCCTCCCTTCCCCTCCGCTTTGCATGGTCCTGCCAGGGTCTGCCCTGTGTGCGCCTACGAGTACTAGTCGTACCTCTGTTCGCTCGATGGCATTGGCCTCCGGGCCGACCCAGACGAAGACAGAGGCGACGGTATCCAAGAGCATGATGTCATCCACGCACAGATCGCTCTGGTCGAAGTTGCACACGGGAGTCACCGCCAGCTTGCCCGTAGCATTCGACACCTATGTACACAACATAATTATACACGTATAATTAGAATCGCGCAGTCATCATTTGTGACGAGGAACGGCGGCACGGAGGAATGATGCCAGTACAGCAGTAGTCGGTTTCCCCTTTACACGACCTGAAAAGCGACACCAGGGGAAAAAAATAACATTGTTTCATTTTTTCTTTTTCGTGTATACGGCGGAACGGCACCATCAATAAACCCCACAATGCTTGACGCCGAGAATACGTACCAGGTATGTCATAATCTGGTATCTCTCGACATCTGTGTGTACACTACCTAATCGTATTAAAAAAAAAAATCCGGTATCATGTTATTACGGGGGGCCATAGTAAACAGGACCAAATCTTGTTAGTAAAAATAGTGAAACATATACCTGGTAGGATTTTGTGTGTACCATGGGTCCTATTTAATATGGTCCCCCGAAATAATAGGTGCGGCGGAACGGCGATAGCAAAAATACCAGAGGCCTTTTCACGGCGCACGCCACGTTTTTTGTTTCAAAACAGCAAAATTTCGCCAAAAGAAATCAATCCCAAGCCCGTCCTTCACCGCCACGCTTATTTTAGATTTTCCTTCTTTTTTTAATCCCTGGGGCAAGGAGAGAAGGGCCAGCCTAACCGAAGTATAGCCACAGTAGACACCAGCAGCAGTCGATTAAATCGATTTATTTATAAAGTCACAGCACTCGTATAGATACAGCAGCAGCCACGTCCTTGCTGTTTCGTCCACACTCTCCGACAGGACCCTGAATCTTGCGCATGATTACTATGGCGAGGACTTTGGTTCGAGGTTGGTGCGCTGCTGCTACAGGCAGTATTACGGAGGAACACAGATAAAATAAAATATATAGGTTTTTGAGTATGTGATGGGTCCTGATTACAATGGTCCCTCGTGATAGTATTAATAGTATGTTTTTTTTTATTTATTTCATCTCCACTCCTACGTTCCAGCTCAACTCGTAGGTGGTTTTTACAAATCAGCGATCTCCTGGACAAGCCGTGGCCGCAGGTGTCGTCCCCTTCTCCCCCCCGGTACATGCCTTCATTATTATCGCGCATAGGGTTCCAGCATTCCCACTGCTCTTCGATTTTCATCGAGTGTTGCTAACTCACGCTCTCGCGCTTTCCGCTATTAATAGTGCATATATACACCGTGAAAAATACCCGAAAAATGCCAGTTATGACTCTTGAGGGATCCCCGGTTTGGCGATTAAAAAAAACATGGTACAGCAGTAGTAGCGTCGACAGCGTTCGAAACCATATCATGTGCATCGCGTTGTAGACGCATTCCTTCGGGATTTCTTCGGGGGCTGTCCTCCGCGGCATGTTCTCGGGATTTTTCCTGGGAACCTTCTGCAGACCGTTCCCACCGGGAGGAGAAAACCAAAACCCGCAGGTACTCGTAGGGGAGCGCACACCACTATATTCGGGTCAAGAGCTCTTACAGCTACAACCTAAAAAAACTGAAATTGTTGTGAGAAAATAAGAGTGCACCCTCTTAGAGCAACCTGAGTAGTTGCCCCCAAAACGGGGCTGCGGTGTGCCGCATGAAATATACCCATTGAGAACCGACTGCAATTGTCAAGAGGAAATCATATATCGGTAGGGGTCTAACACCAAGCAATTTGTCCTAAAACGGGAATCCGGTCGCGAAAATGAAAAGGGGTTAAGCTATACGACGAATAGCTTAAAAAAACAGAAATGGTGTTCCAACGATAAGGTATGCCTCACCTTATTGGGCGATAAAGCAGAACTACTAGTTGGGGACGGGGATACAACTTTTGCCTCATTGGGCAGTTAGTTCCTCAGCAGTCAGATTTTTTTGGGAAAAAATGCTACTATATGTACTACCGCCATCCTAAAAAATAAAGCACCTGTCTGCATTGTGTCTATTACGGGGGGCCATAGTTTATAGGATCTACGGTACACTCAAAAACCTACCAGGTATATATTTTACCTATTTTTCCTAACAAAATTTGGTCCTATTTACTATGGTCCTCCGTAATAATGGTTTTTGCCTCCCATCATCACATACGTCATCGTATCGGATCATACATCATTTTTAAGTTCGAGGTACACCCGATATACGGGGTGGAACGATGAATAGGAACGAATTTCAGCACCATGACTATAAAATACTGCAGTGACTCTTTTGAGAACCAAGTTTACTCATACAGAGCGTCAAAAGCGGCCAGCGCGTCATATGTAGGAACAACAGAACAAGAACATGCAAGCCCGACAACTTATAGATATAAAATCGAGGACAGCTGGCTGTGTGATACTTCGATCGCGCGTACTCGTAGTACGTACGTACGTACGGGTTTTAAATGGCTTCATGCAGGAAATACAGTCCGTCTATGAGAAGGACAAAAATCTTAAGTAGCAAAACTAAAGGAGTGGGCGTGTCTAGATTTGTGAAATGATAAAAAATAATTTCCGAGGTTGCAAGTAGCTTGCCGCGAGTGGGGATTTTTTTCGGTGTGTATCTCATACTTGTAAACATTGCTAAATAACTATACATATATGGATACCCATCATCAGCACTGCTACCGAGCAGCATTGAAAAATAAGGATATATGTCTACCAGGTATATATTACAGAGAACGAACTTAAACGGGGCGTGCGAGGACTACATTCCATTCACGAGGCTATACACGGCGTCCCTCTTTTATTGAACTAATTAATTGCAACCCGTCCCCACCACCCCACCAAATTGCGTCCATCTTTCAATTAACTACAACCCGTCCTCACCAACCCAACCAACCTCGAACCCTAATCCCCTTAGAACCGCAGTCCCGTTTTGGGGACAAATTACTAGAAAATTGAGTGGTTTGTCCCCAAAACGGGACTGCGGTTCTAAAAGGGTACAAGCAACCCCCCTTACACGCCCCACTTATCAAAATACTATTTTATACGCCTGTACACAATATCCCGGTACGGAAAGTTCGATTTTTCGGATATGTACAGTAGGTATATATATTATTGCGGTGCGCGAACCGTGCCGTGTATCGTATCGCGCGTCTGGTATCCCCCACCCCCAGTCTAACATGTCAAGAGCCCGGGCTGCTTCATTCTTTTTGGGCGGATGCTGGAAAAAGTAGTCACCATTTTTCCGGCGCTTTTTTTTCCCCTGTTACGGGGAACCATAGGTAATAGGACCTATGGTATATATGTAAACCTATATATTTGACCATTTTTACTAACAATATTTGGTCCTAATAACTATGCTCCCCCGTAATATGACTGCCGGTGTATCAAGCCCCGAATGGGTTCATAAAAACTGCACCTATTTTCGGGGGAACACTTCCACATCTCCGACATATCAGTTGAGACAGATCACGATCCATCTATCTACAGCAGATCATCTATCACGGGGGACCATATCAAATAGGACCAAATATTATCAGTAAAAATAGGGAAATGTATAGGTTTTCGTGTGTACCGTAGATCCTATTTACTATGGTCCCCCTTAAAAAGCATGGACCCAACCTGCAGCAGTAGGAAACAGGTGCTACCGTACGTACGTACATCATACCCGGTACAGATTTATACGGAGTCCCACCCGGCGGCAACGTGACCTGCAGATGGTGTGTTTGAGGCGTGAACACTTCCAATCGTTTCAATTCAAGAGTCGAATACCGTCAAATATCGATGATGAGTTACGTACGCACACGGGGACGCGATCGTGTCTTAGCGCTCGATTTTTTCTCTCTTGGCAACGAAACATTTTACATTTTCGGAAGGCTCTCTCTCGACCGGATATTTCCGAAAACGCCTCCTTTGTTCGGTCGTTGGCAACCTTCCCGTTCTGAAAACACAAAAAAAACGATCGCTGAAAAAAGAAAACGATCTCACTTCCTCCTGTGCCAACTCGACGCGCTTTACAACACCTTATGTCACGACCGCCGTGATATTTTTGAAGATCGCGTTTACTCTCCAGTCCCCCCCCTCCCCCCCATTTTATCAAGGTTGGGTTGGCGTCGGTTGGCAACGACACTGTAAAACATGCCGCTCACTACGTGAGATAGACAACCAGGGTACCGTTTTTTTTTTTTTGGTGGTCGCCCACAGCTGGTTGTCGAGTTAGATCATTTGTGCGAGGTAAATAACCTTTACTCCGCACAATCGACAATGATCGTATCACGTAACGTTCAAGGTAAGGCACACAAGAGGCAGTTACTTGGTACTCCTATTGCTGTCTCTGGAATTGCCTACAACGGAAATGAAATCAACTCATTGAAGCTGTCGTCCATATGCAAGTCTGCCTCAAAAGCGGTTCTTATTAATAATAGGATGCAGCTCACCCCTCATGCGACTCGCCAGACACCTCACGGCGCTTCGCGCTTGGTGCAAGCAATGTCTGCCTGGTCGGTGAAAACCCGACATGCTTCGTCCCGGCATTGTAGGGATGCGAGGGTCTATGGTCATACGACTACGGCCATGCATGAGATCGAGAACATAGAACTACATACTTAGATCACAACCCCTGAGCGTGCTCGGTTGGTGCATCCCTGGCCTCTCAGAGCTCCCACTTCCAAACCGCCTCCTTTCATTACTTGCCGAACCTTTCCAGCAGTTCTTTGTTTTCTCGGTCATTTCTTCCTTTTTTCTTCTTTCGTTTCGTGTGCGTGCGTGTTCTCCGGGCACGGCATCGCGGGAGGACCCGGCACCGTCGCGGGTGCCAGCGGGTGCTGGCGGGTTGCAAGGAGCGCGGTCGCCGCTTTCGTGCCTAGGCGTCGCGTGTGCCTCGAGACACGAGGGATGCATGAACGGGCTTTGTCTGGCTTCGATTTATGATAGTTGATAAAGCATATACGAGTCTATAGAGGTCGTTCGGGAGGGCAAGATAATATTCAAGCGGTGCTTATCTTTGCGACCACGCTGAAGTTGAAAGAGGGAGGTGTGCAGTTTGAACACCAACGTTATCGAGCTGGCGAACGACGGCCACGGTGAGCACCGGGCTTCACGCGGGGCGGGCGACGGGGCTGATTGTGGCAGAGAGTGATAAAAGCTTTACCCGGACCGAATCGGTAGCGCGGTGGTCGCGAGAGGGGCGGGCGGCGTACGAGGCTGAGAGAGAAGCTCTTCTGTGCGATTTGTTTCTTTTCTTCTTTTCGACCGGGTGTAAGGTGTTCCAATCAGGCAGAAAAGTATTACACGAGAGGGGACGGGGATTTTTTTTCCTTTCCGATTTTTCGGTTTCATTTTCATTGTTTTTGCTGCTGTGCCGTGCTGTGCTTTCGCTTTCTTCGTACATACAGTACAGACATAGAACATATCGAAAGAAGAAAATAAGTACAGACAGTAGTACCCTACCTGGGGTGTATGTACGTACGTACGACATCCGCGACGCGAAGCGTATATGTGGCATCCAAGCTGACGTCGGAGCTGTTTCTTCCTTAAGCATGGCGGCGGGACTCTTGGCATTATCAAGTCGCCGGTTTGCAATTACGATCCTTGAAAAAACTAAACTCAATCGTGAACCTCTGTTCGCTTCGCATAATTTGATGTACTTTTTTCCTTCCTGAGCGAGCGTAGCGGGCGGCGTAGGCCGCCCGCGGAGCGAAGCGCCTTGTATCTCCTATCGAGTGCACCCCCCCCACCGGTTCTTGCCTTCGTTGTCATGCCTTAGCTGGTATTAATCACCCTCGTAACGATTTGCGATGTTCACCTGGAAAAGACGGGGCTCCTGGGACGACACCTCGTCCTCCGACACCTTGGGGTACTCCCCCTCCCCTCCCAAGGCAGACCAGAACCCCTCCGGCTCCGAGCCTTCCGGAACAATGGAAGCCGACCTTCCCGCAACGTCGCCGTGCTCCAGCAGCATCTAAAAACGTCACCACCGACAACAAAAACAAACAGACAAACAAACGAACGAGCAAACAACGTCGAGCGCATCAGCAACCAAAACAACAGACGCACACAACAAAAAATGCCGAGCGCAGCAGCAACAAACGATCAAACAAAAACAGAACAAAACACGCCGCGGCGCGCATCCGCAACACGGGAGAAAAAAAAAAAAAACGCGGTGTGCATTAGCAACGTATAAAAGCAAAGAGCGATGCCCAACTCTGCTCGATACGCGACGACATAACACACGGCACACAAACTCAGAAAGGGGATCTGCACACCCGAGGAGAGGCATTCTCATCCGCGTGCCGTATAAGATGGTAATCAAACGAGCAAACGAGCAAAACCGTACCCATACACCCTCCCATACGTACACACGCACGGCCTGACAAACGCGAAAAGGATTCTCATCATCGCGAGCTGTCTGTGGAAGGAGACGCATAAATGAAGGAGGGGACTAAGGGAAAGGGAGGAAAGGAAGTAATCGACCGCGCGCGCACGTGAAAGTGTGAAATAGGTTTCGTCTTTCTTACGCTTTTTTTTTTCATCGCAAAGCGAAGAGGAAAATATATCGTACCGGTGGTATAACACAGCTACCGGCTATCGTAGCTGTGTTAGACCACATTCTGACCTTGCTCAGCTCCTATTACGGGGGACCATAGTAAATAGGACCTACCAGGTACGGTACAGACAAGAACCTGTATATTTTCATATTTTCACCAACAATATTTGGTCCTATTTATTATGGTCCTCCGTAATAAAATATACCGGTATCAGGTATGTATACACCAGGTATAGACCAGTATTTTTGCTAGACATCGAGATACGATAACGACGAACCAAAAAAAAAAAAAACGACTCGATACGATACGATACCGAATAAACAAACAAACAAAAAACGATCGATATGATCTCGACATTTGATATTTAGAGATTGAAGCTGCCGTTCAATATCTTCATACGAAATAAGCACTATTAATAGTGCAACATACTTTCGAAACGATATATCGAAAGTCCGATGATTCCATACGATACCCAACACTACAATATTATGCACCAGGTGTACAGTATTTAGTGTCTGACCTCAGAGATCCCTTCGGCCACCGCGGCCTCCTCTGAAGCGCAGCCGCCCCCAATCCACACGTAGATGTCGCTCGGAGTGACAAGAACGAAGCTGTCTCCCGAGTTCAGATTGCTCGCCGTCTCGGGCACCTTCCGAACCACAGACACAGACACAGCAGCGGTCAACGATTCAAGTACCGGTATGACAGTAGGCCAGCAGCAGCAGCAGCAGCAGCAGCAGCAGCACCTCCCCTTATGGCCATACGACAACGGTCATGAACGATATCAAGTACACCTCCCTGACCCCCCCCCCCCCCCCCTGTCGTCCATATGCAAGTGCGCCTCACAAGCGGTACTTAGTAGGATGCAGCTCACCCTTCATGTGACTCGCCGGACACCTCACGGCGCTTCGCGCTGGGTGCAAGCAATGTCTGCCTGATCCGTGAAAACCCGACATGCTCCGTCCCGGCATTGTAGGGATGCGAGGGTCTATGGTCATACGACTACGGCCATACATGATATCGAGTACGCGAACATCTCTCCTATCGAGTACCCCCCCCCCCCCCCCCCCCCGGCCGTCCCCTCCCCCCCCGCTCGCCCTGCAAAACATCTCGTTTTTGCACACATCTACATATATTATATAACATATATTATATCCTGGTATATATCTATGCATGAGATAAGTGCTAGTAATACGATAGGGGTGATCCTTTCTCACAACAACAAAAACTTCCGACAGGTGGGGCCTCCTTAAGGGCAATGCCAGCACTGCCCAATATGTTTTGCATTTCACACTACAACAGTATTCGTCGATAGGAACCCATACCGGCATATACAGCCCATGGGCATACTTCATGGGTTCGCAGAGTTCCAGCTTCTTTTTTTTTTTTGATCGGCGGTCACTACGAGGACCAATTGGTCTTCATATTAACGTCCAAATGGTCCTTTTACCTGGTATATGTCTAATAAGGGAGGAAGGAGCCTCCTAAAAATATTACAGTACGTGCACTTCAACCTTGACCATTCAGACGCCTGCTACGATAGACATACTGAATCATTTTTCAGGCCAACCGTCAACGCCAAACCGTCAATGGAACTGACGGGTTTTCCCAAGCGAGGCATTACCCAATGCCACCGGGAACAACAACTTTTTATTTACAGTACTTTTCAAATACCGACGATAGGCCGAGGTTAACATTTGAGATTTTTTTATTCTTCCTTCTCAAAAACAAAACAAAACAAAACAGTGTTTGGGAAGAGATGACAAGAGTTCCCTAACGTTTAGCAGTACTCGGGAAAAATAGGTGATACCTCTACCTTCTACAGTAGTAACCTCATGACATGGCTGTCATCGTCACCTGCACGCCGTAGGTGTTGTCGGGCTGGGTGCCCTTGACGTGGAAGAGGCACACCCCATCGGTATCGTACGAGTCGCCCTCCGTGGAGTTCTTGAAGCCCGACGCGATTCCGCCGGAGTGGATGACCAGGCGGCCCTTGAAAAGCCCGCGCCTGAAAAACAGCAGCAGCAGCAGCAGGCAACAAAGAATGGAGAAAAACAGAAATTACAAATTAAGCGATCTAGACACGTAGGTAGGCCATCCAGTGATTCACTGTCACAGCAGCAGGAGGAGGAGGTGGAGGAGGACAAACGACAACGGATGATAAGTCAAGGTCAGCTACGTCCACACCAACACTGATAAATCCATTCATACGCACGACCTCGTATCGGTACTTGTACGATACAAGGTATCGGTATATTTATCGTACGTACCGGTATGTATATATATCGACATTGAATCGCGGTGTTTTTTTTTCTATAAATATCGGAATTTGGATCGATGTCACATTCGGTTATCAATACCGAACAGCTTCACTTGCCGAAAAAAAAAAGTCCGGTCCAGGTCCGGTTCGTTCCGACCGATCTCGCGCAGGACGAAACCGATATGTTTGCGGCGAAACGCAACTTTCGAAAATTCTGAAACTAAACGAACGCCGGGGAAATGAGCAAGAACTCGGAACACACGGTTCGACGGCGCCCCCCGCACACGGGCCGAACCAAACAATAAAAAAAACAGGCGTACCGCTTCAGTACCTTACGGAGGAAGGAAGAGAGACGAGAGGTTTGACACGACTCGTACAGGCACAGGGAGAAGGAGAACACCATACAAACCTAGGGAAAACAAAAAAAAAGTACACAAAACATTGTATATCTCACATGTGCTTCGGCTCCTTGCCCTGCACCACCCGGACCTGATCATTCAAAACAATGAAAAAAAAAAAACCGACGAAAACACCGGACCGGCAGCAGTATTGCATGCAGCATGACAGGACCCGGCAGCAGCACAACACCGAGGGACGGACGGAGGGACTTCGTCGTCAACGAAAGCTCCGCTGGCGCGAACAAAAAAACTGCAGTAGAGGAATGTACGTGGAACCTTTATTTCCGAAAGCCCTCAAGTGAGCTCCACACTAACCAATGTCGTTTTTTTTTTTAACTGTTTCGCGAGGAAAATAAAAGTGCTATTTACGTACCCGCTGAACAATCTCAAAGACTACTATTAATATTAATAATAGGTACAATAGTATACATATAGTTATAGTGTCGAACAAAAACCCGTAAAAACACTACCTGGTAGCTAGTAGTATCCGAACGATATAGGGTTAAGGAGCTCGATCAGTCAGTCACAGAAATAATTCGGCCAAAAAGTGCTACTGTACGCACTCCGACTATGTAGCGCGGCTTCAATGCCATTTCAGCCCGCTGCGCCACACCGCACCGCACTGCACTCCCTTTACGCACAACCAACGCCTCCGCCCTACGCAAGTGGGCTGCTTCACTACGAAAAAGACTAACGCGGTGCCGCGAGCGCTGCCGAAGTCGTTGACCTGACGTAAGCTAATATCATGGAACAGAAAAAACACCAACAACGAAAACAATTCAAAGGTTTCGCATGGTGGTGTCGAAAGTATGTTTTCCTACATACCCACGGCGATCTCATCTCCGTAGACGTCCATCTCCACCTGCCTGTCTTGTTGCTCGTTTCAGCATCACATGTACCTGTGCTGGTATACCATTAATATTAAGAGTAAATCTACCGCACCTGGTACTGTTTTTCGGAGATTTGCAGTCGGGCGGCGCACATCTCCCGCTTCACCCAGCTCAAAAGTAAGGCATACAGTATGCCCTGTAAGGCATATGCCCTGTGATGCATATGCCCTGTGAGGCGCATGTATACCTTGCGAGTTCATGCCCAATATCCCAACATTTGAGGCGGCCGTGCAAATTAGCAACTCACCATTCGGCCGCAAATATAATCCACGTTTGGTATCTGACGTCAGTAGCAAAAGGTTATTATATTTTCGGTCAAATGGAGGGAATACGTCAACGTTAGGGTGGGACTAAAGACAGGATTTTCGTTAATGATCATACCTGCACCGCGGCGTCGTTGAGGTCGTCGTCCATGTTCTTGGCCAGGAGAGCGCTTGCGCCGATCTCATCCTGGGATGACTCACGGCCCTGTGAGGCAACAGACACAGACACAGACACAGCACAGCACAGCACAGCACAGCACAGCACAGCACAGCACAGCACAGCACAGCACAGCACAGCACAGCACAGCACAGCACAGCACAGCACAGCACAGCACAGCACAGCACAGCACAGCACAGCACAGCACAGCACAGCACAGCACAGCACAGCACAGCACAGCACAGCACAGCACAGCACAGCACAGCACAGCACAGCACAGCACAGCACAGCACAGCACAGCACAGCACAGCACAGCACAGCACAGCACAGCACAGCACAGCACAGCACAGCACAGCACAGCACAGCACAGCACAGCACAGCACAGCACAGCACAGCACAGCACAGCACAGCACAGCACAGCACAGCACAGCACAGCACAGCACAGCACAGCACAGCACAGCACAGCACAGCACAGCACAGCACAGCACAGCACAGCACAGCACAGCACAGCACATGACAACACAGCACAGCACAGCACAACGCGGCGCGGCACGATATTTGAGACGGAAGCAAAAAATGTATGTACCACGTATGGCTATATATGGATCAGGCCGTGGGTGCGTTTGACCAAAAAACTAGAACCCAAACGACTGAAAAACGAAACAAACAGAAGGAAGACAGATGGTTGCTTGCTTCCTTCCTTTGAATCAACCACTCAATCAATCACTCTATCAACCAACCAACCAACCAACCAACCAACCAACCAACCAACCAACCAATCAAACGAACAACCCACCAATCAACAAATTAACAAACCAGTCAATCACCCAATTCATCAAACAGCCACGTAGGTCACCAACCAATCAAATCAACCGACCTGCCAACTAAGCCACCAATCGATCTTTACCTGCCAGAAGTATATGATGTAGTTTTCCTTTCCGCCCACGAGGTAAGTGTACAGCATCACGTAGCAGTCGCCCCCGTAAAACTGACCGTACTTCTCCTAAACACGGACGTGCAGCCGACAGGGTGAGGGGAGCGGGGGGGGGGGGGGGGTCAGGGAGCGGAACGTCTTGGCATCGAGCGAGACAAAGTTGTTGCTGGAACACAGCAAACATCACAACTTTTGACCAAACAGCCAGCTGTAATACTGCTCCCGCCAACGCTGCCTCCATGTTTTTCTGGAAACAAAAACAAAAAAACGCACAGCGTCAAGAGAGGGAAACACCAGACAGTAACGTAGGGTAGAGGGTAGGACAACGCCGTCGCCGACTGCCAGCACGTAAATTTCAGTGGTTTCGTTGTTCAGTCACGGAAAAGACTACTCCCTTGCTGCTCCAAGAGCGTCGCGAGTCACGAGTAACCTACCTGATCGATCGAGGGTGAGTCATGCCCTCTAAATGGCAACAACAACATGCCCGAAGCGCGCGCGGGGGGGGAGGGGGGGGGGGGCGATTGTAACCACCGACTGCAAATACGAGGACACAACACAGCTTATCAAGACCCAACCCAACCCGATCCGACCCAACTCAACCCAACCCACGTCACCCAAAATCCCAGACGAGCCACTCCAACCCACCCCACCCGGCGCAAAGCCACCCCAAGCCCACCCCAAGCCCACCCCAACCACCCCACCCCATGCCAGTTCAATCCCATCCAATCGAATCCGATGAAACCCCAGCCAAGCCAAGCAAGCATCCCCCACAGCGGTGACCGATGATCAAATACGACGTTTTACAGTGAACACACCTCCGGCCACGGTTCAAGCTTGAAGTTCTCCACCCTCCAGATCTGCAGGTCGCCGCTCCCATCGTCCACAGGGGCCTCGTCAACAGCCTGATTCATGAACAGCCACCCCGCCCCCACCCCCACCCCCACAACACACCCGCACCCGATCGCGCAACGCGATTAAGCAACGCGACACGTGGCGAAAACAAATATGAGCGACAGCAATCTGGGCGGAAAAAAGGCGACCGATACTGTATAAACGGAATATACAAAAAATACAGGGGAGGGGGAGGGGGGTCGTATCTACAGTAGTAAATAAAGCAGGGGTCGCAAGCAATTACTCCCGCGCCCAGTGACGTAATTTAAACAGACCACCAACATGAACGATCGATGGATGAGAGCACTGAGCGATAACAAACGCGCTAAAGACGTCAGCAGAGCAATGTCACAAATGTCAGCATAGTATTGCCACAGAGACGTCAGTATAGGTTTATCGCCGACTATCAGCAAAGTCGTCTCTGAAGCTGTCTGTATCCCCTTCGTAAAAGCCGTTCGTCTGCGGCTCACGACAAAAAACACCCGCCACCACAAAAAAAAAGAATACCAGTACCAGAAAACACTACCAGTATAAAAATAAAGCCAGAAAATGCCAGGGCTGCTATCGGCTCAGGTCAAACCTCGAGGGTCTGGTCGGGTGTGTTTGTGGGTGGGTGGATCGATACGTGGGTGGGTCGTCATGGGTGTGTTATGAGTGGTGAGTGGGTGGGCACACCGACCCCACTGGCGTAGCAGCGGTCGTACCACCAGGTACGTAGCACCATAAAAATAAATGTCAGAATGGGCGCCAATTTTTTCGTTTGTCAGTTTCCTTACCGCGGAAGCCGTCTGCATCCCCTTCGCAAGAGCCGCCGAGTCCGCCGCGGACATGGCCGGGGGTGGGTTCGCGAGTCCGGGGCTCCTAGCGGACGAAGGCGTTTCTTCCCACGTCGGCACCGGGGAGGGGTTCCACGTCTTGAAGTACCTACATAGCATGTATAGATTCACAGTGAAGGGAGCACCCACGATCAGCAAGAAGCCAAAAAAAAAAGACCAACACACTTTTCACGTACCTGGTATAATTTTATTGGAGGGAGGGGGGGGGGAGGAGGGATTGTGAAGGATGGGGGATAGGGAGTTGGTGCTTCCTGCCATCGGATGTGGGGGGGGGGGGGAGGGAGGGGTGATTGGGGGGGCTGTGTACCAAAAGGAGGACCTCTGAACGGTGCGTTGCACTTGTTCAGTGAATCTGTATCGCATCGTCCGAATCGCGAGGCCTCCTGCCGTCGCAGCACCGCCTCATCTATACAACAGTGTACCCCTCGTACAGTCGATAGTCAACAGCAGTATACACCCAGCTTACACGCGGTGGGGGCGGGACAGACCACCACCATCACCCTCGCCACCACTGCTAACACTGCCACCAACACGGGCGCGACAACCTCCACTACCCCCACAACGACGACGCCCACCGTCACCACCGACACTAACACAAGCACCACCGACACCAACACAAACACCTCCACCAGCACCACCACCGTTAACATCACCACCCCAGAACGGGCACACGCATGAGAGCACGGCTGTCGCTTACCCCTTGAAGGTGGAGGTTTCGTACCCCTGGGCCACGCGCGTGATCGGCGTGTCCCCTCGGCTAGCCATGCCATTCCCGTTGTCCCTGTACCAATGTACATGCAGCCACACCGGTGGAAAGGTGGAGATGGTCCATACAGAACAGGGGAGGCAACAGGCAACACACAACAGGGACGGCGATGAGGAGGAGGTAAGGGGGAAAGGGTAACGTACAGAAGGGGCGACGGAGATGAGGAGATAGCCGGGGGGGGCAGGGGGTGTACTCGATAGGAGAGACGTACTCGATCTCATGCATGGCCGTAGTCGTATGACCATAGACCCTCGCATCCCTACAACGCCGGGACGGAGCGTGTCGGGTTTTCACCGACCAGGCAGACATTGCTTGCACCAAGCGCGAAGCGCCGTGAGGTGTCCGGCGAGTCGCATGAGGGGTGAGCTGCATCCTACTAAGTCCCGCTGGTGAGGGGGGGGGAGGGGGGGGGCACACTGCATGCAAAGGCGTGTGCAAGATGCGATGATCAACTCCGCAATAGGAGGCGATTGATCGAGCACGATCGCCTTTCAGAGATCAAGACGACAATCACACAATTTACCGGACCACGATTCGAAATATGAACTCTCGCCACGCCACACCACACCACACAACAACGAAAATAGAACGCAGTTGTGCACACATACATACGCGTGAGTTTCTGGGAACCCCGAGCAAAGTACCCATCATTCAAAGCGACGGCTTCAACGAAATTACCCAATATCACCACCATCATCACCACCACCTGAAGCGTCATGCTCATTATCGTCAATACCATCACCATCACCGCCACCACTACTACCAGCAACATCACACTTACAGTAGCTCCATCATCATCATCATCCTCATCACCACAAACACCAGCACAGCGCCATCATCTTTCATACCGTTTAACACATATACCGCCATCCTCCCCGCTATTAACAGTAACATCCACGATCAGCACACCATCCACCGTGTACCGCCTTGTCTCTTTTACACGTACTTCATGAAATCACCATCACAAGGGTACACAGCTATGCTATCACCATAACCACCACTACACCATCACCCACTACCACCACCACTCCCACCACCACCACACCATCATCACCGCGTACTGCTGTCTCTCTGCACGTACACATCCGTCCCCTCGCCAATCACCAACACACCATCACCGTCAGCACATAATCACACCTACATAAGGTACATGCTACGATAAAGGTACTGTACCTTTTTTAGATAAACAAATGTACCATATTATAGTCAAAAAATACTTCTGACCGACAGGGACCCTCAACTGCTGTGCGGAACGACCCAATATCGTTTGGGAATACGGCAGTGTGTGCTTCACGTTCATGAATTTCGCGATCAGCCTTTGTTCGTCGGCATGAGTTTTCATTTCATCTCTAAATCAGTTCTTGGGGGTGAGAGATGTACGTATACGTATGTTTGGTGAATTTTCAATTTTTCGTGCCAGGTATTTTTTTAGTACTTCAAACAGATATCGTACGAGCACATTTATCAATAGAGAAACCTTACCGAAAAAAATAAAATGGGCAGCCCTACTTCACCACCCACAAACACACCATCACCACGTGCTCGTACCACCAGCACACCATGCCGGTTAAGCGTGAACGCGTGAGCTAGGACAAAGCCAGCATTTTTGGGGGGGCAAACTATTTCTGACTGACGGCGGGCGATTCGTCAAACGAGGAAACATATACCCAGAATATCGTTTTCGTTCACATTTTTTTTCGAGCAGTTCCTGTATCACACACGATAAGGCCGAGGTCAAGCGTCCGCTTTTTCCTAGAAAAAGCTGCTTTCGGGAGAGGTTATATATAGTCCCTCAAGTTGAGACAGCCTCGGCAAAAAAAAGTGCTCTCATCATCATCACCACCATAACCACCAGCACGCCGAACCAGAGGGTTAAAAGATGAACGATTGCGAACAGCCGCGATGTGCCCTTTCTGCACCGCCTGATCCGCATTATCGTCACCGTGTCCCGATGCTGTGTCTCTCGACCACTACGATACATACACGTCCTCACCCCTCGGAGCCGCGGCCGGTCTCCTCGGCGAACTTTGCCGCGAAGGGCACGCCGCTCTTCTTTTCCTCCACGGAGGAACCCCTCCCGACCCACACGAACAGCTCGGAACCCACGTCCAGGATGTACACGTCGCCCGACTGTTGGCGGGTATGTTCGGGTAAAAGGGTTGGTGTTATAACTGCTGCTGTTGGGTGAAAATATTGTTGTTTTTGGGAACATTCATCCTAATTGGATGTTGGTGTATTTGGTGGTGTTGTGGTTGTGGTTGTAAATACGTCACATCTCGGATAGACAGATCGCATAGATCATGATCTATCTATCAATGTATCTATCTACGGTAGATCATCTACAGTTCCGCACGTCTCGGATCGACAGATCAGATAGATCATGATATATCTATATATCTATCCATCTACAGTTCCTCACCTGCCGTTGTGATATGAGCTATTACGGGGGACCATAGTTAATAGGACCTATGGTATACATAAAAATCTATATATTTAACCATTTTTACTAACAATATTTGGTCCTATTAACGCAATAGATTACGCAGCTACACGGGTGCCACCCGGCAACATGATCTACCAGTAGATCATACAAGATCTGCCTTGAAAGATCGGATTCTGTTGTTGCGGTTACTGATATTGTTGTATCACGGGGGGCCACAGTAAATAGGACCAAATACTGTTAGTAAAAATAGCGAAACATATAGGTTTTTGTGTGTGTACCGTAGGTCCTATTTAATATAATCCTCCGTAGTAGTTGTATTTTGTGTTTGTTGTCGGGTTCTTCACACCGTATGCAGGGGCGGGGGGGGGTTGAAGTGACGCGTTTTGTCTACACCTCTGCTCCGAAACCATTTTCGAATGTCTCACCTGCAAAACACCAACGTTGACACCGCAAACCCCGACCGACACCACTTAACACCCACACCGCCAGCATCAATCGAACCCCATAGTCAGCAGACACAATCAACTACTCGCACGGTACTTATTAATACCGTGCTAAAGGAGCGCGAGAGAGTGTTGCCCCCTCCCTCTCCCTCACCGCGCGCAACCCCCCTCCCCCCTGCCTGCGAACAAGCACCTCCGTCAATCCCGACAAGAACCAATCAGAATCCAATCAGAACCCAGCCAAAAGCAACTCAGACTGAACCAAGGCCCAATCGGAACCGAACCAAGACCAAAAACAAACCCCAACTTGACACCAAACCCTTGCCAGACCAAGCCAATCAAGAGCCGATCAAGACCAAACCAAGACCCAACCGAAACACTCACAACCAAGACCCGACCAAACCCAACACCACACCAAGACCACGCCAAAGCCAAGCGAACGCCAAACTACGATCAGATCGAGAGCCAACCAAGACCAAACCAGGAGATTAAACGGGGAAAAAAACGATGAAGACCAGACCAAAAACAGACCAATCCCAGGCCGAACCAATAGGCAAAAAACGATGAAGACCAGACCAAAAACAGACCAATCCCAGGCCGAACCAAGAGCCTATCGAGACTAAACCGAAATACCGAACCAAGACCAAACCACGAGCCCATCAAAACCCAACCAAGACCCAACCAAAACACCTAGACCAAGCCTCAATCAAGACCAAACCATGACTCACCCCGCACCCAATCAAAATCAGACCCAACCGAGACCCAACTAAGGTACAATCAACCCGATCAAAACCAAAACCCAACCAACAACAAACCAAACACCCAACCAACAACAGATCAAAACCAGATCCAACCAGGCCCCAACCAAAATCAAGCCAAGGCCGAGATGAAAACCAACACTCACCTCGAGAAGGTCCGCGGTGAGCCCCCCCCCGTTGAGAGGCGCTACCTCGTCGGTGGACATGCCACCCGACTCGTCCGACACTCGGTACAGCTTTACCGCGTCTGCCCCGACGCGCTCCACAGCCTCATCAGGCTCCCCCTCGGCGGTGATCTGTCCGGAAAAAAAAGAAAAAAAAAAAAAGAGAAGAATGAGAAAACCGGGCAAAGTCGCGACCATGTCCGACTAAAAAACAATTTGCCTGGTGTTGTACGTACTATAGTCTGACATAGAGCGGGTTGGGATTTTTGTCAGATATTTTCAGTTTTGCGTACGTGATCTTTACCCCCCCCCCCCTATGTTATATAGGTTGGGTTGGCGTCGGTTGGCAGCGACACTGTAAAACATGCCGCTCACTACGTGAGCTAGACAACCAGGGTACCGTTTTTTGTTTGTTTGTTTTTTTGGCGGTCGCCCACAGCTGATTGTCGAGTTAGATCATTCGTGCGAGGTGAAGAACCTTTACTCCGGACAAGTGGGAATGGTCGTATCACGTAGCGTTCAAGGCAAGGCACCCAAGAGGCAGTTACATAGTACTCCCATTGCTGTCTCTGGAATTGCCTATACCGGAAATTAAATCAACTCATTGAAGCTGTCGTCCATATGCAAGTCGGCCTCACAGGCGGTTCTTAGTAGGATACAGCTCACCCTGCATGCGACTCGCCGGACACCTCACGGCGCTTCGCGCTTGGTGCACGCAATGCCTGCCTGGTCGGTGAAAACCCGACATGCTCCGTCCCGGCATTGTAGGGATGTGAGGGTCTATGGTCAAACGACTACGGCCATGCATGAGATCGAGTGCATCTCTCCTATCGAGTACACCCCCTCCGATTTATGTCATGTATATACTGGAGTTTTTTTTTTTTTTTTTCTCATCCCATTCATTATCTTCGCACATCTTCTTCTCTCTCTCCTTCCAACTCGTAACTCAGATCCGGGGTCACGTAGCAGGCTCTTCTCCCCCCTTCCCGCTACGGTTGGGTTGGTGTGGTTACTAGTGTGAGCTAGACTAGATAACCAGGGGTATCGCTGTTCTATTTTTTTTTGGCAGTCGGTCACAGCCGGCGATCGAGTTACATAATTTGTCCGGGGTGGAGAACCTTCCCTCCGCACAAGGGGAGTGATCGTATCACGTAGTGTTTATGGTATGTCGATCACGAGGTAGCTACACAGTACCCCCCTTGCAGTCTCTGGACGTGGCTACACCAGAAAATAAATCAATCTATTAACGCTGTCATCCATATGCAAGTCCGCCTCACAAGTGGTTGCTAGTAGGACGCAGCTGACCCTTAATGGGACCCGCCGAACACCTCACGGCGTTTCGCGCTTGGTGCAAGCAACGTTTGCCTGGTCGGTAAAAACCCGTCGAGCTCCGTCCCGGTATTGTAGGGATGGGAGGGTCTATGATCAAACGACTAGGGCCATGCATAATATCGAGTACACCCGCCCCCGCCACCCCCCCTATCGAGTACAACCCCCCCCCCCTGCCTGGAGCTAAAAAAAAAAAAAGAGGGGTGTTGACCTTTGTTTCGTTCGTGTAGCCTTGGTCTTAAGCTTTTTAAGAAAAAAAAAAAAAAAAATGTGGTACAGAGTTGCCAGCGCCTGAATCGTGGCCAGTGCGCTGATCGGGTGGAAATTTTGTTCTGAGGATCAAAAAGGAAATGAAAAAAGGTACGGAGACGCGACTTGACCCAAGAAAACGGTTCACGCGACACGGGCATCAAGGGTAACATCGGTTTCGTCGGACTGCGTTTGCTGCCAGCTGCCACAACAGCTGGTGCTACAGATAGTTGCTGCTGCCTCATGTTTGTTGTTGGTGGTTGTTTGTCAAGTTGTTGTTGAATGTTGCTGTCCATGTGTTTCACGCATACACAAAGGGTTTGGTCGGATAGGTCGGACGTTTCTACATACCGGGCACCTGGCAGGTGCCTGGCAGTAACAGCTGCTTGTACCTGATGTGTATTTACATTGAGCAGGAAAGAATAGGCAAACGTCATCATCAACACCTCGCCCCGGGAGCACCGACCACCCAGTACCAAAACTACCCGTTTTACGTATGCAGAACAGAACGTCTAATACCAGTGAATACGATACAGTATTATTTGGGCAACACAAGACCTCCGCGGCAACTTACCTCCTCGTACCCCCCGAGAGCGTCCCAAAACTCCGCGTTCTCCGGTTCGTTATCCAAAAATGTTGTCGTGGCCCGCCCCGCTCTATCCGTGTCCTGCCGCCGACCGATGCATCCACCGACACGTCCATACATCGATCGATCCAGAATCATCGCGTTTGCGGAGAGGGGGAAGGGTATGAAGGGGGAGGACGCGGTCAAGGATGAAGGGATTCGCAACTCGACCCGCTTCGTTCAGCGTTGGATCACTACATCCTTGATCTGCTTCAGGCTTTGGCCATCCCCAGGCTGCGCGTACTGTTGCGCTACCTCCACTACCAAGTAGGTTTATCAATAGCAATCTGGGAGAAGGGATCTTTAGGAATGTTTTTGACTTGAAAAATGCCTAGCATGGTCTGCACTTCGGAATCGTCGTCCGCAATTGAGAAACTCCCTGGTTCGAAGCAAACCCGGCGCAGCCGCGTTTTTGGCGAGTTTTGGCTGCGGTTTGGGGTCAGGGTTAGGGTTAGGGTTAGCGTTAGAGTCAGGGGGTGGGTTGGGTCTTCGCCCGTACCTTGATCCCAACAGGAACCAAAACACCTGAACAGCCTACCAACCTAAAGATCCCTTCTCTCAGATTCTAATGGGACCTCCACCTGCTCCTGCTACTACTACTACTACTACTACTACTACTGCTACCACTATTATTTCTACTACTACTATTAATACAGCTTCTATTACTACTGATATTACTCATGGGCAGGTCCAGTTCAAGCCTCCACTAGGGTATTGACCCGCGTGTTTCTACTATAGCACCGGCAGAACACGACGACGTGTACAACACAAAACAAACAAGGGTACGCGTCGCGGCACCTCCATCACGCGCAAGCGCATCCTCTTCCAATCAAGCCACAACACCGGACCCCTAGGCACACCGCGATACCTCCACACCCCCTCAGCCGTGCCACATAAAAGCGTACCGTACCGTATCGCACGAAATCCCTACAATGCCATACCAAAACCCTACCATGCCATAACAAAATCAAACCGTACCGTAACCGCCCTACCATTTTTTATTTTTTATTTTTAATCATCACTATTACTTTCCAGCCAAACTCGTAGGAGGTTTTACCCTCAGCGATCTTCTGGACAAGCCGTGGTCACAGATGCCGTCCCTTGTCCCCCCCCGGTACGTGCCTTTACTTTTTGTCGCGCATAGGGTTCAGCATTCCCACTGCTCGTCGATTATCATCGAATGTAGCTAACTCTCGCTCTCGCACTTTCCGCTAGTCAATTATTTTTGCGAGAAAAAGTCCCTACGGGCATGCACTCAGCGAGACTTGAACCCACGAAATTGATGTTGATAGGCACGCGAACCACCTACCAAGCAAGCCACCGTGTTACAACAAAACCCTACCATGCCATATCAAAATCAAACCGTAATGTACCTTATTAAACCGTACCATGCCATAGCCAAACGATGCCGTACCCGAACCACACCAAACCCTACCGTGCCATAGCAAAACCAAATCAAACCAAAACCAAACGCAACCACGACGGGCCATCCACGAGCAAGCGGGCGCAAGAGCAATCTCTCACCTTGATACGCTGCATGGCCAGGGCGCCCTTGGACTTCTCATACATGTTCGCGTCCGGCCCGTTCCAAAGGTACAGCTTCAGCCCAGCGTCTAGAATGAAGACATCACCCGTGTTCAGGCTAGCCGACGTGCACGGCACCTGCGCAGCGCAAAACAAACAACGTTCAAACACACTCAGGTCGGGTCAACGTGCCCAAGCGCCAGTAGTAACAGCAGTTTATGCTGGGGTTGCAACGGGAGCTGTAGGTTAAATTGAAACACGACACGGTAACGTGGAAGTGTGGTGAGCTGAAGCTTTATTTTTACCAATCCGCCGGAGGATAAAAAAAAACACACACACACACACACGACGTGAAGGGCAAAAATACACCACCGATCAGAACCGAAAGCCTCGATCAAGACCTGCAGCACTCGAAAAAAAAACACATCAGAACCGAAGCCACCCATGAAGACATACGCACATGAAGCACCTCCGCGACACAAACAATCAAAACCCGAGGGAGAGACACCCGAACACAAAAAAGCGGCAGGAAATGACGTGGGCAATGGCATCAGCATCCTTTACCCGTAAATACGGCATCATCTGCACTTGCGCACGACATCAACGCTTGCAAGGCATCAACATCAAACCGCAAGCAAGGCATCAGGAAACACTGACGTGAGCGGGACACCAGCATGACGCCGCAAGCGGGACGCGACACAGCGGCGGCCACGAAAGACGGTCGAGGCCGGCCCCAGAAAACGCTACGGGGTACCAGGTACACAGGTGGCCGTATGGTGGGAGGGGAGAGGGGGGGGGGTGGCGCCGTCTGTACCGACCATCGGCCAACGGCTTCCCGTTTCCTCTCGGCAGGGTACGGGAGGGGGGGAGGGGGGCGTACTTATGTGTTGCTTGTCTTAGCCAGTCGACCATTGACCACGCATTCCAATCGAAATGGAGCACCGTTCCCATTAATAGTTTGAACAGAATTCCAACGTTTGGGCGCTCATTACGTTTTTTTCATATACTACCCATTTTGTTTTGGAATCTTGTCTCCTCCCTGGTTCAGCTTCAGTGACCACGATCTATCTCGTACCGTAGAACATCAATCGTTTTCCCGTTTTTTCGTTTATTAATAGTAGGGGGGGGCTTTGCTACTTGGTCACGGCAGTAGAGGCATGCGTAGAGAAGAAAAAATATATTGAAAAGGAAAAAAAAAAAAAATGGAAAAATACGTACTGAGCACTAAACTTGACTCGAAAAAACAAAAACACCTACAGTAATATACCATGATACGAGCAAAATACTCACAACGACCAACAACGCGGTTGGGATGTGGTCAAGCTACGCTCTTGGTTACCACCACCACAAACCGCAGGTAGGTGTATATACGCATGCACCATGGGCAGCGGGATGGATAAAGGGATGGGTAGATGGATGGATGGATGAATCGGCTATGAGCCTTACCTCCGATATGCGCACTGTGCGCTTCCCCTTGGCGTGCAGGAGCCTCGTGCGGAAGACGTCCTTTTCCATCTTGTTGAAGCCGCTCTCCACTCCTCCGGGGAGGTACTCCAGCCCAGACTGCTGCTACCGATGCAAGGCGGTACAATCATGGGTCGTCAACAAGGCGGCAAGGGGTGAAGTACCAACGTTTCATTTTTTTCATGAGCTTTTCCCCCGCTCTATATTGTACACAAAGTGCAGAGCTCGTCCATTATTACGGGGGACCATAGTTAATAGGACCTATGGTATACATAAAAACCCATCTATTTAACCATTTTTACTAGCAATATTTGGTCCTATTAACTATGGCCTCCCGTAATAGTTATTTTCCCCATGCAGAGTTAACCCCTTTGAAATCAGACACCACATTATTTCGGCAAAAACTACAGTACATCGAATAGCTACAGTACAGGTCTAATACTTTTCCAGTAGCAAAAAAGGGTCAACCAAGAAACCGCACACACTATTAATAGCAGGGAGCAAGTTTCAACCTTGCCCTGGGTTTGCTACGTTTTTGGATGGCCTACATTGGTTTCAACCCTGCCCCAGACAGATGCAACATCTCAAGGGCGCGAGATTTACCTTATCACCCGGGTGATAACACAACACGCCCCCCTCCGACCATTCTCCAAGGAGACCCTCCCCACAACCGTGGAGAGCGCGCACACAACGCGATGCGTCTACGCAAGGAAATATCTCGACGAGTTCTCCTTCCAAAAGCCACAACTATTATAGAAGTACAGTTGTGTGTACGAGCACCTCCGTTCTTATGAGTAAAACCGGATAGGAAATTCGTCCGGGGGGACGTGCTATTTGAACCCTTTTAAGACCGCAGTCCCGTTGAAGGGTCAAACCATTCGAATTATGAGTACTTTGTCCCAAACGGGAGAGCAGTGCTTAAAGGGATGAGTGATACCTGGTATACGGTACGGGCCCGCGTGCATCACGGCGCTTACAAAACCAAAACCAAACCAAATCGTGGAGGCAGAAGCGGCCAGGCAGGGCATCGCAAGGTCCTAACCAACTGTCGAGCCTGAACCGACGCGACGATGGCGCTGCTCCAGTGCAGCCGCCAAACGTCGTCACTGCCACCACCGCCACAATCACCCAACAGCAAAAACCAAGAACAACAACAACATCGACAGCAAAAGCACCAACATCAATGACAGCTGTAAGCTGTATATAGCAGCTAAAATAGTGTCAACAACAGCTGTAGCGGCAGCAGCAGCAGCAGCAGCAGCAGCAGCAGCAGCAGCAGCAGCAGCAGCAGCAGCAGCAGCAGTGGTGGTAGTAGCACTCAGTCAGTCCCTCCCCGTCACCACTCCTACCCAATATTAACGGAAGCAGATACATGCTTGCGCAATCCTTCACGCATACCTGGCAGAGGCAATAGATCGTTCAGGATGCTTTAATCCGCCTGCAAGCATGCATCACACAAGCGACTCCTGCAAAAAACGAATGCGTCACACAAGCGACTCCTGCAAAAAAACAAAGCGAATTGAATAGAAAAAAAATACGACCAAGCAAGCAACCCGGACAACGCTCGCCACAGGCAGTAGCTTTTATTCTAAACTTCACCCTTTCTGTACTGCCTCGGACAGAAACATGTAACTGACTCCAATCTCAAGTAGTACACATGTGTCCCAAAAAGGAGTGCAGACTTCAAGGGGTTAAGGTGCTCCATTTTTTTACATCTCTCTCTCTTTGGTCTGTCTCACTGATTTTTTTATCTCGCTCTGCCCCCCCCACTGTCTCTGTCCCTCTCCGTCACTGTCAAGTTTATTCACGCGCTTGCGATTGAAAACACCGACAAAAAAAAGAAAGAACAAAAAAATAGGCAACACAAAAAAACGCGCAAACACACACAAAACGAACAAAACAGATGAAAAACAAACAAAACAAAAAATAAATAAAAACGACCAACATAAGACAGGCACATGAAAAAAAAACGAAAACTAAACAACCCCCCCCCCCGCCTATTTCCATTGTCCCAGGTGCAGTACTCGTTGTACGTGCAAACATTAACAATGTACTTTCGTGGAAACAAAAGCCGCCTGCGAACCTTGAAGTATGACATGAACAGGGGAGACTCGCGCCCCTGGGTTTCACGGTATTGGACGGCGGTACCGCCAATCGCGTCATCCAGCTCAACCGTCTTGTACGCCGCCACCCCCATCTCATCCTGATAACATCATCCGAGAGGAAACAGAAAAAAAGCAAACAACGAAGCAGTAGCGGATGGCGAAACAAAAAAGGGACCATTATTAATAGTGTAAGAGGCCGGGAGGGAACCTTCCGCGAATAATCCGTGGCTTGTTGTAAGAAATAGTGAAGCGTGCTGATTCATATATTCTACAAATAGGCTTAAATGTACCTGGCTTCCACATAAATATCCGTATTATTCGTAGTAACGGGTAAATGGTCAAATTCGCTGAGGCAGTTATTTAGGCACTCTGATTGGCTAAGGGTGTAATATATGCGGCTTAAACCTATACAGTATTTCCCAGCCACACCATCCGAGCCAGGTGAATCAAAACCAATTACATGGGACCATAGTAAATAGGACCAAATAGTGTTGGTAAAAATCGGTAAATATATAGTTTCTTGTGTGTACCGTAGGTCCTATTTACTATGGTCCCCCGTAATAGAGTATTTCCAAGCACAGCATCACAGCCGGCCGAGTCAACCTAGAGTCTCATACGGCATCCAAGCACTGACCACTGGCATAGGGATAGGGTTAAAGCTATACAGGCTTCGGGTCGGAAGGTCGGCTATAGGCGCCAAGCACAAAACCTCCGTAATTTTTCACGAACAAGGTGTGCTCACCCCTCGCCTGTATACATGGAGAATGTGTCTACCTTCATCGGCAGACCTTGCTGCGTTGACCGCGTGCGTGGGAACGATACCAAGTGGATACATACAGCATATTATATCGGGGGAGAGGTGCTGTCAGACTGGTACAACACGCCAACAGACATTGCCGCTCTTTTTCTCTCTCCGTCCTTCTACGGGGGACCATAGTTAATAGAACTTATGGGACACACAAAAACCTATATCTTTACCGATTTTTACGAACCATATTAGGTCCTATTTACTATGGTCCCCCGAAATAGTCGCAACTCAGATCCGGGGTCACATAGCAGGCTCCCCTCCCTCCTCCCCCCTCCCCACCACCGCTCGCGTCTCGCTTTTATATCGCGAGAAGACTTCAGTCCTTTCTTCCCTTCGTCGATCGTCGTCCAAGTGCGCCTACCCACGCTGAGCGCTCTCATCAGATGATTCCTTTTTATTCTTGCAGCAAACTTCACACCGTGGAGATTCGAACTCCGGGACCAACTTAACCATTTTAGAACTTAGAACTGCAGTCCCGTTTGGGAGCCAAACCCCTCATTTTTCAAGTAGTTTGTCCCCAAAACGAGACTGCAGTCCTAAAAAGGTTGAGTAGCATTCGAGGGTGACCACTAAACCACCGGGGCGAGCGGTATTGCTGTTACGGAGGACCATAGTGGATAGGACCTACGGTACACACAAAAACCTACCTGGTATATATTTACCTATGTTACTAACAATATGTGGTCCGATTTTACTATGGCCCCCCGTAATAGTAGCCGGGGGACTACAGCAGAAAGTAGGACCTATGGTACACACAAACAATTCTATTTTTACCTATTTTTACTTACCAGGTGCAATATTCGGTCCTATTTACTATGGTCCCCCGTAATAGTAGCCGGGCAGCAGCAGTCGCTGGGCCAGACATTCCGTGATGCGGGTGGCGAAACAAAAAACACATAAAAGGAGCCGGGCATGCGATATGCAAGGAACATTTCATACTGGTATGTGGCAAAGGACGAGCGTGACGAACCGTTCAGCTTCAGCTTCTTCCGTCGGGTGAACACGTGGAACACCAAGCGCTGCTACTGATTTCTCACGGCAATCGTGTTTAACCCTTTTAGGACCCCAGTCCCGTTATGGGGGCAAAATACTTATGATTTGACTGATTTGTCCCCACATAAGGAAGTGTGGTGCTAAAAGGGTTAACAGCGATACGTACAAGACACGGGAGATATTACACAGACAAAAGCCACTCCCCGTGCGCTAACGATCTCAGGTAATCACATAAAAACACCAGTACGTACCAAAACCAGGTATAAACCGGTGCCACATAAAATATCAAAACTGCAAGACTACAACCACACCATCAACTCCGAGAGGCGGTACGTACGAGTATTAATCATACCTGATACGCACAATACTGACACCCGGGTTTCCATGGTAGGTAGCACCGCCATTCCCGCCATATTCTACTACGCACCGGTATTGTTGCACTCTTCCCGTCAAATTTTCCTACCAGGTACCAATTACCCGCCCGAACAGAATTGGAGCAAGTAGTTGTGTGCCAGGTATAATTAACCCGGTATGCCAGAATCAATTTACTCCGGGAACTGGTACCCTGTGTACTCGTGCGAGCTCGAAATTCGCGACATTGCGTTGGGAGATACAGCACAATCCTCTTAGGCGGACCAGCTCGTATAACAATACCAGGTACCACATATTTCCTCTAATAGTAAATAATTCGGTTCCGTTATCACAGCAGCTACTGCTGCCGCTGCAAATACACACTCAGCACGCATACGAGTATATACACATGATACCTGGTACGATGTGTTTAGCCTGGTACGAAATGCCATAGCATACACCTTACAGCAGTAGCAGATGAATACCAAAATTACTTCTACGAATATACCTGGTATCACGTACACCTGGTACATACCAAGTACTGCACGGTGAGATGAAAGCGAGAGGTGGTCATGGCCGGTTGAAGGGAGTCGTGGGAGGCGGCGATGACCATAGGCGTGGCGTGATATGAAGAGAATGGCGAAAAGTGTAATGGAGAGACTAACGAAAAGTGCAAAAATACATTTCGCAGCGAAGAGTACAGCGAACAAAGTATCTGGCAGTAGAGTAAACCCGGCACCGAAGGGGAAAGGCGAGGCAGCACATCTCACGCGACGACCCGATGATACGTCGACTCCAGCTCATCGAGCTATCATACACACGTACCCCTCTCAGCCCAAGAATGCTCGCAGCTGCTCACTACTTCGAAGCCTTCGTACTCACTCTTCATTTTTTTACGCACTCAAGTGTTGCTCGAAGCTGCTCGGCACCTATGTACTCCACGCATGGACTCCCTTCCACTGCTCGGTAAAGCCCTTGAGTGATCACAGTAGTTTGAGAATACTTTTAAGCACACGACACACTACATACCACTGCTGTACATACCACTCTGCTTGCCCGTGAATATAAACTCCGTTTGCTTTTCCTATCATACCAGTCCAAACGGCTATTAATAGTATTTGCCCCGTCTGGACTAAGGAGTCCGTACCGGTATCTGGCTCCTGGCATTGAAGAGTAGTGGTCCGTCTATAGTGCCGGTATGCGCCAGCCAACAAGTACCGGCAATGCACTATTACGGGGGACCACAGTAAACAGGACCAAATACGGTTGAGTAAAAATAGGTAAGCATGTAGGTTTTGTGTGCATCGTAGGTCCTCTTTACTATGGTCCCCCGTAATAGCGGCAACCGGCACTATTACTACCACTCTACTCCCACTCCGCACACTAGTAATATTAATAGTAATATATTAATACCACATTGGTGAATCGCATCTGTGCCAAGCGATTCCACAGGCACTATAACGGGCAACCGGCAATATAGAGGGACCACAACTCTGCATCACCAGGTACAGCAGTGTGGTCTATCTATCGCATCAAAACTGGACGTACAGCAGTAATTTGTGACCGCAAAGCTTCGGCGCCACATTGTATTAACCCCTTTAGAACTCCAGTCCCGTTTTGGGAGGAAGGCACTCAAATTCCAAGTAATTTGTCCCCAATTGTCCCCAACACGAGGCTGCGGTCCTAAAAGGGTTAAATAGTGTACTGCACGTACGCTATCAGGTACTGCTGTGTACAGGTTACAGGTGCAAGAGAGTGGCAAAGCCGAAGAAAATGAAGGAGAAAACACGAAAATACTCTTGGCGTTTTCACATATATATAATATATATAATTATATATTATATATATATAAGTACCACTGGTACCACTCACGTACCTGTTACAGGATATCAGGTAGACCTCCGGTATTGCCTGCCGACTTGCTCATTTGTTCGTTGATGTTCATTGTTTGCCAAAGATCGTATCTACTCCTAAGATGTAGCCGTTGTGAAAATCCACGGATGAAATGTTTACATACAGAGTAATAATAGTGCATGCACAAGATTTCGCGCTGGCATCACCTTACTGTAGTATGAATATACACTGAATACCAGTACGAATATTGTACCCAGGTACCGAGGTAGGCATGCTGCTTGTTTGTGAAGAATATATCTATTCATACGAGTATGATCGAAAAGTTTCGACGAAATCCTTTATCTCAAACCTGCTGTTCTTTAATTTTATTCGTCATATTACTACATGAAATATATGCCTGGTACCTGGTACGACGTAAAAGCAAACGCTCTTCAGACTTGAAGTAAATAATGTATTCACGTACTAAACAAGGAAACCATCCGGGGGCGAAAACAATGCACAACGCATGCAGTTTTTACCGCGGAGAGGACTTTCATCAAACAAGTACCGCAAGCTTTCATAGATATTGGTAGCGCAGAGTATATATCAGTGGTAGTACGTTGTGGCTGGGTGTACCAGATGCGTCTACAAGTAGTAAACATCTACCTGGTACGCAGTAGACTTCGTATACTCGCACAGCTTGTGTTGTTGTGTTCTCGCACCCGGTACGCCGGCATTTGGCTTGCCTGACCCATAAATTTGCGAGTACTTTAGTTGTTGGTCTTTCTCTGCCTCACAGTCTGTGCCCACATCATTAGTTTCTCTCTAGGACAAGGAATCAGGACAGACACTGGGTGTGCTGGTGAAGCTGGGTACAAAGTAGACAGGGCGATTTCATGGGAAGACTAACACACAGGACTGTTTTTTATTTTTCAAATTTATTATGTTGGCCCTTCTTTTCTCTCTCGCGCCTGGCGTATAGTCGCAACACAAATTCGGGGTCACACAGCAGTGAGCTCTCATCCCCCACCTCCACTTCGTATGCTCCGTGCCTTGCTTGCATTTATATCGCGAGAAAACTTCAGCCCTATCTCTCTTCGTCGCATCGCATCGAATTTTGCCTATCCACCCTATATACGCGCTCTCAGCAGTTGATCCCATTTTTTTGCATAGATATATATATTCACAATCTCAACAGGGTGGGGTTCGAACTCGCGAAATCGACGATACCAGGGTAAAAGACAATATTTGAGGGTAACCACTATTAATATTAATAGACCACGGGGGCGACTCTGTGGACTATCAGTACGTGCGTAGTACGTACTCAAATACGAAGATTACTCGTATTGCGTGGGTCGTCGGACATTTACCCATTTAGTACCGCAGTCCCCTTTCGGGTACAAACCACTCAGAATTTGAATGAATTGTCCCCAAATCGGGACTGCAGTTCTAAAAGGGGTAACCACACGAGAAACGAAATACAAGACATTGACGTAGTTCATAATGGTACATCTCATATGATACCTGGTACGATATATAGGGAATGACTCTCTGCCGTGATGGGAAGGAATAAACAGAGGAGTAAGGGATGAATCGCCCGAAAAAAAAAAGTGGCAGAAAACGAAAAACCGAAGCAATTCTTGGTCCATGGTTGATTGCATCGTCGTCCGGTGCACCGGGGGGGGATGCACTGCCTGGCTGCCTGCTTAGTGGACAGAACTACAAGAAACGCACCAATGAGCGAGCGTGTACTGGTAGGGAACACTCATTCTGAATCTCCGGCAAGCGCGGAATGTGGCACGGCGGGCACGTATCGAAGATCCTCGCGCAGCAGTGGTACTCATAGTGCAGCAAACCCACGGCGCACGGTGCTTCTCACAGCCGTGCCTTACTTACTATTAATACCTGGTATGTAACATGATTCGGGTATTCTACCCGGACTTCACCCTGCGGCGATTCATGTGCCGGCCTGTAAAAAAAATGCCATTATTGCTAACTGTGGTAATCGCAAGAAGACAAGGTAGTGGGTGCCGTAAAAACGATGAGATGACATGATGAGAGCAACTGCAAAGCGGGGTATATACAGACTTGTGATATTTCACTTCAATTGCACATGAAAAGTACCGGGTAGTACTTCATGTACTGCTGTACCAGGAGTACTTCGAACCAGGCATGCATCGACCGACCCCAGTAATCGCACTTCCGAGTATATGAGCACCAGTACAGTCAGTATAAGCCATACACGACACGTCGATATCATTGCCATCAATACGAGTATTCATGACTACATACTTTGTACTATACATGTGCCATCAAAAGGAGTACAAGACACATATACTACGCTAGAGCTCGCACGATACATGACAATCTTGATGTTTCAACTGCAACGTTTCAAGATATATTATATACACATGAATACTGCCGATACTCACAAAATATCTCGAATAATACTGCGGTCTTTACAAGACTTTCGCATATCTCCGGCCGTAGGGTGCGCGGGGATCGCGGCTACTATATGAAGAGCTACCGGTAATGACCGCGTAACCGCCAGATGGTCATGTAGGCAAAAAGAGGTTTGATAGTACTGCTGTAGCCTTCAACACCGGCAGGTATACCTCTGGTATAATACTGATGCACCAGGAATCATGATACTATGCTGCCATACTACCTGTTGGGTACCAGCTGCAGGGTGAAGGCGCTGCGGCGTACTCACCGGATAGCAGGCCGTAAAGAGCGTTGAGTTGGCACAGGGGTGGGTGCGATCGTTTTTCAGCGCTCGATGTTTCCAGAACGGGAAGGTTTCCAATAGCGAACAAAGGAGGCGTTTTCGGAAATATCTCGTCCGAGAGTCTCCCGGGAAAAAAAATGTTCGACTATTGGCACCCTCACCGTTGTCGAGAAAACTATCAGTACCGCTGAAACACGATCGATCGCGCACCCCTGTGCAGACCCAACGCTCTCTATAGACGTTGTCTAACTACTGCTTGCTGTCTCTGATACCCGCAGATACGATAGGATGTTAACACCAGGAAAACCTTCGATATATTAATAGTATGGTAACAGGTACCATACACCGACTACGTCATGTACTCGGGTATATACATATGTGTGTGCGATTTTCGCTATCGCTTGTTGGAATAAACGCAAAAAAAAAGTAAGAAACAGCACGATCACAAACCGCCTCAGACAAACAAACACAATGAGGATGATATTTTGGTAGGGTGTGGACTCTTGGGGTTACCCGGGAACATCAGTAGACCCGAGTGTTGCCATAATCGCCAGGTTCGGTACGCGGGTACCCCATAGTATACCGAGCATACCCCACCAGGCACCAAACGCACCCGCGAAACACAGGGCTCTTCACGTGTCATGACGCGACCCGCGGATTGGGCCAGAAAGTTTTCGAAAATCTCACGGGTCGGGTCTGGAGGTTTTCAAAACTCTCACGGATGCGGTCCGGCCACCCTTGCTCGACCCGACTCGACTTGACCCGCGAGGTTCGACCAAGACCCGTGAAACAGCCCCTGGCGAAGCACTGTTAAAAACAACAAACAACAGCACCACTTGAAATGCTGCCAAGCCTTTTGTATCACAGTACAGCAAAAAAAAGCAACCAACCTGCGAGCACTCAGAGCCAAGCCAGAAGTGTACGGCCTGGTCGAGGCGACCCGGCGTCTCCGTCGTAGCGAGGAGGATGTAGCAGTCTCCTTCGTGGAACTTCCCATCGGCCTGTGGAGTGCCAGGTAGTCAGAAAGACAGACACCGACGACGACGTCAAAATGAAAAAACAAGCGGACGTCAAGAAAAAACAAACTCAAAAGACTTGTTAAGGCCCAGGGGGGGCGGGGGGGGGGGGAAGCGAAACGATGGATGACTTGTGAAGAGCCAGGGGGAGGAGGAGGGGGGGAGAGGCAGGAGCGGCGGCGGCGGGAGGGGGGGGGGGAAGGAGAGGGCTTCCGTGTAAAGCATTCACGTACGTATGTACACCAGTGTATGGGATCCATAAATACAATGCAGCGAGTAGAGGAGGTGGTGGTTTTGTAGAGGCATGAGTGATGCGAAATCGTACCTGAGTAAATGAAGGCCAATGCGACAATGCATCATGCCAAGTCTAGCGCCACGTGGTGGATGAACCAAACCGCTGCAAACAATGCGACCGTGCGAAGACTAGCTCCGCGTGGATGAACTAAACATCAAGCCGCTGTACATTCATTCTTCTGTACATGTGTGTCTCATGTTTCCATCATCTTCGCCGTAAGTATTGCACCGCCGTTCGCCCTTAGACGTACTGCTCATATAATATAATACCCAACGTCACTACCAGGTGTTAACAACGCATGTAGCCCGTTGGCACGAGTACTGATTTTCCTTCCTCTCTACCAGGATGATTTATACCTGGTACCAGTAACCGGTCTGACCACGACAGGAGCAAATACGCCAGTTTTTTAATAGTGGACCGCTTCTTGACCACCCCTACCACTAAAAACAGTATAAATAGGCAAAAAGAGGCCTTGGCGCGCCCTTCCATCAAGACCGTCTGTTTTTGTATAGGTAAGGTGATATGCAACTTTCGTGGCCACGAGCTTCGAGACATCCATCCAGAAACCGCAGACAGACTGGAAACGCAAACTAAATAGAATGCGGTATATCATACACTGGTATAAAATAGTGGGCATCCTTAGTTGAGAGCACCCCGTCACAAACCCAAACGAAAACACTTTCAGTCTACGTACGTATATACGAGTAAGCTTTTTTCGGTTTCTACAAGTAGAATACACAGCTTATAACAACGGTAAGCATTTGCGCTGAACTTCAAGGAGCAAATACGAAGTCGACATACTGTAGTTAGGTGCAAGGGTACCTCGATACTATCCCAACAAGAACAAAAACCCTCTATCATCGGGACAGTTCGAGCAAAACACAACCGTTCACTCATCACTCGTACCCAAGGTCTCGAGTTGAGGGTTGGCTACGGCGGGTTCCGACCCCCCAGAGAATGCATGCATGCATGACGCATGACACTGCTGCTGCACCAATAATAGTAGTTCCTGCAACTGCTGCATTGATGGCAGGAAAAGTGTGGAGTGTCGAGGGCCCAGGGTGTCGTGCTGGGGGGGGGGGTGCACACCCGCTGCGCAGGGCGCGGCTGCAGACCGGTCTGTATCGGCGCCCGTGGCTTTCATTGGGAGTATTTGGGGCGCTAACGCCTCTGTTGTGAGTTGTAAGATTGGGTTTCCATACTATTCAGCGGCCTACAAACCTACGAACGGCTACTTCCCTGTCACCCTATATCCGGGTGTGCTTATAAATATTAATAGTGGTGAGGAGGCATGGCAGAAACCCAACTTTTGAGGGGTGTACCAGGAGGCCACGCTTCCGCGCTCGCTGCCTGTGCAAGGTA